>CM062494.1:144902421-144967421 GCA_031479575.1 Coregonus ussuriensis | reverse complement strand
CAAAATAATCCTCATAGCATCCTCACAGTAAGTAGTAGAACTGGGATGAAAAACAGAAATGAACGACACCTACCATACCGATCACTTATCAAAAGCATTTAGCTGATATCGTCGCCTATACTAGAGAAATGTGATGTTTGAAATGAAATAAGTTTGCTAATATGGGTGATTGTTACAGTTCTAATTTCAGAACCTTGACGTCATTTTTCAAAACTCTAGACACAAAACTCAAAACGGTCATCACTTGTAACACAGGCTGTCCAATGTTCAAAACATTGCATTGTGCATTCATATCTTTAAAGAAATCTTGCACTTGCACAATCATTGGTTCAAAAAACAAATTCATTGTGAAATACCAATGAAATGTTAATTTAGATCACCCACACACAAGCAACCGATAGTTTCACTGTGTCATTGTTCGTACGATCATTAAATATTGTAGTACAAAATAGGTGATACATGTTTCATTATGGTACTACATGTAAATACATCCCTGTAAAAGTACTGCAGTAGTAGAGAGAATACTACAGACACAGTGGAATCATTGAACAAAATCTAAAATATATTGATGAAAAACGATACAGTACTGTAAAACATCAAATGCAGTGTTCCTCAATTTGCTTGCTTGTACTGTAAAAAGCAAAACATAGGAGTGATTACTGTACTTCAACATGTTCATCAACTCTGTCTTGTGGTTTTGGCCACAGGTTCTCATCTACATCACAATGGATGTTTTCATTTGCCAAACATCTTGGAAAAAACCTTTGGCCATGGCGAATCCAGGCCTGACACTGGTCTGCCGTGATGTCATTGCATGCATCATCCATGGCCTGGAGAAGAGTGACTTGTTCATGAGGGCGCCTATCATAAACCTTCCATCTCCATGTGGAGAAAAATTCCTCAATCGGGTTAAGGAAAGGAGAGTATGGGGGTAAATACAGGGTGGTAAATTGTGCATGGGCCTGAAACCATGCTTGCACCATATGAGTATGGTGGAACCTGACATTATCCCACACAATGACATAGGTCACGCCACCGGCTCTACAGGCCTGATCGAGCTCATCAAGGAAGGTTACAAGGGGACCATAGAAACGGTGTCTGATAAAGAATGATGATGAAATATTACATCCATAGATAATGTAGTCTAATTGGTTCATGCTCCACGCTAATTGTGTCATGAACCCTGCGTCCTGAGTCTTTTAATTAACATAATTGATTAGTTAGAAACTGCCCTCACCTGGTTGTCTGGGTTTTAATTGATTAGTTAGAAACTGCCCTCACCTGGTTGTCTAGGTTTTAATTGATTAGTTAGAAACTGCCCTCACCTGGTTGTCTAGGTTTTAATTGATTAGTTAGAAACTGCCCTCACCTGGTTGTCTAGGTTTTAATTGATTAGTTAGAAACTGCCCTCACCTGGTTGTCTAGATTTTAATTGATTAGTTAGAAACTGCCCCACCTGGTTGTCTAGGTTTTAATTGATTAGTTAGAAACTGCCCTCACCTGGTTGTCTAGGTTTTAATTGATTAGTTAGAAACTGCCCTCACCTGGTTGTCTAGGTTTTAATTGATTAGTTAGAAACTGCCCTCACCTGGTTGTCTAGGTTTTAATTGATTAGTTAGAAACTGCTCTCACCTGGTTGTCTAGGTTTTAATTGATTAGTTAGAAACTGCCCTCACCTGGTTGTCTAGGTTTTAATTGATTAGTTAGAAACTGCCCTCACCTGGTTGTCTAGGTTTTAATTGATTAGTTAGAAACTGCCCTCACCTGGTTGTCTAGGTTTTAATTGATTAGTTAGAAACTGCCCTCACCAGGTTGTCTAGGTTTTAATTGATTAGTTACAAACTGCTCTCACCTGGTTGTCTAGGTTTTAATTGATTAGTTAGAAACTGCCCTCACCTGGTTGTCTAGGTTTTAATTGATTAGTTAGAAACTGCCCTCACCAGGTTGTCTAGGTTTTAATTGATTAGTTACAAACTGCTCTCACCTGGTTGTCTAGGTTTTAATTGATTAGTTAGAAACTGCTCTCACCTGGTTGTCTAGGTTTTAATTGATTAGTTAGAAACTGCTCTCACCTGGTTGTCTAGGTTTTAATTGATTAGTTAGAAACTGCCCTCACCTGGTTGTCTAGGTTTTAATTGATTAGTTAGAAACTGCCCCACCTGGTTGTCTGGGTTTTAATTGAAATGAATTGAAAGGAAATAACTAAAACCAGGTGGTCAGTCTGACACCCACTTTTTTTTTTTTTTTTTTGGTCATTTAGCAGACGCTCTTATCCAGAGCGACTTACAGGAGCAATTAGGGTTAAGTGACTTGCTCAAGGGCACATCGACAGATTTTTCACCTATTTGGCTCAGGGATTAGAACCAGCGACCTTTTGGTTACTGGCACAATGCTCTTAACAACTAAGCTACCTGCCGCCCATGGGTTGGTTACTTAGCAACAAAACCAACGTGTGCGCAACTATGAGTCAAAACAGATGGGGTTGGCTTAGATTGTCGACAACATGTAAACTATTTTTCTTCTCCAATGTTTATTGAAAACAAATAAATTTGCAAATTAGGACTTGTTGTCTCTCAAATACATGGTTAAAGTTGTTGGTTAGTTAGCAAATATTACTTATTCTTTAGTGTAGAAATGTGGATTCCAAAAGGCTTTAAATATAAAGGCAGGTGTCCTTATATTCAAATATGGATCTTGAAGGGGAGTTAAATACATTTTGAACACTTCTTTTCAGTGGCTGTAAGAATTTTTACTTTGTCCCCGGGTGTTGTTCAACAACTTCCATGAGAAACATAAGCCATAAAATATTTCAATATTTCAAATCTTTATTATGTTATAGTCCTAGTTAAATTCTCTCTTAACAATAACATTTTTGTCATGATTATTGTATTTATTTATTTTTTATTTAAGATTTTCACTTTCCAAACTGTTAGTTTGTTGTAATTATCCATTTAAGAAAATCAACCCCTTCCTACAATCAAGTTTCAAGTTTTTTATGTCACGTGAACAAGTACAGTGAAATGCCTTTCTTGCAAACTCTAAACACAACAATGCAGTAATCAATATCAAAGTAGTACTAAAAATAACATAAGGTAGAACAAAAACAGGAGAATTAAGCAAGCTTTATACAGGGTCAGTTCCAGTACTATATTTCCAATGTCATACCAAGTATATACTACATATATATACTATATACTATATATATATATATATATATATATATATATATATATATATATATATATATATATATATATATATATATATACAATAAGGATACTGGAGTGATGGAGGTAGATACACTACATGACATCTGCTCTGTCCAACATCTCGTTCCAAAATCATGGGCATTAATATGAAGTTGGTCCCCCCACTGATGTTGGCCGTAAGGGTCTTCCCCAAACTGTTTCCACAAAGTTGGAGGCACAGAATCATCTAGAATGTCATTGTATGCTGTAGAGTTAAGATTTCCCTTCACTGGAACTAAGGGGCCTAGCACGAACCATGAAAAACAGCCCCAGACCATTATTCCTCCTCCACCAAACTTTACAGTTGGCACTATGCATTCGGGCAGGTAGCATTCTAATGGCATTCGCCAAACAAGATTTGTCCGTTGGACTGCCAGATGGTGAAGCGTGATTCATCACTCCAGAGAACGCGTTTCCACTGCTCCAGAGTCCAACGGTGGCGAGCTTTACACCACTCCAGCCGACGCTTGGCATAGCACATGGTGATCTTAGGCTTGTGTGCGGCTGCTTGGCAATGGAAACCCATTTCATGAATCTCCCAATTAACAGTTATTGGGCTGATGTTGCTTCCAGAGGCAGTTTGGAACTCGGTAGTGAGTGTTGCAACCGAGAACAGACAAGTTTTACGCGCTTCAGCACTCAGCGGTCCCATTCTGTGAGCTTGTGTGGCCTACCACTTCACGGCTGAGCCGTTGCTGCTCCTAGAAGTTTCCACTTCACAATAACAGCACTGACAGTTGACCGGGGCAGCTCTAGCAGGGTAGAAATTTGACGAACTGACTTGTTAGAAAGGTGGCATCCTATGATCGGTGATCCGATCCTGTAGGTTCATGCTCTACAACATTCGGAGAGTACGACCCTGCCTTACACAGGAAGCGGCACAGGTCCTAATCCAGGCACTTGTCATCTCCCGTCTGGATTACTGCAACTCGTTGTTGGCTGGCCTCCCTGCCTGTGCCATTAAACCCCTACAACTCATCCAGAATGCAGCAGCCCGTCTGGTGTTCAACCTTCCCAAGTTCTCTCACGTCACCCCGCTCCTCCGCACACTCCACTGGCTTCCAGTTGAAACTCGCATCTGTTACAAGACCATGGTGCTTGCCTATGGAGCAGTGAGGGGAACGGCACCTCCGTACCTTCAGGCTCTCATCAGTCCCTACACCCAAACGAGGGCATTGCGTTCATCCACCTCTGGCCTGCTGGCTCCCCTTCCTCTGCGGAAGCATAGTTCCCGCTCAGCCCAGTCAAAACTTTTCGCTGCTCTGGCACCCCAATGGTGGAACAAGCTCCCTCACGATGCCAGGACAGCGGAGTCACTCACCACCTTCCGGAGACACTTGAAACCCCACCTCTTTAAGGAATACCTGGGATAGGATAAAGTAATCCTTCTACCCCCCTTACCCCACCCCCCCTAAAAAAAATATTTAAAAAATAACATATTGTAAAGTGGTTAACCCACTGTCTATAAGGTGAATGCACCAATTTGTAAGTCGCTCTGGATAAGAGTGTCTGCTAAATGACGTAAATGTAAATGTAAGTTGTGTTCATTAATTGGTGTGTTTATTAAGTAGTGTGTTTCTGGATAAGAGTGTGTGTTATTGCATTCTTATTTTTAAATGAACCAAACTAAGTTAAGGAACACAAAAGAGTGGATACAGGTGCTAAATGAAGCTACCAAGTTGAAAAAACACCATTATTTCAGGACATAAAACTCTGAAAACTCTAAGTCAAACCAACAATAAACCTAGTTGGCAGCTGCATTGTGTTCACACTCTGAGAAGGTTTTGAAATGGACTATTTCCTAAGTAATTTCACTCTGATAAATAACAGAGAGAAATTAATTAAGATTATTGTTTTTTACCAACATTCACAGACACAATGGATTAAGATTATTGTCTGTGAATGTTGGTTAAAAAAAATAAAGACAAGACAGTGCAGGTTCAACACTTGCAATATAAGTGACACAGACCAAATCCAAACCTTAAAAAAAGCACAACACAATAAATTACTCAAAAACATTTTTTATTAAACTGAGCAAACCTTGGAACATTATAAAGAATCACACCAACATGGAAAATAGATTAGACAGTTTGAATAAATTACACACATTTTATGATCTGAACAAGCACACTAAAATAGAAAACCACACAACACAAAATCAGAACAGTGTAAATGTGAGAGTCTTTAAGAGTCTTGGTAAGAGGTGCTGCTGTTTCCTTTCTCCCCTTGTTGAGTCTTGAAGTGGGTCGGCTCCCCTTCCTTCTGGCTGACAGAGGGCTCCCCTCTTTCCTTGTGCACCTTCTCATCCAGCTTCCTCCTCCTTGAGGCAATGGCTTTTTGAGTCGGTCTTCATTTGAATTCAGCTGCTGCATACCTTGCATCGTGACAATGGGGGAGGTGAGGGGCGACTTGCTCTTCAATTTGATGGGTGAGACTAGCAGGGGGCTGACGGCGACCACCATGCGGCGCCTGAGGATGAGCTGCTTCTTGCTCGGGGTATGGTACTGCTCCAGCTCAGGCATGGTCAACTTGGAGGGTGTCTTCAGGCACAGCAAACACAAAAGAGAACATATATATATATTAAAACATGCACGTTTGACTGTTACATGGTGTACAAGCACATTTGGTAATCTAATGTGTGGTGTCGGAATAGCTGATCTTACCACAGGTTGTCTGGCCGTCCGTTCCTCATCCTCGACCTCTTCCTCCTCCGAGTCCCTGGAGGACGGGCCAGACTCCTGGTACATCACCTTGGTCTCTTCGGGGGTGGTGCTCCCCTCGGAGAGGGAGTCCTCCTCGCTTGCCTTCCGCTTTCTTTTTGAAGAGGTGGAGGCCTGGTTCTCGGTGGTGACAGAGGTATCTTCTCCCTTTAATGCTGCCTCGAAGAGTGCCCTGGTTTCACTGGCTTGGGACGGATTTAAATTGATGGCATAAAATGTATCTGCCGTCTGGATGTCGTGGCACATGAAGTTGGCCACCCTTTCCCTGTCAGCCTTCGGGAGCATGTTTTTGACCTGTAAGACACAAGCAAAAAAGACACACACACACACACACACACACACACACACAGACACAAATAAATAAAAATAATTGATATTATTTCAGACAACAGTGGAATAGGATCTTACAATACTTCTATTCATATCTAATCTGACTTACATGAGTGACAATGGAGGTCCGCAGGTCAGTGAAGGTAGGAGTTTCAGGCAGACCCATCTCCTTCCACACCTCCCTCAGGTAGGCAGGCAGGTTCTTGAGCTGAGTGCTTGTAGAATTGAAAAAAAAGTGCTAGGACTTCTTTCCCCCTGGGAGGCAGTGCTTGAATTTGAGGAAGTCTGAAAACCAAGTGTACTCATCCTTTGTCAGCGACATCTGGACCATGCCATGGTCTCTATTCGTTTTGTGTTCCTCCACCTATTAGAAATTGAACAGAAAAAACACACAAATGACGCAAAGGCGACTGCAATTGTTTCCAAAAACAACCAACCAACCATACAAACAAATAAACACATTCAGGTGTACGTTTATAGACTTACACTGATCAGATACATCCCAGACTGGTCACATTTAGCCTCCTCCACCTCCTCCACCAACATGTTCTTATCCAGGCCCGGTCTATGGCCGTCTATGGAGGTAAAGTAGGCCCACAGGTATCCATTAAACTGGTACTGATTTTTCTGTGTCCTTGTTTCTTCCAAGGTTTCTGTAGGGACATGAAAATAATAACAGGCATCTTCACACTGCACTCTATACATGTCTGACGTTTATAAGTGTGTAATAACAGTGACATCACAGATTTAGAAACACTTACTCAGCACTTCTGGGATCTTGGCCTTGGCAAGAGACTGGCACTCCAGCAGGGTCTTTCTGGAAACCACCTTGGCTTCCTTGCTGTCTTTCACCTTTACACACAAACACACACACACACACACACACACACACACACACACACACACACACACACACACACACACACACACACACACACACACACACACAAATCATACAATCAATTACTGCATTGTTAATGAACGCTGATGAGACTAAAAAGAAAGAACTCTGCTTACCCCCTTATTTTGTCATGGTTAATCAGGAAAATGAGATTGGATTGGTAGGTCTCATCCTTCGCCATGTAGTTCAACAATTGCGTCACCCTTTTGATCTTTCCGGCACAATTTTCCCTTAGCTTATAATTTGGATTGGGGCCCTCACAGGTCTTCCTGAATCCCTCAAGAAACACACCTGTCAAAGAAACATAACATTTTAGACAAGAATTACAATCTCATGAGGCAACATGAATCAGTCAGGCTGTTTAAAAAAAAAAAAAAAATGTTTCAAATACTTGCCACTATTTAAAGAAACAGTACTTACTGATGGCAGAGCCCGGGAAGATAAGTTTGCTGCCAGATCTGGACGCTGTAGCCTCCTCTGTCTGGTCCCCTGAACCTGTCACTTGGTCCAGCTGCAGCTCCTCTTGGGCTGTGTCTGCCTCGGCCTGAAAGCTGAGGGACCTCTTTGCCGACCTCTCCTTTGCCGGACTCACCCTGAGAATCCCCATCTGCCTTTTCAGTAGCTGGTACCTCTTCCTCACTCTATGCAGCTCAGAGATCTGCTTCAGGTTGTCCTCTCTAATGGATTGGATGGTCTCACTTTTCTTGGTCAGGGCCTCATCCCTCTCTTTCACAGCTTTCTGCAGCCTCAAAAGTGGTGCTTGGCAGTGGCAGTAATCATTAGTGCAGCCCTCTTCCTCCTCTTCCTCTGCAAAAGTATCTAAAAAGTTATCCTCCTCTTCTTCTTGCATCGCAGTCTCCACAATATCAAAATCGGTGGCCACTGGGATGGCAGGGATCGACGCCCTCAATGCCGCCAGCCTCTCCATTGTCAGACGTCTCTTCACCTCTCCTAAAGCCCGTCTCCTCTGTGCTCTGTTGAGCTCTGTATGGGAGTCCATATGCCGGTCCAGCCTGCTGACATGGGTGGAGCATCCTGTCACTGGACACCGCTCCTGCCTGATATTGACAAGGCCCCACTGCCAATTACAAAGGAGAATCCTCTCCTCAGTGTTCCGAACGTTGTGTACTTGCCTAAGGTGCTGACTGAAGCCAACCACAACCTTAAAGCAAAGTGGACATGAACGAAATAGAGAACGCACTGGAGCCATCTATATTATTGAAAAGTGAAATAACAGTAAATAAAAACCTTTACACAATCACTTCAGCTATCCAGGAAGTACAATGCTCCAGGCTGCTTAGTTGCTGCTTATAAACACATCTGAGACCACTCCCTCCACCCCTCCCATGCTGTCAGCCTCTAGTCAAACACATTCTATTTCCAAAAAGCTCTTCTCCCACTAAAATACTCCTCCAACTCTCACCTTGCTGTCAGCTCACAGTCAAATTCAGTCTTTTCCATACCTGTTACAAAAATGTACACTATGGCTTTAAGTAATAAAGTCCACTACTGGGATACTGAACTGTACAAATACATTTTAAATGTTCTGTCCTTTGACTGTTTTTGATGAATTTATCAATGGGATGGCTGACTTGACTGCTTTTCCATGGCAATTAGTTACAATGGAATTTGACATAAGATGTATTGTTAAAACTTCCCGTTTAAGATATGAAGGGGACAATGTACTGTATTCATATTGATATCTGTAGAGCTACAGGTGACCCTGAACATGTGGCAAAAGGAATTTTGCTAATTGAATAAACAGGAGCAGAGTTAGAGCATAACCTTTAAACCAATGTTGTCAAAAAGGGCAACAACTCGGGGTAAAATAAAAATGTTTTGAGCGATCTATTTAGTTCTGAGTGGATTCTTAGAGCGAATGTGAATGAAGGAATATTGAATATGGTTGAAATAACTCAGTGATTGCAGTAACTACTAAAATATTTTTCTGTGTCTCTGTTCTTGTCATATGAGAGGCGATAGGACGAGAGCAGAGGAGAGAGAGAGGAGGGGCTAACGTGTGCGTGACGTGACAAGGCGTGACGCGGCAGAGGATCGAGTCAAGGGTTTGGTACTGGTCTGGTTACAAAATCTTCCCCTACAGGATATCTGATGTTATGACAATTTCACATAGGCTTGGAAAATACTATTTCATTAAAAATTGCATTTTGGAGGCTATGTGCATCACTTGGGTTAATTACAGATGTGTTGGGAATCAAGGACTGACATTATTCTGTAAAATAAAGATAATTGGGTGCTTATAGAGCAAGGGGTTATGGGAATTGTAGTAATGGTAGGGTTACAGGCTTTGTTTATGGGTATTGTAGTCTGAAGTTGACTACTTGCATTTGATGGGTTGTGGTAAGATAGCCACCACTAATTGATAAATTGGTGACATAGGATGTAGAAATAAAAAATTGGTTTTAATTATTCATAATTTTTAATTGATTTTTTTTAATTGATTTTTTATTTTAAATAGAAATGGTTTTTGAATAAAAAGTTTAATTGAATTTTTTCATATTCATATTTTTATTGATTTATAAAAAAAAAATGGGTTGTTTGGTTTATATTAATAATTGAAGGGGGGAAGCCATAGGCTATATAGTCTAAAATAAAATAATTTACGATAAAGGAATATAAAAGGGTTGTTACAATGGGGAAAAACGACATCAAGGCTATGAAAGTCATTACACCGGTTGATATAGTACAAAATGGTAATCCTTTAACTAAAGTATTGCTAGGTTATCCGGCAAATGAAACAAAAGTTGCCCTTCATTCTCAAACAAAAACTGATAAAAGATTCCAGCGATAAGATAAACAAAGGTATAGAGAAGGCGACAGAAAAACTAATGGCAGAAGTTAGTACACCTTTCTCACATACGGATTCAGCAAAAAGACACCCACCTTACGAGAAGGAAGTAGAGCTTAGGGATGTTTATCCTCAGCTTCCAGGGATCATCCAGGAGGGGGATTGTTGCATCAGAGATGAAGATGAATAATAGATAGAGGACAAGCAGAAACGACAATGAAGATGAATCCAAAACTCCAGAAGGAAGAAAATGAGATGTCTGAAAGAGAAGAGTGAGGTTAAGGAAGATGGAACTTGAAGAAGATGATGAAGATGAAGATCAGAGTGATTGAGAAGAGATCATGGGTGGATATGACTCTGTGATCAGAAGGAAGTTGGCAAGAGAGGAAAGAAGGATACTAGAGATTTGATCTCTGATGGAAGTTGAAGGAAGAAGGATACAAGAGATTCGAGTTCAGATGAAGACAGCGATAAAGAGGAGACTAAAGGTGCTGTGTATTCAAAAGGAGTTTGTCCTACAAGGACTGGCACAGAAGAAATAGAAGAAGATATAGACCGATGCTTATCATGCCTGGATAAAGCGACTAGTTTAGAAGAAGTAACACAACTGGTGGAGAAGAGAAGCTTTGGTTATGAAGAATCAGAGTGAACCAAATCAACAATCACTGTTACAGCTTCAACTGAACAAGATCAATTGCAATTGTACCAGCCACCAAGGGGGGTACCAGGTGTTCCATATCCACAGCCAGTTTCTGGACAGACACAGAATTGGAGAGGAAGAGGACGAGAAGGCTTAGAAGGAGGAGGAAGATTTCAGCTACACTTCCAGCAACTTTCAGAAGACTGTTATAATTATGGACAGGTTGGTCACTTTACCTGTGAGTGCAATGGGCCAGGAGGAAACAACAGAGAACATTTTTAAGGAAGATACAGGGGCCAGTCAAGATCACCTGTTCTCCAGGTGAACCCTAAGGATTCTAGAGTGCCTAGAAGATACGAAGGGGGGTGTCAGCTGA
The DNA here is from genome assembly GCA_031479575.1 of Coregonus ussuriensis. Classification (NCBI taxonomy): domain Eukaryota; kingdom Metazoa; phylum Chordata; class Actinopteri; order Salmoniformes; family Salmonidae; genus Coregonus; species Coregonus ussuriensis. Next base: position 144,956,397 of record CM062494.1, on the reverse strand, counting down.
TAGCACCGATTAGAGAAGAAGAGAAAATATCTAACAATTGAAGTAAAACCAGAGGACTATGATAAGTGATGGTGAATAGTGGGAAACTTTATCTGTGTTGAGCCTAAAGAGGTTAAACATCTCACTATGTAAAATTAACTAATTAGGATAGGGATTTGAGGTAGTAAAACAGCTAATTACTCTTAAGGAACCAATTGAGCTCTGCTATAAAAATCAAAGAGAAATTAAAATAGACAATACTAATATTAGAACATATACCTATTGCAGTGTTGGGAAGAGATGCATGGTGTAAATTGAACTGTACAATAGGATGTACACTAGACGGCTGTCTGGTAGAAGATGTTAAAAAGTAGGGTTTTTGGGAATCATATTTGCTTAAAAAGATAATATCATAGGAAGGATGATAATCTATTAGACTGCCTATTAGACAATCTGTGAAAAATAAAGTTAAAAGGGGTGACTGTTATTCTGGGTTACATTCTTACACCAAGAGATTTCAGGCTAGGCTAAAAGGTGTTTAGTCGTTTGCCAAGTCTGTGTGTAAAGAAGTCAGAAGCAGGTGGGGACCTTCCCAATCACATATCCTAAAATTTGGTGGTAAAGGGATTTTGTGAATAAATCAGTGGAAAAGGTTTTTAAAGGTTAGGAGAAAAGATTAGATTAAAATAAGTTAGGAGAACTAGGTTGAAGGAACTCTAAGACAGTAAGCTAAGTTTCAAAGTTAGTAGTAAGAGAGAGAGAACAGTGGTGAAGGACATTTTAGAGTTTAGTGGGAAGATATGGTAGGAGTTTAGATCTGTTAGGAGCAGATGCATTGAGAAAGTATGCGTTGCTGAATGAGAAGAGAAGATTGAGGGTGATTGAGTATCTATAGTTACAGTTCCCAGCAGGGAGATCAAGGTCATTATAGGTGTATTTTTTTATAATCAAAAGTTTGAAAGTCAGGGATTAGAGGTAGGACTGAGAGTTGGAAAAAGTGACACTAGTGGTGATAGATGGAAGTACAAGCAAAGAGTTCAAAGCTTTGGGGAAAATGGATGAAGTAACTAAGGACATTAACACTTCAGTCTATTAAAACAACAGTGAGAAGCAATTTAACTCTTTCAACATTGATAGTTATTAAAGCCATAAATATATCGCATTTGATTATAAGGGAACCAATAGCTCCAGCACCAATTTTAGGGGGAAAAATACTTATTAGGGTTAGGATGGGGACGTTCCTCCCACATGGAGAGATAATTATGGAGAATAAGTATTGTTATCAGGACCAGGAGTAGAAGCTGTTGCACCTAATCAAAGGAGGTCAGGAAGAATATGTTACAGTAGTCACTCCAACAGTAAATAATACACAGAGTATATTGGTAACTTTCCCACTAGAAATAATTAAGGTTAATACATCAACTAAATCAACTACTTTAATGGTAGCTTTGGAAAGGGATTAATGATACGATGGCGATAGCAAATGTAGGAAGTACGACACCGACAACAACTTTTCTGAAATTAAAGGAGGCAGCAAGAGAGACTCAGGGGTTTATGATACGGATAGAGAGTGTTGTCAATATAGATTCATCTGAAATAGTGAAGGATACTATCATGGAGGACAGGATGAGGTCTTTGATTTTAATGACAGACAAGGAGAGGTATCTGCAGTACCGCTCATTAGAGAAGAGAGAAACTAAATGGATGGGTTTGATTCTTCTGTTGTGAAAATTAGAGATAGCAGCTCATTCTGTAAGATCAGTGAGGAATCTTGAGGGTCCATGTCTGTTGAGAATTCCAGCACCAGACACGTGGGGTTCGACCTCTATCAAGTATGTGTCAATCTTATGCTTTGACATGACTGTTGTATCAGCAACAACAATCAGTAACAGATAAAATAATGTCGTTGTCAAAACATTTGTTTAAGCCTAGGTTTAAGGGTTATTGGGTTAAGTGAATTAACTTGTGTGAATTTGTTAGATGTGAAGGAAAGTCAGGTAACAGCGAACCCTGAAGCATTTGAGGTGAAAGCAGTGAGGGCTAAAAGTTGTTTTTGTTCTAATAAAACATATGATGTAAAGGGTATGTTTATGGGAATATCAGATTGTGATGATTATATGATGACTTTGGATAAGCACGAACATAAGGTTAGAGAGGACAAATATAATGTAACTTTTTATGTATCAGGTAGTAAGAAGAGCAGGACTTTGATGGTGAAAGATCAGCTTTTGCCTGTCAATGTAACTATTGGGAATTGTAGAGATATTTGGTGGGTTTGTGGTGATAAAGCGTATATATTCTTACCCTATTGATGGAAAGGATGTTGTTACATGTCAACGTTGAAGCTTCCATATGAGGTTTTACCATTAAAAGAGGGGTAGCACCGGACACAGATAAATCTGAATTTAGGGTTTGAAAATAGGATGAAAAGAGACATGGCTACATGTCATAGTCTTCAAGCCTATCATTGAAGTATAAATCTAAGGGAGAAGGGGGGACTTTTTCCATGGTATGGTGTAACATTTGGGAAGATCATATTGATAATATTAGTTATACTTTGAGTCCAGATAGTTCAGATATTATCACTAGGGTTATATATGCATTGAAGAATATAAGGGATGCATTTGGTAGATCTGAAGGAGCGGAAGTCAGCGAAGACTTGGTTGCGAGATCAGGTAGACCCAGTAGGGGCAGTGATGGTTCAGATTTTAGTTGCAGCTTTGATAGCACTGTGTGTGAGGTTTGTAATTTGTTACTGACCTTTGAGAAAGCTATGATATTGAGATAGGTTGGAGAGTGATGCCTGGAGACAACACTCAGATGCCGGTGTTGACTGTTCCTGATCTGGATGAAGATGGACAAGTGGAACTGAATGGATAAATATCATTTTTGATGTTTTGATCATTTTTCATTTTTTTTTTCAATATTAGTGTGATTTTAGTATGATTTTATGAATCAAAGGGGGGAAGTGTATGAATGAATAATTATCCTAGTTCATTATTCTATCATTAATGTGATTCATACATCATTTATATATCATTTTTATATTCTTAGTTGATATTGATGTTTAATTTGAAAGTGTTGTTTTGCAAAAGATACTGTTTGGTCTTTTCTTTTCTTCCAGAAGCATTTGGGGGAACATGTGGAGATTGAAATACTCAAACAAGGACAATATGAAAGGACAATGACTGGAGGAGATGAAACAAAGAGGGTGTGGAGAGATTCCGATTCCATCATCAACAATCCATTGGAAGTCGAGACTACGGGGAGATGAAGTGTAGTGGACTACATTCCAGTGTCTGCAATGAAATATAGACATGTGTAATACATAATTAGTGTCATACTCTTACGTATTAATTTTTGTAGAATGATATTTGATGTCATTGAATACATGTGGGGATCTTAGATGTTTTTGTTTATTTCGTTGATGCTTAGGGACAGGGAGTCTAGGCAGGGAGAGGTCCACTGTAGGGTCCAATGGGTTGACCAGCCTGAGAGTGGACATTTTTTGGATAGGATTTTGTTTGCAGGGGCTTACATGTGTATTTAATTGCATCATAGTTTCAAATGCAGTTACATTGTTTATGAGTTTATCGGGAGTACCGAGGTGGTTGCCTGGGGCAGAGGGACCGTGGGTGGATGGATTTGGAACGAAGGTTGCCGGACAGTTTTTCGCTCTTACACTCCATAAAGATTTGTTCATATTTCATAGTAATGTATACACACTTCATAAACAGTTATTCATATTTCATAGAAAGGTATATACACTCTAGAGAATAATGTTTTTTGGTTTAATGTTAAAGATACTCAATAAAATAAATTGTTACTTGTCATAATCCTATTCTGTTTGTTTTCGAGACTTTTAGTTCGTGTCGAAGGGGGGAAATGTCGTGTATTAGGATTATGCCTTTGTTAAATGTTTTTCATGAAGAAATGGAATGTTGTTTATGTTAGGTCAAATGTAGCCGTTTGGAGGGTGACGCCCCAGGGGAGACTGGTGATTGGCCAGAAGAGGGAGCACCCATCTTTTTGCATTGTTTATAAGTAGGGGCTAAACGAAGAAGAAGTCAGAGCGGCCATTGCAATCTGAGGCGTCGCTCTCCGGGTGGGCATGTCACCTGTAACTTATGCTGAAAGCTTGTGATCTGAATAAACCTTATGATCAAAGTTCAGTATGAGCGGACTCCTTTGTTTATCAGCAATAATTGCCAGCACTTACGCGATACGACACTTTGTTTTTAGTCGGTTCATTAAGTTGCACGGAAATTCGAATCAATGGTAAATTTTGTTCATGTCTTTATATAGTGTACCAAGCGTTGTTCACTCGCTTACGCTTTTACCATCCTGAATACACCCGATCTCGTCTGATCTCGGAAGCTAAGCAGGATTGGGCCTGGTTAGTACTTGGATGGGAGACTGCCTGGGAATACCAGGTGCTGTAAGCTTTTTGTTCCACTAGAGAGTACTCTTGTGTCATGGAGCAACTGCCTTTTATTTATCACCCTAATAATATCATGTAATTTTATTGGACTAAATGCAGTTTGTATATGCTGCCCTGCCCTGCCCTGATCAATTTAAATAATAGACAGTGCGTTTCCCTCAAAATATATATGTCATGGAGCAACTGCCTTTTATTTATCACCCTAATAATATCATTTATTATTATTGGACTAAATGCAGATTGTTTGTGCTGCCCTGCTCAAATTAAATAATAGACAAAGCGTTCCCCTCAAAATATAGGCATTACATTCAGCCTTTGTTTTTAGTCAGTTCATTAAGTTGCACGGAAATACGAATAACTGATACATTTTGTTCATTTCTTTATATAGTGTACCAAGAGTTGTTCATAAGCTTACGGCCATACCAGCCTGAATATGCCTGATTTCGTCTGATCTCGGAAGCTAAGCAGGATCGGGCCTGGTTAGTACTTGGATGGGAGACCGCCTTGGAATACCAGGTGCTGTAAGCTTTTGTTCCACTAGAGAGTGCTCTTGTGTCATGGAGCAACTGCCTTTTATTTATCACCCTAATAATACCATGTATTTTTATTGGTCTAAATGCAGTTTGTATGTGCTGCCCTGCCCTGGTCAAATTAAATAATAGACAAAGCGTTTCCCTCAAAATATAGGCAGTACATTCAGCCTTTGTTTTTAGTCGGTTCATTAAGTTGCACGGAAATTCGAATCACTGGTAAATTTTGTTCATGTCTTTATATTGTGTACCAAGAGCTGTTCCTGCCCTTACGGCCATACCATCCTGAATATGCCTGATCTCGGAAGCTAAGCAGGAATGGGCCTGGTTAGTACTTGGATAGGAGACCGCCTGGGAATACCAGGTGCTGGAAGCTTTTTGTTCCACTGGAGAGTACTCTTGTGTCATGGAGCAACTGCCTTTTATATATCACCCTAATAATATCATGTAATTTTATTGGACTAAATGCAGTTTGTATGTGCTGCTCTGCCCTGCCCTGATCAATTTAAATAATAGACAGTGCGTTTCCCTCAAAATATATGTGTCATGGAGCAACTGCCTTTTATTTATCACCATAATAATATCCTGTATTTTTATTGGACTAAATGCAGTTTGTATGTGCTGCCCTGCCCTGGTCAAATTAAATAATAGACAAAGCGTTTCCCTGAAAATATACGCAGTACATTCAGCCTTTGTTTTTAGTCTGTTCATTAAGTTGCATGGAAATACGAATCACTGATACATTTTGTTCATGTCTTTATATAGTGTACCAAGAATTGTTCCTGTGCTTACGGCCATACCATCCTGAATATGCCTGATCTTGTCTGATCTCGGAAGTTAAGCAGGATCGTGCCTGGTTAGTACTTGGATGGGGGACTGCCTGGGAATACCAGGTGCTGTAAGCTTTTTGTTCCACTAGAGAGTACTCTTGTGTCATGGAGGAACTGCCTTTTATTTATCACCCTAATAATATCATGTAATATATTGGACTAAATGCAGTTTGTATGTGCTGCCCTGCCCTTATCAATTTAAATAATAGACAGAGCGTTTCCCTCAAAATATATGTGTCATGGAGCAACTGCCTTTTATTTATCACCCTAATAATATCATGTATTTTTATTGGACTAAATGCAGTTTGTATGTGCTGCCCTGCCCTACCCTGATCAATTTAAATAATAGACAGTGCGTTTCCCTCAAAATATATGTGTCATGGAGCAACTGCCTTTTATTTATCACCCTAATAATATCCTGTATTTTTTTTGGACTAAATGCAGTTTGTATGTGCTGCCCTGCCCTGGTCAAATTAAATAATAGACAAAGTGTTTCCCTGAAAATATAGGCAATACATTCAGCCTTTGTTTTTAGTCGGTTCATTAAGTTGCACTGATACATTTTGTTCATGTCTTTATATAGTGTACCAAAAGTTGTTCCTGCGCTTACGGCCATACCAGCCTGAATATGCCTGATCTCGTCCGATCTCGGAAGCTAAGCAGGATCGGGCCTGGTTAGTACTTGGATGGGAGACTGCCTGGGAATACCAGGTGCTGTAAGCCTTTTGTTCCACTAGAGAGTGCTCTTGTGTCATGGAGCAACTGCCTTTTATTTATCACCCTAATAATATCATGTATTTTATTGGACTAAATGCAGTTTGTATGTGCTGCCCTACCCTGATCAAATTAAATAATAGACAGTGCGTTTCCCTCAAAATATAGGCAGTACATTCAGCCTTTGTTTTTAGTCGGTTCATTAATTTGCATGGAAATACGAATCAATTAATCAATTTTGTTCATGTCTTTATATAGTGTACCAAGAGTTATTCCCTTGCTTACGGCCATACCAGCCTGAATACGCCCCTTTCGGTAATTGAGGAAGTGGTTACAGGTGCGGTGGTATTGGAGGAGAAGGAGAGGGAATTGTTTGCTGCGTTTTGAAATCTTTTTTTGTTTGGTTATTTATGTGGAATTTGATTTTTGTTTTGATTTATTAGTAGAGTTGTTTCTCCCCTAGCAGTTTTTGCTGTTGGGGGAAGGAAAGGAGGGAAAAATACAGATATAATTAGTTAATCGGGACGGACAACAATGGATACAACGACCTATGCGATGGAACAGACAAAGAGTACTGGACATGGAGGAAAAAGTTCCTGATGCACCATCATCGAGGGAAAAGTCCTATGATAAGACTTGTACGGTGGCGGTGGATATCACTGGGAAAAGAAATTAACGATGATGGAATTGCTGAGAGGGATAAAGGAGGCGTGTGGAACGGTGATAGGGTGCAGATTTAAAGGTGATCAGAAGTATGAGATTACGATGTCCCATGTCCATGGGAAGGAGAGGTTAATGGATGGACTAAAAATCAAATCGTGCACGGTAATGGCGAGGGACATTTCAGCGGATGAGCTGGTGGTGTCCTTCATGAATTTACCAGTGTATATTAGTGACCGATACTATCGTGGCAAAATTGGAAGGATGGGGTGTGAAGGCGGTTTCTGGGATTTAAGAGGAGATTATGGCCAGAACAGAGATCGCTGATGGCACAAGATTCTGTAAAGTCCGGTTTACAGACGTGGTGCGCTCACTACCATATTCTACCAAGTTCGAGACGTTGGAGGGGACTGAGTACTTTCGAGTGATACATGACAGGCAAGTTAAAGTGTGCCGAATTTGTATTCAGTCTGGCCACGTAGTACGGGACTGTCCTGATTTTCTATGTCGGAGATGCGGAGTACAAGGGCATTATGCAAGAGAGTGCGTCGTGAGAGAGGAGAGACCATGTAATGGATGTGGGGAGAGAAGAATGCGCTGTACGTGTACTGGGCCAACAGATGGTGAAGACATGGAACAACAGGAGGAGGAGATGGAAGAAGAGAGAGTGGAGGAGGGGGACGTGATGGAGGACGGGGAAAAAGGAGGGCAAGGAAGGTGGAGGAGGAGGAGAATGGTGAATCTACTGCGACAGAGGGGATGGAATTGGGGCGAGCATGGATGTCGAATTCCTAGATGACTACTGCACAGATGGAAAGGAGCCTGATGGTGGAGGAGGAGGAGGAGGTGAGCAGAAAACGGAAACATCTGAAGGTGAGGGAGATGAAGATAATGGAGGGGTTGTACCTGACACTATTCCCTGAAAGTATGGATGTGAAGGGGGAATCCGCGAAGAGGAAGGACTCTGAGAGTGAAGTGTCCCGCGGGTGAAGTCCAAAGGGTGAGGGAAGAAGCAAAGGAAAGTAGGAAGAGCAAGATCAAGAAGAAGAAGAAAAAGACTGGGTCTTGATGATGGGAAAAAATCAACATATTAATTGTACTTATGGTGAGTGTTGTATCTGTTAATATTAATGGACTAAGGAATATGGGAAAGTTAGAACAGACAGTGAGTCTACTACAGGCTGATATTTTATGCTTCCAAGAGACACACTGGACTGACAGTATGATGGATGGAGTAAGAAAGAGATGGATGGATTTGATTTATTATAATAATGGTGGGGAGAGGACGTGTAGGGTTGCTATATTAATTAAGAGGGATAGTGTACAGAATATTAGGCAAGTGTATGCGGATAAAGAGGGTAGACTTTTGAGTGTTAAATTTGAATTTCTAAATGTGCAATACACTTTATTGAATGTTTATGCACCTAATAATGAGAGTGACCGAGAAGTATTTTTTAAGGCACTTGAGCAACATTGTGTGGGTAACTGTATATGGGTGGGGGATTTTAACGTTAGATTGACAAAAACTGGACACCGTCAAGGAGTACTTTGTTGCGCTCTTGACATGTCTAGGCCGAGTATTGTTGGGGATAATGAAGGATCATTGTCTGAGTGATGTATGGAGGGGAATGCATCCAGGTCAGAGAGTTTTTTCAAGGAGGCAGGTTGTTTTGAAGGTTCTCAGGCAAAGCCGCATAGATTATTGTTTAGCGGCGGAAAATGTTGTGCAATATATACAAAAGATTAGGTATGATTTTAATACATTAAGTGATCATGCCTCTCTTGGTTTCCTGCTGGGTCCCTAGTGTGCCTTCTAGAGGGGGTGGTGTATGGTGTTTGAATGCTGAGCTACTAAAAGAAGGAAAATATATTGATATGATTTCTGATTGTATAAATAGAGAAATATTGAGTGATTTTAAAAGGTGTTAATATTGGACTGTGGTGGGAGGGTCTAAAAGAGAAGATTAGAGGGTTGAGCATTAAATATGCAAGACGAAGGAATTTTCTTTTAAAGAGGGAGAGGATAGCTTTGAATAAAAGACTAGACATTGAGCTGGGAAAAGTTGATACGGTGGAGGGTTATGATATGGCAGGTTTTATGGAAGCTCAGGCTGCGGTACATAACTTTGAAAAGAGTGCATGTATGGGGGCAATAGTAAGGAGTAGAGTACAGTATGCCATAGAAGGAGAGAAATGTACATCCTTCTTTTTAGGGTTAGAAAGAAGAAGCAGGCTAGAAACTATATTACAGAAACCGAGAATGAGAGGGGGGAGACAGTGAATGATCTGGTGGGGATTTTAGATACAATAGAATGTTTTTATAGTAATCTTTTTAAAAAAGAATGCAATGATCAAGGATGTATAGAAGAGGTGTTGAGCTATGTAGATGCCAGAATATCAGAGGATGAAAGACTCATGTGTGACACAGACTTGGCGGTCACAGAGATACGGGAGGCGATTTTGTCTGCTCATAGAAATAAGAGCCCTGGCTCTGATGGGCTGACAAGTGAGTTTTACAAAACATTTGTGGATATACTGGCACCTGTTTTATTAGATGTGTACAAATATATGGAGCAATCTCAGGAAGTCTCGGAGTCGATGGCGACTGGCTTAATAACTATAATATATAAAAACAAGGGAAGTAGGAAAAGATTAGAAAATTTTAGGCCATTATCTATTTTAAATGTAGATTATAAGATCTTAGCTAAGGTGCTGGCTAACAGAATTAATAAAGTAATGGGAAGTATTATTTCAGAGACACAGGCTTACAGTGTTCCTGGTAGAGAAATAGCAGACATTATTTGCACTTTAAGGGATGTCATAAGACATATGAAGGGTGAGGGAGGTGTAGTATTGAGCATTGATTTAAATAAAGCTTTTGATAGAGTAGAACATTCATTTCTAATGCAGACGCTTAAAACTTTTGGATTTGGGAGCAGAATGGTGGCCTGGATACAGCTGCTATACGGTGCTGCAGTAAGTAGAGTAAAATGTAACGGGTTACTTACTGATGCTTTCCCATTGGAGAGGTCGGTGAGGCAAGGATGTCCATTGTCTGCGGCCTTATATTGTATGTCGGTTGAGCCTCTGGTGGCTCTCCTTAAAGCAGACCACCAGATCCGAGGCGTTTCTATTCCAGGGGGTGGAGTCAGCATTGTGCAGCAATATGCAGATGACACTACAATTACTGTTAGAGATGTGGAAAGTGTAAATAGAGTGATGGAGTGTTTTGAGCTCTTTGGGAAAGCATCAGGTGCTAAGATTAATGTAGAAAAGACTGAGGTTTTGTATGTGGGGCTAGTGAATGATAATGGGTGTAGGTATCATTTTAAAAGAGCTAATGGCTATTTTAAAGCGTTGGGAGTTATTTTGGGTATTGATGAAAAGGAGGCATGTGATAGGACTTGGGCAGGTGTATTGAATAAAATCAAACAAACTCTGGCATTTTGGAGATGGAGGAATTTAAAATTGAAAGGAAAGGTAGTGGTAACAAATTCTTTACTAATATCTAAATGTGTATATGTCATGGATGTGCTTCAGATGCCTGAGTGGGTTTTAAAAGAACTTAATTCTATTGTTTCTAACTTCTTGTGGGATGGCAAAGGGGCTAGAATATCTAGGTCTACACTTGCTGCAGAGTATAAAGATGGGGGTCTAAAATTAGTGGACATAGACGTGAAAAGAAAAGCATTAAGAATTAAAATTATACAGAAGTATTTATATGGGGAGGAAGAATATGGGTGGAAGAGGTTCTTTAGGAATTATTTGTATAATAATGGTGGATGTGAAGAGAGTGGGCTATTAATGATATGGAAAAAGCCTATGTATGAACAAGTTCCTCTGTTTTATCAGGAAGTGTTACGTGCATGGGGAGAATTTCTTCCTCGTGTACAATATGTGTGTGAACATAAGGATATAATACTGAATCAACCTGTGTTTTTAAATCCCAAAATTATGTTCAATGATGAAGTGTTGTATAATCCCCTTTTTATGAGGGCTGGACTGAGACTTATTAAAGACTTTGTATATGAAGTTATTCCTGGGTTTCTAAGAGACCAGGCCATTTATGACAATGTGAAGGATGTGGATGATACAGTTTGGAAAGGTACTATATTGAATGGATTTGAACGGGTGAAAAGTAGCATTCCAGCAGAATGGGTTTCTGTCATTAATGGAGATGGAATTTGGGAAGATTTATATGTATTACCGAATTTATATATTGACAATGGGGATAAATGGAAAACATTGTCTAGTGTCAGAACAAATGGTTTTTATAAACAATTACTGGTTACTGACAGGCCTGCTGCTGAGAAGAGGTGGGTAGAACTGTTTCCGAAGATGGATCGAAAAGTATTATGGAAAAACTTATACTTACATGGGAATAAATTGGAATGTGAAAATAACGATTTTAAAATAAGACATAATCGGATATACACAAAAGTAGTGCTGCATCAAATAAATAAAGAAATAAAAAGAGAATGTGATATATGTGGTAAGGCACCAGAAAATTTATTACACTTATTTGTAGAATGTGAGGATTTAAAAGATATGTTTTGTAAAGTAAAGGAAATAATATGTAAAAACTGGGGGAGTGGTTTGTTGGAAAAGAATGCGTGGGAGGAATTGGTTTTATTTGGAGTGGGAGATGAATGTAAAGGGGTTAATGTGAGGTTGTTGAATATTGTATTGAGTTTTGTTAGGTATGCTATTTTTTGTGGGAAGGAATTATGCTTATTTTGAAGGGAGGAAGGGTAAGGGTGTGGGGTATTTTTGTAGCTTTGTTTAAGAAGCACACATCGATATGTTTTATAGTTATGGATTGGAAAAGATTTTGATGAACTTTTTGTAGAGGGGAGTGGGTTAATTGCAAGGGTGGATGGTGGAGGAATCACTTATAATTTTTGAAAGCAATATTTTGATATTTTCTATGTTTATTTTTATTTGACAGGGAGATGCTTTTAAATCTGCCTATTTAATATGTGGAATTTGTTTATGTCTTAGTCATGTCTGGTTTTTTGTATACTAGTTTTTTTTGTTTTTTATTTCTTTGGGTTCTTTGATTTGATAGGGGGTGAATTGTTCGCCTGCCTATGGTAGAATAGTTTCTAGTGTATGGTTTTTTTGTATATAACACTGTACATGGTATAAGATAAGTGTATTTGATGAATATTTTACAATAAAAAATAAAATAAAATAAAAAAATACACCCGCTCTCGTCTGATCTCGGAAACTAAGCAGGGTTGGGCCTGGTTAGTACTTAGCTGGGAGACCTCCTGGGAATACCAGATGCTGTAAGCGTTTTGTTCCACTAGATAGTATTATTGTGTCATGGAGCAACTGCCTTTTATTTATCACCCTAATAATATCATGTATTTTTATCGGACTAAATGCAGTTTGTATGTGCTGCCCTGCCCTGCCCTGATCAAATAAAATAATAGACAGTGCCTTTCCCTCAAAATATATGTGTCATGGAGCAACTGCCTTTTATTTATCACCCTAATAATATCCTTTATTTTTATTGGACTAAATGCAGTTTGTATGTGCTGTCCTAACCTGATCAAATAAAAAAATAGACAGTGCGTTTCCCTCAAAATATAGGCAGTACATTCAGCCTTTGTTTTTAGTCGGTTCATTAAGTTGCATGGAAATACGAATCACTGATACATTTGTTCATGTCTTTATATAGTGTACCAAGAGTTGTTCCTGCGCTTATGGCCATACCATCCTGAATATGCCTGATCTCGTCCGATCTCGGAAGCTAAGCAAGATCGGGCCTGGTTAGTACTTGGATGGGAGACATCCTGCGAATACCAGGTGCTGCAAGCTTTTTGTTCCACTAAAGAGTGCTCTTGTGTCATGGAGCAACTGCCTTTTATTTATCACCCTAATAATATAATGTATTTTATTGGACTAAATGCAGTTTGTATGTGCTGCCCTGCCCTGATCAAATTAAATAATAGACAGTGTGTTTCCCTCAAAATATATGTGTCATTGAGCAACTGCCTTTTATTTATCACCCTAATGATATCATGTATTTTTATTGGACTAAATGCAGTTTGTATGTGCTGCCCTGCCTTGGTCAAATTAAATAATAGACAAAGCATTTCCCTAAAAATATAGGCAGTACATTCAGCCTTTGTTTTTAGTCTGGTTCATTAAGTTGCATGGAAATACGAATCGCTGATCAATTTAGTTCATGTCTTTATATAGTGTACCAAGAGTTATTCCCTGTGCTTACGGCTATACCATCCTGAATATAGCCCGATCTCGTCTGATCTCGGAAGCTAAGCAGGATCGGGCCTGGTTAGTACTTGAGATGGGAGACCTGCCTGGGAATACCAGGTGCTGTAAGCTTTTTTGTTCCACTAGAGAGTACTTCTTGTGTCATGGAGCAACTGCCTTTTATTTATCACCCTAATAATATCCTGTATTTTTATTGGTCTAAATGTCAGTTTGTATGTGCTGCCCTGCCCTGCCCTGATCAAATAAAAAATAGACAGTGCGTTTCCCTCAAAATATAGGCAGTACTATTCAGCCTTTGTTTTTAGTCGGTTCATTAATTTGCATGGAAATACGAATCACTTATACAATTTTGTTAATGTCTTTATATAGTGTACCAAGCAGTTACTCCCTTGCTTACGGCCATACAAGCCTGAATACACCCGATCTCGTCTGATCTCGGAAGCTAAGCAGGATTTGGCCTGGTTAGTACTTGGATGGGAGACCGCCTGGGATACCAGGTGCTGTAAGCTTTTTGTTCCACTAGAGAGTGCTCTTGTGTCATGGAGCAACTGCCTTTTATTTATCACCCTAATAATATCCTGTATTTCTATTGGACTAAATGCAGTTTGTATGTGCTGTCCTAACCTGATCAAATTAAATAATAGACAGTGCGTTTCCCTGAAAAATATAGGCAGTACATTCAGCCTTTGTTTTTAGTCTGTTCATTAAGTTGCATGGAAATACGAATCACTGATACATTTTGTTCATTTCTTTATATAGTGTACCAAGAGTTATTCCTGTGCTTACGGCCATACCAGCCTGAATACGCCCGATCTCGTCAGATCTCGAAGCTAAGCAGGTTTAGGGCTGGTTAGTACTTGGATGGGGAACCACCTTGGAATACCAGTTGCTGTAAAAGCATGTAAGAAGCTATGACGTGGACTGATAATCTGTGTTATATGCTGAGATGTGATATGAAGATATGATATGTAAAAATAAGCTGTGAAGCTATGTGATGTGAAATATGAAGCTATGATATGTAAAAAAAAAAAAAAAAAGCTGTGAAGCTATGAGAATGTGAAGATGTGATGTGAAATATGAAGCTATGATATGTAAAAAAAAAAAGAAGCTGTGAAGATGTGATGTGAAATATGAAGCTATGATATGTAAAAAAAATGAGCTGTAAAGCTATGATGGGTTATTTAAAAAAAAAAAAAAAAAAAAAAAAATATATGCCTGATCTTGTCCGATCTCGGAAGCTAAGCAGAATCGGGCCTGGATAGTACTTGGATGGGAGACTGCCTGGGAATACCAGGTGCTGTAAGCTTTTTGTTCCACTAGAGAGTGCTCTTGTGTCATGGAGCAACTGCCTTTTATTTATCACCCTAATAATATCATGTATTTTATTGGACTAAATGCAGTTTGTATGTGCTGCCCTGCCTGCCCAGATCAATTTAAATAATAGACAGTGCGTTTCCCTCAAAATATATGTGTCATGGAGCAACTGCCTTTTATTCATCACCCTAATAATGTCATCATGTATTTTTTATTGGACTAAATGCAGTTTGTATGTGCTGCCCTGGTCAAATTAAATAATAGACAAAGCGTTTCCGTCAAAATATAGGCAGTACATTCAGCCTTTGTTTTTTGTCGGTTCATTAAGTTGCACGGAAATTCGAATCACTGGTAAATTTTGTTCATGTCTTTATATAGTGTACCAATAGTTGTTCACTTGCTTACGGCCATACCAGCCTGAATACATCCGAACTCGTCTGATCTCGGAAGATGAAGAGGATTGGGCCTGGTTAGTACTTGGATGGGAGACCGCCTGGGAATACCAGGTGCTGTAAGCTTTTTGTTCCACTAGAGAGTGCTCTTGTGTCATGGAGCAACTGCCTTTTATTTATCACCCTAATAATGTCCTGTATTTTTATTGGACTAAATGCAGTTTGTATGTGCTGTCCTAACCTGATCAAATTAAATAATAGACAGTGCGTTTCCCTGAAAATATAGGCAGTACATTCAGCCTTTGATTTTAGTCTGTTCATTAAGTTGCATGGAAATACGAATCACTGATACATTTTGTTAATTTCTTTATATAGTGTACCAAGAGTTGTTCCTCCGCTTACGGCCATACCATCCTGAATATTGCTGATCTCGTCAGATCTCGGAAGCTAAGCAGGATCGGGCCTGGTTAGTACTTGGATGGGAGACCGCCTGGGAATACCAGGTGCTGTAAGCTTTTTGTTCCACTAGAGAGTGCTCTTGTGTCATGGAGCAACTACCTTATATTTATCACCCTAATAATATCATGTATTTTATTGGACTAAATGCAGTTTGTATGTGCTGCCCTGCCCTGCCCTGATCAAATTAAATAATAGTCAGTGTGTTTCCTTCAAAATACATGTATCATGGAGCAACTGCCTTTTATTTATCACCCTAATAATATCCTGTATTTTTATTGGAATAAATGCAGTTTGTATGTGCTGCCCTGCCCTCGTCAAATTAAATAATAGACAAAGCGTTTCCCTCAAAATATAGGCAGTACATTCATCCTTTGTTTTTTAGTCGGTTCATTAAGTTGCAACGGAAATCGAATCACTGGTAAATTTTGTTCATGTCTTTATATAGTGTACCAAGAGTTGTTCTTGTGTTTACGGCCATACCATCCTGAATATGCCCTGATCTCGTCTGATCTCGGAAGCTAAGCAGGATTGGGCCTGGTTAGTACTTGGATGGGAGACCGCCTGGGAATACCAGGTGCTGTAAGCTTTTTGTTCCACTGGAGAGTACTCTTGTTTCATGGAGCAACTGCCTTTTATATATCACCCTAATAATATCATGTAATTTTATTGGACTAAATGCAGTTTGTATGTGCTGCCCTACCCTGCCCTTGATCAATTTAAATAATAGACAGTGCGTTTCCCTCAAAATATATGTGTCATGGAGCTAACTGCCTTTTATTTATCACCTAATAATATCATGTATTTTGATTGGGACTAAATGCAGTTTGTATGTGCTGCCCTGCCCTAGTCAAATTAAATAATAGACAAAGCGTTTCCCTCAAAATATAGGCAGTACATTCAGCCTTTGTTTTTAGTCGGTTCATTAAGATGCACGGAAATTCGAATCACTGGTAAATTTTGTTCATGTCTTTATATGGTCAGCGAAGACTTGGTTGCAGGGATCAGTTAGGCCAGTAGGAGCAGTGATGGATTACATTTTAATAGCAGCTTTGATAACACTGTGTGTGATGTTTGTAATTTGTTACTGCCCTTTGAGAAAGCTATGATATTGAGATAGGTTGGAGTAGTGATGCCTGGAGACAACACTCAGATGCCGTTGTTGACTGTTCCTGATCTGGATGAAGAGGGACAAGTGGAACTGGATGGATAAATATCCTTTTTGATGATTTGATTCATTTTCAATTTATTTTTTCAATATTAGTGTGATTTTAGTATGATTTTATGAATCAAAGGGGGGGAAATGGGTTAATGTGATTCATACATCATTTATATATCATTTTATATTCTTAGTTGATCTTGATGTTTTAATCTTGAAGTGTTTGTTTTGCAAAAACATACTGTTTGGGTCTTTTCTTTTCTTCCAGAAGCATTTGGGGGAATATGTGGAGATTGAAAATACTCAAACCAAGGACAATATGAAGGGACAATATGAAAGGACAATGACTGGAGGAGATGAAACAAGGAGGGTGTGGAAAGATTCCGATTCATCATCAACAATCCATTGGAAGTCGAGACTACGGGGAGATGAAGTGTAGTGGACTACATCTTCCAGTGTCTGCAATGAAATATAGACATATTTGGCATGTGTAATACATAATTTGTGTCATATTCTTAGGGTATTAATTTTTGTAGAATGATATTTGATGTTGTTGGATACATGTTTTAGTTTATTTCGTTTGATTCTTAGGGACAGGGAGTCTAGGCAGGGAGAGGTCCACTGTAGGGTCCAATGGGTTGACCAGCCTTAGAATGGACATTTTTTGGGATAGGATTTTGTTTGCAGGGGCTTACATGTGTATTTAATTGCATCATAGTTTCAAATGCATTTACATTGTTTATGAGTTTATCGGGAGTACCTAGGTGGTTGCCTGGGGCAGAGGACCGTGAGAGAATTTTACTGTCTTGATTGATGGATGGATTTGGAACGAAGGTTGCCGGACAGTTTTTTCGCTCTCACACTCCATAAAGATTTGTTCATATTTCATAGTAATGTATTCACACTTCATAAACAGTTATTCATATTTCATAGAAAGGTATTTACACTCTAGAGGAGAATGTTTTTGGTTTAATGTTAAAGATACTCAATAAGATAAATTGTTACCGGTCATAATCCTATTCTGTTTTTTTTTCGAGACTTTTAGTTAGTCTCGAAGGGGGGATATGTCGTGTATGAAGATTATGACTAGTCTTGAGGGACAAAGAAAAACTGTTTATCTTAGTTTAAATGTAGCCGTTTGTAGGGTGACGCCCAAGGGGAGACCGGTGATTGGACGAAAGAGGGAGCAACCCATTTTTGCCATTGTTTATAAGTATGGGCTAGACAAAGAAGCGGCAGAAGCATTCAGATTAATTTGGGACGGTGCTTCTCCAGACACCGCGGGTCTGTAACTTATGCTGTAAACTTGTGATACGAATAAAAACTTATAATCAAGGTACAGCCTAAGCGGACTCTTTGTTGACAGCAATAACCACCAACATCCGACGGGACACGACACTTCGCTGGCTACCTGAGACATGAAACAGATAGGTGGGAGGGCATACAGGCTGTCACCAATTTATTAATGTGCAATTTGCCTAAATGGGAATTGTGGGACACTTCAACCAGTACAGTTTTATTCGACACTGTATATATTTGTTTTGGACATCATTATGTCCAGCAGTTTTATCAACACAAGGACAGTTCAATGGAAACGCACCCTAGCAGGGCATTGTTGCATCTATTTTCTATGCCAACTTTCTAAATGTTGACAAACAAATCACTAGACAAGTTAATGAGAAGACTGAAAAGCATCTTGATTTTTTGTTTAGTGAAAATCTTCTGTGAATGAAGTGCAAAAAAGCATTAACGACTGACTTAGCTGTTCTAGTAGTATTGGTCTGAGAAAGTCGTTAAGTAACGAGTGTTTTCAAGAGCAAACTTTCGTAACGATGGTTTTGAGAAACAGCTCGGAGACTCCTACGTAGGTTCTAACGATGAACTTAGCCTTAGCCATTGCTTTTGGGAAACAGGGCCAAGCTAGCTAGATAACTTGGCTAGCTAGCTAGTTGTCTGTGACCTAACGTTAGCTAATTTGCTAGTTAACGTGTCCGCTAATATTGGCAATACAACATCACTGCCCAGTGACCAACAAAGCAACAACATTGTACCTTAAATAATTCTTACCTTACATAATAGCTAGTTAGCTATTTCAGTTTGGATATTCAACATTGGTACAATATCCAATCTCTGACAATGTCCTAAAGTTACTACTCAATGGTTACTTCAAATGTTTCTCCTTCTATGGTATTATGGCGGTCCGCAACCAACGTTAGAGATGCATGCAATCACCTACTGGGATGGGTGAAAACTGATAGAACTTTAATGCAGCAATAATTGGGGAAGGGTGAACAAAAACAACAAATTTACTCCTTCAATCGGATTCAAATGTCTTCTCAGATCCCTACACAGGCTCAGGAGCCTGAGAGGGGGGAACCTCTTCATTTAGTATTTCTGTAACATTTTTGGATCTTCACAATGATTTCTGACACCTTCACAATGATTTCTAGTTTCTTCTATGTTTTATTAGTTTGTCTAGAGCAATTTATCACTTGCACAACAAACACAACAAAGTCTACCTTCTTCACTGTTAGTATCTCAGAAGCCCTCTGATAAATTACATTCACTGCAGGCTGTGGGGCATCTCTCTCATCTCCACTTGCTCCTTCCGCTATTTGCACTACCTCCACATAGAAGACCTGCTGGATAGCCCTGATCAGTGCTTAATTTGTCAATCGGGAGGTCCCGGAACACATAGCTGAGGTACCGGAAAACATTGTCAGTGTTGATGTGGATGCGGTTGATGAGTCAGACGCAGGACGCATAGGCTGAGTCAAACAAGACTTTACTAACTGTATAAACAATACAAAATAAAGGACCTCAAAACAAGGAGGCGAGCGACAACGCAACACAGTGCGTCACAATAAACAAAGTCCAAGTACTGCCACAGGTGACACCAACGGACAGGCGGAAAATAACACACAAACTAACGAAAACAACATAGGAAACTTATAGGGCACATAATCAGACCCAAACGGACACAGGTGTAACAGACAGACCCAACCAAACGAACATCGAAACATTCAACGGTGGCAGCTAGTACTCCGGGGACGACGAACGCCGAAGCCTGCCCGAGCAAGGAGGAGGAGCAGTCTCGGCAGAATTCGTGACAAACATTGAGAAAAAAAGTGTCAAACACAACGTGGCAGCAAAGCAGACAGAGTAAACAGCCAAGTAGCCTACTGTCTATGGTGCTGAAACGGACAGCACTCTCCAAGTTGCTGATTAATTCAAAGCATTTTAGACATCACTGCAGTATGCCCACATACTTGAGTATAGCTGTGGGGCTTACACAAGTCCCAATTTCTTATAGCCTAATCTTCTAGACATCAACGTACAGCAAAATGTTTAAATGACACTGCAGAACACCCACCATATGTACAGTGAGGGAAAAAAGTATTTGATCCCCTGCTGATTTTGCACGTCTGCCCACTGACAAAGAAATGATCAGTCTATAATTTTTATGGTAGGTTTATTTGAACAGGGCGAGACAGAATAACAACAAAAAAATCCAGTTTTTTTTATACAAACTGATTTGCATTTTAATGAGGTGAATAAGTATTTGACCCCCTCTCAATCAGAAAAATGTCTGGCTCCCAGGTGTCTTTTATACAGGTAACGAGCTGAGATTAGGAGCACACTCTTAAAGGGAGTGCTCCTAATCTCAGTTTGTTACCCTGTATAAAAGACACCTGTCCACAGAAGCAATCAATCAATCAGATTCCAAAACTCTCCACCATGGCCAAGACCAAAGAGCTCTCCAAGGATGTTCAGGGACAAGATTGTAGACCTACACAAGGCTGGAATGGGCTACAAGACCATCGCCAAGCAGCTTGGTGAGAAGGTGACAACAGTTGGTGCGATTATTCGCAAATGGAAGAAACACAAAAGACCTGTCAATCTCCCTCGGCCTGGGGCTCCATGCAAGATCTCTCCTCGTGGAGTTGCAATGATCATGAGAACGGTGAGGAATCAGCCCAGAACTACACAGGAGGATCTTGTCAATGATCTCAAGGCAGCTGGGACCATAGTCACCAAGAAAATCAATTGGTAACACACTACGCTGTGAAGACTGAAATCCTGCAGCGCCCGCAAGGTCCCCCTGCTCAAGAAAGTACATATACAGGGCCGTCTGAAGTTTGCAAATGAACATCTGAATGATTCAGAGGAGAACTGGGTGAAAGTATTGTGGTCAGATGAGACCAAAATCGAGCTCTTTGGCAGGAGGAGGAATGCTGCCTATGACCCCAAGAACACCATCCCCACCGTCAAACATGGAGGTGGAAACATTATGCTTTGGGGGTGTTTTTCTGCTAAGGGGACAGGACAACTTCACCGTATCAAAGGGACGATGGACGGGGCCATGTACCGTCAAATCTTGTGGTGGAGAACCTCCTTCCCTCAGCCAGGGCATTGAAAATGGGTCGTGGATGGGTATTCCAGCATGACAATGACCAAAACACACGGCCAAGGCAACAAAGGAGTGGCTCAAGAAGAAGCACATTAAGGTCCTGGAGTGGCCATAGCCAGTCTCCAGACCTTAACCCCCATAGAAAATCTGTGAGGGGGCTGAAGGTTCGAGTTGCCAAACGTCAGCCCTCGAAACCTTAATGACTTGGAGAAGATCTGCAAAGAGGAGTGGAACAAAAAAAAATACTTTTTTCTCACACTGTATACACACATGCATACTGTGCGAGCAAGGGAGGCCTACAAACCTGACCTCAGTTACACCAGCTCTGTCAGGAGGAATGGGCAAAATTCACCCAACATATTGTGGGAAAGCTTGTGGGAAGGCCACCCGAAACCCGGTTTGACCCAAGTTAAACAATTTAAAGGCAATGCTACCAAATACTAATTGAGTGTATGCAAACTTCTGACCAATGGGAATGTGATGAAAGAAATAAAAGCTGAAATAAATCATTCTCTCTACTATTATTCTGACATTTCACATTCTTAAAATAAGTGGTGGATCCTAACTGACCTAAGCCAGGGAATTTGTACTAGGATTAAATGTCAGGGAACTGTGAAAACTGAGTTTAAATGGTATTTGGCTAAGGTGTATGTAAACTTCCGACTTCAACTGTACACTGCACTCACACCAACATGTGTTTGAACTGTATACTTTGTGCATCTCTCTTTCAGATCTGCCATGCACTCCACCACTGGCCTCACCCAGAGGTGCATACATTGGGCTATCAAGACTGACAAGCAGAGGATGGGTGGCTGACAAGGACAAATAAAACAACATGCACACACACTCACTCTCTCTTGTCACACACATTATCCCCAATGTAAATACATTGTAATTACTTGTTTATTTAATGTATGCTCCATTTTATTTTAGGATTGGAGATATCTACGGCCTGCATATCCATTATCAATATCTACATAATTACTCTAATTATCTATCCAATCAAAGTGTGATTGATAATATTGTAAAAGAGTATTGCTTAATTTGCAGTTTTGAGGAAATTGTGTGCTTTTCTCTGAGTTGAAAAACATGCCTAACCTCTCACACACGTTATACCCAATGTAAATACATTGTTTATTTTATGTATGCTCCATTTTATTTGAGGAAAATGCAGTCACAGTTAAAGCAATGTCTTTGGTTTAATGGATATTTCTCAGAATAAAATGTGTGACCAAAAGGAAGTCTGGCAGACCTGCCAACCCTCAGGGAGTGTGTGCAGGTTGTCTACTGGAGCTGAAACATGGAGAAATGGGAGAGAGAGGAGGAAGAGTACAGTTGAGAGGGTTATCATTAATAACTGACACAATTCTATAATGAATACATATTAGAATAATAATACATAAGCTGTGACCAAATTACTGTATTGTGATTGTTTAGTGTTTTAATTACTCAACAAGTAGTGCCCCCAAGGTGGGATCAAACCGTGTCTCAAAAGCAGTAGAGAAGTCAAATAAGGTCACCAAAATGTCCATTAATGGCTATACACATCTGCTCCCCGTTCCCGTAACTATGAGCCAATTGTCTTAGTGGACTGCGCCACCAATCAGTCAACTAGAACAAAAATATGACTAGTTGACTTGACCACCATTGTTATCTTTTTCTTGTTGCAATGGATGTTGCTAAGAATATAAACATATAATCCTCATAGCCTACATGTTTGTTTTTTCTCTTGTTAAAGCTCACATAGATGTGTATGAACGATAAGAACGAAACTTTTGAATTTGGTCATGCGGAAATGTGTCTTTGAATTTTTGTGTAAAGTCAGTAGTCTAGATGCAAGGAAGCATCATGCAAAATATATTGGCCACACTAAGAAGCCCGAAACCGGCGACTTCACTTACCAAGACCATTGCAAATAAGGCGAGGTGCACTGCTTTTTATAGTAAGCTTGAGGTGGTATCACCCAAAACACTTAGAAGGGAGTGTATTTCATACGAACCCCTCCCTTGAGATTACGTAGAGGCCTTCTCAAGGTGCCTCAAAACATCACTATATTCAATGGTAGAGTTGAACCGCTAAGGGCAAAAAGAGAGCTAGATTTAATGCTAAAAAGACCAAAATACATCATTTTGCAACAATTTAATACTAAAAGACCAAAATGTATATCCCTACTTTTGCAACAAACTGTCAAAATGAAGACCAAGAAGAATTGAAGTTTGTTTCACTATAACTAGCTAAACTATAACATCTTTTTTTGGTTTTCTATTAATCTCTTTTTTTTTCTTTCATTAAAGTTACTCTTTTAAGGCAGCGGTTCATGTCCTAACAGCTCCAGACCCAAATCCAGACCACAAACAGACCTGAGAGACCAAGACCCAAACCATCAATGTCAATGTGTATCAGTGAATCAATGTCAAAGTGGGCAAGACCAGCACAACAATTGTGCATGGTTTTCTTGAAAGGAAGTAATCCTTACCTCATATATGATGCTAGTGGATGGTGGGCTACCTTTTTGTTACGCCCCCCCACATTTTTAAGAGGTTAAGAGATGTTTTCAAGGGGTTAAATGTCCCTCACCAGGTGGCTTTTTTCCTTCCCCATTTCCCCTTCAGCTGTTCCCTAAGGAAATGGCATTCCGTCTGTCCAGTTATTTAATCATTCTTTCCTGCCACTTAAAATCTTTTCCTCCAAAAGCGCAACCTTAGAGACATCGAACCTTGAAAAAACAAAAGACAAATAGTTTTTAGTGTATGGGGTATTAAACTGAATTCTCAAAAACAATGCCACAACACTTACAGTAGAGGGTTGTTTTACTACAGGTAATGGACACTACTATCTTCTTTTTTTTGGGGGCGGGCAGATCTGCTCCTATCCAATGTGACTTACAGGAGCATATTAGGCTCGGGATTCAAACAAGCAACCTTTTCGGTTACTGGCCTTACACTCTTAACTACTAGGCCTACCTGCCACCCAGCTTATGGACAGCCAACAACTTGTCTATGAATTTGCAAGTGGTTACAATTAACCAGCCGGTTATCCCTAATTTAAGTGCATAAATCCCACACAATTCCAAGATTGTAAAGTAATCTCACCAATAGATCTAAGACTGCTGTACTCTGTAAAGGTGACGCTATCTTTTCCTTTTCACAGGTGAGTTGTGCTGGGACTGTAAAAAACATCACATGCACACAATGGATCATTCAAAATGTCAAATACTTCACCAGTATCCCAATTTTTTCTCTAAAAAACCTGATTTTTTAACGGTTAACTAGATAGCTACTAAACAGCATTTACAGTACCCAGTCAAAAGTTTGGACTCACCTACTCATTCAAGGGTTTTCTTTTAATTCAAAAAAATTGCTACATTGTAGAATAATAGTGAAGACATTAAAAACTATGGAAATTACACATATGGAATATGTAGTAACCACAATAAGTGTTAAACAAATTTCAAAAAATATATTTTTAGATTTTAGATTCTTCTTAAAAGTAGCTACCCTTTGCCTTGATGACAGCTTTGCACACAAATGATAGTCCCCACTAGGCGCAAACCATGGATGGGATGGCGTATCGCTGCAGAATGCTGTGGTAGCCATGATGGTTAAATCTGCCTTGAATTCTAAATAAATCTCTGACAGTGTCCCCGAAGCAAAGCACGGACCCCACACCATCACACCCCTCCTCCCACGCTCACGGTGGAACCACACATGCAGAGATCATCCGTTCACTACTCTGCGTCTTACAAAGACACTGCGTTGGAACCAAAAATCTCAAATTTGGACTCATCAGACCAAAGGACAGATTTCACACGGTCTAATGTCCATTGCTTGTGTTTCTTGCCCAAGCAATTTTCTTATTCTTATTGGTGTCCTTTAGTATTGGTTTCTTTGCAGCAATTTTGACATGAAGGCCTAATTTCCCAGTCTCCTCTGAACAGTTGATGTTGAGATGTTATTTGGTCTGTTACTTGAACTCTGTGAAGCATTTATTTGGGCTGCAAATCTCAGTGCAGTTAACTCTAATGAACTTTATCCTCTGCAGCAGAGGTAACTCTGGGTCTTGCACCAGTTCCTGTGGCGGGAGGTTCTCATGAGAGCCAGTTTCATCATAGCGCTCTTGATGGTTTTTTTTGCGACTGCACTTGAAGAAACTTTCAAAGTTCTTGAATGTTCCGTATCCGGATTGACTGACCTTCCTGTCTTTAAGTAATGTGATGGACTGGCGTCGTTTCTATTTGCTTATTTGAGCACTGTTCTTGCCATAATATGGCCTTAGCCCCTATTTGGTAAAATACCATCTTCTGTATCCCCCCCCCCTACCTGTCAAAAAACAACACAACTGATTGGCTCAACGCATTAAAAAGAAGGAAAAAAAAAATTCCACAAATTACCTTTTAAGAAGACACACCTGTTAAATTGAAATGCATTCCAGGTGACAACCTCATGAAGCTTGATGAGAGAATGCCAAGAGTGTGCAAAGCTGATTTTAGTACATGATTCCATCTGTGTTATTTCTAGTTTTGATGTCTTCACTATTATTCCCTACAATTTAGAAAATTATTAAAAATAAAGAAAAACTCAGGAATGAGTAGGTGTCCAAACTTTTGACTGGTACTGTACATACAGCATCCTGGCCCTCTTCAGGTGTCTCTTTTCCCCTCTGGACTCTGCATGGGCATCTTTTGCTTGCATCGATGTTTAGGCTGTAGAAGAGCCAAAATTACATCAGTGTGACTAGCTACCTTACAGATTGGAGAAAAAAAAAAATTAAATATTAAATATGAAACAAAATTAGCTAGCTAGCTAGTAGCTACAGTCTAGGTTCAGAATTGTAACTTACTGTATTGTTGTGGCTAGCTAACCAATGTTAAAGCCAGACTCAGTAAGTGCAAAAATATAATAATGCATTTTAGATTTTGGTTTATATCTTTCAAATAAGAGATATTAAGTCTTAATTTTACTTATTCAGTGCTTTGATGCCACAGCATTGGAAATACATGTACCAGAGCTTTTTCCCATTCCCCCCCCCCCCCCCCCCCCCCCCCTCTAATGACCATATGAATTGATCAATAGTTGTAGCTAAGTTAGCTAGCTAGCTGTCAGCATAGCTAGGTCTATGAAATATCTACAGCAAATAATATTACCATCTACTAATTGCTATTCTTACATAGAGTATATTTTCTGTCAATTGCTGGCAGCACCATTTCACCAGGACACATTTCTGGTACAGGTAAATGTACTTGGCGGATAAAGATGATCCTGATTATTGGATGATTGCTTTAAGGATAATCTGCTACCTGAACATGGCACACATTGGCCTACACAAAAAAGGGAGAGTCAGGGGCGGAGGTCCAGGGGTCCGTGGAGGATTACTGAGGGCCATTGTAGAGACAGGGGCCCATTGTAGAGAGCAGGGCCCATGTAGAGAGCAGGACAAGAGAGGATCAAACAGGGCCAGGGGAGTGAACAGGGGGAGAGGTCGAAGGGGCAGAGGCAGAATCTGGGAAATATCCTAGCTGACAGGGAGAGAGTTGATCATCGTCGTCAAGATAGACGTGCACAGGTGGAGGTTTGTAAGCCACATTACACGATGTCTGATTAGTCTAAACCAAATCTAGACCAGATTGTCAACTCTGGTACTCATGTCAACCAGGAAATATAGCTTTTTTTTTTTACTCATTAACTGTAGGTGTATCTTGAACAGCTACCGGAGAGAGAGAAACATGGTGTCTTGATGATGAAGCTGAAGAGGACACCAGGAGCACTTTTGATGTGGTCCATCTCATCCAGGTCAACCAGGGAGGTGGTGGAGGTGCGGGGGAGGCCCTTTTTGGTGCACCTGTGGCAGGTGTCGTGAAATGCCAACTGACATTGAGAAGAAGTGCTTTGGTGGGGAGCTAAATACCTGTATCAGTACAACGCCGCACATATACACTTACTGCCTGGAGCCTGGAAATCTGAGGAATATCAGGCTTTATAGGAATTATCTGTTAGCCCTGGATGACAGCGAGGAACAGGGAGAAGACCATGCAGAGTAAAGGCATGCTGCCTACTGGCAGTTAATCTGTTCGCAGCATGGCACGCTTCGGCAGGGCCACAGAAATGTTATTCCAAGCTGTTGCGTGTGGCACATCAGAGACACTTTCCCTTATGGCCAGTATAAAGGAATCACTCCTGGAAGACTGACCTAGAGAATTCAGTCCATGTATTTTGAACTGTTTTGTTTGTTTATTTTTGTGTATGTGTTCGCTAACTCTAACCCACTCTAAAACAACTGATGTTACAGACAAAGGTTGAAGTGCAAAATTATTTATTTGTTCTACAATAAAAAATATATGAAACAGAATCATAGAACAACTAATTTGAAGGTGTGTAACTACATATTTTTAGACATAAGACAACATTCATGAGTGACAAAGTATTCATAAGGAATATATCAGGATCTTCTTTTAGAAAGTCAACCCCACTGTAAAATAATATGACACTTTTGTGTAGGTTACCACTGCATACAAGTTAAAAAAATAGGCTATTATTAGTTCGAAGTCATGCCATCTTACCTGACCGACACAGTCGAGCTTGAAGCAATGCCAATGCTAGACAGAGCATGCACTTAGAATGCTCCAATCTTTGGCAGGGGTGGATGTGGATGGACCTCTTAGTCCCTTCTGGTAACTATGAGGAAAATACGAAAGGTTTTGCCGCTGCAATATCAACCACATATTCTCAAAATTAGACACTATTTGGCTAACTTTCCTGGACTAAATGGGTTGCTCAATGTTTACATAACGTTAGCTAGCTAGCCAGGCTGGGTAGTAATGTTACACATCACACAAACGGTAACAAATTGACAGTTGGTGTACAGTAGCAAGCTGCGGTGTCATTGTAGTTAGCTAGTTAGCAAAGAATAAAAGAGCAGATCATGTCACTTTGTACTGGTCGTTAACAACTTTGTAACCATTTACAACTACTTTGTTTCAAGAGTGTCACTGTTAGAAGTAGACGTTACTTAAATAGTTCGCTTAATTAGGTTATTTTGCCGGCTAGTCATTGACGAACACATAATCAGCTAACTTTAGGAAGAAAGCGGTTGTATCTTTCAGTGCCAAGCATACCTGTCCAGCAGAAACGATGATATTTCGGAATCGCGTCTAAGATGGAGTTGACTCCGGAGCTCCCTCCACCTTTCAAAACTGTCACCGATATTTACTCCCAATATCTTGTTGTTGTTTTCGGTTAGGGTTTTTTCTCTTCGGTTGATAGTAACACTCAAAATCTTGGGTAACAGGGCATTTCTCTGCCATTTCCTCAGACCACTACTAAGAGTAAGACTGCGTTGTACAAGTGAGCTGGCTTGTCGCGAAAACAATGTTTCGGATAGCCTTGCTATGTATGTCTGACGCAAACAGATTCCATTGATTTGTTTTGTCGCCCTAACATAACAAATAATTAACATACAGTGCATTCGGAAAGTATTCAGACCCCTTAATTTTTTCCACAAAATGGATTAAATTATTTGTATTTTATTTTTTCATAATGACAAAGCAAAAACAAATTTTGGGATATTTTTGCACATGTATAAAAAAAAAACGGAAATATAATATTTACATAAGTATTCAGACCCTTTACTCAGTACTTTGTTTTTTGTTAGAAGCGTACCTTTGGCAGCGATTACAGGCCTCACAGTCCTTCTTGGGTATGATGCTACAAGCTTGGCACACCTGTATTTGGGTGACGTTTCTCCCATTCTTCTTCTGCGGATCTTCTCAAGCTCTGTCAGGTTGGATGGGAGCGTTGCTACACAGCTAATTTTCAGGTCTCTCCAGAGATGTTCGATCGGGTTCAATTCTTAGTCCCGAAGCCACTCCTGCGTTGTCTTGGCTGTGTGCTTAGGGTCGTTGTCCTGTTGGAAGGTGAACCTTCGCCCCAGTCTGAGGTCCTGAGCTCTGGAGCAGGTTTTCATCAAAGATCTCTCTGTACTTGCTCCGTTAATCTTTTCCTCGATCCTGACTAGTCTCTCAATCCCTACCACTGAAAAATATCCCACAGCATGATGCTGCCTCCACCATGCTTCACCGTAGGGATGGTGCCAGGTTTCCTCCAGACGTGAAGCTTGGCATTCAGGCCAAAGAGTTCAATATTGGTTTCATCAGACCAGAGAATCTTGTTTCTCATGGTCCTGAGAGTCCTTTTGGTGCATTTTGGCAAACTCCAAGCGGGCTGTCATATGCCTTTTACTGAGGAGTAGCTTCCGTCTGGCCACACTTCCATAAAGGCATGGTTGGTGGAGTGCTGCAGAGATGGTTGTCCTTCTGGAAGGTTCTCCCATCTCCACAGAGGAACTCTGGAGATCTGTCAGAGTGACCATTGGGTTCTTGGTCACCTACCTGACCAAGGCCCTTCTCCCCTGATTGCTCAGTTTGGCTGGGTGGCCAGCTCTAGGAAGAATATTGGTAGTTCCAAACTTCTTCCATTTTAGAATGATGGCCACTTGTGTTCTTGGGGGACCTTCAATGCTGTGCCTCGACACAATCCTGTCTCAGAGCTCTACGGACAATTCCTTCAACCTCATGGCTTGGTTTTTGCTCTGACATGCATTGTCAACTGTGGGATCTTAAATAGACAAAGGTGTGTGCCTTTCCTAAATCATGTCCAATCAATTGAATTTACCACAGGTGGACTCCAATCAAGTTGTAGAAACATCTCAAGGATGATCAATACAAACAGGATGCACCTGAGCTCAACTTTGAGTCTCATAGCAAAGGGTCTGAATACTTATGTAAATAAGGTATTTCTGTTTTTTAAACCTGTTTTTGCTTTGTCATTATGGGGGTATTTTGTGTAGATTGATGAGGAAAACAATTTATTTAGTCCATTTTAGAATAAGGCTGTAACGTAACAAAATGTGGAAAACGTGAAGGGGTCTGAATACTTTCCGAATGCACTGTACATGGGATTTAAAGGCCCAGTGCAGTCAAAAACTAGATTTTCCTGGGTTTTATATATATTTCTACACTATGAGGTTGGAATAATACTGTGAAATTGTGAAAATAAAAAATGTCAGCCTGTTGTGGTAGGATGAAGTTTTGGCCTGCCTGGTGACATCACCTTGCTGTAAATTAGTTAATAGACCAATAAGAGAGTTCCAAACCTCTCTGCCAATTACAGCTAGTTTTCAGTTTTCCCCTCCCAGACAGTCCTAACAACATTTTTGCTTGATAAATTGCTCTTATTTTTTGGACCATTTTAATTGAAAGCAATCATAGTAAGGTACTTAATTGTTACCCAGAAATGATTTGATATTGAGTTACAAAGGACTGCATTGGATCTTTAAAGCGCCTTTCAAGAAACCCAAGGACACTGGACAGCAAAAGAAACCCAAGGACACTGGACAGCAAAAGAAACCCAAGGACACTGGACAGCAAAAGAAACCCAAGGACACTGGACACCAAAATAAACCCAAGGACACTGGACAGCAAAAGAGTAAAAAACAAAACAAGGATAAAACAATAGAATACTTAAAAAAAAAAAAGATACTTAGCTTAATCTAGAGCTGAGTAAGGGCTGAGCTAAACTGAGGGGAAAGCCAGACTGAACCAGTTGTTTTTTTTGTCGGTTATTGAAAATGGTGATAGAGTCAGAGATGTGGGTGGCTGGGGGGAGAGAGTTCCAGAGTTTTGGGACAACGGCGCTGAAAGCCTGATTCCCCCATGGTGCACAGTCTTGTTTTGGGGATAGTGAGTAGTCCAGAGTCAGAGGAGCGGAGACTGCGGTCTGTGGAGGAGGTCGGAGATGT
Source organism: Coregonus ussuriensis (assembly GCA_031479575.1). NCBI lineage: Eukaryota > Metazoa > Chordata > Actinopteri > Salmoniformes > Salmonidae > Coregonus > Coregonus ussuriensis. Next base: position 144,925,476 of record CM062494.1, on the reverse strand, counting down.
ATGAGGGGGCAAGGCCATGGAGTGCTTTGTAGGTGAGGAGTAGGATCTTGTAGGCAATCCAGAATTTGACTGGGGGGAGGGGGTGATGTGTTCCCAGGGTTTGGTGTGTGTGATGACCCTAGCAACGGAGTTCTGGATGTACTGGAGCCTATCCAGGGCTTTGCTGGACACCCTGAATAGGACTCCATTGCAGTAGTCCATACGTGATGTTACAAAAGCGTAAATGAGGGTCTCTGCTACCGGGTCCGTGAGGGATGGACGGAGTCGGGAGATATTACAGAGGTGGAAGAAGGAGGAATTGGTGTTGGACTTAATTTGGGGCTCGAATGGGAGAGTGGGGTCCAGGATGACACCCAGGTTTCTGACCTCTGATGATGGGCAGATGGAGCAGCAGTCAATGGACATCACGAGGTCACCCACTTTCTTGAGGAGAACCTTGGGAGCGACCAGCATGACCTCAGTTGTATTCCTTTTGAGTTTGAGTAGATTCGATGTCATCCAGTTTTTTATATCCTGGATACAGTCGATCAGAGACGGAGGAGGGAGGTGAGAGGTGGGTTCGGTGTGGAGGTAAATCTGTGTGTCATCCGAATAGCAGTGGAAGTTGAGGACCATGGCGGATGATCTGGCCCAGGGGAAACGTGATGAACAGCAGGGGTCCAATCACAGAACCTTGAGGCATGCCTTGGTTGACAGGGGTTGAGGGGTATTTGGAGTCTCCAAAGGACACATACTGCTTCCGGTCAGCCACGTAGGACCAGAACCAGTTGAATGGCATTCCGGTGATGCCCAGGACCGTTTCCATGGGGTCGAGGAGGATGATGTGGCAGGCGAGAGTCAGTGGCAATGAGGAGGTTGTTGATTACATTTACCAGTGCAGTCTCTGTGCTGTGCTTGGCCCGGAACCCTGATTGAAGAGGTTTGTACATGTCATGGTTGGTCAAGTGACAATGTAGTTGGGTAGCAACTGCTCGCTCCAGGATTTTGGCTAGAAATGGGGAGTTGGAAATAGGCTGGTAGTTGTTAAAGTTATCCGGGTCCATTCCTTGTTTCTTTATGATGGGCATGACAGCAGCCATTTTGAGGAGGAACATTTCCAATCAAGAGGGAATAATTAATAATGTCGACCATGAGAAGGTACAGGGAAGGTAGGCATGCCTTTACCAGAGACGTGGGCATGGGCTCCAGTGGACAGGTAGAGGATTTGGATCTGGTGACCAACTCTGTGATGTGGGCCACATCAACAGGAGAGAGAGCAGAGAAACAGCAGGCTGTGGGGGTAGTGTTAGCCAGAACCTGGTCAGGGGGCATGGTGGGGGATAGCTGAAGCTGCTGGTAGATGGATTACATTTTTGCGCCACAGATATTGAGATGAGCAAGATGCAGACTTCGCTCTCACAGTCACACACAGTATCTGCGCATGTACACAGGTTCGCTTCACGCTGTTACAGCGTGGTAGCCAGGGCACCAAAACATTTACATTTTACATTGTAGTCATTTAGCAGACGCTCTTATCCAGAGCGACTTACAGTTAGTGAGTGCATACATTTTTAATTTATTTTTTATACTGGCCCCCGTGGGAATCGAACCCACAACCCTGGCGTTGCAAACGCCATGCTCTATCAACTGAGCTACACGGGACAGCAGAGAAGTTGAGCCTCGCACTTCTTAGTTGTTGTGGAAATTGACCCACTATCCTGTTTACTTTCTGCATCTACATCATATCGCTGAGTCTACAACTCGGCAGCCTGAAAGCGGTAGAGTTCGGCAGTGGAGTTCCTTATCTGTGTCATGTCTGAATCCTGATCCAGGCTTGGGGCAGGCCAGTGAATGGTCCGGGGGTAGAGTCCGGGGGCCCTCTCTGACGCTGTGTAGGTCGAATCAGTGCATTCTGTTCATTTATAAAGCCCCTTTATAGACATAGTTACTAACCTATAGAAGTACGAGATACCATACCAGCTCACAGGGATGGCTAACGCTTGAAATTCCATCTGTCACTACAGGTTTACGTAAAATGGCTTTTAGTTTCTTAGCATCTCACTTATGGAACAACCTTCAGAATACCCTACAGTTGGACACATTGGTGACAACCTTTTTTAAAATATATATATATATATTTTTTTATTTGTGTTTTTTTGATAAGGCTAACATAAGTGCAAGATATAGGTGGGAGCAATAATAAAAATATTCCATACTGCAATCTTAATTTTCTTCTGTTTTTAATTGAAAATAAAACTTTTGAAGGTGACATAATGCTTAACTTCATTGATGTAAATATAAGTGAAATGATGTACGTTTGAAATTTGGCCATAGAAAGTAGGTTAGGTTTAAAGTAGGTTATGTTTTAGCATATTTTCGACTTATCAAGGAAGTTTTTTTGTATTTAGTATTTTATTAGGATCCCCATTAGTTGTTGCTGAAGCAGCAGCTACTCTTCCTGGGGTCCACAGACTGTTTCATCCAAACAGTTTGTTTTAGTAAGTTTGTTGGCTGGTTATTTAGCATCCAGCATCTATTCAAAAGCATTTTAACTTCCATGAATCGGCACGATAGTGCCACCAACGAAGAAGAACAGCCTATGAACTTTTTTTTTGGCTAAAAGTTACTGAATCGATTTCAAGTCACTGAATCGTTTCGGATCGTATCGTTCTAAATGAACCAATATCGTCCTTGAATCGTATCGACAACCACGAATCGTGATACAAATCGAATCGTTGTTAAAACGAATCGTTACACCCCTATTAAAAAGCCTTCCAATATTTGTGTTCAAGGTGCATTTGATTTAGCTTGAAGCTTGCAATTTTGGATCTATTCTATTTATTCCATAATAGGGAGATTTAATATAAAGTATTGTAAAGTATTTCAGTAATTAGTCATTATGGAGGTGGCTGTCTTTTTTACCACTCCCATTGAACACAGAGCATTTCAGATAAGGCCCTATTGGTCTTTGAACTTCAGCTGTTGAGACATCGCTCGCCGGGGAACATAGTTCTGCTAGACGATTGCAAGTCATTATTTACTCTTTAGCTTATTTACTTTTACTCAAATAATTTGTCTCACTTACAGACAATCTTTCCTCAGTTTGTCATATTTAGAAAGACCACACACTCACCAACACCTATCTTAGAAAAAAAGTACAAAGTAAGAGCGTCTGCTAAATGACGTAAATGTAAATGTTAAGCACAACTACAATGTTTAGCCTTTCTCACACCATGTGAACACATTTGTCAGAACAGCAATGATCAATAATATGGACAATTAGCTCCATTCTGCATGTTTCAGCAACTTTTCCTCGACTGCCAGTGTCTTAGTATTTGTTTATGTGGTGGAACTTCTATCTGATCTCAAAATTTGTAATTATTGTCGCCTGTTATTGTTAGTGATAGTAGACAGAAGTAAATATACATACAGTGGGGAAAAAAAGTATTTAGTCGGCCACCAATTGTGCAAGTTCTCCCACTTAAAAAGAACTCATCTAGGGGGTCCCTTACACACAAGGGAACTGTATGTACACATGGGGTCCCCCAAGTGTCTTTGAAACTACTTTTTTAAACCTGTTTATCCTTTAGCTCTCGGGGTAATTGGTAATTGTATTCTTAAAGATGTCCCGTTTTACTGCTAACCTAAACAGATCCATTTGACCCCATAAAAGAGCGTCCGTGGGATGTCTCAGTCAACCAAGAAAAAAGACCCAGAGGACCAGAAGGCCTGAAGACATACATCTTAAAGAGACTCCTTGAATCATTTATTCCTCATGGAGCATTTTGAAGGTGAGTTGAATTTTCAATATGATGAAGGCTTTTATATATAACTATGCATATATACACTGGCTCCACCTAGTGGATGTTCAGTTACATCACAGTTGTAGAAAAAAATTACCTAGCACGTTAGTATACTATTCTATATCTCTCAATGGATAACAATTCACTCAATGTATAACAATGTTTTTTTAAATATTTAACAGTATTTCAATATTTGGTTTTTGCATACATTTTAAGACTGGATGACATACAATTTTCAGGTAATTAATATTATTATTTTATTTATGTTTTTTTAAGGGGGTAGATCAGCTTAATATTGCAGATAGATTGTATCTTCTATCAATGTAATTGTCTGCATCACTTCCAGACCCCATGTTTTTTATATATATATACACACAAACATATTTACATTTACGTCATTTAGCAGACGCTCTTATCCAGAGTGAGTGAGTGCATACATTATTTTATTTTTTTCTCCATACTGGCCCCCCGTGGGAATCGAACCCTGAGCCAACTGAGCTACATCCCTGCCGGCCATTCCCTCCCCTACCCTGGACGACGCTGGGCCAATTGTGAGCTGCCCCATGGGTCTCCCAGTCGCGGCCGGCTACGACAGAGCCTGGATTCGAACCAGGATCTCTAGTAGACCACTGCGCCACTCGGGAGATAATACATATACACATATATACATATATACACACATACAGTGAGGGAAAAAGGTATTTGATCCCCTGCTGATTTTGTGATTGACAGTTATTTTGTGTTTCTTCCATTTGCGAATAATCGCACCAACTGTTGTCACCTTCTCACCAAGCTGCTTGGCGATGGTCTTGTAGACCATTCCAGCCTTGTGTAGGTCTACAATCTTGTCCCTGACATCCTTGGAGAGCTCTTTGGTCTTGGCCATGGTGGATAGTTTGGAATCTGATTGATTGATTGCTTCTGTGGACAGGTGTCTTTTATACAGGTAACAAACTGATATTAGGAGCACTCCCTTTAAGAGTGTGCTCCTAATCTCAGCTCGTTACCTGTATAAAAGACACCTGGGAGCCAGAAATCTTTCTGATTGAGAAGGGGTCAAATACTTATTTCCCTCACTAAAATGCAAATCAATTTATAACATTTTTGAAATGCTTTTTTCTGGATTTTTTTGTTGCTATTCTGTCTCTCACTGTTCAAATAAACCAGCCATTAAAATTATAGACTGATAATTTATTTGTCAGTGGGCAAACGTACAAAATCAGCAGGGGATCAAATACTTTTTTCCCTCATTGTACATACATACAGTACATATCCTTTAAAAAAAATACATTCCCCTTTATTACTTTCCAACCCCTTCCCTAATTGGAGTAAACTAGTGAACAACAATGCTTAGGCCTCTACTTCCAGCTTATACTTACTATCTACATTTTATGGACACAGTCAATTTTACAATAATTATATTTTGTTTGTTTTTTCTCCTGAACTTCTTCTACTCTCAACCTCTCCGATCATTTTCATTGTGTCCATCCGGTTTGCTTCTATATGCCATATCTTTCTAACTGTGCTCTTTCCCAAAAGCTCCCAACATACAACCTATATACTTATTATGGACACCGTATGCTTACATTATTAGTTATCTTGTTGTTATTTGTTGTTAGTTGTTATTAGTCCCATCCTTCAACTCCATTCAATACCTCCCATCTATCTCTTAACACCATCCATATAGGATTTCTATTTGCCATACATATTTCAATATATATCTATATATCACCTCTGTGTTCATCCTGTGCAGTGCAGTCAAGATGAGCCATCCAAGATGTCCACCCTCAGCACAAAAGGTGTGTATACAATCTTTAAAATATAATCCCTGCCCACATATAATGTGATCAATCCCTCTATATGCTACTCAATGCTAAGTCGTTTTCTCTCAATACAATCTCAGGGTTGGATCATTGCTGCTCTGTCTGAATATCTGGTGACTGACTGCCCATGGTTTTCACTAATTGTCCCAGTTCACCACTTCCATAAGGTCTGTAAAGTCAGTCTATTTCCAGCCTGCAGTCATTTGATCCTAGATTTGCTGTTTTCCTTTTCACTGTATGTATTTTACAATGACACCTTTTGTGCTGAGGGTGGACATCTTGGATGGCTCATCTTGACTGCACTGCACAGGATGAACACAGAGGTACACAGAATGTAACTTCCCTTAATACAGAGTACCTTCAACTTGACAATATAACACAAACATTGTACTGAGCACAGTATCCAGGTACATGATTTACTAACCGGTTTCTCAGCTCACAATAAGGTTGGATGCCAGCCGCCGAAGAAGAAGGGGCGAGGGCGACAACAGTAGCTAGCTAGCTGTACACCTGTAGACACGTTTTACCACTGTTCTGTTAACGACGGCGAGGGGAGGTGTTCGGCAGGCGGGAGAGAAGGACACTGTCTTTTAATTCAATCAAACCCAGTCGGGGGCTGGGCAGGTGGGGGGCCTGTGCCCATACAGCCGTCAAAAAACTGAGTGCTGCTTTAAACTCTGGTTTGGGTTTGCGGGGGGGCAGGGTTCATTCAAGAACCAATGGGGTCAAAACGTTAGCTAGCTACAACATTTCAAAATTAGCAAAAACTAGCCAGCTAGCTAGCAAAACATTCCTAGATGTTCTTCTCCCTAAAGAATGCAGGAGAACAGGGACTACCACTTAGCAGGAGTTTTTTTGTGTACATTTGGAGAAACTGTTGTTGTTTTCCAACAAGTGTTGTTGTGGAGCTACCAGTCTGTCTCAACGACCGTTCCTGGAATGGAATGTTGATATGGGTGGTAGTAGTCATGTGGAACCTATTGATAATAAGAGGGCGTCAGCATATTGAAAGGTTCCTCCAGGAACCTTTTCACCTTCAGGTTCCTCCAAGAACCATTTATGATCAGAAAGGTTCAAATATGAACCCATTGATTAGGAAACGTTCCCAGAGGAACTCTCCAAATGTAAGAACCTTTTTTTACATTTCAACTTTCCTAATTGAACCCCTAATTCTTAGTGTGTTCTTCTGAAATAGGCTACATTTTCTTAATGTCATGTTTCTTTAGACCTGTCTAAAATAAATAATTTTACATTTTAGTCATTTAGCAGACGCTCTTATCCAGAGCGACTTACAGTTAGTGAATGCATACATTTTCATACTGGAATTATTGTGATGGTGTAGGCTATATTGAATGGATTTATTAGACGTTTTAAATGTAGATGTTCCAAAGGTCCACATCAGTGGCTTGCAGGCTACAGAGGTGGGTAGTAACGAGTTACATTTACTCCGTTACATTTACTTGAGTAAGTTTTTGAAAAAATTGTACTTCTAGGAGTAGTTTTAAATCACTATACTTTTTACTTTTACTTGAGTAGATTTGTGAAGAAGAAACTGTACTCTTACTCCGCTACATTAGGCTACAATGAGGTCGTTACTTTTCTTTTTACCTCTTTGGTATTCTACGCGTCATTGTCTTTATCCCCCCGCATACGCCTTATTTTAATGTTTTATTTTGACAGAGAGAGAGACTTCCGCTAAGGCTGTACCACGTGACTGTGTTTCACCAATCAAACGTAGTTGTGCAGTCTCGTCACTTTACCATACTCAATCTCAGCGGCGGGACGGGTTGGCTTTACAGTCATAGCAACACAAACATGTCAGAATTAGCCGTCGGCAATGCAGACACAGACGAGGAGGAACACCCGCACCCTGGACTCATATTGAAAGCATGTTTACCTTAGTAAAAGTGCGAAAGAACAGCTACATTATGCGGTGTCTTCTGTGTCTACCAAAACAAACGGACATTTCAGCATTCAAGAACTCAACATCTAACTTGAGGAAACATGTAGCGGTAAGTTTCCTAAATTCGTTTTTTTTTGCTGTGGATAGGCGAATGTTTGTCTTTTAGTTTTACATATGTTTTAAACATTTTCTATATATATATATATATATATATATATATATATATATATATATATATATATCCACATTTGATGTGATAATAAGTCTCTTTTAATGTCTTGATCTCCCTGTAGCCTCACAGATTTTTTTTTTGTCCACAGAGGATTCACCCCAACAAACTGGCAAAGTACACAGACTTACTAGAGAACCACAGAAAGCGTAAGTCCTCCTCTTCCAGTGATACTCTTGTGAAAAATGCAAAAATCACAGCCTTTGCTGCCCCAGGGCGGGTAACACAAGCAACGCTTGACAAGCTGATGCTAAATTTTGTATGTGAGGCCAACCAACCATTTTCTGTGGTTGAGACGCCATCCTTCAATACTTTGATAGAAACCTTGCAACCTCATACAGTAATGACAAGGAAAACGTTATGCACAAGAATACAAGAAGCTGCAAAACACAAGAAGAGCATAATCATCAAAAAGCTGAGTGCTGTGAACTATGTTGCTAACGTAGCTACTTAGGTGTCACCTGTCACTGGATAGACAACACCTCACTGGAGAGGCACTCCACATTGGCTTGTAGACCTGTCAAAGGCTCGCACACGTTTGATGTCCTTGCTGCTGCATTAGAGGAAATACATTCTGAGTACCACATCAGGGAAAAAGTGACCAGGACGACAACAGACAGTGGCTCAAACTTCCTTTCGATTATATGGTGAGGAGGAAGCCATCAATGTACAAGAGGAGAGTGACTCCACCCTTGATGATGCAACAGAAGATCAGAGTGAGTCAGAGGTGGAGTATCAAGATGTCTGCAATTCTGGATGACAACACAGGCCTTGAGTACCAACTTCCAAGGCACCAAAAGTGTGCATGCCATCTCCTCAATCTTATATTCACAGTTGATGCCACTGCTGCAGGAGGAGCTGCAAACGAAACCTACAAGAGGCTGTCTCGGTCTGCTTTTGCAAAGTGTCATGCTCTTTGGAATAAAACCAGCAGGTCAACCATGGCTCATGAAACAGTGGAACGTGAATGCAAGTTGCAGTTTCTCCGACCCAATCAGACACGCTGGAGCTCCCTGTTCCTCGCTGTAGAAAGGATTGTGCGCATTCACCGAGAGCAAGGAGAACAAGCAATTCGCAATGTCTGCACAGCATTAAAGATAAAGATGTAAGTTGACAAAATGTATATTTTGTTTTTAAAGAATAATAAAAGTAAATAAGCCTTGCTGATTAATGGGTGAATCCACTTGTCTCAAGTAACTAAGTTTTCTTTGCATGGTGGTGTGACAATTGTGGATGACTTGAATGAAATATATATATATATTGTATTTAACATGTACAATGCATAATAAAGACATTGTACCAGAAATAGCTATAAGTAATTGTTTTATCGTTACATCTTTTATAGGTTCAATCCAGCTGAAAATTGGTTTTTGGTCGAGTATGCTGCTGTGATGAAGCCTGTTGCCATGGCCCTTAATATCCTCCAAGGGGAATCATCTGTGCATATGGGCCTCCTGCTGCCAACACTTTACCAGTTGCGGGACAAGCTGAAGAAGTTGGAGTCAACTTGCAAAATGTGTACACCTCTTGTTCACGCCCTGCAGCAAGGGATCCAGAAACGTTTTGGAGACGTCATGAAAGAGCCTGAGCTGATTGCAGAAGCAATACTCCTACCAAGATTCAGAACATCCTGGACCACAGAGGAGAACATCTTAAATGCTGGTAAATATACTTGTTTATCAATTCAAATGTGAACCAGTAGACATTGACCTATATAACTCTGTATAATGTTACTGTCATTTAGGATTATAGTGTGTCAGTGACAAACCACAGGGTGGCAATATAGTTAGTGGGACTTTTTTTTGCTGACTTTTCTTGTTAGATATTGGAACTGGAAGTAAACATAATGCCCGATCTACAACTACATCACTCTCCTCTAATGCCTTTTAGAGAACATGCATTCAGCTTAATTTGTGTTCTGGGATACTAGGCCTGCAATATTGTTTTATTTGGCCATCTATCATGGACTGCTGCTCTTTTCCTCTGCTCAGTGAGATGTGCAGTGTGGCCTAATCACAGATCAGAGTATTCATTTCTAGGCACACAGAAAAAGGGCTGTTGCTTGCCATGCAATACAAAGGTACTGAGTTGGCCTAATCAACACCTATTGATTATTTTACGTTGACCGCTTCCTTCTGGTGTGCAGTTTTCTGTTCAGCATGCCTGGTATGAAATGTTTGTGTGTTTCCTTCTGTTGTTCTGTCACTGTGGAGACACACACACAGTTTATGAGAGTTTATGGGCTGCCTCGTTCTAGTTCTGCCTGGTAAAAAAAGTATAAAGGTTTGGAAATTTGTGTTACTTGTGCTTATTTATTTTTTATCTGTTATTTTTTTATTTTTTTATACTTGAATTTACCTGAATTATTTTAATTTAAGCTATTTTGTAATTCATTAAAGATGATTATTTTGTATTTTTGTCTGTCTGATTGTTGTCTTGTGTTAAAAAATAAATCAGACGTTACTCAACAGTTACTCAGTACTTGAGTAGTTTTTTCACCAAGTACTTTTTTACTCTTACTCAAGTAATTATTTGGATGACTACTTTTTACTTTTACTTGAGTCATATTATTCTGAAGTAACAGTACTTTTACTTGAGTACAATTTTTGGCTACTCTACCCACCTCTGGCAGGCTATGAGTGGAGTCCAGGAGATGCTAAACGTGTTGATGTTAATTAAGGTCAATAAGCATGAGACCGGCAGTATCTGAATGACAATCACCGGCTGACAGAATGTCATGACCACCACAGTCCTCCGTAACATCAATAAGGGATCATAGCTTTCACCTGGATTCACCTGGTTAGTCTAGGTCATGGAAAGAGCAGGTATCCCTAATGTTTTGTCCACACAGTGTATATCATGTGTATATAATAAATATACCAACTTGAACTTAAAAGGGAAGGTGGAGGGCAGCCAGAAAGGGAGGGGAAAAGATGGACAGATTTGTGGTTAGATTGTAGGTGAACATAACTTTGAAAATACACAGGCCCTTAAGTAATGTGTCCTCAAATATTATTTAATCTAAAAATCTCACATTAGCTGACGAAATGAAATGAATCATAGAGGTCTTATAACTAATTCCATTTGTTTTTGTCCCATGTCTCTTTATATTCATATACCCTGGGGGCTATGTAGCTTCTTATCTGTCATGTTTGAAGTTGTGTTGCGCTGTTATGCCTTTATAGTTGAGTTGCCTTGGTCCTGTCAGTATACAGTAACTTTAAAGAGGAACTGCACCTAAAAAAAACACTTCTCATTTAGAAAACAGCCTCTGTGGGACCGAAATGAGTGAGAAACATTCATTCTTCTGTCAAAATTGGCTACAGAATGTAAAGAGGCTGGCAGATGACGGCTGGCAGCACACAAGTAATCATCCATTTGGTGTGAAGCTGCACGCCACCCGGTCCTAATGTCTGTGGGACATTTGAGTTGACTTTAGATATCTCTATGGGGCTAGTTAGGGACCATCGGTAAATTACACAATGTTCATGGGACAATATGTAAAAATGTCAATAGCTCCAAATAGCTTAAATTACTTAAAAATCAAATCAACTATACATTTTAGAAATTCATATACAAATGAATTTCTAAATGAGACAATGACACTATTGTTCATATACAAATATTGAAATAATTTAAAGAGAAAATGTAAAGATATGACACTATTGTCTCATTTTCATTGTGTAATTTATTGACGGTCCCTAACTAGACCCTGAGATAGGCTATCCAAAGTCAGTCAGGTGACACCCCAAAACCAACTCACGTTTGAATTCAGTCACGGCCGCTAATATTTCTTAACGAACCCAATCTAAAACGAGGCCAAATCAGGAAGTGCAGTCGCCCTTTAAAACTAACTAATGACATGTTGCACCTCACCCTTTCTACCTTTCAGATTAGCTTAGAAGGAGGACAGATGACAACAGCAGGCCAGTGGAGCACATAGAACAGCAGCAGCCAGGGGCAAATGGTAGGGAGGAGGATGATTTAGGTGACCCAGACACAGGCCAAGGGCTGCACTACATACAAGCTGCATACAGTGCCTTGCAAAAGTATTCATACCCCTTGGCGTTTTTCCTATTTTGTTGCATTACAACCTGTAATTGAAATTGATTTTTATTTGGATTTCATGTAATGGACATACACAAAATAGTCCAAATTGGTGAAGTGAAATGAAAAAAATAACTTGTTTCAATAAATTCAAAAAAATAAATTACGGAAAAGTGGTGCATGCATATGTATTCACCCCCTTTGCTATGAAGCCCCTAAATAAGATCTGGTGCAACCAATTACATTCAGAAGTCACATAATTAGTTAAATGAAGTCCACCTGTGTGCAATCTAAGTGTCACATGATCTGTCACATGATCTCAGTATATATATACACCTGTTCTGAATGACCCCAGAGTCTGCAACACATGAAGACCAAGGAGCTCTCCAAACAGGTCAGGGACAAAGTTGTGGAAAAGTACAGATCAGGGTTGGGTAAAAAAAAAAAAAAAAAACTTTGAACATCCCACGGAGGGAGACTACTCTCCCAGGCAGCTCTCGAGACCAGGTTTCTTTCTGATTGTATCTTTCACTATGAATGGCCTGGCACTGTCCATCCGTTACCAGTAGATGGCGCTCTCCGTCCATCATAAGTCTGGCGCCTGAGGGTGTAGAGAGGAGAAACAGACACTTTCCATTTTGCCTACTCACGAATTGGTTTAGAACGTCAACGGTTGGAATATCAACAAAAACTCCATCGGGAGTACAATAAATTATAGCCTTAAGTTTAAAAACAAATATCTACATGTTCAACATTTCAATGGTTCTATTTAACAGGGCATAGGTTTTGTTTCAAAATCTATTACCAAGACGGAGGAAATCCCATAAGCATTTATAGTTTTTATTAGTTAGGGGTAAGTCAATTCCCATACTTTTACCAAATGTGAACATATGGCAATCTTTTTCTTAGACTATTTCCCAGAGCCTTTAGACAGTCATACAATGCTTTAACCTTATCTTTATCAAATGATCCATAAAGGGACCAACTCAGAATACTTTTCTCACCCCTTACGTATGTCTACGTTTGGGTGTGCAAGTTTGTAAAACAATTATTATTTCCATGATTACTTTATCAAATCTCCAGTAATCGATTTATACACACATACAATTTCTCATTTTTTCCCCATATCTTCACAGAAGCCATATATCGGAACCCCTAGATAACATTATATATCGAAACGTATTATTCAATCAGCTTACTAGGCAAATTCCAATCTCTTATTATCAACATTTCAATCTTATTATGCAATGATTGGTTCAGTAGTCTTCAGGCTTTGTGTCCTAAGAGTTCAGTTCTCCTCCCATTTCCACCTAATCTGTCACGGTTCTCTCTTCGATACCCACACTCATTTTATTGGTTATTAATCTGATCCTTTACAGTCTAAGAGATAACAACCCACACTCTCCTCATTCACACGGGAGGCTATTCCTCCTGTCAAAAAGGTTAGTCATTCACAGGTATTCTCTCATACATGCATGTTCAACACACCCATGCCCGGCGCCACCAGGGGGCAGAAGAGGGCCACTTAGTTGGAATATTGTGCCCCCTCGGTTTTGTACCCCTATTCTGTCCCACAATCTGCCCCCTCCGTCACGCCCAACCCATTTGTTGTGTATGCTTCATTCATGCAACTCCCTTGCACGCATCATATGTACGTCATCCACATTTTACCGGTTGAAAAAAACTTCACAGTAGAAGGGTGGGTCAATTTGACCGTTTAGGTTTTTCCTTTCAAAGTTACGTTCTACGAAGAAAAAACGCGCAGCTGGATGGAATTTAGCTAATGTTAACAGTTATGTAGGTAGCTGATAGTATGATGGATATTAGAAAGTGGCTTCTCCAGGGCACAACGGCAGCATCGGATCAAAGCGGGTGGGGAGGGGTAGAAGCCTGCCACAGAGGCCAAAGGCAAGGCTGCTGAGCCGACGCTAATCACTGAGGCCAAGGCCGCTGGTCCGACGCTAATCACCAAGGCCAAGGCTGCTGGGCCGACGCTAATCACCGAGCCAAGGCTGCTGAGCCGACGCTATTCACCGAGGCCAAGGCCGCTGGGCCGACGCTATTCACCGAGGCCAAGGCCACTGGGCCGACGCTAATCACCGAGGCCAAGGCCGCTGGGCCGACGCTAATCACCGAGGCCAAGGCCGCTGAGCCGACGCTAATCACCGAGGCCAAGGCCGCTGGGCCGACGCTAATCACAGAGGCCAAGGCCGCCGAGCCCAGCAGCAAAGGCAGCTGCGCAACTGTCTTGCAGCCTGGTGACATAGGAGGTAACCAACCCGGCCTGCAGCCGCCAAGACCGAACCTAGCAGCAGTACCGCCAGTATATTACAAGCACCGACGCCTCCGTTAGTGCCTGATGACCTCGGTGATGAGGAGCCAGCGCAGGTTTGTCTATGGAAATACCCAACCTGCCTGTACTGTGGGAGAAAACTGACATTTTGAGGCACGTGGTTCAAAGGCAGAGAGTGACTGCTGCAAGCCAGATGCAGTTTGATGAGTTATGGGAGAGATACAAGCACATTCAGTGAGCACAGACGGAGCATGTTGCACAGGAGGAAAGAGCAGCTGATTCAACTGGCATTTGAGAGGGATCTTACAAGCAAATTCCGTGGGGAGTGGAAGGAGAGACTGCTGAGGAGCTTCAACACAGCGTCAAGGCGGCTGCAACTCTTTTGAATCTGGGTAAGAACAGGCAGCCTGGCTGGGCTTGGAGTATTTAGTTATTGGCTAGCTTTTGGAAATGCGTGGCAAACGTCAGAAATAGGCGTAGACGTGATTTTCTTTATTGGTGTTGCTGCCAAGTCTACTGCTTGATTTCTGTGATTGGATTGGAAATGTTTGGTTTATAATATCATCTGATTGTTTTTAATGTTGTTTTATATGGTAGAAGAGGTGCTTTGCATTACATTGATGAGGGTGGACAGACCTTGACCAATGGTTGAGTAACGACGTAGCTATAGTGTTGCCATAAACAACTCGTTGCTATGGAATAGTAATGTCTCTGTTATCATACGCAGCGTAGGACGGCACTCTAGTGGGAAGACAGCTTGGTAGCTGCGTCCAAGCTGCATTGTACCGATAAGTCCTGGTAGTACATTGTACATTATTGTTTGCTTTCCGCCATTGGAAATGCATTGTATTGGCATGAGGAAGTGTTATTACGGTAATTAGCAACTGTTTTGCATTGGATTGATGGGTATTGTGCATGTAGCTGTGTAGCGTTGTCATAACTTGCAATTTCTGGAGGCGGTTATGAATTGTCCATGTTTGTAAAGCTGGTGCAGTAGCCTGTAGTCTTGCGGCAAGACAGCTGTGCCTGGCTGCAAATACATTGTGTGTAATTGTACTATCGATTATTATCCACCCTGTGTTATCAGCAAGCGAAAATAGTTGTGCCCCCTTAGTAATTTCTGATGCCCACTTGCCGAGTTAATCCTACCGCCGGGCCTGGGCTACAGGTGAAATAAATTATGGTGAACGTGCAAGGTGATGAGATTGATGCTCCTTTCCAATAAATATCCAGGGTCTTATTCTGGTGACATGTTGATCGATGCTGCTAATGAAGGTAGTTATGTGGCACTACATTAGATCACTCAAATATGGTATCCTTGCGTGCTGCAGGATACATTCAGAGTAAGAGTTTGTGATTAGTCCGGAGTCCCGGCTAGTGCTGCGGCTGACCCCCTTAAATACCTGCCGCCTCAGTACATCCACCTCTTCCTTTTCTCACCTCATTCATTTGTCTTGGAGATGAGAGGCTGGTGGTTGACAGAGGAAAAGGAAACCAGGTAGAAAGAGGAGGATACAGGGCATTCAGAAAGGATTCTAAACCCTTGACCTTTTCCACATTTTGTTACGTTACAGCATTCTACAATTGATTAAATAAATAACAGTCCTCATCAAATCAAATCAAATTTTATTTGTCACATACACGTGTTTAGCAGATGTTATAGTGGGTGTAGCGAAATGCTTGTGCTTCTAGCTCCGACAGTGCAGTAATATCTAACAAGTAATATCTAACAATTTCACAACATATACACAATACACACAAAACTAGTGTGTGTGTTCAGTGTGTGTGTGTGTGTCCAGTGTGTGTGTGTTTGTTCAGTTCTGTGTGTGTGTCTAGTGTGTGTGTGTGTTTGTGTGTGTCCAGTGTGTGTGTGTGTGTCCAGTGTGTGTGTGTGTGTCCAGTGTGTCGAGTGTGTGTCCAGTGTGTAGGTGTCCAGTGTGTAGGTGTCCAGTGTGTGTTTGTGTGTGTGTGTGTGTGTGTTAGTGAGTGATTGTTACCATGGTTATTATTTACAGGGACACTGAGGAGTCAACATGAATCCTAAACCCTGGATAGAGGGGCTCAGTGAATGTGGAGTGGAATGTGTTCAGGTGGGTCAGTGTGTCAGAGGAGACTCTGTAGAAGGACAGAGTGCCGGCTGGCCAGTCCAGATGCACTCCTACTCTGTGGGAGCTGGAGGAGGGGACGTCTATGGTAGTGGACTTATTATTGTGCCAGGCAGAGTAACTGTAGTCAGAGCAGAACAGACTCCAGGACTTGTTATTGTATCCAAGACAACAGTCAATAGCCCATCCTCTCCTGCTGATTCCTATACCAGCCCCTCCACTCCACTCTACCTCCCAGTAACAGCGCCCAGTCAGACCCTCTCTACACAGCACCTGTCTACAGCCCTCAAATCTCTCTGGGTGATCAGGATACGGCTGCTCCTCTCTCCTACCTGTCACCTTTCTGTTCTCCTCAGACAGAGAGAGGAGTCTGTTTACTGTGTTTAGGTCCAGTGTGAGATCACAGACATCTGATGGATGAAACCAGACACAATATTAGAAATCGTCATTATTCACATTAGAATGTTAACTCACTTTTCACTAATTCATTTAATGTAGATGTTTCTAGGTATCAAAAGGAGAAGTTACGGTAACTTGAGATTTTTTCAATGATCATATGATATACTGTATGGTAATATAAAACACACTTATTCCCATTAATTACACACACACACACACACACACACATACACACACACATCCTGAACACACACACACACAGACACACACATTGTCAAAGCAACTCTTTGTAAACTTTGGCGTCCCTGATTTGTGCTTCTGTAGAACTACAGCTGATATTTAATATGACCAAGTAAGTAATGATGGTGGTCTTTGACTTTGACTTCACTTGAATTAAGACTTATTCTTAGTCAGCAGTCAACACTCACATTTTCTAAGTCCAGGTTTCATTGTGTTCTGTCCACCATTTTCTACACTGTAGCGGTAAGCAGAAGAACAGACAGTCATTGAGTGATAAACGTACACACAATGTGTGTGTGTGTGTCCAGTGTGTGTGTGTGTGTGTGTGTATGTGTGTGTGTGTGTCCGTGTGTCCAGTGTGTGTGTGTGTGTGTGTGTGTGTGTGGGTGTGTGGGTGTGTGGGTGTGTGTGTGTCTCCAGTGTCCAGTGTGTTAGTGTGTGTGTGTGTGTGTGTGTGTGTGTGTGTTTGTCCAGTGTGTGTGTGTGTGTGTGTGTACTGATACACGTGCACACACACACACACACACACACACACACACAGGACACACACACACACACACTGGACACACACACACACACACAGGACACACACACACATACACACACACACACACACACACACACACTCTAGACACACACACTCACACACTGGACACACACACAGACACACACACTGGACACACACACACACAGTCTTTATAAAACTTAGTCCAAGTGGTGGTCAGAATGTTTGTCTTAACTAGCCTGATAACTCCAACATGTCTGATATGAACATTGACATAAACCCTCTACATACTTGAGTTTCTCCAGTCTGCAGTGTGGATCCTCCAGTCCAGCAGAGAGCAGTCTGACTCCTGAGTCTCCTGGGTGATTGTAGCTCAGGTCCAGCTCTCTCAGGTGTGAGGGGTTTGACTTCAGAGCTGAGACCAGAGAAGCACAGCCTTCCTCTGTGACTAGACAGCCTGACAGCCTGCAAATAGTCAAATCATATTAAAACCACACTGCTATTCTTTATAGTGGCAGTATATTTTTTCAAAATGTTCAGATACATCAGTGTCCTGAAACCTGCCATATCTATTCATTAATGGATGTATCATTATTAGAAATGACAAATTAAGTATTGCTTGTAGATAGAAAAATGCATATTACAAATATTTGAGTAGACTGACCAGAGCAGTTTAAAAAGCAGGATCAGTCAAAAGACAGACAGTGAGGTATCAGATTTAGATTGTATTGAGTATACAGTCCACTCCATATCTATTTTGACAGTGAAGATAACATTTTAAATGTGGCTCTATACTCCAGCATTTTGGATTTGAGATCAAATGTTTCATATGAGGTGACAGTATATAATGTCACTTTTTATTTGAGGGTATTTGAATACATATCTGTTTCACCGTTTAGAAATGAATCATTTTATGTATCTAGTCCCCCCATTTGACGAAGTCAAACGTATTCTGACCATTTCACTTACAGTGTATTAAAGTAGTCAAAAGTTGAGTATTTGGTCCCAAACTCGTTGGTTGCATTTGCAGGTTGTTTTGGTTGTGTTTTGGGTCATGTTTTGCCCGATAGTAACTGAATGGTGGATGATAACTGGATTAATCTTCTGTCTAAGTGAGTAATTAACATGTTTCTAAACACTACTAAATGAATCCTGATGATGCCATGATTAAGATTAATCATGAATGAATCATGAATAATAATGAGTGAGAAAGTTACAGAGGCTACAACAAAACATGCTAACCTCTCACCATTACCAATAACAGAGGGGGTATGATACTTGTTCCTCTGTAACTTTCTCATTCATCATCATTCACGATTCATTCATGATTATTCATAATCATAGTAGCATCCACATGAATGTAGAAGTGTTCAGAAACATATTCTATTCTTACTGACAATACAAGTGAAGTGACTCCAAAATGACAGGACATTATTCACCATTCAGTTTCTATTAGGAAAAACATAATCCAAAACACAACCAAGACAAACTGCAAATGCATTCAACAAGTTTGTAGGATCACAAGCTTGATGTAATCACTGTGGGTAAGGAATATGAGACCAAATACTAAACTTAAGACTACTTCAATACAATATCAGTGAATATGTCCAAATTATTACGACTTTTTCAAATGGGAGAACTAGATACATAAAGTGCTTTCATTTCTAAACAGTAACACAGATATGTATTAAAAACCTCAAATATAAGGTGACATTCTGTTCTGTTGCCTAATATGAAACATTCTATCTCAAATCCAAAATGCTGGATTATAGCGCCAAATTTAAAACTGTAAGCTTCACTGTCCAAACACATATGGTGTGGACTATGTGTGCCTGGTAAACACATGTGGATCTGGTGAACAGTTATCAGTTGTTGACCAGCTACAGGAATACTGACCTCAGAGTCTCCAGTTTACAGTGGGGATTCCCCAGTCCAGCAGAGAGCAGCTTCAGTCCTGAATCCTTCAGGTCATTGTTACTCAGATCCAGCTCTCTCAGGTGTGAGGGGTTTGACTTCAGAGCTGAGACCAGAGAAGCACAGCCTTCCTCTGTGACTAGACAGCCTGACAGCCTGCAAAGAGTAAAATCATATTAAAATGGTGGTGAAGATAGTGGCAGTATATTTTTTCAACATTTTCAGAAACATCAGCGTCCTGAAACCTGCCATATATATTTCTAAAGGGATGTATCATTATTAGAAATGACAAATTATCAAAGTACTGCTTGTAGATAGAAAAATGCATATTACAAATATTTGAGTAGACTGACCAGAGCAGTTTAAAAAGCAGTATCAGTGAAAAGACAGACAGTGAGGTATCAGATTTAGATTGTATTGAGTATACAGTCCACACCATATCTATTTTGACAGTGAAGGTAACATTTTAAATGTGGCTCTGTACTCCAGTATTTTGGATTTGAGATCAAATGTTTCATATGAGGTGACAGTATATAATGTCACCTTTTATTTTAGGGTATTTTAATACATATCTGTTTCACAGTTTAGAAATGAAAGCAGTTTATGTATCTAGTCCCCCCATTTGACGAGGTCAAACATATTCTGACCAATTCACTTATAATGCATTAAAGTAGTCAAATGTTTAGTATTTGGTTGTAAACTCGTTGGTTGCATTTCCAGTTTGTTTTGGTTGTGTTTTGGGTTATGTTTTGCCCGATAGTAACTGAATGGTGGATAATGACTGGAGTAATCTTCTGTCAAAGTGAGTAGATAACATGTTTCTAAACACTACTAAATTAATCCTGATGATGCCTTGATTAAGAAAAATCATGAATGAATCATTAATATTAATGAATGAGAAAGTTATAGAGGCTACAACAAAACATGCTAAACTCTCACCATTAACATCAAATAAAAGGTGCCATTCTGTACTGTTGCCTAATATGAAACATTATGTCTCAAATCCAAAATGCTGGAGCATAGTATCGTATCTGAAGATTATGCCTTTGTTAAATGTTTTTCATGACGAAATGGAATGTTGGTTGTTCAGGCCAGAGGGGGGATGGTTTATGATGTTATTTGAAATGTGCCGCTTGGAGGGTGACGCCCGAGGGGAGACTGGTGATTGGCCAGAAGAGGGGGTAACCCTTATTT
This sequence comes from Coregonus ussuriensis, assembly GCA_031479575.1. Classification (NCBI taxonomy): domain Eukaryota; kingdom Metazoa; phylum Chordata; class Actinopteri; order Salmoniformes; family Salmonidae; genus Coregonus; species Coregonus ussuriensis. The sequence goes on along the minus strand of CM062494.1, from coordinate 144,905,042 downwards.
TGGTATTGTCTATATAAGAAGGGTTTTAGACAATAAACCCCAGAACGGTCATAGCAATCTGGGAGCCGTTCTCCGGACATCGCGAGTCTGTATCTATGCTGTAAATTCGTGATATTAATAAAAGCCTCTAACACGATGCAGCATGGCGAACTCTTTGTTGACAAGCAATAATTGCCACCATTCATCATATACGACATAATGGCGCCCAACGTGGGGCTGGTTTTGCGTCTCTTCTGTGTTTCAGTCAACCGCCAGGCTAACTCTCTCTCTGAAGCATGGAAAAGGGTGAGTGTTCTTACCGCTTCGGAGTTGGTTAGATTGGATATGACTTGTGTACGCTGAGGAGATGTTCCATATGACCTGGCCTCGGTGGTGTTATTGCTGGTCGACTGGAGTCTGCTAAAATTTATTCCATTGAAACGGCAGATAATTGGAAGTTTTTAGAGCATTAAACGGTAGGATTTAAGTATTGAAGTGACGATTAAGGCAGATATGCGCATTCTTTAGGGCACTGTACCGCTTTAAGACCTCCAGGGGGGGCCATTTTAGATGTCGGGCCGACAAATCCGTTTACACGATAGAATGGGTGGACGGTGGGTTTCCCTTTTTAAAGAGAGCTCGGATTCATGGGGTTTATCTGATTGTAATTATGATTTGACTCTCGTCCGACGGGGCGTTTGATTGGGTCTGATTTCTCGGTGTAATGGTCATTAGTCCCGGTAGCAAAAACGGTAGGATAAATATGTTAAAATTGATAGGGCAGTGCAGGGTTTGTTACATGTTGTAGGCTGCCGTTAGCTAGAGGCTAAGGCTACAAGGCTAAATGGGAGTGTGTTTCATGCTACATGGTACATCGTGGCTAGAGGCTAAAGGCTAATTGTGTTGTGTGTTACATGCTAACGTATCCTTAGAGATTCCATTGCGATGGATTAAAGTCTCTTAAATTTGTTTCTGTCTGTAAGTCAGGTTGTATGTTTTGTGAGCGCTGTTAAATGTTGTTTGACTAGGAGGGGAAAACGAGAGTTACAGTTGGAGTGTTATTCTGTCTGTTTGGGGAGAGAGAATAGAAAATCTTCCTTTCACGGTGAAAAGGGATTTTTGAATGGTTGTGCGCATGCGTTTAATTTTGCGATACTACCCGACAGAAAGGGGGAGTTTATGACACGAGATTAGGACACGTGTTGATTTTACGGGGCTAAAAACTACAACATGTGGTTATGTGCTAAGTCTACAAAACACGGCATTATGGGTAAGGGTCATAGGTCCCATTTGGGGGGGGTCTGAAGGGAAAATAGCCACCGAATAGAGAGTTTGGAAAGAATCTCCTAGGTGTTAAACGGCTGTTGTTCGAACGTGAAACGATTTGGCGAGATGTAGTAAAGTTATAAATCAAATATATGTTGACGGAGTATAATTAATTAAAGTAAAAGACGATTAAAATTAAATGAAATGTTTTGGAGCGATCTATTTAATAAATGTATGGGCATGTGTTTAATTTTGCGACATTACACTACAGAACGGGGGAGTTGGAGTTTATGGCACGAGATTAGGGAACGTTTTGCTTTACGGCACTAGACGGCACCACGATGGGATGCTGCAACTCAAGCATGAGGTTAAAATGATATTTGCGCATGTGTGGGATTCTGCAAAACAACACATTGGTTAAACTGCAGGGGGAGACAGAGGAACACAGACGACGGAACAAATACGCATAAAGAGATTTTAACACGATGATTCTAGTTTAAACTGCGATTGGTTAAAGATGAAACTTGTTTTGTAGCCTATTGAATTTATACATTAAATATAGGATAACGGATTATAATAGATTGAATTAAATAATTAAATAACGGATTAAAATCAAGGTTTTTGGGCGATCTATAATTAGTCCTGAGTTTAGTCTTAGAGTGAATAATGTAGAACGAATGAATATTGAATGGTTGGAAATACTCAGTGATGGCATGAACTACTAAAAGCTGTTCTTGTGTCTTTGTCCCTTGTCATGAGAGACAGGAGAGAGGGGGAGCGAGGAGATACAGGAAGTGATCACGTCACGTGGCAGAGGATCAAGTCAAAAAGGTTTTGGTACGGATTATGGTTACAGGATCTTTCCCTAACAAGATATGTGATGTTATGACGATTTTACATAGACTTGGCAAATACTATTTCATTAAAAATTGCATTTTGGAGGCTATGTGCATCACTGGGGTTTAATTACAGATGTGTTGGGAATCCAGGATGGATTGAGGATTCTTCTGTAAATTTATGATAATTAGAGCTAATAGAGCAAGGGGTTATGGGAATTGGAGTATTGAAGGGTTGTAAGGTTAGAAGGCTTTGTTTATGGGTATTTTAGTCTGAAGATGACTAACTTGCATTTACTTGCATTTGATGGGTTGTGGTAATATACTCAACACTAATGGATAAGTTGGTGACATAGGATATAGGAATAAAATTGGGTTTAATTATTCAGGATTTATTTGGAGTTGTTAGGGTTATATTAATAATTTAAGGGGGTAAGCCTTAGGATATACAGTCTAGAATAATATAGTTCACAATAAAGGAATTTAAAAGGGCTTGATATAGGGGAAAATGGATTAAAATAGTCATTTTTTAATCAAAGT
>CM062494.1:144827421-144897421 GCA_031479575.1 Coregonus ussuriensis | reverse complement strand
AAAATTTGTTTTGGTTAAGAATAATTGGTTAAAGGGCTATGTAATTTGTAAGGTGACGCTTATAATGGAAGATTTGAAGTCTGTAGAAGTTTCCACAGTCACAGAGGGAGTTAAGGATAAGTTTATTACAGTAGTCACTCCAACAGTGAAGAATACACATGGGATATGGGTAGCTTTTCCACTAGAAGGAATTAAGGGTTTTAATTCATCAACTAAATCAACGACGGTAATGATAACTTTGGAAAGAAATTAATGACTCAGGAGTTTATGTTACGGATGGAGAGGGCTGTCAATGATAGTACGAATAGGAGTAAAATAGGAGAGCAGATATTAATAGGAACAATATAGATTAATCGGAAAGGGAGAAGAGAGATTCATCATGGAAGCTGCAGGATGGGGTCTTTTGATTTTGATGACGGAGGGGGGGGGGGCATCTGATCAGTGCTGCTCGTTCCTCTGTTGTGAAAATTAGAGATAGATTAACTCATTCTGTAAAAATCAGTGAGGAATCTTGAGGGTTGATGTCTGTTGGGGATGCCAGCCCAAGACGTGTTGGACGGTTGCGCAGCCTCTAGCGGGTCTGGGTCAGGGTTATGCTTTGTCATAACTGTGGTATCGGCAACAGTCATTGACCGATAAAATAATGTAGTTGTCAGAACAGTAGGGTTTAAGTGTTCTTGGGTAAAGGGATTACCCTATGGGAATTGTTAAATGGGAAAGGAAAATTAGGTAACAACGGAACCATGAAGTATTCAGGTGAAACATTGAGGGATAGAAAGTTGTTTAATAAAACATATGAGGTAAAGGGTATGTTTATAGGAATATCATATTGGGATGTTATATGATAACTTTGGGTAAGCATGAACATAAGGTTAGAGATGACAAATATAATGTAATTTTTATGGACCAGGTAGTAAGACGAGCAGGACGTTGATGATTAAACGATTAGCTTTTGACTGACAATGTGACTATGGGGAATTTTAGAGATATTTAGGGGTTTGGGGGTGATAAAGCATATATATACTTATATTAGGGATGGACGGGATTTGGTTACATGTCAACGTTGAAGCTTCCATATGAGGTTTTACCATTATAAGAGGGATAGCATTGGACACAGCTAAATCTAGGGTTAAAAGGGTGACATGGCGACATGTCATAGTCTTCAAGCTTATCATTGAAGAATAAGTCTAAGGGAGAAGGGGGGACTTCATTCATGGTATGGTGTAACATTTGGGAAGATAATATTGATAAATATTAGTTATACTTTGAGTCCAGATAGTTCAGATAATATCACTGGGGTTATAGATGCATTATAAGGGATGCATTTGAAAGGATTTGGTTGCAAGATCAATTAGGCCAGTAGGGGCAGTGATGGGTTAATGACAGCTTTGATAGCACTGTGTAATATGTTGCTGACTTTTGAGGAAGCTATGAGATTGAAATAGGTTGGAGAATGATGCCGGTGTTGACTGTTCCGGATCTGGACGAAGACGGACGAGGGGGTCTAGATGGACTACTGAATGGATAAATATCCTTTTTGATTATTTGGTCATTTTATTTTTGTTGTTTCAAGGAAAACATTTTTTTAGTATGATTTTAGTATGATTTATGAATCAAGGGGGGGATAGGTTAATGTGATTCATACATCATTTATATATCAGTTTTATAGTCTTAGTGGATATTGATGTTTAATTTGAAGGTGTTTTTTGGAAAAGATACTGTTTGGTCGTTTATTTTCTTGTCATTCCAGAAGCATTTGGGAGAACATGTGGAGATTGGAATGCTCAAACAAAGACAATATGAAGGGACAATATGACTGGAGGAGATGAAACAAGGAGGATGTGGCTGATTCCATCATCAACAAGTCCATTGGAAGAGGACACTACAGGGAGAGGAAGTGTAGTGGACTACATTCCAGTATCTGCAATGAAATATAGACATATTTGATGTGTAATACATAATTGTGTAATAGTCTCAGGTATTAATTTTGGTAGAATGATGTTTGATGTTATTGAATACATGGGAGGATCTTAGATGCTTTTGTTTATTTCGATGGGGTTTAGGGACAGAGAGGCTAGGAAGGGAGAGTTTCATTGTCCGGTCCTATGGGTTGACCAGCCGTACAATGGATGTTTATGGATAGGATTTTGTTTGCATGTTTGCAGGGGCTTACATGTGTATTTAATGGCATCATAGTTTCAAATGCATTTACATGGTTAATGAGGTTATCTGGAGTACCGACGGTGGTTGCCTGGGGCAGAGGGACCGTGAGAGAATTTTACTGTCTTGATTGATATGGATGGATGGCTGCTGGACAGTTTTTCGCTCTTACACTCCATAGAGATTTCTTCATATGTCATAGTAATGTATTCACACTTCATAAACAGTTATTTCATAGAAAGGTATTTACACTTTAGAGAAGAATGTTTTTGGTTTAATGTTAAAGATACTCAATAAGATAAATGGTTAATAGTCATAATCTTATTCTGTTTGTTTTCGAGACGTTTATTTCGTCTCGAAAGGGGGGAATATCGTATCTGAAGATTATGCCTTTGTTAAATGTTTTTCATGACGAAATGGAATGTTGGTTGTTCAGGCCAGAGGGGGGATGGTTTATGATGTTATTTGAAATGTGCCGCTTGGAGGGTGACGCCCGAGGGGAGACTGGTGATTGGCCAGAAGAGGGGGTAACCCTTATTTTGGTATTGTCTATATAAGAAGGGTTTTAGACAATAAACCCCAGAACGGTCATAGCAATCTGGGAGCCGTTCTCCGGACATCGCGAGTCTGTATCTATGCTGTAAATTCGTGATTTTAATAAAAGCCTCTAACACGATGCAGCATGGCGAACTCTTTGTTGACAAGCAATAATTGCCACCATTCATCATATACGACAATAGCATCAAATGTAAAACTGTAAGCTTCACTGTCCAAACACATATGGTGTGGACTATGTGTGCCTGGTAAACACATGTGGATCTGGTGAACAGTTATCACTTGTTGACCAACTACAGGAATACTGACCTCAGAGTCTCCAGTTTACAGTGGGGATTCCCCAATCCAGCAGAGAGCACTCCTGAATCCTTCAGGTCATTGTTACTCAGATCCAGCTCTCTCAGGTGTGAGGGGTTTGACTTCAGAGCTGAGATCAGAGAAGCACAGCCTTCCTCTGTGACTCCACAGCCTGACAGCCTGACAAAGAGATCATCATGATATCACAAACTGTTAATTTAACACCAGTAGTGTAGAAGGACAATGACAGATGCATTTGGTTTATTCTCTTAAACAACATATAGATTCATCTTCCGTCTCCTAGAATTGTATGGTCATATTGTTATACTAATGTGAACATCAATGCATTGTTCAATATGTTTTTCAATAATACATATATTTCTCTAAACTGAATATTTCCTCCTGATGATTAGTACTTAAATGTCATTTTATGTACTCACAGAGCAGCTCTGGAGGCTTTGACCACTGGCAGCAGCCTCAGAAGACCTTCCTCTGATCTGGAGTATTTCTTCAGGTCAAACACATCCAGCTCCTTTTCTGAAGTCAGCAACACAAAGACCAGAGCTGACCACTGTGCAGGTGACAGTTCGGCTTCTGAGAGACTTCCTGATCTCAGGTATCTTTGGATCTCCTCCACTAGAGAATGGTCATTCAGTTCATTCAGACAGTGGAACAGATTGATGCACCTCTCTGGAGAGGGATTCTTCCTGATCTTCTCCTTGATGTACTTGACTGTTTCTTCATGGCTCTGTGAGCTGCTTCTTATCTTTGTCAGTAGACCTCGTAAGTGCTTCTGATTGGACTCCAGTGAGAGGCCCAGAAGGAAGCGGAGGAACAGGTCCAGGTTTCCTGTCTCACTTTGTAAGGCTTTATCAACAGCACTCTTGTAGACAGTAACTTCAGGCTTGTTTCTGAACAGCGCAAAAAAGTTGCTGGCCGTTGATTGAGATTCATCCATTAGATTCTCATTGTTGTTGATGAATGAGAGGAACACATATACAGCAGCCAGAAACTCCTGAATGCTCAGATGCACGAAGCAGTACACCTTGTCCTGGTACAGCACACATTCCTCTTTAAAGAGCTGTGTGCACAATCCTGAGTACACTGAGGCTTCATTGACATCAATGCCAGCCTCTTTCAGGTCTTCTTCATAGAAAATCAGATTGCCATTCAGAAGCTGTTGAAAAGCCAGTTTTCCCAGTGACAGAATGCTCTCTTTATTCCAGTATGGAACTGTCTCTTCTTTCCCAAGATACTTTTCATTCTTCTGTTTGGTATGAAACTCCACAAGGTGTGAGTACATCTCAGTCAGAGTCTTGGGCATCTCTTCTCTCTTATGTTTCAGCATGTGTTCAAGGACTATTGCAGAAATCCAACAGAAGACTGGAATGTGGCACATGATGTGGAGGCTCCTTGATGTCTTTATGCGTGAGATGATTCTGCTGGCCAGGTCCTCATCACTGAATCTCTTCCTGAAGTACTCCTCCTTCTGTGGGTCATTGAACCCTCGTACCTCTGTCACCTGGTCAACACACCCTGAAGGGATCTTATTGGCTGCTGCAGGTCGGGTAGTTATCCAGAGGAGAGCAGAGGGAAGCAGATTTCCCTTGATGAGATTTGTCAGCAGAACATCCACTGAGGTTGACTTTGTGACGTCACAACAGATCTTGTTCTTCTGGAAGTCTAGGGGCAGTCGGCACTCATCCAGACCATCAAAGATGAACAGAACCTTGTACTTGTCGTAGTTGGAGATTCTTGATTCTTTGGTTTCCATTGAGAAGTGATTGAGAAGTTCAATGAAAGTGTGTTTTTCCCTGTTCATCAAATTCAGCTCCCGAAAAGGGAATGAAAATACAAATTGGACATCCTGATTTGCTTTTCCTTCAGCCCAGTCCAGAATGAACTTCTGCACAGAGACTGTTTTTCCAATGCCAGCGACTCCCTTTGTCAGCACAGTTCTGATAAGTTTGTCTTGTCCAGTTAAGGGTTTGAAGATGTCGTTACATTTGATTGCAGTCTCTGGTCTTGCTTGTTTCCTGGTTGTTGTCTCAATCTGTCTCAGCTCATGTTCATTATTGACCTCTCCTGTTCCACCCTCTGTGATGTAGAGCTCTGTGTAGATCTTATTGAGAAGTTTTGGGTTTCCTTGTTTAGCGATCCCCTCAAATACACCTTGAAACTTCTTCTTTAGATTAGATTTGAGTTCACGTTGGCAAATCACAGCAAGCTCATCTGAATGAAGAAATAACACAGAGGATATTAATATTACGTCTGTTTTAATGCCTACAGTATTCTAGGACTGATATAAAATTTTAAATTATAATCATATCTTCGCTTAACTGACTGTATAAATGTGTAAATGTTTTCATAATGCATTACACACTGGTGTGACTGATTATATTATTATTGGTTCTCTCTCTCTCTCTCTCTCTCTCTCTCTCTCTCTCTCTCTCTCTCTCTCTCTCTCTCTCTCTCTCTCTCTCTCTCTCTCCTCTTCTCTGTCTAAATGAATCAACACAACACATCCCTGCTGCTACTTGATGAGGTCACTAGGCGTTGTGTTAAGGCTGCTTCAATATCATTGAGTTACACAGCTACTTTAGCTGTACTTTAGCTACAGCTTTTAAATGTTCTAAAACAGCATTCAACATGAGGCAGACAGCTCTTACACACAGTCTTGTATTTGTAACCAATTAAGGACCCCTTGTAAATACCTACCTTTCGAGGACAATGCTTTCCAGACATCATAGGAGCACAGAAATTACATGAGTTTGAAAAAAAATCTATAATCAGGAAATCACTTAAAGTGACTTACTCCTTGAAAAAAGTACACTTGAAATTTTACCACCTAATTGAGACCGTACATTGCATTATAATGCATTGCCATCAGCCATGAAGGGAATGCCGCCTATGAAATCTATGAAAGCATCCAACTGCCTGCGTTGCGCCTAAAGGAAGCGTACAATAATTACAGTTTTTCTCGATTGTTTACACACATTTTATGAAAGCATGCCTCATATTCTCAGAACTCTACACACAAATCAAAAAACACACACACACAATGGGCAAAACCCCTCAATTCTCCAGCAAAATGAAACTTTACATTCAAAACCATGTTATTTCTTATCAAAATGTTTTCAAATGACACACACAAACCATCATATGAATAGACATTTATAAGAACCAGTTGAACACTGATGTGCTCAATGTAAAACACTATGATGAATGGAAAACACTTCTTCTCCATTCATCATAATGACTTAGGCCTTTTTTTGGTTCAGTGTTGCCATTACTACAGACAGTACATAGATAAGTGTGTTGTAAAATATTTGAGAATATTGTTATTATACTCAGAACACACAAATACACGGTAACAAATATATTTCATTTTTCCCACAAAAACAATGTACACACCTACAGCCAATAGGAGTACAACCAACACAAAGTTACACATACAGTGGTTTACATACAAAACAGAATAATTTAATGTATACAATTACAGTAAAAAATAAATAAATAAATAAATATGCTGCATCCTCTCTTCTGTTGCGGTCTGGCCACAGCACCTCATCCACATCACAAGCAATGTTTTCCCTGGCCAAGCAGCGGGGGAAATATCGCCTAGCATGGCGATTCCAGCCATGAAAAGCATCAGCTGCTACATCTCCACATGCGTCTTCCATAGCTTGGAGAAGAGGTATACGCGTTTGTGGATTTCGGTCATACACTTTCCATCTCCAGGCAGAAAAAAATTCCTCAATAGGATTGAGGAATGGAGAATATGGAGGGAGATAAACAACTAAAAAGCGTGGGTGGGCAGTGAACCAGTTACGAACCAGAGCAGCCCTGTCCCAAATGACAACGTACCTGAGCTGCTCTGGGCCATCTACCTGATCTGGTGGAATTAGTGTGTTGTGTCTGGTGTCCAGGAATGTGATCAGATGGGCGGTGTTGTAGGGGCCAAGGGTAGCATGGTGATGGATGACGCCGTGGTGGGTAATCGCTGCACACATTGGGATGTTCCCTCCGCGCTCACCCTTTTATGCTAAAGCTCTGATTGCTAATTGTAAAACTGTGTGACGGGTGTTTGCCCATGTGATGAGTCAGTGTGCATATTTGAATGGCAGTGTGTTCATTGTGAAAACAATAGATTTTCTGCATGAAAATTGTGCCAAATGCAAAGATTTGTGTGTAGTGTTTTGAAAAAAGTGTGTTGTAGAACTGCAATTTGAGTGTAAAGCAGGAATTGTGCTTGTAGTTTAGCAGAATTGGTTCAGGGGGTTGGTGCATGAGTTACATGTTGTGGTCATTGTGTCTCAAGTACCAGTATTTGTTTGTAAGCAATTGAGAAAAACTGTAACAAGTTTAAATTTAAATCGATTTTGGTTTGTTTCTAGTGTAGCAGGTAGAATGCCACAATGATGCGACACGGATGGCAACGCAACGGCTCTAGTGTAGTTTTTCTGTAAAGTATTTAAACTGGAACAACCATTTCAGTAATGGATTCAATATATCCAAGTAACAGATGAATAGTTTAGGAAAATGTTTCTTATTTTTGTGTAACATTCAAAGTCATCAGCAGGCTTCCAACCTTGAAAAACCCTTGAAGTATTCAGGAGAACCTTAGTCACTCCAAAGGTGAACTCGTTTTTCAACCACTCCACAAATGTCTTGTTAACAAAGTATAGTTTTGGCAAGTCGGTTAGGACATCTACTTTGTGCATGACACAAGTAATTTTTCCAACAATTGTTTACAGACAGATTATTTCACTTATAATTCACTGTATCACAATTCCAATGGGTCAGAGGTTTACATACACTAAGTTGACTGTGCCTTTTAAACAGCTTGGAAAATTCCAGAAAATGATGTCATGGCTTTAGAAGCTTCTGATAGGCTAATTGACATCATTTGAGTCAATTGGAGGTGTACCTGTGGATGTATTTCAAGGCCTACCTTCAAACTCAGTGCCTCTTTGCTTGACATCATGGGAAAATCAAAATAAATCAGCCAAGACCTCAGAAGAAAAGAAAATTGACCTCCACAAGTCTGGTTCATCCTTGGGAGCAATATTCAAACGCCTGAAGGTACCACGTTCATCTGTACAAACAATAGTACGCAAGTATTAACACTATGGGACCACGCAGCCGTCATACCGCTCAGGAAGGAGACGCGTTCTGTCTTCTAGAGATGAACGTACTTTGGTGCGGAAATTGCAAATCAATCCCAGAAGAACAGCAAAGGACCTTGTGAAGATGCTGGGGGAAACAGGTACAAAAGTATCTATATCCACAGTAAAACGAGTCCTATATTGACCTAACCTGAAAGGCCGCTCAGCAAGGAAGAAGCCACTGCTCCAAAACCACCATAAAAAAGCCAGACTACGGTTTGCAACTGCACATGGGGACAAAGATCATACTTTTTGGAGAAATGTCCACTGGTCTGATGAAACAAAAATATAACTGTTTGGCCATAATGACCATCGTTATGTTTGGAGGAAAAAGGGGGACGCTTGCAAGCCGAAGAACACCAACAACATCTCAAGACATCAGTCAGGAAGTTAAAGCTTGGTCGCAAATGGGTCTTCCAAATGGACAATGACCCCAAGCATACTTCCAAAGTTGTGGCAAAATGGCTTAAGGACAACAATGTCAAGGTATTGGAGTGGCCATCACAAAGCCCTGACCTCAATCCTATAGAATATTTGTGGGCAGAACTGAAAAGGCGTGTGCGAGCAAGGAGGCCTACAAACCTGACTCAGTTACACCAGCTCTGTCAGGAGGAATGGGCCAAAATTCACCCAAATTATTGTGGGAAGCTTGTGGAAGGCTACCCGAAATGTTAAACAATTTAAAGGCAATAGACTCAATTCATTTTTGGTAGGATCTAAACTTCTGACCCACTGGGAATGTGATGAAAGAAATGAAAGCTGAAATAAATCATTCTCTCAACTATTATTCTGACATTTCACATTCTTAAAATAAAGTGGTGATCCTAACTGACCTAAGACAGGGAATTTTTACTAGGATTAAATGTCAAGAATTGTGAAAAACAGAGTTTAAATGTATTTGGCTAAGGGGTATTTAAACTTCCGACTTCAACTGTAAATATGAAACATTCATAAGAACTTAAAATAAAGCAGAACCGAGTTCTCTCAGGAACCTTAAGAACTAAGGAATAACCATTTAAGAACCTTAATTTCTCCAATGTAATACAAGCTAAGAAACCCAAAGAAAACAAAAGTGACATTCAGTTGCTAGCTACTATATAAGAAATGAAAATCTGGATAGAGCAGAACCCTAGTCTACACTTATTTTCTCTGATCTGCAATTATTCTGTTGTGTACATAGAACTTCACCGCTCTCCAGTCCCTGTTCTATATCGTGGAGCTCTGCCCCATAGGGGAGCTCTGCTCCTAGTGGTTTACCCTCTGCCCTAAGGCAGCAGCAGCCTGAGACAAAATTATGCACACACCTACAGCCAATAGGAGTACAGGTGTCCCTATAAGAGGGGTGCCTCCCCTCAATCAGCCTCCCTTTTTCTTCAGCGACTGGATGACTAGACTGAAGAGCCAAGAAGAGACGAAGCACGAAGACTCAGGACGAAAACGCCGTTGATATTCCAGTCATCAACGTCGTCTAAATGAGCACACCGGGAGAATTTCCACCCCCAAAAGCTCTTTTCAGAGCTCAGTGCAGATGCACTTCCATGGCGGCCGGTGACCACCACGACTTATGTTTCGTGTGTTTGGGATCCCAGCATGCCAAGGAAGGCGTCTGCAGTCCCCCGAATTGCGCCTCCTGCGCCCTCCTTTCTTTAAAGGAGAGGAAGCAGCGTTGGGCGTTTTTCAGGGAGGACATCCCCCTTGAGGATGTGTTGTCGATACTAGCCTCTGCTTCAGAGGCGTCGTCCGACGGCGCAGACTCGGGGGAAGATGGGGATTTTGAGGAAGGGTCTGGCATTCCAATGGAACAGTCGGACCCCGTCCCTCATACTTTCAAGCCCCCCTTTCCTTTGGAGAGCGAGAGGGCTTGTAGTCCCTATAGCGAAGGGGATACGAGCTCTGAGAGATCAGAAGCTCTCTCTTTCGCTGCAGCCTCTCTGAGAGCGGATTTTCCGGGTCTCATTGAGAGAGCTGCTCAACGGCTGGCAATAGAGCTGCCCCCTCTTCCCTCCGCACCTGAGGTTGATATGATGGAGGGCGGTCCTTATTCCAGGCCAAGGAAGGCGGCAGAGCCAGTGGCTCCTGCCATGCCTTCTTTGGCTAGGTACGTTGGAGGCTCGTGGGAGGCACCTTTAGCGGCGCGTTCGCTTGTAAAAGCGTATCTCCCATTCACGAGAGTGGAAGGAAGGCTTCAGGGTCAGGGAATCCCCAGGTTAGAGAGCGCCATGGCGGCGTATCTCGTACCGGGTTCGAGCCCTTGGCCCTCTTCCAAGAAGGCCACGTTGCCATCCCAGAAGGACCGACTCACAGCGTCGCTGTTAGAGAAGTATTTTGGGTTGGGAGCCCAAGCTGTAGCAGCAGCTAACAACATTGCCCTCTTGGCGGCCTCTCTGTCCTGTTTAACCACGGGTAAGACAGAGATGGCACCGGAGGAGGTGGAGGAGGCGTCCAGAATTTCTGGCGCCATACTCCACCTTACACAGGCGTCCGCAGTCTGCGCGGGGAGATCCATGGCCACTTCGGTGGTCGGGGAACGACACCTCTGGTTGTCTTTGACTTCCATGAAAGAGGCAGACAGGACGTCTCTCTTGAACGCCCCCCTCTCTGACGACGGCCTCTTTGGGGTCGCAGTCAAAGAGGCGACGGAGCGTTTTTCGAAGTTGGAGGAGGAGAAGAAGCAGTTGGCCAAGCACCTGCCGTTGGCAGGACGACTCGGCCCCCCTCCTCCCCAAAGGCCATCTACCTCCGCCCCTCTAAGTAGACCGGGGTCTACGACGAGGCGGCGTAATCGGCGTCATCCGGCGGCCACGAGCAGCAAGGGAGCGGGCTCGGCCCTCCCAGCAGCTACGGTAGCCCCACTACAGCCGGCGAGGGAGGTGACGAGGATGCCGACCTGGCCCTCCAAGGGAGGCAAGAGGAGGCGTACGTGACGGGACGCGGGGGAGAGGATGGAGGACGCATCGATGGTGTCGAATGCGCCCACTGTTCCCCCCCACCCTTCGGTTGAAGGGACGGGTGCTGATGTAAATGCTTTTGTTGATGTGTTTAATAAAGTTGACTTTGTCAAAAAAGAGCCTCTTTTCCATAATACGTCCGAGAGCGTTCAAATCTCACCCTCTCTTCCTTACCACTCTAAGAGCCGTTCAGCCCACCGAGGGTGCGTTGCTGAACAGGCACTAAGAGTAGGTATCCAGAAGACCTCAATCAGGTCGTCACATCACACTTCACGTATAAGAAGTGCTTTACATAGAAGGCAGCAGTCCCGGTCAGATTCTGACATGAGGACGCAGCCGCTATTTGGGGATGGCGCACTAGTACAGACTAAGGTCTCCACTAGTACGAGCCAGACCCATGCTGCGTTCACGGAGCGCCCGATTACCGCGGTCACCAAGGTGCCCAGAGTATCGGCGCCCCCAGGCATTGTAACACAGCAGCTATCTGGGGACGGCGCATTATCGCAGACCAAGGTCTCGGTTAATACGATTCAGACCAATGCTACGTTCACGGAGGGCAGAATTACTAGCGTTATGGGTATAACCAAAGTATCAGCTCCCCTGACAGAACGAGCCAGTACTCACCACACTGAGCGTGAATCAACCCACCAGGGGTGCAGAGTTGAACACACACAGAAGGTGAAAGTTAAGAAGGTATTAAGGCGCCGCCTTGTTTTACCTCATAGAGACCTCATACTACAGACTTCTAGGAGTACTGTAGTGAAGGGCTCTGATAGCGAATTGCAGTCACCTAAGATGACGCAATCGCTTGCTGGGGATGGTGCCCTGCCGCAGGCTGTGGCCTCGGTCAGTGCAATTCAGACCCGCGATGCGTTCAAGGAGGGCAGGAATACGACGGTTACGGGTTTAACCGACGTCCCTACTCCTCTTTCTTTCTCAGAACGCATTTCCTCTCCCTTTCACGGGAGGCCCACCTTGGGCTGTTCCACCACTTCAATGTTGGGGAACAGTGGCGGTAAGGGCCATAGAGGAATACAGGTCCTTCCTACTGGATGCACCACAGCTTCGCGCCCAGCCACTTTCTCTGCATTGCTGGCAGTGGCGAAGAAGCTGCACCCTCTCACGCTGGCTAGAACAGACGTTGCAGAAGGGTTATGCTCTCCAATTCCACCGGACCCCACCCCCGTTCAGGGGAGTGGTGGAGACGGTGATGAAAACGCCAGACAAAGTGGCCGCTCTGATGACAGAGATTACGGAACTTTTGGCAAAGAAGGCGGTGACAGTAGTTCCCCGGGAGCAAAGGAACAAAGGGCTATATTCGCCTTATTTCCTAGTGCCCAAAAAGACGGGGGGAGTGAGGCCGATTTTGGATTTACGCATTCTCAACGAGAGCATAACCAAACGGCCCTTCCGAATGCTAACGACAAAATGTCTGCTGGAATGTGTCCAGAGAAGGGACTTTTGTACGAGCATAGACCTAAAGGACGCGTACTTTCATGTGCCGGTTCAGCCGCGTCACAGGAAGTTTCTGCGGTTCGCCTTTCAAGGGGTGGCGTACGAATACACGAGGATGCCATTTGGGTACGCCCTGGCACCTCGCACATTTTCCAAGTGTGTGGAGGCGGCATTGGAACCGTTGCGTCGTCAGGGAATACGGCTACTAGCCTACCTGGACGACCTACTGGTTCTCGCCCCGTCAGCAGAGCTGGCGATCACTCACACAACACAGACAGTGATGCATCTCACGCGTCTGGGGTTCGCTGTGAATTGGAAAAAGAGCGCACCCTGGCCCACTCATCAGATTGTCTACCTGGGGATACAGCTAGACACTGTGAGGATGAGGGCTCGAATTTCGGGCCCCCGAAGGGTAGCCTTGTTGCTAGCCCTAAGGAAGTGTCGTCCGAATCACACGATGACAGCGCTGTCGATCATGTCACTTTTGGGTCTCATGTTGTCAGCCCACTCTGTGGTTCCGCTGGGACTCCTGCACATGCGCAGGACGCAGCGATGGTTTGCCCAACTAAGACTAGACTCATTGCGTCAATGTCATCGGTTGGTGGTGGTTCCCCTCTCGCTCAGTGCAGACCTAAACTATTGGAGAAACTTGCGCGTTCTCACGCACGGAGTCCCGATGGGAAAGGTGTCCTCTCACATCCCAGTATTCACGGATGCGTCCCTGACGGGATGGGGAGGGACATGTCAGACACAAGCGATAGGAGGTGTGTGGCCTCAATCAGGTCGTCACATCAACCTCCTGGAGTTGGAAACGGTTCGACTGGTTCTGACCCACTTCGCGTCTACCCTTCGGGGTCGCGATGTGCTGGTCTGGTCAGACAACCGGACCACAGTAGCCCACATAAATCGCCAGGGCGGAGTCAGGTCTCCTGCTCTCCATCGGGCGGCAGAGGAATTGTGGCTGTGGGCTCACGAGCACCTTCGCTCATTGAGAGCAGCACACATTCCGGGCTACTTGAACGTAGGAGCAGACCTCATGTCAAGAGGGGGTCCTCGAGACGACGAGTGGTGTCTGCATCCAGACATTGTTCTCCAGATTTGGGAACAATTCGGGAGAGCCGAGGTGGACCTATTCGCGTCACGCGTAATGTCCTCTGTGGTTCTCTCTGAGGGAACAGGACGAACCGCCACTGGGAAGGGACGCCTTTGCGCACCAACCGTGGCCGAGAGTTCTCCTGTATGCATTCCCTCCGCTGTCCTGCATTCTCCCACTGCTAGCCAGGGTGAGGTCAGAGGAGCTGTCAGTGATACTGATAGCGCCCGATCGCCCGGGGGCTCCGTGGTTTGCGGAGATGAGTCAGATGTTGATTGCGCCACCTTGGCCAATTCCACATCGACGGGACGCGTTGTCTCAGACGGCTGGCACGATAGGGAAATTGCCCATAATCGGCCAACAACTGAAGGCCTGGCTGCTGAGAGGGACAGGCTAGAGCGCCGTGGGTTATCTGATGCAGTGATCAGGACCATACAGGGTTCACGTGCCAGTTCCACTTCTAAGATGTATGCCAGTAGATGGAACGTGTTTTCACGATGGTGTGTCACACAAGGTGTGGACCCCATGAGCTGTCAGGTGGAGAGTATTCTCTCTTTTCTGCAGCTCATGTTTGATAAGCAAAAATCGCCTGCCACGATTAGAGTGTTTGCAGCAGCGATTTCAGCTTGTCATGAGGGTTTTGGCAGAGACAATGTCTTTAGTCACCCTCTAGTGAAACGCTTCCTATTAGGAACGCGGCGACTTAGGCCAACACCTAGAGTCACGCTTCCTCAGTGGGATTTGGCTTTGGTACTCGAAGCGCTATGTAAGTCGCCGTTCGAGCCATTGAATCAAATACCCCTCAAGATGCTGTCTATCAAGACAGCACTGTTGCTCGCTTTGACTACAGCTAAGCGGGTCAGTGATTTGTGTGCTCTTTCGACGAGACCTGACTGCCTGGCCATCAATGGTGACCTGAGCAGAGCAGTGTTACGTCCTAACCCGGCATTTGTGCCTAAGGTTATTAAGAGTTCATATAGGTCACAGACCGTGGAGCTGTGGGCTTTTTCTCCTCCTCCTCATAGAGAGAGGAGTGAGGAGAAGCTCCATCGCCTGTGCCCGGTACGCGCTTTGGCGTGTTACGTCGAGCGCACAGCAGCGATTAGGTCATCGCCTCAGTTGTTTGTGTGTCACGGTGCGGCTGCACTAGGTAGACCACTTTCAAAGCAGAGGCTGTCTCACTGGCTTTGTGAAGGCATTGAGACAGCTTATGAGGTAGCAGGGCGGCAATTGCCTCAGGGTATCAGAGCTCACTCCACTCGTGGAGTAGCGGCTTCTACTGCCCTTTTTAGACGAACAGGAGTAGAGGATATCTGTAGAGCAGCATCCTGGTCGACGCCGTCTCCATTTATCCGTTTCTATCTCTTAGATATGTCTTCTAATTCTCTGGCTCGATCTGTACTCAGCGTGGCTGAAGGGAGATCTTGAGCAAGAAAGAGAGGAGAAGCAGGACTGTGGACACAGGTTTCCATCAGGTCCGCTTTGGTTAGAAAGACGTGTTTTTGACAGATGTGTTTTCTAACTCTTTGGCTCGGTCTGTACTCAGCATAGCTGAAGGGAGATCTGGAGTTAGGAAGAGAGGGAAAAGCAGGACTATGGACAGGGTTTCCATCAGGTCAGCTTTGGATAAGAAAACATATTTTGTGGCATGAATCCTGACTGACAGGGTCAGTACAGTAGAGGCATGCGTTGATTAACAGAATGTGAGGTCATCTATCTGCTTGTTCAGTTAGTATGACTCATGTTTTTGTTCCTGCCCACTAATCTCTGGGATTCCATTGAGTGAGTGAGGTGGTCTACCGCGTTACAATGTAGAGTGACACTTGGTGTCATTCCATTAGTGGTCGGTAGTGTTTTCACAGGATATTGAGGCACATCTATCTGCTAGTACAGATTAGTATGGCTTCTATTCTGGTGATCTGCCCACTAGTCATTGGCATTGCCATTGGACTAGGTGGGGCGGGTTTTTTAACCGATGACGCGGTATATTGTGACGCCCGTAGGGGTTTTTAGTTGCAGTACTGCGGGACTCGGTTGCAGCCATTGCTAGGCTTGACTTTCTCGTTTCGATGGGAAGTGTTAGGCTCGGCAGGGAGTACATTTTGGAGCGCTACGCTCCGCCTTAAACCACTAGGAGCAGAGCTCCCCTGTCACACCCTGGTTCTGGGACTCATTATTGTTGAGCCAGGGTGTGTGCAGTCTATGTGTTTATGTTCTATGTTGGGTGTCTAGGTTGTTGTTTTCTATGTTTGGTCAATGACTCCCAATCGGAGGTAACGAGTGTCAGCTGTCGGCTCGTTATCTCTGATTGGGAGCCATATTTATACTGTGTGTTTTCACCTTGGGGTTGTGGGTTTTTGTTTCCTTGTTGCTGTTAGTCATTATCAGTATTGAACTTCACTTTCGTCTTATTTGGGTTTGTTGTTTTGATCGTGGTTTCTTTATAATAAAGTCTACGATGTTCGCTCAACACGCTGCGCTTTGGTCCGCTTCCTCAGACGATCGTGACAGAAAAACCCACCATCAAAGGACCAAGCAGCGTATACGGGAACACCCGCAGGAGAGGACGCTGGTGGATGTCCTCCTCGGCTGGGGACATATTACGCAGGAGGAGGCCGTCCGGTACCGGAGGGCGATGAAGGGGGAGAACCTGGCAGGAGAGGAGCAACGGCGTCAGCAGGGCCATCGTCGGATGGACGAGAGGCAACCCCAAAAAGTTTTTGGGGGGGGGGCACATGGCTTGGGCGGCTGGGCAGCAGGAGGCTGCCACAGGGAGACGTGGAGAGAAGGCTATCGGATTACGGGAGCCATTGGCGAGTAGAGGAAGGGAAGTTGTTGCGGCACGGCGTGAGAGACTGATGTGTGTTACCAGTCCGGTCCGGCCCGTTCCTGATCCTCAGTTAAGGCCAGTGGTGTGTGTTCCCAGTACGGACCGGGCTGTTCCTACTCCACGCACCAAGCCCACGGTGTGCGTCGCCAGCCCAGCCCGGCCTGTTCCTGCTCCACGCACAGAACCTACGGTGTGCGTCGCCAGCCCTGCCCGGCCTGTTCCTGCCACCCGCACCAAGACTACGGTGCGCGTCGCCAGCCCGGTCCGGCCGGTTCCTGCCACCCGCACCAAGTCTACGGTGTGCGTCGCCAGCCCAGCCCGGCCTGTTCCTGCCACCCGCACCAAGCCCACGGTGTGCGTCGCCAGCCCAGCCCGGCCTGTTCCTGCTCCACGCACAGAACCTACGGTGTGCGTCGCCAGCCCTGCCCGGCCTGTTCCTGCCACCCGCACCAAGACTACGGTGCGCGTCGCCAGCCCGGTCCGGCCGGTTCCTGCCACCCGCACCAAGTCTACGGTGTGCGTCGCCAGCCCAGCCCGGCCTGTTCCTGCCACCCGCACCAAGCCTAAGGTGTGCGTCGCCAGCCCGACCCGGCCTGTTCCTGCCACTCGCACCAAACCCACGGTGCGCGTCGCCAGCCCGGTCCGGCCTGTTCCTGCTCCCCGCACTAGCCCTGAGATGCGTGTCCTCAGCCCGGGACCACCAGTTCCGGCACCACGCACTAGGCCTTATGTGCGTCCCCAGGGTCCAGGATGCCCTGTTCCTTCTCCCCGCACTAGCCCTGAGATGCGTGTCCTCAGCCCGGGACCACCAGTTCCGGCACCACGCACCAGGCCTATAGTGCGTCGCGGCCAGCCAGAGTCTGCCGTCTGCCCAACGGCGCCTGAACTGACCGTCTGCCCAACGGCGCCTGAACTGCCCGTCTGCCCAACGGCGCCTGAACTGCCCGTCTGCCCAACGGCGCTTGAACTGCCCGTCTGCCCAAAGGCGCCTGAACTGCCTGTCTGCCCAACGCCGTCTGAACTGTCCGTCTGCCAAGCGCTGCATAAGCCGCCCGTCTGCCATGAGCCTTCAGAGCCGTCCGCCAGACCGGAGCCGCTAAAGCCTTCCGCCAGACAGGATCAGCCAGAGCCTTCCGCCAGACAGGATCAGCCAGAGCCTTCCGCCAGACAGGATCAGCCAGAGCCTTCCGCCAGCCATGAGCAGCCAGATCCGTCAGCCTGCCATGAGCAGCCAGATCCGTCAGCCAGCCATGAGCAGCCAGATCCGTCAGCCTGCCATGAGCAGCCAGATCCGTCAGCCAGCCATGAGCAGCCAGATCCGTCAGCCAGCCATGAGCAGCCAGATCCGTCAGCCAGCCATGAGCAGCCAGATCCGTCAGCCAGCCATGAGCCGTCCAGCCAGGATCCGCCAGAGCCTGCCAGCCAGGATCTGCCCCTCAGTCCGGTGCTGCCCCGTAGTCAGGTACTGTCCCTTAGCCCGGTGCTGCCCCTTAGTCTGGTGCTGCCCCTTAGCCCGGTGCTGCCCCTTAGCCTGGTGCTGCCCCTTAGTCCGGTGCTGCCCCTTATCCTGGTGCTGCTCCTTATCCTGGTGCTGCTCCTTATCCTGGTGCTGCCCCTTAGTCCGGTGCTGGCCCTTAATCTAGTGGGGCTAAGGTGGAGGGTGGTCATTTGGAGGAACCTACGTAAGCGGGTAGTGACTATGGTGGGGTGGTGGTCTAGGCCGGAGCCAGAACCGCCACCGAGGAGGTATGCCCGCCCAGCCCTCCCCTGTTTGGGGGTTTTGAGGCGCGGTCGCAGTCCGCGCCTTTAGGGGGGGGTACTGTCACACCCTGGTTCTGGGACTCATTATTGTTGAGCCAGGGTGTGTGCAGTCTATGTGTTTATGTTCTATGTTGGGTGTCTAGGTTGTTGTTTTCTATGTTTGGTCAATGACTCCCAATCGGAGGTAACGAGTGTCAGCTGTCGGCTCGTTATCTCTGATTGGGAGCCATATTTATACTGTGTGTTTTCACCTTGGGGTTGTGGGTTTTTGTTTCCTTGTTGCTGTTAGTCATTATCAGTATTGAACTTCACTTTCGTCTTATTTGGGTTTGTTGTTTTGATCGTGGTTTCTTTATAATAAAGTCTACGATGTTCGCTCAACACGCTGCGCTTTGGTCCGCTTCCTCAGACGATCGTGACATCCCCTATGGGGCGGAGCTCCACGATATAGAACGATTAGTTACCGGAGTGTAACTCCAGTTCTATGAGTGGAGCGGAGCCCCATAGGACTTAAGGCCCTGCTGACCCTCTCTAGTCTCGCTGAAGAAAAATATCTCGGGAGGCTGATTGAGGGGAGGCACCCCCTCTTATAGGGACACCTGTACTCCTATTGGCTGTAGGTGTGTGCATAATTTTGTCTCAGGCTGCTGCTGCCTTAGGGCAGAGGGTAAACCACTAGGAGCAGAGCTCCCCTATGGGGCTCCGCTCCACTCATAGAACTGGAGTTACACTCCGGTAACTAATCGTTTACTAGCTTGGGGAGAAGCAGCAATGCATTTCTCACAGTCTTGTTTTCCAGGCGTTTTTCCCATTCTGATAAAATTCATCAAGGAATCTTCAACAGCATCCACCTCTATTGTCGACCAATACCTTTTTGTTCCTTTGGCACCTTTGGAAAGAGATTGCATTATACATGACTACATTATGCCACACATTTTTAAATTTTTTTTATTAAAAGGTTGACTACAATGAACTTGAACCTCTCTTTCTATTAACTCTACAAGGTTGCAGATATATATTCAGAGTGTGATGAAGTTAAGCTAACAATCCTAACTAAATAACTACATAGATAAGCGTGTGAAAGAAGAATGTGCAATGCTGAAATCAAGGCAGACTCAATCTGTATGGAATCTAAGCCCAACAATCTGTTTGCAATGTAAACCTTCTAATAAAAGCAATAAGTATTCAATCAAGTTCCCTACCTCCAAGAAAATCAATCTAAAGTGTGGTAATCCTTCTGTGTTATCATCTATCCTGACACACTAATTCCAGATCGAATGTCTTGACTTGTGTACAATCCAAACTCAACCGTTCTGTGCTGGCATGGTTGGAAATACACTAACTGATGAAGACAGAATTGATCTGGACCAGCACAGTACAGCCATAATTTGACACTACAGAGTGAAAACGCACTGACTGAAGGTAGCAGGAAACATGCTTACCGTGTGAGCCTCTCTTTTGTCCCAGCTTTCCCTTGGTCATTGGCTGTTTGGCCCGAATTGCTGACATCTCTCCTGGAAAATATCAGTGGAAAACATGTCATTTTCCAACAGTACATTGTAATTAAGAATAGGTCCATGTGTATGTAAGGTATAGGCATACCTGTCAGATTTCCTTCATAGGATTTTTCAGACGACTCCTCTCTCTCAGAGTCACTCTCTGATGCACAATCAGTGGCTGCAGCATCCATTTCTTCAGACATAACAGTTTGTAAAAGACAGCCAAAAGAAGAATGGTAAATTGAAGCAAGCTAAATCTGCGCAAAACAAATCAAAGTGTAAACATTTTGCCATTAAACTAAACACTGGGGGTAAACTTACCACTGGGGCTGATGGTTATTTGATCCAGAGTTTTTTCCCCTTGAACTCTGCCAATCTGCCCTGTTCACACGCCATCAGTATTTTACTTATTTTTGCCAACTGAAGCGTTCCCTCTGGAAGACGGTAGAACTTTCGATGAATCCGAATGTCGTGACCCAAGAAGTCAGCAAACTGGTCCTGTTCTGTATCATTGAGATTTAACACTCTGGAGAGGGTGGCAACCTGTTTCCGTAGTTTAGTTGATGACAATGCTTCAGGTAACTTGGCACCACATTGTTTGGCATAGACGCGGATGCAGTCATTCCCTCGAAAATGTGTATCATATCCTGGCCTGGCAAATAAGTAGATATTACCTTCACTCACTCCACATGAGCACCGCTCTTTGATAAGCAGTTCTAAAGATTCCACCATCACTGGAGTGAGGATTACAGGCACCTTCCTGCTACGCTTCCCACAGGTTTCGATGCGTTCAAAATGAGCACAGAGCAGTCTCTCAACCTCTGTTAGCGCCACTGCAACATCTTTGTTAAGTGGGGATTTGTCCCTGGAGTGAAATGTTGCCACAGACATCTTTGACACCTCTCCCTCTCTTTTCCTGTTGAAGATAATCATCTGAGCCAGTATCACTTTTGCTAGATTGCTCCATTTTCTTGAGGTTTTCTCATTGCACAGTTGGTTGTAGTATTGTTTCTGCTTTTCATCTAAGTCCATGTGCATTTTTTTAACATCATCTGCTAATGGAATAAGCTGCAGTGCGTTCCATTTCCTCTGTTCAAGTGTACGATATGTAGCAGAAGAGATCATTTCATTCCAGCGAAGATGGTAGATGCCTTGGAAGTCTCGGACTAGCTTCAACTTTTCTTCATTCTGGGTAATAAGAGCTTCCCCCTCCATGACGTCTGCAATTTTCTGAATGCTTTGCCCAAGCTTTGTGGCCAAGGTTGCTTTTTTCAAATTTGTTTGTCTTTTCATCAAAGCCAGTCACTTCTTTGACAGCTTTTATGATGTGGTGGAAGTGTTGTGGGTTAATATAATCCTTCATCTTTTTCAGTGGTGTCACCTTTCTACCTTTAATCACGAGTCTCCCTAGTTCTCGCAAAGTTTGACGAACGTGCTGGTGTTGTGAGGGGTTCTCCCCTTTCTTGTTGTAAATTTTTTCACCCAATGCCAAGATGTATCTGTCTTCTTTTACTGCATGGGCTACATCATCTTGAGCCATGTTACTCACAAGTTTCCAGACCTTCTCGCTGACTCCTTTAGCAACCGGTTGAGCACTAGCACAGAGTGCCTGTATTCTGGTTTTACCAGGCATCTCCTTACGAACATTTTGTGCTAGTGTGCACCTTGCCACATGCCTCCACATAGATTTGCGTTTAAAGAGCCCATGGCAGGCAAAACAATGCTGGGGGCATGTGCTAGGGGGGGGCTCACGCCGTGGACAACGGGGGCAGCAGGAGGCCGCGATAGAGCGGTCCAGCGGGTTGGCAGAGGAGGCCGCCAGGTTACGGGGGCCACTGGTATTAAAGGGGAAGGAAAGTGTAGAGGCACGGCGAGAGGTACTGGGGTGTGTTACCAGTCCGGTCCGGCCCGTTCCTGATCCCCGCGTAGGGCCAGTGGTGTGTGTCCCCAGTACGGTCCGGCTTGTTCCTGTCCCTCGCACCAAGCCAATGGTGCGCGTCGCCAGCCCGGTCCGGCCAGTTCCTGCTCCCCGCACCAAGCCAATGGTGCGCGTCGCCAGCCCGGCCCGGCCTGTTCCTGCTCCCAGCACCAAGCCAATGGTGCACGTCGCCAGCCCGGTCCGGCCAGTTCCTGCTCCCCGCACCAAGCCAGTGGTGCGCGTCGCCAGCCCGGCCCGGCCAGTTCCTGCTCCCCGCACCAAGACAGTGGTGCGCGTCGCCAGCCCGGCCCGGCCAGTTCCTGCTCCACGCACCAAGCCAGGGGTGCGCGTCGCCAGCCCGGCCCGGCCAGTTCCTGCTCCCCACACCAAGCCAGTGGTGTGCGTCGTCAGTCCGGCACGGCCCGTGCCTGTTCCACCAGTGCCTGGTCCGGCACCGGTCAGCTGCTCCACGCCGGAGCTGGAGCAATCCCCTCCACCAGTGTTCGGTCCAGCTCCGGCCAGTAGGGCCAGACCGGACCAGGGGTCCTTTGGGGGGTTAGAGAGGGAGTGGGGATCATGCCCAGAGCCGGATCCGCCGCCAAGGCAGAGTGCCCACCTGGTCCCTCCCCTGTGGTATTTGGTTGGCGCGGTCGGAGTCCGCGCCTTTAGGGGGGGGTACTGTCACGCCCTGGCTCTGGGGACACTTGTATGTTGAGCCAGGGTGTGAGTTTCCTTTTTGATTCTAGTTGTTGTGTTTCTAGGTTGGCCAAAATGGTTCTCAATCAGAGGCAACTAGTGTCAGCTGTTGCTGGTTGTCTCTGATTGGGAACCATATTTATTCAGTCTGTTTGCCACAGTGGGGTGTGGGATCTTGTTCCAATTAGGTTTGTGTTTAAACCGAGGACGTCACGTTATCGTTTGTTGTTTTGTTCGTGTGAGTAATCATTAAATAAAAAATATGTTCACCTTCCACGCTGCGCCTTGGTCCTCTGTTCCCAACGATCGTGACAAATCTCAGCTCGTTACCTGTATAAAAGACACCTAGGAGCCAGAAATCTTTCTGATTGAGAGGGGGTCAAATACTTATTTCCCTCATTAAAATGCAAATCAATTTATAACATTTTTGACATGCGTTTTTCTGGATTTTTTTGTTGTTATTCTGTCTCTCACTGTTCAAATAAACCTACCATTAAAATTATAGACTGATCATTTCTTTGTCAGTGGGCAAACGTACAAAATCAGAAGGGGATCAAATACTTTTTTCCCTCACTGTATACACTGAGCGTACAAAACATTATGAACACCATCCTAATATTGACTTCCACCACCCCCTCCTAAATTACAATTATGGATCTGTTTGAATAATTTATGAGCAAAGCAGCCTAGTGGTAATCATGTTAAGTCAGTTGATTACTATTCCACTTCCTCCTCCTCCCAGTCTACTCTCTACTGATGCTGGTTGAAACCATGACTTACGATTAGCTGTGTAGCAAGGCTGAACCACCTCTAGTAGGCAGATTCAACGACAGTCTATTTAACAGGTAAAATTTTTATTTAACTGTGTGTATAGTTCGTGTATGTATATACACTGAAAAAATAAGCTTATTTCTCTCAAATTTTGTGCACAAATTTGTTTGCCTCCCTGTTAGTGAGCATTTATCATTTTTCAAGATAATCCATCCACCTGGCAGGTGTGGCATTTCAAGAAGCTGATTAAACCGCATGATCAATACACAGGTGCACCTTGTGCTGGGGACAATAAAATACCACTCTAAAATGTGCAGTTTTGTCACACAACACAATGCCACAGATTCTGAGGAGTCTTTTTGTGTGTAATAAAGCCCTTTTGTGGGGAAAAACTCATTTCTGATTGGCTGGGCCTGGCTCCCCAGTGGGTGGGCCTTTGCCCTTCCAGGCCCACCCATAACTGCGCCCCTGCCCAGGCATGTCAAATCCAAATGAATTTATTTCAGTTGACTGATTTCCTTCTATGATCTGTAACTCATTAAAATCTTTGAAATTCTTGCATGTTGCATTTATATTTTGGTTCAGTAGACAATGAGTGTACGAAACATTAAGAACACCTTCCTAATGTTGAGTTGCACCCCCTTTTGCCCTCAGAACAGCCTCAATTCACCGGGGCATGGACACAACAAGGTGTCAACGTTCCACAGGAATGCTGGCCCATGTTGACTCCAATGCTTCCCACAGTTGTGTCAAGTTGGCTGGATGACCTTTGGGTGGGGGACCATTCTTGATACACACGGGAAACTGTTGAGCGTGAAAAACCCAGCAGCGTTGCTGTTCTTGACACAAACCGGTGCACCTGGCACCTACTACCATACCCCTCTCTGAAGCACTTACATTCTGTGTCTTGTCCAGTCACCTCAAGAACACTAAGGTAACCTGCCTAAATGACTACAGACCCGTAGCACTCACGTCTGTAGCCATGAAGTGCTTTGAAAGGCTGGTCATGGCTCACATCAACACCATTATCCCAGAAACCCTAGACCCGCTCCAATTTGCATACCGCCCCAACAGGACCAAGCACGCCCCCATTCTCATCGACGGGGCTGTGGTGGAGCAGGTTGAGAGCTGCAAGTTCCTTGATGTCCACATCACCAACAAACTTATCCTTGTCCAAACACACCAAGACAGTCATAAAGAGGGCACGACAAAGCCTATTCCCCCTCAGGAGACTGAAAAGATTTGGCATTGGTCCTCAGATCCTCAAAAAGTTATACAGCTGCACCATCGAGAGCATCCTGACTGGTTGCATCACTGCCTGGTATGTTAACTGCTCGACCTCCGACCGCAAGGCACTACAGAGGGTAGTGCGTACGGCCCAGTACATCACTGTGGCCAAGCTTCCTGCCATCCAGGACCTCTATACCAGGCAGTGTCAGAGGAAGGCCCTAAAAATTGTCAAAGACTCCAGCCACCCTAGTCATAGACTGTTCTCTCTGCTACCGCACGGCAAGCGGTACCGGAGCGCCAAGTCTAGGTCCAAAAGGCTTCTTAACAGCTTCTACCCCCAAGCCATAAGACTCCTGAACAGCTAATCAAATGGCTACACAGACTATTTGCATTGTCCCTCCCCCCCACCCACCCCCTCTTTTACGATTATCTATGCATAGTCACTTTAACTCTACTTACATGTACATATTACCTCAATTACCTAGACTAACCTGTGCCCCTGCACATTGACTCTGTACCGGTACCCCCTGTATATAGCCTCGCTACTGTTATTTTACTGCTGCTCTTCATTTTTTATTTTTTGTTATCTATTTTTTACTTAACACTTATTTTTCTTAAAACTGCATTGTTGGTTAAGGGTTTGTAAGTAAGCATTTCACTGTAAGGTCTAAACCTGTTGTATTCGGCGCATGTGACAAATACATTTTGATTTGATTTGATTTGAAATGGCACACATGCACAATCCATGTCTCAATTGTTTGAAGGATTAAACATCCTTCTTTAACCTGTCTCCTCCCCTTCATCTACACTGATTGAAGTGGATTTACCAAGTGACATTAATAAGGGATCATAGCTTTCACCTGGATTCACCTGTTCATTCTATGTCATGGAAAGAGTGTTTTGTGTACTCAGTGTATATAACCATTAGTATATTACCATAAGTATTTATATATGTTGAAATTCAACAGAATAGTAAGGTGGCCAATGGCTGGGGGCCGTATGCCGATAATACCGCTTATCAAAAAGCAGATAATAGTAGTATTTCCGCTGAAATGTCAAACTTGCTAATTGCTACCCCGTTAGCTAACATTTTGACACCACCTAACATTGATGGCTTGATCACAAGATAACACTGTTGAAGGTAATGAATTTTTTTTACGCTGTTGAATATGCCGAGAATATGGGGTTCCGCGCTACGTTTCCTCAACCTCTTTTTTTGGGTCATACTACCTTTAGCTAGTAAGTAGCTAGCTAACATAAGAGCGCTTGTGCTAGCTAGGTTACTTTCTAAGCTAAGCTAACGTTAGCTAATTTAGGTTTTGTCTGCCCATGTGTATTATCGCGAGCTAGCTAGTAGCGTATCAATCGTGTGTCAGCCCTTGAGACGGATAGGCTGCTCTGTTTGGAAGCCTCTCAGGTGAGTCAGCAGGCCAAAAAAGAAAATGCCAAATGATATGTCTTTACTATGACAAACCTCTTTGTTATGAGCCTTGCTTGATGATATTTCAGTATTTGTCTTTCAGATCAATGAACAATTCCACAGGCTCACCGCAAAGCATCTTGAGGCAAGGTTTATGCAGGACACCCCTAAGCTGCTGTCCTTATTCCATTCCAAGGGAGGAGTACTTTCAGACCGATTGCAGGTCATGCTGGATGGTAAAGTATCCTCAGGAAAAATGCACTGTTTTGTATTTAGCTGCCTGATGTTCGGTGCTGCAATTTAAGCCACAGGCCCCGCTGTGCTACCCAAGCATTGTACACCTTTTGCTAATATGGGATACTTGGATCGGTGATTTCATAGATTTCACATGCACAGATTGAATCCTATGAGATCAGTGATTTTATTCTATATCAGGGTCATGATGTGAGTTCAGTGAGGAATTATTGTTCAGCTTTACTGGAGGTGGCCTCATTAAAGACTACCATGTGGGGCCAATAAAGCATTTTCAGCCATGAATATTCCATCACGTGTGTGTGTGTGTGTGAGAGGGAGAGAATGTTCACTGCAATCTGATAACGAATAAGGGCATGTCGTAATCCAGGTGGAATAAAATGTGTCCCCCACATTGACAGAATGTCTGTATTTGTGTGTTATTTATTTTACAGGAAGCTGAGGGGGGTCATTTCCTGCGAGACCTTGCGCAACATGTAAAGGAAATCTATGCGATCAACGAGGAGGGTGCCGTGGCGAGTGATGGTCCAGAGGAGGTAGGCGTCATCCGTAAGTGATCACCGGTCTGAGTTTTGCAAAGGCTTCTGCAATTCTTCTTGGCGTGACATATGCTCTGAATCTCAGCCACCCCTAAAAGCCGGAGTACACGTTCAAGACATTCCAGAAAGTGTTTGTGGAGCTGGACTGCTCAAAGCTCACAGTCAAGATGACAGGCCTCAAGAACAAATGACTGTCTTAAGCAAAATGCCAGGCCAGAGGACAATTGTCATAGACTGAATGTCAGGGTTAGTTTGTAACACCTTCGTAGTTAAACGCTGAGGTGCCTTTTGGAACTCTTCTCTCCCTTCATTTTTTCTGGTAGCAGGTCAGGAACGGTGTCCTCTACCACAGGCCCGCTTGTTGTTGGTGAAGCCGCCTGGGGCACAGAATCTGTGCTGGGACCAACCTCTGCCTACCGGGGGATGGTCACCGAGAGGCGGGACTCGAGCACATTGCGGTCTGGGACCCCGTCCCCGATGGGCCCGTGGCGGTCATCTACGCGAAAGAAGTTAGAGGGTAAGGAAGACACGTTTATTCTGCAAGGTGTGTTTTAAAGGGTCACTGCCACTCTATTTGCCATTGTGTTTTTGTATACGAAAGATACAAAAGAGGTGTTTTTAATGAAGGATGTCATTGTGAAATGTAATGTCCATTTTGTTCCCGTACAGTTGTGGTTTGAAATTTCCTTTTTGGAATCCGTTGTACCATTTTGAGGTTTCATCAAGGTCACACACCTTTTACCACTGGTATTTTGACAATTCTACCATCAATCAATTAAGTGGATCTATAAAGCCCTTTTTACATCAACAGATGTCACAAAGTGCTATACAGAAACCCGGCCTAAAACCCCAAACGGCAAGCGATGCAGATGTAGAAACGCGGGTGGCTAGGAAAAACTCCTTAGAAAGGCACAAACCTAGAGAACAACCAGGCTCTGAGGGGTGGCCGGTGCCCTTCTGCCTGTGCCGGGTGGAGATTATAACAGTATACGTGGCCATTAAGGGCACATTTTTCTCCAAGATGTTCAAACGTTCATAGATGACCAGCAGGGTCAAATAATAAGCACAGTGGTTGTAGAGGTTGCAACAGGTCAGTCAGTACATCAGGAGTAAATGTCACTTGGCTTTCCATTTAGAGGTTGAAATACCAGGGTCTGTCTGCACAGTATGGTTGTTATGACATCACAATACTACCTGCGTCACTGATGGTATTCTTGGGAACTGTTGAAAAAAGGCGCAGCTACAACATTAATGGGGTGAAGGGGAAATGACCAAAGTAATATAGGTGGCATCCATCAGCAGTGCTCGTGAACAGAGAAATGTTATAGGGACAAACGAGTAAAAGTGTTTAGATTATTGGGGTTGGTCGCGAGCTATTTGAGCCTCCATTTCAGTAGTTATCCATGGTTACTATGAGAATATTTTGTTCCCCGTGACGTCTATGGGGTTGAAGCTCCATTGTATCTCTCGTAAGTGATGGTTCTGGCCACAGAGATCCTATACTAGTTAGTGTTGTAGTTCCTATTTCTACAGTTTTGCCTACCTGCAGCAATCAGGATTTACCCTGCAGTGTTGATTGCAATTCCGTAATTTGTCAACTCATAATAACAGATGTTTTGCAAACCGTTGATGTTTAAATAAATGGATTCCCGGTGTCCGGATACCTTTTCTCTTAAGGGATGTGATTGAGTGAATCCAAAGTAAGTTGGTCTAAATACATAATAGGATGAATCATTCAGGTAAAATAACACAATGTCTATTTGAGTCGAATCAACGTAATATAATCCTTTTTACGTCTCTATCATCTTTACTCAATGTATTGGACCACATCAACTCAACTTACTCAAGCTTATCTACTCATAAAAACAAGCAAAAAGATCTACTCAATAATATGACGTGTGCCTTTGTTGACTGTAATAGCTTGAGTACATTCCACAAAGTCATTTTTTACAGTGTATCTAAAGACACGTTTGTTGTGGTGATGCACTTTTTCTTTGACGTTGAACTTGCATTGAACAGACAAATCCATTTCGTTACAACCCTTTTGTAGTATGACTTAGGAATATTTGTTGATGATCCTAATGTCTATGCTTGAATAGTGATTGGTTGTTGGTGAAATATTGCTGAGAACCCATCGTTTCCTGGCCTTTTTTCACTATTGAGCAATTTTGAAACATTTGTTTTGCTATTGGATTCATAATGGTGACCTGGGACAAGTAATTAGTGAAAACTAGAGTTTAGCAGTTGCCATTAAAGCGATCGAACCAAGCCATCCTAATAGGCTAGTATTAGCCTAAAGCAGGGTTTCCCAAACTCGGGCCACGTTTTGGGAGTTTTTGCCCCAGCACTACACAGCTGATTCAAATAATCAACTCATCATCATCAAGCTGGGAGTATTAGAATCAGCTGTGGAGTGCTAGGGCAAAACGCGCACCCCTTGGGGACCCCAGGACCGCGTTTGGGAAACGCTGGCCTAAAGAGCAAATGACCATGAGGTGCAGTACCCACATTTAACCACAAGATGGCCTCCGTGCTCCACTGTAAAGTTTGGGCATCTGCATGAGTCTCTCAACAGCACTGCAACATGGGACTTTCAAAGTAAGTTGGCATGCAATGTTTCTTCTGGACTGCATTCAAGGCAACTAATGACACAACTAATAGTGTCAATTATTCATCTGAACACAATTCTTGTAACTATTCGGCCTATATTATCACTCGTTTCTTTTCCCCCTCCTTTGTAAAGCATTTTACTGTGCTACTATAGTCCAAAGTAAGTGGATGATGCCAGACGGTTGTATATATGGTTGTGTATATATATACACACATACACACACACACATTGAAGCTAGACTTCAGGCAACGAAAAGGTGCAATACATAGCTTTTAGACGTGTTAGTGAACAACACACATGGTGGGTAATGTAGAGGTGCGTGTATACATGGAACAATTGTGCCTTTTTGATGGAAATATGGAGGTGGCTCTTAAAAGAGCCTTTGGGGGATTTTGGAGTTCAGGTCATCCTCATTTATGCGCGCTCTCCGCGAATACGGCGGGCCAGCTGGATGTCCTTGGGCATGATGGTCACCCGCTTGGCGTGGATGGCGCACAGGTTGGTGTCCTCGAACAGGCCGACCAGGTAAGCCTCGCTAGCCTCCTGCAGGGCCATCACGGCAGAGCTCTGGAAGCGCAGGTCGGTCTTGAAGTCCTGGGCGATTTCTCGCACCAGGCGCTGGAAGGGCAGCTTGCGGATGAGCAGCTCAGTGGACTTCTGGTAACGACGGATCTCTCTCAGAGCCACGGTGCCGGGCCTGTAACGGTGAGGCTTCTTCACACCGCCGGTGGCCGGGGCACTCTTGCGAGCAGCCTTAGTGGCGAGCTGCTTCCTGGGGGCTTTGCCACCGGTGGATTTGCGAGCGGTTTGCTTGGTTCTGATTTAAGGGTTTTTATTAAAAACGTACAAAAACCATACATCATAAATCATTCAATTTCAATACAATACACTATTTGCATCACGCCACACCATTCTCACACCAGTATCCTCTCACCCTCCTCTTTCCACCACCCCATAACTATTAACCAACCAACAACCCCATCATAATGAGAAAAAACTACACTATGCCATTTAGCAGACGCTGTACTTACCGTCATGCTTGCATACATTTTACATATGGGCGGCTTCGGATTCCGAACCCACTACAAACGCCATGCTCTACCCCACTGAGCCACCTAGGACTACGAGAAAATAAACATAGAAATCACATCATGTATACCGGCTAAGACACATAGGACTACGTGAAATTAAACATAGAAATCACATCATGTATACCGGCTACGCCACATAGGACTATGAGAAACCAAACAAAAATCAAACTATAACACTAGATACACCTCAGGGGAGCACCTTCCCTCCCCTTTTTACCCAGCCACAAAAAACACACCCTCCTCCCTACCCCTCTATACTAAACCTAAACCCCCCCTCTACACTAATCCTAAACCCCCCTTCCACCTCTCCCGAGCAGCATGCTGCCCCCACTTCTTCTCCTCTCCCTTCATCCTCCCCCTCAAATTTCTCTCCACCCTCCTCACTATCCCCTCCACACCCCCTTCTCCCCCTGTCCTTTCCAATTTCTGCCTAGCCTCCCACAAACCCTGTTTAAAGAGGCTTATGAGAAGCCAGAGCAGAAACCTGTCCCTAACCGTCCCCCTCGCTCTCCCTACCCCTCTCTCTACCCTAGCCCATGTAACCACAAAATCCCCTCTCACCCTGCCTATCAGACCCTGTGCCCTAGCCCACACTACCCCGGCGAAAGCACAGTCCCAAAAAACATGGCGCACCGTCTCCTCCCCGCCACAAGTTGGCCTTGGGCAGGTGGGGGATCGAGTCAAGCCACGCCCGTATTATCCAGACCTCGCACCTGCACTCCTTCCCAAACCACAGCCGGGATACCCAATACCGGCCCGGGACACCCTCCCCGTCTCACCCTCCTCGTACAGGTGCCTGTGATCTAAACCTACTCGGGCTACTTCAACCTCGGGGTGACCACGCAGCCACTTGGCCGCATAGCCAAAGTGCCACGGCAGCTGTTCCGCCCGAGGACCCGTGTTAGTCCACACCATTACGCTTCTCGCCTGGTAAGAGAAGAACACCCGCAGGAGGTAACCAGACGGGTGTATTACCGGATGAGCCAGCTCAGTCAACAAATATGAAACAAAAATTGAATCCAGCTTGAGGGGGAAATGTGGTACCCCCTACCTCCCTCCCCGATGGGACAGAGCATGCGTACCCTCGCGACATACTCTTGCCTGCCACCCCACATGAACTGGAACACCAGCCTCACTAGAGGCACTCTCAGACTCTCTGGCAATGGGTAGACGTATGCCATATACAATAGTGATGGCAACACATCCACCTTGAGGACCAGGACCTTGCCTATAAAAGACAATGACCTAGCCCTCCACATCCCCACCTTCCTCTGCACCACTGCGATGCATCTGTTCCAGTTCAGCGTCGCTGAGCCAGAGGTCTCAAAAAGGACCCCGAGAATCTTCAGGGCCCCACTACAGAGAGATAACCCCCCAGGCACATCCGTCCTCCCCACGCCATCTTCCGAAATACTTAACAGATGACTTAGCGTGATTGAGGACCGCTCCCGACGCTCGGGTGAATTCCCCTATGATGGCAAGGGACCTAGTCAGGCACGAGTCCTTGCATAGCAACAAGGAAGTGTCATCTGCGTACTGGGTCATCTTAACATGCAGCACACCGCTTCCAGGGATAAGCATGCCCTCCACCACTGTGTCTGCCCTAATGGCAGCCCCCAGAGGCTCCATGTACAGAACGAAGAGGAGTGCTGAGAGCGGGCACCCCTGCCTGACCCCAGACTCAAGGTCAAAAACGTCACCCATGTGACCGTTTTACGTTCACCCCGGCAACCCTGCTCCGACATATAAAGCACGGATCCACCCTATATACTTCTCCCCAAAACCTAATCTGCCTAACACCCTGAAAAGAAAAGATCTATTCACTCGATCAAGGCTTTAGCCTGGTCGAGTGCTGCTACCATTAGCGGCAGCCCTCTATCCTCTGCCCAAGCAATGGAGTCCCTGATCAAACTCAGGTTCCACCTAATAGAGCGTCCCTCTATCCCACACGTCTGATCCTCATGGACGACGTAGGGAAGGGCTGTGCGCAACCGGTCCGCTAGAACCTTCGCAAGTAGCTTGTAGTCTACGCACAGCATGGTCAACGGCCGCCAGTTGCCGAGATCTGTGGCGTCCCCCTTCTTGTACAGAAGTGACAGCACACCTACGGCCATCGATCCCCCCCGGGACCCCTGTCTCGAGGATGGCCTTCAAGACATTGAGGACTACTGGCCCAAGTATACCCCAAAACTTGAGGTAAAACTCAGCCGGCAGCCCATCCATCCCGGGCACCTTCCCTTTTCCCATCCTCCTGAGGGCGCTCTCAACCTCTTCTAGGGAGATCTCAGCCTCCATTGCTTTTCTAATGTCCTCCGGCACTTGCCGGGACAGGTGTTCTAAAAATACATTGCCCTGCTCTACATCTACTGCCCTCTCTTGAAAGAAACCTCGGAAATGCTCCGTGGTCACCTTGACCATTTCCTCCGTCTCTCTCACTACTCTACCGCTTTCTTCCCTAACCCCATACATTACCTTCCTACTCTGCCTTTCCCTTACTGATTTAAAGAACACGGCCGAACATGTTTCGTCGTGTTCTATAAACCCACTACGCGCCCGCATCAAGAAAGCGCGAGCCTTCCGCTCATGCACCTCCCTTAGCTGCGCCTTTAGGGCAGCGGATCTCTCCCAGTCTGCCGACCTGCCGAGGTTGCCTGCCTCAAGCTCGAGTTCTAGCAGCCTCTGGATATGATCCACCTCCCTCCTTTCCTCCCTCTTTTCCCTCTTCCACTGTCCTATTATAAAAACCCTCATCCTCACCTTCACTATTTCCCACCACTCTAACACCCCCTCACACATGGGACCGGAGGCCTTCAAGCCCCCTAAAAAAATCTACAAAAGCATTGACGAAAGCCTGCCCATCCAGCACCTCCCGTTTGGCAGACTGGTGCCCCCACCTGCAGGAGCACCCCGTCGTGGTCCGAAAAGAACACAGGCAACAAGCGTCCAGACAACTGACCCAGAGACCTAGATAGGAAAATATAGTCGAGCCTCCGCTCGACCCCCCTAGAGTTGCGCCATGTTGGCCATGCCATCGCCGGAACAGTGTGCAGGCCCCCATCCACCAGACCATGGCTTGCCATTAGTCCGGCGACGGCTCCTGCACTACTATCCCTCCCCCTCCCTATATCTACATTGAAATCCCCCCCTATCACCAAGTGTCTATTTGTAGCACACAGCGGCTCCAGGCAGTCCACCATCTCCCTCCTGCCCGTTGCCAACTGTGGCCCGTACACCACAATAACCCTGTACCTACTCTCCCTTATCGTGACATCCGCTCCCAGTACCCTACCCTGCATACCCACAAAAGTGCCCTCCACCTTCACCTCCCTATTCCCACACAGAATCCCCACCCCTGATGAATGAACCCCCCCCCTATGCCCCACACCGACTCCCCCCTTGTCCCACTCCCTCCTAAAACATTAAAACATCCCCACTATCCCTTAGGTGAACCTCCTGTATAAAACAAACATCAAAACCACCCCCTCTAAATACCCAAAAACCGCCCTTCTCTTAACCCCCCTCCCTTATTCCCCTCACATTTACCGTAACAAAAATAACCCCTGCCATAATACATATTACACATCACGCAATAATATTCCCCAAAACCTCAAAAACCAAAACAGATCATCAGCTCACCTGATGCTCCCCTGCTCCATCTCCTCCCTTCAGGTGTCGTCCCCCCCACTCTCCTCCATCTCCCCAGCCCAGGATGCGGGATGGTGTTCGGCTCCCGGGTTTCCTGATCCCTGGGCTCACCACCATCCTCCTCCATCCCATCAACCCAGGAAAATGGTTGGAAATAGCACCGGGGATCCAGCGTCCTCTGCCCCCCCCCTGCCACCCCCCAGTGGGTGCCCCCGGCAGTTGTGCATTGGGAGGGGTCAGCGCCGTGTGAGCTTCTTCCCCC
The DNA here is from genome assembly GCA_031479575.1 of Coregonus ussuriensis. Classification (NCBI taxonomy): domain Eukaryota; kingdom Metazoa; phylum Chordata; class Actinopteri; order Salmoniformes; family Salmonidae; genus Coregonus; species Coregonus ussuriensis. Next base: position 144,863,220 of record CM062494.1, on the reverse strand, counting down.
CCTCCCCCCTTCTCTCCCATTACTCGCTTCGCCTCCCCCTCTTCCCCCCGCCCATCTCCCTCTTCCTATCCCCAGACCTCCCCCCTCCTCTTCCCTCTCTTCTTCGTAAGAACCGACAGCGGGGAAACCATAACCCCCCTAACCCCCCTAACCCCCAGCTCCTCCCTCAACTCCCTCAGCTCCTCCTCCCCTTCTCTCGCTCTCTCCCTACTCCCCCCCTCCGGCATCGCCCCTCTCCCCTTCTCCTCTCCTTCCAGGGCTGTGGCCGGCACCTCACCGACCTCCTCTCGCTGCTCCGTCTCTGGCACCTCCTCTCCCACTCTCCCCTCTGTCTCCGTCGCCGTCGCCGTTCCCGCCTCTCCTTCCTGTCCTTTTCCTGCCGTCCTCTGCCCGTCCTCCTCTCTTCCCGCTGCTTTTCCTGGCACCTCCTCTGTTGCAGCCGGACTTCCCTCTGGCCCTTGGCTCGGGTCTGGAACCCCCTCTCCACTTCCTCCCCCATCCCCCTCTCCTGCACCTGCTCCCCCCCTGCAGCCGCTGCATACGACTTGTGGCGAGCCGTGCAGTCCCTCCACAGATGTGCTGATGATCCACACCCGTGGCATTTCTTTGGCTCACCACAGTCTTTCGTCTCGTGCGCCCCTGACCCCACACACCCTGCACTTCCTCCCTCCACATGAGGCGAAATTATGTCCGTACGTCATGCAGCGTCTGCAGAACGGAGGCTGACGGGCATAAAATAATGTCCCCCTATCAGCCCCCAGGGAAAACATTGCTGGAGGATGAAGGTACCCCCCCAGGCCCCCTGGGTCTTCCTTCAATAAGGCCTGGAAACTCCTCCTCCCGTTCCAGAACCCGAGCGTGTCCTTGATGAGCCTTGTTGAGGAGACATTGTCCATGTACCTCCCCAGAAAGGCCCTCACCTCCTCCTCCTTAACATGCGGGTTGAACATGTTAACAGTCACCACTCTGAAGCCGTTTCTCGCCAGGCTCGCCACTTCATAGTGGCACATGGGTCTAGCCTTCTCCACCACCTTCACCCTTCCCATGACCTCGTCATGCTTCCCCTCCGTGTGGAGCACGACATCATATGCCCCTTCCAGGGGATTCGCCTGGAGGCACAACACGTCCTTTACCTCCAGCTTCAGGACCCCCATAAGTATGGTCCTCCCGAACGTCTCCCTTCCAAAGGGCTCCATCTCCTTTTCCCTCCATGCGAACCTTATCGCGTTGGCAATACCCATCCTGGGAATCGCCCGATAGTTTTTCGACTCCGCCATCTCCGCAAGGAGAATAGCGTTTGCACTTCTGCCCCGACTCTCTTATTTACAACTTGGCAAGTTCCAAAAAAATTTGCTTGGTTCTGGCCCTGTCGCTTCTCTGACAGTCGGGAGTATAGCCTCGAAATGCCTATGTGAAGTTTATAAAGCCGGCAGTGGCGCCTGCTGATTGGACACCATCTCCCCACCACCCCGATTGGCCCGTTGCGGAGGCCTCCTCCGTTGGCCATTGGACGGGAGGCCCGGCCTCTCCGTGCAGCCCCAAAATTCAAAGCCCCGGTGCGCGCGCGCAATAGTACACTGCCGGCCCTTTACGCGCAATAATAGTCGCCAAAGTCAAGAGTGACATCTTATAGGGACGTTGTAATCTAATGCTAGCCTGCTATGGCAAACGAGGCCTAGTAGGTGTTGTTGTTCATGCAAGGCCTCATGTGGGCACAGAATGTCGAAATAGTTGTGTATACACCCACTCAATGTGTAGCGGTCATAGAAAGGTACTTTGCGCTTTTGGAGAGCTAGGTGGTTGGCTCTTAAAAGAGCCTTTGGGGATTGAGATGGATGTTGGGCAGGTCACCACCCTGAGCGATGGTCACACCGCCAAGCAGTTTGTTCAGCTCCTTGTCGTTACGGACGGCCAGCTGCAGGTAACGGGGGATGATACGAGTCTTCTTGTTGTCACGGGCAGCGTTGCCGGCCAACTCCAGGATCTCAGCAGTCAGGTACTCGAGTACGGCGGCCAGGTATACTGGTGCACCAGCGCCCACACGCTCGGCGTAGTTGCCTTTGCCCAGCAGCCTGTGCACACGGCCCACGGGGAACTGGAGCCTGGCACGGGATGAACGGGTCTTTGCCTTCGCCCTGGCCTTGCCTCCGGTTTTGCCTCTTCCGCTCATATTGGTAGCTTGAGAAAGTCACAGAAAGTCTGAATGAGCCGCTCGCCACTTCGAGAGCCGTACTTATACCTCGCCACAAGAGGCAACGATTGGCCACCGGGCCGGTGTGGCCTTATCCAATTGGAGCGAGGGACAGACAGACGGACAGACAGACAGCCCTAAGCCGGTTCCCACCCACAGGCAGTGAGTGAGAGGCTACTTTATTTCCCTCTGACTTTGTTACTTTGTGTCATTTCGCGTGAGCGCCAAAATGTCCGAAATGAAATCAATCAAATCCTCACATTATTTCTCTCCAAATGGGAAACAAACAGTTGGTGAGGGTGCACTCTTGAGTTTGAATTCGCAGCCACTATAGATAGTATTGTTATTGTTATTACATGGCACTTGTAATACATCACAGCAGCCTGCCTCTGAACGGGAATAGCCAGTGGCTCATATATAAATATGGCTGTTGAGGGTGCACTCGTGAGTTTCAATTCGAAGCCACTATAGTATTGTTATTGTTATTACATGGCACTTGTAACACATCACAGCAGCCTGCCTCTGAACGGGAATAGCCCAGTGGCTCATATATAAAAATGGCTGGTGAGGGTGCACTCGTGAGGTCGAATTTCTAAGCCATTTTGGCCCTCTATTATATGCCTCTCCCTTCGCACACACCCAGAGTGGGACAATGTTGTGTGCGTAAAAGTAGCCTAGTGTGCGTAATTTCTTTTTCACGACAGGTACATGGAAATCAATGCGCTTTCTATGGAAATAGGTGGGTGGCTCTTAAAAGAGCCTTTTGTGGTACAACATGTGTCGAGTAGAACACTGTTTGTAATAGGTTTACTTCTTCTTGGGGGCTGCCTTCTTGGCCTTGGCTGCCTTGGGCTTGGCGGCTTTGGGCTTGGCTGCCTTTGTAGCCTTCTTGGGGCTCTTGGCCGCCTTCTTGGCCGCTGCGGCGGGCTTCTTCACCTTCTTGGGGCTCTTGGCGGCCTTTTTGGGTGTAGCGGGCTTCTTGGCCTTCTTGGGGGACTTCTTTGCGGCGACGGCCTTCTTGGCTGCTACCTTCTTGGGCTTCTTCGCCGCGGCGGGCTTCTTGGTGGCCACCTTCTTGACTTTGGGGACTGCAGCTTTTTTGGCGGGCTTCTTCGCCTCGACGGCTTTCTTGTTGAACTTGAAGGAGCCGGATGCACCGGTGCCCTTGGTCTGGACCAGGGTGCCCTTGGTGACGAGGCTCTTGACTGCGATCTTGACGCGACAGCCCCAAAACATCACTGCTCTAGAGGAGATCTGCATGGAGGAATGGGCCAAAATACCAGCAACGGTGTGTGAAAACCTTGTGAAGACTTACAGAAAACGTTTGACCTGTGTCATTGCCAACAAAGGGTATATAACAAAGTATTGAGAAACTTTTGTTATTGACCAAATACTTATTTTCCACCATAATTTGCAAATAAATTCATAAAAAATCCTACAATGTGATTTTCTGGAAAAAAAAATCTCATTTTGTCTGTCATAGTTGACGTGTACTTAAGATGAAAATTACAGGCCTCTCTCATCTATTTAAGTGGGAGAACTTGCACAATTGGTGGCTGACTAAATACTTTTTTTCCCCACTGTAGGCTAGTGCTTTTGCTGTTCATTAGGCCTAGTAATCTTGTTGGCTGACCAAAAGTAAATGTGGACAGTTCTTCAAGTATCTTCAATATGCACCTTGGAATTGGATAAGGACACGCGCAGTTGCATCCTAGATGTGTCTGTCTTTCACTTGTAGCCTGTGAGAAAGACTCGATCACGTGATAGAGCGCGCAGCACTCAGGGAGAAGGGCACAACGGCATGGAATTTTTTGGGGTGCATTACGGCCACACAAAGGTGATGCCGCCGTGAAATTCTAGACATTATCAAGTGCTTGTCAAATTGTGAATGAGTGACTGACGTAGTGTGTACAGCCTGCGCAAAAAACAAAGCAGAGCTCATGCCTTTCAAACGACTTTTTCCAAATCATCATTAGAGTCGCATCATTCAGCCTTACAATGTATTAAAAATCTAAACATATAGCCCAACGTCTGTAGAACAACTAAAGTTACATTAATAACTCTTTGTTAACCGCTCAACACAGAATAGCCGCATGTGCACTCCCTCAAATCATTTGGAGAAAATATTATTTCTATTTTATTCAGCTTTGTTCAATTGTATTCTTCATACTATAAAATAATGCCACGGAATTCTAAGCAAATCTTGTCTGCTAAATGAACTGGTGTAGCCCACAGCCATTTGGCATAGCCAGATCAGGACCTAACATAAGGACAACTCAGAGTATGCTATTCTGTTCTTCTTAAATAGACTACATTTTCTTCATATCATGCTTCTTTAGACCTGTCTAAAATAAATAATGGTTTTATTGTGATGGTGTAGGCTATATTACATGGATTTATTACACTTTTTAAAACGTAGATGTTCCAAAGGTCTGCTTCAGTGGCTAAATGTGTTTATGTTAATTACCGGTCAATTACCATGAGACTGACAGTTATTTGCTTGACAATCACCGGCTGATGAAATTTCGTGACTGCCACAGCCCTACTCTGAGACCAGGTTGCTCACATGACATTCATGGAAAGCATTCTATAAGACACTGCATCATGTTTTTATCACTGCCAGAAACACTTTTTTTCTTAAGAGCCCTTTCCCTTTTAATCAATTATTCATTAATTTAATCGCTGTAATGGTGTTTATTATAAAACCTCTCATACCACCTTTCAGAATAAAAATAATAATAATGTGGCAGTCATGTTTTAACTGCTAAAACAAGGATGATAAAAATAGGCCTGGATAGTAGATAAGGAACAACAGTAAGGCCAAGTCGCACCTGCACATTTGTCCTGTATGTGTCCTATGTAATGTATGGAGGGCTTGGACACTGTTTCCAAGTTCGTTGTAAATATGTCACACTGCAATGTCATCTATACTAAACAAAAATATAAACACAACATGTAAAGTGTTTCATGAGCTGAAATATAATATCTCAGTAAAGCTTATTTCTCAAAAATTTTGGGCACCTTGTGTTGGGGACAATAAAAGGCTACTCTAAAATGTGCAGTTTTGTCACACAACACAATCCCACAGATGTCTCAAGTTTTGATGGAGCTTGCAATTGGCATGCTGACTGCAGGACTGTCCACCAGAGCTGTTGCCAGATAATTTAATGTTAATTTCTCTACCATAAGCCGCCTCCAATGTCAATTTTATCGATGGCAATTTAAATGCACAGAGATACCGTGACAAGGTCCTGAGGCCAATTGTCATGCCATTCATCCGCCGACATCACCTTATGTTTCAGCATGATAATGCACGGCCCCATGTCGCAAAGATCTGTACACAATTCCTGGAAGCTGAAAATGTCACAGTTCTTCCATGGCCTGCATACTCACCAGACATGTCACCCATTGAGCATGTTTGGGATGACCTGGATCGACGAGTACGACAGCGTTTTCCATTTCCCGCCAATATCCAGCAACTTCGCACAGCCATTGAAGAGGAGTGGGACAATATTCCACAAGCCACAATCAACAGCCTGATCAATTATTTGCGAAGGAGATGTGTCACGCTGCATGAGGCAAATGGTGATCACACCAGATACTGACTGGTTTTCTGATCCACGCCCCTACCTCTTTTGTTAAGGTATCTGTGACCAATTTATGCATATATTTATTCCCAGTGAAATCCATAGATTAGGGCCTAATCTTTTCTTTAATGAGTCTGACGCGAAGGATATACTGTTTCTCCCGGACCAGGCCCAAATCCCCGTCATTCGCATGAAGAAAAGACTGAGATACAGGGGGCGCAGATCCGGGTTCCTTGTGATAATTTGTTGGCGAGTGGGTAACCCGCCTCTACCATCCATTCTATTGTCCAACGTGCAATCAGTGTAGAAAAAACAAGATGAGCTCCGTTCGAGACTGTCCTACCAACGGGATACTAAAAACTGTAATATCTTATGTTTCACCGAGTCGTGGCTGAATGGCGGCACGGATAATATCCAGTTGGCTGGGTTTTCTGTGCATCGGCAGGACAGAACAGCTACGTCCGGTAAGACGAGGGGTGGTGGTGTGTGTCTATTTGTCAATTACAGCTGGTGCGCAATGTCTAATATTAAGGAAGTCTTGAGGTATTGCTCGCCTGAGGTAGAGTACCTCATGATAAGCTGTAGACCACACTATCTACCAAGAGAGTTTTCATCTATATTTTTCTATTTACCACCACAAATCGATGCTGGCACTAAGACCGCACTCTAGAGCCTAGAGCTGGCTCTTTCAAGGAGCAGGACAATACTCTGGACGCTCATAAGAATCCTGCTATGCCCTTAGACGAACCATCAAACAGGCAACGTGTCAATACAGGACTAAGATTGAATCCTACTACACCGGCTCTGACGCTCGTTGGATGTGACAGGGCTTGCAAACTATTATAGACTACAAAGGGACACCCAGCCGTGAACTGCCCAGTGACGCAAGCCTACTAGACAGGCTAAATGCCTTTTATGCTCGCTTCGAGGCAAGCAACACTGAAGCATGCATGAGAGCACCAGCTGTCCCGGACGACTGTGTGATCACGCTCTCCTTAGCCGATGTGAGCAAGACCTTTAAAACAGGTCAACATTCACAAGGCCGCGGGGCCAGACGGATTACCAGGACGTGTACTCAGAGCATGCATGGACCAACTGGCAAGTGTCTTCACTGCCATTTTCAAGCTCTCCCTGACCGAGTCTGTAATACCTAAATGTTTCAAGCAGACCACCACAGACCCTGTGCCCAAGAAAGAGAAGGTAACCTGCCTAAATGACTACCGCCCTGTATCACTCACGTCGGTAGTCATGAAGTGCTTTGAAAGGCTGGTCATGGCTGACATCAACACCATCATCCCGGAAACCCTAGACCCACTCCAATTCGCATACTGCCCCAAAAGATCCACAGATGACGCAATCTCAATCGCACTCCACACTGCTCTTTCCCACCTGGACAAAAGGAACACCTACAGCACCAGTCAAAAGTTTGGACACACCTACACATTCCAGGGTTTTTCTTAATTTTTTACTATTTTCTACATTGTAGAATAACAGTGAAGACATCAAACTATGAAATAACACATACGGAATCATGTAGTAACCAAAAAAGTGTTAAACTAATCAACAAATATTTTATATTTGAGATTCTTCAAAGTAGCCACCCTTGGCATTCTCTCAACCAGCTTCATGAGGTTGTCACCTGGAATGCATTTCAATTAACAGGTGTGCCTTGTTAAAAGTTAATTTGTGGGATTTCTTTCCTTCTTAATGCATTTGAGCCAATCAGTTGTGTTGTGACAATTATGGCAAGAACAGCTCAAATAAGCAAAGATAAACGACAGTCCATCATTACTTTAAGACATGAAGGTCAGTCAATCCGGAAAATTTCAAGGACTTTGAAAGTTTTTTCAAGTGCAGTCGCAAAAACCATCAAGCGCTATGATGAAACTGGCTCTCATGAGGACCGCCACAGGAAAGGAAAACCCAGAGTTACCTCTGCTACAGAGGAGAAGTTCATTAGAGTTACCAGCCTCAGAAATTGAAGCCCAAATAAATGCTTCACAGAGTTCAAGTAACAGACACATCTCAACATCAACTGTTCAGAGAAGACTGCGTGAATCAGGCCTTCATGGTCTAATTGCTGCAAAGAAACCACTACTAAAGGACACCAATAAGAAGAAGAGACTTGTTTGGCCCAAGAAACACAAGCAATGGACATTAGACGGGTGGAAATCTGTCCTTTGGTCTGATGAGTCGAAATGTGAGATTTTTGTTTCCAACTGATGTGGCTTTGTGAGACGCAGAGTAGGTGAACAGATGATCTCTGCATGTGTGGTTCCCACCGTGAAGCATGGAGGAGGAGGTGTGATGGTGTGAGGGGGCTTTCCTGGTGACACTGTCAATGATTCTTTAGAATTCAAGCCACACTTAACCGGCATGGCTACCACAGCATTCTGCAGCAATACGCCATCCCATCTGGTTTGGGCTTAGTGGGACTATCATTTGTTTTTCAACAGGACAATGACCCAACACACCTCCAGGCTGTGTAAGGCCTATTTGACCAAGAAGGAGAGTGATGGACTTCTGCATCAGATGACCTGGCCTCCACAATCACCCGACCTCAACACAGTTGAGATGGTTTGGGATGAGTTGGACCGCAGAGTGAAGGAAAAGCAGCCAACAAGTGCTCATCATATGTGGGAACTCCTTCAAGACTGTTGGAAAAGCATTCCAGGTGAAGCTGGTTGAGAGAATGCCAAGAGTGTGCAAAGCTGTCATTAAGGCAAAGGGTGGCTACTTTGAAGAATATAAAATCTCAAATTTATTTTGATTTGTTTAACACTTTTTTGGTTACTACATGATTCCATATGTCTTCCTGATGGGCCGCTCCCAGGTGGTAAGGGTAGGCAACAGGTAGGCAACAACACATCTGCGACGCTGATCCTCAACACGGGGGCTCCTCAGGGGTGCGTACTTAGTGCCATCCGGTACTCCCTGTTCACCCATGACTGCGTGGCCAAGCACGACTCCAACACCATCATTAAGTTTGCTGATGATACAACAGTGGTACGCTTGATCACCAACAATGATGAGACAGTCTATAGGGAGGAGGTCAGAGACATGCCAGTGTGGTGCCAGGACAACAACCTCTCCCTCAACGTGAGCAAGACAAAGGAGCTGATCGTGGACTACAGGAAAAGGAGGGCCATTCACATCGACGGGGCTGTAGTGGAGCGGGTCGAGAGTTTTAAGTTCCTTGATGTCCACATCAACAACCAAATATCATGATCCAAACACAGCTAGACAGTCGTGAAGAGGGCACGACAATGCATTATCCCCCTCAGGAGATAATATTTGGCATGGGTCCCCAGATCATCAAAAAGTTCTACAGCTGCACTATTGAGAGCATCCTGACCGGTTGCATCACCGCCTGGTATGGCAACTGCTCGGCATCCGACCGTAAGGCGCTACAGAGGGTAGCGCGTAGGGCCCCGTACATCACTGGGGCCAAGCTTCCTGCCATCCAGGACATATATACTAGGCAGTGTCAGAGGAAGACCCAAAAATGTGTCAAAGACTCCAGTCACCCAAGTCATAGACTGTTCTCTCTGCTACCGCACGGCAAGCAGTACCGGAGCGCCAAGTCTAGTTCCAATAGGCTCAGTAACAGCAAATACCCCCAGCGGTCTAAGGCACTGCATCGCAGTGCTTGAGGTGTCACTACAGACCCGGGTTCGATCCCAGGCTGTGTCGCAGCCGGCCACGACCGGGAGACCCATGATGCGGTGCACAATTGTCCCAGCGTCGTCCGGGATGTCCTTGTCCCATCGCGCTCTAGCGACTCCTTGTGGTGGGCCAGCTGCATGCACGCTGACTTAGGTCGGCAGTTGTACGGTGTTTCCTCCGACACATTGGTGTGGCTGGCTTCCGGATTAAGCGAGCAGTGTGTCAAGAAGCAGTGCGGCTTGGCAGGGTCGTGTTTTGGAGGACGCATGGCTTTCGACCTTCGCCTCTCCCGAGCCTATACGGGAGTTGCAGCAATGGGACAAGACTGTAGGTGGATATCACGAAATTGGGGAGAAAAAGGGGTAAATAAAATTTAAAAATAAACAAAGAAACAGTTTCATCTAGATGTGTGAAAGTTAGTGTATAAGCTAATGAGCCATCATGTATGACATTCCTAGGAGTGTCTAAACTTACATTTTGTATTACCATATCATATTTGTATGTTCTCTATAGTTATGTACTTGAACATGTATCAATTGACCAATTCGGCACATTTGGGCAGACTTGATACAAAATAGTCCAGTATTGCAATGCTTCACTGGATCAATCTGAAACTTTGCACACACACTGCTGCCATCTAGTGGCCAACATCTAAACTGCGCCTAAACTGCAATATTATATTGTGGCCTTTCTCTTGCATTCCAAAGATGATGGAACTAAAAAAATTATAGAAAATTCATGATTTTTTGTTTGTATTATCTTTTACCAGATCTAATGTATTATATTTTCCTACATTCATTTCACATTTCCACAAACTTCAAAGTGTTTCCTTTCAAATGGGTGCATATCCTTGCTTCAGGTCCTGAGCTACAGGCAGATAGATTTGGGTATGTCATTTTAAGCGAAAATTGAATAAAAGGGTCCGATCCTTAAGAGGTTAAGGGCTTTTAAGTAAGCATTTCACGGTAATGTCTACACCTGTTGTATTTGGCGCATGTGACAAATACAATTTGATTTGATTTTGAATTGAATTGATTTGTTTTAATGAATTTATTTCAATTGACTGATTTCCTTATATGAATTGTAACTCAGTAAAATCGTTGAAGTTGTTGCATGTTGCGTTTATATTTTTGTTCAGTATAGATTGGCATCCAGAAAACCAATATTGCGTATGGGAATATATACAAGGCAAACAAACTGTTCTTAAAAACACCACAACAGACCTGGTCTAGTTTATGACAGGGCAGTGGTGTCCAAACCTAATCCTGAAGGGCTGCAGTGAGACAGCAGCCCGCAGGCTTTTGTTCGATTACTGCACTGATCACTGATTCAAATTATCCAATAATCATGGCTGTCACTGAAAAACTATTTGTGTAGTTAATCAGACATGTTAAAGTTGCCCACCAAAATGGAAGAACACCCCTGGTTTAGGATAATATTCCAATACTGTGGTAAATACAGTACATAGCCATCTTCAGATGCAGAATCAATATGACTTACTGTATGTGACGTGAACTGACGTGACATTATATTTTATTAAGACAGATATTTTTTTTTTTGCATCCAGGAGCAGGGTTGTTAAACATAGATTTTATCTACTTACAAGGCTTAGCTACTCTGTAGTTGTGCTGTCCTCTTCTCACCTGTTGTTGGTCATACACTGAAGTCATGGAGTTATTGTATTCTTTCTCTCTTTCAATTCAACCACTACACATGTAGTCTTATCCCTTTCTCTGAAATACCTTATTGAACAACCTTAGTCGAACCAAGTGGCGTGGCGAGAAGCTGTCTCCGCACCACGTGCTCTCACCACTGGTGTCCCCCAAGGCTCAGTTCTAGGCCCTCTCCTTTTCTCCCTATACACCAAGTCACTTGGCTCTGTCATATCCTCACATGGTCTCTCCTATCATTGCTACGCTGACGATACACAACTAATCTTCTCCTTTCCCCCTTCTGATAACCAGGTGGCGAATCGCATCTCTGCATGTCTGGCAGACATATCAGTATGGATGACGGATCACCACCTCAAGCTGAACCCTGGCAAGACGGAGCTGCTCTTCCTCCCGGGGAAGGACTGCCCGTTCCATGATCTCGCCATCACGGTTGACAACTCCGCTGTGTCCTCCTCCCAGAGTGCGAAGAGCCTAGGCGTGACCCTGGACAACACCCTGTCGTTCTCCGCCAACATCAAGGCGGTGACCCGCTCCTGCAGGTTCATGCTCTACAACATTCGGAGAGTACGACCCTGGCTTACACAGGAAGCGGCACAGGTCCTAATCCAGGCACTTGTCATCTCCCGTCTGGACTACTGCAACTCGCTGTTGGCTGGCCTCCCTGCCTGTGCCATTAAACCCCTACAACTCATCCAGAATGCCGCAGCCCGTCTGGTGTTCAACCTTCCCAAGTTCTCTCACGTCACCCCCCTCCTCCGCACACTCCACTGGCTTCCAGTTGAAGCTCGCATCCGCTACAAGACCATGGTGCTTGCCTATGGAGCAGTGAGGGGAACGGCACCTCTGTACCTTCAGGCTCTGATCAGTCCCTACACCCAAACGAGGGCATTGCGCTCATCCACCTCTGGCCTGCTGGCTCCCCTTCCTCTGCGGAAGCATAGTTCCCGCTCAGCCCAGTCAAAACTGTTCGCTGCTCTGGCACCCCAATGGTGGAACAAGCTCCCTCACGACGCCAGGACAGCGGAGTCACTCACCACCTTCCGGAGACATTTGAAACCCCACCTCTTTAAGGAATACCTGGGATAGGATAAAGGAATCCTTCTACCCCCCCCCCCCCCCCCCCCCCCCCCAATTGTAAAGTGGTTATCCCACTGGCTATAGGGTGAACGCACCAATTTGTGAGTCGCTCTGGCTAAGAGCGTCTGCTAAATGACGTTAATGTGCCCTTGAGCAAGGCACTTAACCCTAATTGCTCCTGTAAGTCGCTCTGGATAAGAGCGTCTGCTAAATGACTAAAATGTAAATGTAAATGTAATAATACCCTGACTTCAGCTCTTGGAGAAGTCCTTGTCGCTTGCGCTGCAGTTTCTCTATTACGCAATTTATTAGTCCTTTGCTAGTTGGTTTTTTCATGCTCATGTCACATTTCTTCCTTCCCCTTAAAGAGACAAGTGTATTTTTCAATGACTACTTATACGAGAGAATATAATTGCTGCATACTCTAGAAACTTTTCTTTAGCATGCCTAGTTTATGACTACTATGTTTTTTTTTTACATAATCAGGGTGTGAAATATTTTCTGATACTCTTGCTGTTGAAGTGCACAACAAGCGAGAGTCCTGATCTTTTTTATCACTGTTAAAATGAAATGTGTGAATTGATTTTAAGGAATATTTAATGATATTTCAACATGTAACAGAATGTTATGTAAGGCTCTATCCATGCTAGTCCCCATTAACATTCTGAGTGGAAATCATTAACAGGATTGATAAAGATATTGACCATGAGTGCATTTTTATCCTGGATGAAATAGCTGATTGACTTCAATGTGCATACAGGAAAACCTTTATCGTACTTTCCTTGATTAAAATAAAAAAGAAGGTAATTAAAAGCTCTTACTTCCCAAAGAAAACAATATGTTGTTGTAAAAAATGTAATTCATGGCAGAAGGATAAAGCTTTATCTTGCTGTATACAACATATTGCCATATTTGGATACTTGCTTTAGCTCTCTGTCAAAGTCAACTAACATGTTTTAAAAAATCCATGTAGATCTCAGCTGCAGTTAAACGATATTCAACAATGTACAGTGAGGAAAAGTATTTAGTCAGCCACCAATTGTGCAAGTTCTCCCACTTAAAAAGATGAGAGAGGCCTGTACTTTTCATCATAGGTACAGTCCTATTTCACAACTCATGACCATCCATAGTACCAATATTGTCTATGCCATAACATGCACACTATGCCACAACATTTATATAGGAGAAACCGGTCACACAGTCCTGACACGCCTCAAACAGCACCTCTACACAATTAGAAAAAACATATTACAAACACACCTGGTCCAACATTTTCAGATTCACCCAACAACTTCCCTCCATATTACCGGTCTGGAGATGAAATCCACCTGGACCAGAGGCCAGAGAAAAGCGGCCGAATCCAGGTGGATTTCAAAACTTAATACTTTGGCTCCACTGGGGATGAATATCAAGGAATAAATAAAAAACATTAACACTTTTGAGTTCTCGAGACCGGGCAAAGGTGCAATAGGCCCGTGCAACCTAAAGGTTTGAAACCAGTACAAACATAAACCCTCTTAAACCTAACCCTAACCCCTAACCCCAACCCAATTGAGTTTTTATCCCTGTACCTAACCAAATTTTGAAATCCACCTAGCCCCCTCCAAAGCACATCGATTGACATCTACGGCCTCCCAGGAGTACAGCAAAACAAACCCCAGCTCCCCACGACATTACCTTCTCCACATACAGAATTGGACAGGGGTGTCCAATTGAGTTTTTATCCCTGTACCTAACCCTAACCCCTAACCCTAACCCCCAACCCCAACCCTAACCCTAACCACATACAGAATTGGACAGGGGTGTCCAATTGAGTTTTTATCCCTGTACCTAACCCTAACCCTAAACCCTAAACCCTAACCCTAACCAGTACAAACATAAACCCTCTTAAACCTAACCCTAAACCCTAACCCATCTACAGCCTCCCAGGAGTACAGCAAAACAAAACCCCAGCTCCCCACGACATTACCTTCTCCACATACAGAATTGGACAGGGGTGTCCAAATGAGTTTTTATCCCTGTACCTAACCCTAAACCCAACCCTAACCCTAACCCAGAGACACCGGTGCCTGAACCTAACCTCAGTGACACCGGTGCCTAAAACTTAATTCCTTCCCGTTTTTGGGATTCTATTGTAATGTCTTCTCTTGTCCTGTATTTTTTTATTTTTTTAATGTTTTTTGGGGGGATTTCATTAAAACATAAAGGATAAGATATATTTATAGCCCCTGTGCCCGTGCACACTTAACACCCACTTGGTGTTAAGAATTTGTCCCCTACCTAACCCTAACCCTAAACCCTAACCCCTAACCCCTAACCCTAACCCCAGAGACACCGGTGCCTAAACCTAACCTCAGTGACACCGGTGCTTAAACCTAACCTTAAAGTTCTCTACCTAACCCTAAACCCTAACCCTGACCCTAAACCTAACCCTAACCTCAGAGACACCGGTGCCTAACCCTAACCTCAGAGACAGCGATGCCTAAAACTTAAGACAGTACAATAGAATCCCAAAAACGGGAAGGAATTGTCTTGTCTCTCCTGTATTTTTTATTTTTGTATATGTTTTGGGGGGGATTTCATTGAAACATAAAGCATGATATATATAGCCCCTGTGCCCGTGCACACTTAACACCCACTTGGTGTGAAGAATTTGTCCCCTACCTAACCTAGCCTGTGCCTGGTTGGCTATTATCACAATTTGGTATTCTGATTTAAAAATGAGATCTAATTATGGGCAATAGGAATTTATAGTACATTAAAATGTGTAGTCTTCTTATAAGTCTCCCCTACCTATAGAGGGAACTTGTATCTATTTGGGGACCTTTAAGAAGCAGAAAGTTTTGGAGGGGAAAATGCCAAGGACCAATTAACAGTGATTGCCACTGGAGGTCAGCCCCTCTGAAACCCTTTTTAAAGTTCCTGTTTTGCCCATTGTCTTGTTACCTCTGATGAAGCCTAGTAAGGCTAAACATCAGGCAGCGCTTTTATATGTATATCTGGAAACAATTTTTGATGACTTTTTGGACACCCCCTTTTTTTAAAACAGGGGATTCAGATACTTTTAAAACCAAAAGGACTAAAAAAATCAACAAACAATTCAAGTGCAGGAGCACACCGATAACATCCACTATTGGATTCTTCCATTCTTCCTCCATCACTAAGGGTAGGCCACCCAAACATTTCAAATGTGAGTATGGAATAAAGGACCTGGGTAAGAATTTGTTTTGGACTAGGTGTGCACACTGAAGACAACGTGTGTGTGTGTGTATATATATATATATATATATATGTATATATGTATGTGTATATATGTATATATGTATGTGTATATATATATATATATATATATATATGTCCACTTGTTTTTCACTAAGGAAAATACAAAATTGTTTTTGTTCCGATGGTAGTATAAAGTGGAAACTACAAAGGGAGAATTACCAAACACTTCCAGTTCCATATCTTTAATGGTGGATGTTTTTGGTTTTGTGTGGTCATTAAATGAAAATGATTACATTCTACACCCACCAGATGGCAGTGAGAGTTCACTCCTTGAGAGTTCTCCTATAAAAGTGAGTGTTTGTTAGATTGAGTGTGGTATCTAGTTCTCTTTCCAGTCCGGTCATTAATCATTGTGTGTTTTATGTAAACCCCCTTTTTTTTTTAAACCCTACCCTATCCCACCTTTTTTTCCATGCTTGTTTTAGATAGGGATCTTTATATGTGGTCCTCTGTAGCTCAGCTGGTAGAGCACGGCGCTTGTAACGCCAAGGTAGTGGGTTCGATCCCCGGGACCACCCATACACAAATGTATGCACGCATGACTGTAAGTCGCTTTGGATAAAAGCGTCTGCTAAATGGCTTATTATTATTTTATTATTATATGCTTACCTTACCTGTTTACATTGATGCCAATATGTCTGTCCCTCTCCACAATCGCTATGGGAGTTTGGCTCGGAATATTGACTTGGCTGAGTGCACCCCAGCCCCTACAATGAACACAAGTGAGACAGATTATTAATAGACCTATTAATAGAGATGTACAATTGTCAGCAAGCCGAAGACCAGATGACATATATTCACTTGTTGAGGAAATGGACATCTTGGGTTTCGAGCATTGTCGAGTAGTGACACCTACAATATTACAAGGAAATCACCAGATTCTTTAGAAAGTAAACATTTCACTGTAATGTCTGTACCTACAATGTGACCAATAAAAGTTGATTTGATTTGCAAGGGTCCCGTTCACAGCACACACTCGCTCTAACACTCTAACACGTAGCCTGGGTCGTTTTGACCCCAGCCAGGACAGGAGAGGACAACGCTAGGGGTCATACAGCCACTTGCTCTAACACATAGGCACTGACACGTAGCCTGGGTCTTTTTGACCCCGGAAAGGACAGCGGGAGGAGATATACAGCCACTCACTCTAACACGTAGCCTGGGTATTTTGACCCGGACAGGACAACGGGAGAGTTAATGGACTGTTATTTTAAGCTTGGGGTTGTGATTAGCGGATCAAAGTATGTAACATTTTGTCTCTGCTCTTCTAGCTTGATGTTTGTCAACATTTCCCCAGAGGCAGACCGCTTCCCGGAGACCCTGAACTCTCTGCGTTTTGCCAGCAAGGTCAGAGTGGCCTCACACTATTTAATTTTTTTAACACCACATACAATTCACTCAGGAACATGTTCATATGCTGTGCATATTTTGTTTAAATATCTGAATAACAATGGCATATTTGTAACTGTTTATTTATTCTGTTGCAGGTGAAGGATTGTGTTATTGGCACAGCATCAGCTAACGAAGTAAAAGCCCACAAGAAGTAAACCGGAAGTAAAAAGGGGGAAATGTAAATGGACTATTTTTTAAATATAATTTGCATCAATAAAGTTGTACAAACATGGTCTCTTTTTTGTTTTCTTGAGTAAGGCAGCTTCAAAATGCAGGTGTTTCAGCCTAGCTCAGTAAGGCAGCTCCAACATACAGGTGTTTCAGCCTAGCTCAGTAAGGCAGCTCCAAAATGCAGGTGTTTCAGCCTAGCTCAGTGCTTTGTGTGGTGGTGGGGCAGCCAGCAGAAAATACGGAGCGTAGGGGTCACTACGTTGCTGCCAATCCAGCATGACTTCTGCCGCGTTCAAAACAACTGGAAACTCAGATAAAACTCGCTCCGACTGGGAAAATACGGAAAATAATTCAGCGGTCATCCAACTCTGAATTCTAAGTCGGGATTTCGGGCCTCTTTCTAGAGCCCACAAGAAGGACCGCCGTGCCTACAATAAACCTACTCCTAAACTACCCGTTGAACAACAGTATCATAGACAACTTTCACACATTCAAAATCCACATGCACAAACCTCCAGTCCTATTTCACAACTCATGACCATCCATAGTACCAATATTGTCTATGCCATAACATGCACACTATGCCACAACACTTATATAGGAGAAACCGGTCACACAGTCCTGACACGCCTCAAACAGCACCTCTACGCAATTAGAAAAAACATATTACAAACACACCTGGTCCAACATTTTCAGATCCACCCAACAACTTCCCTCCATATTACCGGTCTGGAGATGAAATCCACCTGGACCAGAGGCCAGAGAAAAGCGGCCGAATCCAGGTGGATTTCAAAACTTAATACTTTGGCTCCACTGGGGATGAATATCAAGGAATAAATAAAAAACATTAACACTTTTGAGTTCTCGAGACCGGGCAAAGGTGCAATAGGCCCGTGCAACCTAAAGGTTTGAAACCAGTACAAACATAAACCCTCTTAAACCTAACCTAGCCAGTGCCATTGCTCCCACTTATCTGCCCGGTACTCTGCAGAATAATTAGTAAAAATTTAAATTTTTATTATTAGTTTTATTTTATACACCCTCGGTCCACCCCCTCCACACTTATTTTACTGACAGACTCCTGGTGAATTCTTGGCATTAGACCCTACAGAAATCAAAGTTTTACACACTTTTTTTATCTTGTAGATTATACATATTCAATACACAAGTTCCACCTATTGGAGAGATCAAACACACACTCACCATCCACGTATGATAAAGGAAACATTGACAATATTGTACTCCAGAAAGCTGACTTACTGACAAGCTTCTGTAGGGATACATTTTAACTGACAAGATATTGTTTTTATTTGATTTATTTCTTTTAAATAGTTTTCTGGTTTCCAGGTTGGTGGCTGCTGTTAACAACCCAACAAGTATCCCTCCTGATGCTAGTGACGGACAAAGACATGGATTCCATTCGTGGTTCCCCCCCCCCGAATAGATAGACCCATGATGCAACACCTACATATATTTACATAACCGCACCCACTAGAACCCAGGTAGATTATGTAGGCATTTTAGTACGTTTTAATGATCCCTTCCTAGATAGATTCTACTTCTATGTAGGTACATTCTATTCTATCGTAGTATAATTTTTATTTTGTATTTGTATAATTTTCTGATTATTTCCAAAAATATCATTTTTTTAAATAACAAAATAGCAATGGTGTGGCAACTCACAATACCCAAATGGAGGGAAACAATCATTGTTCTTACAATATATACTGATTTAAACGTTTCCCCCCCCCCTCCCCCCCTTTCTTTTTTTCTCTCTCTTATTCTCCTTTAATTTACAGTTTTACCCTATTTGCCCCTCTATTTTCCGATATAAGTGTGTTCCATTGTACTCTCAACCTACCATACTAGCTAATATCAGCAAAGGACCAATCAGACATTGACACATCAGCCTAAGCCTTCTTGACTTATGCCCTCTCAACCTAGCATACTAGCAAACACTATTTTAAGATCCAATCAGACTATATGAACCAATAGTCTTCTTTTAATTGGTTGAGAACCCACCCCTCTCCCCTTCCAACCAGGATTTATATCCCTTCCTCAAAGACAGCTCTTCTTAGCCTCTGAAGAAGCATTATACATGCGAAACGTCAGGCCTTTTTTTTTCCCCTTTTCCCTTTGTTTTGATACAGTGAACTTATTGAAATTTGCTTTTGAAAGTTTTTAAATAATAAAGGTACATTTTAATCCAGCTATTGGGAGGAAACAAGATACAACTTAAGAACTAACAACCGAAGACAACTGAAGAACCAACAACGGAAAACTTTAAAAGACAATCCAGAAATCAAGAAGATAAGAAGACAACGAACAACATAAGCTACCTGGGTCGCTCCCAGCCGGTACAAAAAGGATAATTAATCAATAAAACTTTAAAGGAATTTATCACTTCAACGGTATAACAGTCAAGTTGGTTGTAACATCCACCTGTGCTAATACCCCTCTTTCCAGGCTTCATCACCCACAGAATGTGGTAAGCATAATTCAACAACCACTATCTGTATGTGACTGAACATTAGCTGGGTTAAATATGCTTAGCAATAGATTCACTGTTTTGAACACCCTTCCGCAGGAGGGGGAGACAAACACCCACACTACAGCACAACACACAATGCCTAACACACCTTCCACTCAACACACAACTAAGACCTACTTCAAACTGATACAAGCCATACACCACAAACAAATCATTGAACATGCACTCAACACTCAGACATTTCCAGTGGGGATGATGAAACAGGTCACTAAACTCACAGACTTTATTAAACCATCATCCCCCAACATAGAGACAAAGCAGAAAGTAGCTGATAATACAAAAAATTGGATGTCAGCAAATATGCATATCTTGCATGAACACTACCAGGCAATACTAAACAATCTATCCCCTACAGGCTTCCCGTTTAACAGTAGTGCCTTCCAGACAGCAGCTCGTTGGGCCCAACACAGGTACAGGCACAAATTACGTGACAGTACAGTCCCCATAGTGCAATCACTGTTAGAGGACTCACCATCCACTAGTGCTTTAGAACCAAATCCAGCTTTAGCACAGGCCAGACGACCTACTCTAGCCTCATGGCCATGTTCCACAGCCACAGCCGGAGCCAAGACCAGCTTACCAACTTCAGGGTCTTCCCCACACGTCCTAGCCGGGACACTACCATCCACTCTGGCCTCCAGGCTGACTCAATCCTCTTTAGGAAGGGTACCACGACCAGTTCCGAGACTTGAAGCAATTAAAGCCCCAACTTTGGCTCCTAGGTCTGTTAGGAGCAAACCAACATCCTCTCCAGATTTGGCTTGGTCCTCAAGGGGCACTGTTACCATACCCGTAGCTTCGACACTGATTAAGGCTCCAGATAACATACCAACCGTACCTTCCCCAACTCCTAATAGGGATACCCTTGCTTATCCTCAGTTCACCTCCCCACCACCTGACCCTGATGAATTTATAGTAGACTTTGAACTTGGAGAGGAGGAATTTCCCACTCTCCAGTCAATTATGGTAAAGACAAAGCACACCATAGCCCAGACTAAGACCATCACAGTCCAGGCGCAGGTGATACACAGACCCTGCAGCCAACTTGATTCCAGGAGTGCCCCCACATTGACTAGGGCCACGGAGACCACACAACCACCCCAAACACCAATTATCAGCAATGTAGCGATTCAATCTGATCTAAACATTTCTGACCTCTCTGGGTCAGAAACTAACATCTCCTCTCTTGTTCCAACAGAGGTTCAACTAAATAAACACCAAAACCCTGCTGAGGTGGTGACTATGGAAAGAGGAGTAAAGGTGGAAAAAGTTGTGATGATGGCAGAAACCAAAGGGAAAATCAATCCCAATAGTTTCCTGTCTGAACCTTCCCCAATACTAACCTCTCCACACACCAGATACCTCTTACCCACCCCACTTAGTCTGTCTCCAAAAAATAGGGTTCCTTCAGCGCCCACTGTGAGACTCACCCCTCTGCCTTCACCCAGACACTCTATCCCAACATCCCCAGCCACCCCCCCATTCTTGTACCAGCCAACTAGACATGACATGACAAACAGAAAAATCTATGACTGGAAAATAAAATCTCTCAAACCGATTGCTATCATTGGAGATTCAAATTTGAAAAGAATACCCTACCATCCGTACAAACACATCCAAATTGACAGTTATCCTGGAGCACAGTTCCACCACATTACTGGGGTATTGGCAAAATCTACACCAAATCCTAACACCAAGGTGGTTGTGCTGTCTCTGGGGCTGAACAACAAAGATCAAACACAGAAACAAACACCCATAGGACAACTACAATCACTTCACAGTAAAGCAACAGCGATGTATCCTAATGCAACCATTTACTTCCCCATCATTAACTACTCTCCCCACCTATCAGAGAAACAACAAACCATGTTGAAATATATCAACTCACACATCGCCACACACTACAACCCTCTATTAGAAATCCACCATTCAGATTTCCACACAGAGAAAGACAATATCCACTGGACAGCAGATACAGGGGCAGAAATACTCCAACATTGGATGGAACAGCTAAAATAGTGGGGGAGGGTATGCCTACATCACAGCCCCTCCACCAAGACACAAACATCCTTAATCTTTCATCCACATTTCACTTATCACCCTCTGAGACTCGGCTGCTGGAGAGGGGACTCACTTTTATCCCCACACCACTGCATTCTGACTATGGGGACCTCCAGAGGGACATCTACAGGTATCATAGAGCTCTGAAACTTTTGGACCACTTTAATTATACATCGGATTACCGAACCCTACCGTTCACAGCTCCATCTAGATGGGAACCAAAATCACAGACAATATCAGCACCCATTAGGAAACTCATTAAAACTAATACACACATCATCAGAGAATTCCATACCGCTACCATAACTTCACAACAGAATATCACAGTAGAAGAAAGACAAGCCATAGCTAAATTAAGGAAACACAAACATATAACTATAAAACCAGTGTCGTATCGAGTGAGTGGTGGTAATTATTGCTGATAAACAAAGGAGTCCGCTTAAGCTGTACCTTGATTAGAAGTCTTTATTCATTATCACAAGCTTACAGCATAAGTTTACAGACTCGCGAGGTCTGGAGAGCAGTGTCCTCCAATTCTAATGGCTGCTCTGACCTCTCTTTGTCTAGTCCCTATTTATAAACAATGCAAAAAGATGGGTGGCTCCCTCTTCTGGCCAATCACCAGTCTCCCCTGGAGCGTCACCCTCCAAACGCTACATTTGAAATAAGATCATAAACATTCCCTCTTCTGTTCCTCTAAAACAGTCATAATGTTAATACACCACATATTCCCCCCTTCGAGACAAATTAAAAGTCTCGACAACAAACAGAATAGGATTATGACTAGTAACAATTTATCTTATTGAGTATCTTTAACATTAAACCAAAAACATTCTCCTCTAGAGTGTAAATACCTTTCTATGAAATATGAACAAATCTTTATGAAGTGTGAATACATTACTATCTTTATGAAGTGTGAATACATTACTATGAAATATGAACAAATCTTTATGGAGTGTAAGAGCGAAAAACTGTCCGGCAACCTTCCAATCAAGACAGTAAAATTCTCTCACGGTCCCTCTGCCCCAGGCAACCACCTTCGGTACTCCAGATAAACACATAAACCATGTAAATGCATTTGAAACTATGATGCAATTAAATACACATGTAAGCCCCGGCAAACAAAATCCTATCCAAAAACATCCACTTGTAAGGCTGGTCAACCCATTGGACCCTACAGTGAACCTCTCCCTGCCTAAATTCCCTGTCCCTAATCATTCACGAAATAAACAAAAACATCTAAGATCCTCACATGTATTCAATAACATCAAACATCATTCTACAAAAATTAATACCTAAGAATATGACACAATTATGTATTACACATGTCTATATTTCATTGCAGACACTGGAATGTAGTCCACTACACTTCATCTCCCCGTAGTCTCGACTTCCAATGGATTTGTTGATGATGGAATCGGCCACACCCTCCTTGTTTCATCTCCTCCAGTCATATTGTCCCTTCCTATTGTCGTTGTTTGAGTATTTCAATCTCCATATGTTCCCCCAAATGCTTCTGAAAGAAAAGGAAAGACCAAACAGTATCTTTTGCAAAACAACACTTTCAAATTGACCATCAATATCAACTAAGAATATAAAAATGATATATAAATGATGTATGAATCACATAAACCCATTCCCCCCTTTGATTAATAAATCATACTACAAATCACACCAATATTGGAAAAAAATTGTGGAAAATGATCAAAACATCAAAAATGATATTTATCCATTCAGTTCTACTTGTCCATCTTCATCCAGATCAGGAACAGTCAACACCGGCATCTGAGTGTTGTCTCCAGGCATCACTCTCCAACCTATCTCAATATCATAGCTTTCTCAAAGGTCAGTAACAAATTACAAACATCACACAGTGCTATCAAAGCTGCCATTAAATGTAACCCATCACTGCCCCTACTGGCCTACCTGATCTTGCAACCAAGACTTCTCAGATCTCCCAAACGCATCCCTTATATTCTTCAATGCATATATAACTATCTGAACTATCTGAACTCAAAGTATACCTAATATTATCAATATGATCTTCCCAAATGTTATACCATACCATGGAAAAAGTCCCCCCTTCTCCCTTAGATTTATCCTTCAATGATAGGCTTGAAGACTATGACATGTAGCCATGTCTCTTTTCATCCAATTTCAAACCTAGCTTCAGATTTCTGTGTCCGGTGCTACCCCTCTTATAATGGTAGAAACCTCATATGGAAGCTTCAACGTTGACATGTAACAACATCCTGTCTATCCATAGGGTAAGAATATATACTTTATCACCACAAACCCTCCAAATATCTCTAAAATTCTCCATAGTCACATTGTCAGGCAAAAGCTAATCTTTTAACCATCAAAGTCCTGCTGTTCCTACTAACTGGTACATAAAAAGTAACATATTTCTCATTACTACCCTTAAGGTCATGCATACCCAAAGTTATCATATAACATCACAATCTGATATTCCCATAAACATACCCCTTACCTCATATGTTTTATTAGAACAAAAACAACTTTTAGCCCTCAATGGTTTCACCTCCAATACTTCAGTCACGCTGTTACCTGATTTTTCTTTACCATCCAACAAATTCACACAAGTTAATTCACTTAACCCAATAACACCTAACCCTAGGCTTAAACAAATGTTTTGACAACGACATTATTTTATCTGTTACTGACTGTTGCTGATACCACAGTCATGACAAAGCATATACTTGATAGAGGTCGAGCGACCGTCTCTAACATGTTTGGTGCTGGAATTCTCAACAGACATGGACCCTCAAGATTCCTCACTGATCTTACAGAATGAGTTAACCGCTGGAACCAAAGATTCCTACCTGCCCATTTATCTTTAACTTTCACAACAGAAGAATCAAACCACTCCCTTTAGTTTCTCTCTCCCCTAACGAGCGGTACTGCAGATACCTCTCCTTGTCTGTCATTAAAATCAAAGACCTCATCCTGTACCTCCATGATGAATCTATATTCTCTCTACTACTATCTGTTCTCCTATTTTAACCCTATTCGTCTTGCTACCCCCTTTAATTTCAGAAAAGTTGTTGTCGGTGTCATACTTCCTACATTTGCCATTGCCATCGTATCATTAATCCCTTCCAAAGTTACCATTAAAGTATGTATTAACCTTAATTATTTCTAGTGTCACAGTTACCAATATCCTCTGTGTATTATCTACTGTTGGAGTGACTACTGTAATCTACTCCTCCTGAACTCCCTCAATGACTGTGGAGGCTACAACAGACCTCAACTCTTCCATTATAAGCGTTACTTTATGAATTACATAGCCTTTTAACCAATAATTCTTAACCTGAACAAATTCTAATGCTTGCACTAGATAAGTATACTTCTTCTCCATAATTATCTCTCCATGTGGGAGGAACGTCCCCATCCTAACCCTAAAAACAGCGTTCCCCTAAAATGGGTGCTGGAGCTATTGGTTCCCTTATAATCAAATGCGATATATTTATGGCTTTAATAACTATCAATGTTGAAAGAGTTAAATTGCTTCTCACTGTTGTTTTAATAGACTGAAGTGTTAATGTCCTTAGTTACTTCATCCATTCTCCAAAGAAAAGTTGTCTTTGCTTGTACTTCCATCTATCACCACTAGTGTCACTTTTTCCCAACTCTCAGTCCTATCTCTAATCCCTGACTTTCAAACTTTTGATTATAAAAAATACACCTATAATTACCTTGATCTCCCTGCTGGGAACTGTAACTATAGATACTCAATCACCCTCAATCTTCTCTTATCATTCAGCAACACATACTTTCTCAATGCATCTGCTCCTAACAGATCTAAACTCCTACCATATCTTCCCACTAAACTTTAAAATGTCCTTCACTACTGTTCTCTCTCTCTTACTACTAACTTTGAAACTTAGCTTACTGTCTTAGAGTTCCTTCAACCTAGTTCTCCTAACTTATTTTAATCTAATGTTTTCCTCCTAACCTTTAAAAACCTTTTCCACTGATTTATTCACAAAATCCCTTTACCACCAAATTTTTTGAATATGTGATAGGGAAAGTCCCCACCGGTTTCTGACTTCTTTACACAGACTTGGCAAACGACTAAACACCTTTTAGCCTAGCCTGAAATCTCTTGGTGTAAGAATGTAACCCAGAATAACAGTCACCCCTTTTAACTTTTCAGACAGATTGTCTAATAGGCAGTCTAATATATTATCATCCTTCCTATGATATTATCTTTTTAAGCCAATATGATTCCCAAAAACCCTATTCTTTTAACATCTTCTACCAGACAGCCGTTTAGTGTACATCCTATTGTACAGTTCAATTTACACAATGCATCTCTTCCCAATAATGCAATAGGTATATGTCCTAATATTAGTATGTCTATTTTAATTTCTCTTAGATTTTTATAGCAGAGCTCCATTGGTTCCCTAAGAGTAATTAACTGTTTTATTACCTCAAATCCCTATCCTAATTAGTTAATTTTACATAGTGAGATGTTTAACCTCTTTAGGCTGAACACATAAGTTTTTCCACTATTCACCATCACTTCTAATGGTCGGTTGTTTTTACTTCAATTGTTAGCTATTTTCTCTTCTTCTCTAATCGATACTATCAGCTGACACCCCCCTCGTATCTTCTAGGCACTCTAGAATCTTTAGGGTTCACCTGGAGAACAGGTGATCTTGAATTGCCCCTGTATCTTCCTTAAAAATGTTCTCTGTTTTTCCTCCTGACTTGTTGCACTCACAGGTAAAGTACCCAATCTGTCCACAATTATAACAGTCTTCTGAAAGTTGCTGGAAGTGTAGCTGAAATCTTCCTCCTCCTTCTATTTCTTCTCGTCCTCTTCCTCTCCAATTCTGTGTCTGTCCAGAAACTGGCTGTGGATATGGAACATTTGGTACCCCCCTTGGCTGGTACAATTGCATTTGATATTGTTCAGTTGAAGCTGTAACAGTGATTGTTGATTTGGTTCACTCTGATTCTTCATAACCAAAGCTTCTCTTCTCCTTCTTCTTCTCCAATTCTTGGGATCCTTTTCTCAGCAGTTTCTCCTCTTCTGTATCTTCAGCTGTGTTACTTCTTCTAAACTATTTGCTTTATCCAGGCATGATAAACATCGGTCTATATCTCTATTTCTTCTTTGCTAGTCATTGTAGGATAAAATCCTCTTGAACATAAAGCACCTTTAATCTCCAAATCTTCATCGCTTTCTTCATCTTTGCTTTCATCAGAGATCAAATCTCGTGTATCCTTCTTCCTTCAACTTCCATCAGAGATCAAATCTCTAGTATCCTTCTTCTTTCCTCTCTTGCCAACTTCCTTCTGATCACAGAGTCATATCCACCCATGACCTCTTCTCAATCACTCATCTTCATCATCCTCATCCTCTTTAACCTCACTCTTCTCTTCCAGACATCTCATTTCGTTCCTTCTGGAGTTTTGGATTCATCTTTATCGTCGTTTCTGCTTGTCCTCTATCTATTATTCGTTCATCTCCATCTCTGATGCAACAATCACCCTCCTGGATGATCACTGAAAGCTGAGGATAAACATCCCTAAGCTCTCCTTCCCTTCTCATAAGGTGGGTGTCATTTTGCTGAATCCGTACGTGAGAAAGGTGTACTAACTTCTGCCATTAGTTTTTCTAACACTACTTTCTAACACTACTTTAGTTAAAGGATTACTATTTTTTCCCTATATCAATCGGTGTAATCACCTTCATATAGCCTTGCTGTCCTTTCTCCCCATTGTAACAACCCTTTTATATTCCTTTATTGTGAACTATTTTATTTTAGACTGTATAGCCTATGGCTTCCCCCCTCTAATTATTAATATAAAATTTTTTTTTTCCCCCCAAAATCAAATCAACTAAAATATGAATATTAAAAAATTCAATTAAATGTTTTATTCAAAAACCATTTCTAATTAAAATAAAAAATCAATTAAAAAATCAATTAAAAATTATGAATAATTTAAAACCAATTTTTATTTCTATACCCTATGTCACCAATTTATCAATTAGTGGCTATCTTACCACAACCCATCAGGAAAGTAAATGTAAGTTAGTCAACTTCAAAGCAATCCCAAAAACAAAGCCTTCTAACCTTACAACCCTTTGATTTTTATAAATTCCATTGTTTAATATGCACCCAAGTATCTTAATTGCAGAATAATGTCAGTCCTTGATTCCCAACACAATTCCAATCAAACCCCAGTGATGCACAGAGCCTCCAAAATGCAATTTTTAATGAAATAGTATTTGCCAAGCCTATGTGAAATGGTCATAACATCAAATATTTTGTAAGGGATGATTTTGTGAACTAGCCTGATATCTGATCCTCTGCCTCTGCCGCGTCACGTGATGTCACGTCAGCATTTCCTGTATCTCCTCTCTCTCCTCTCCTGTCTCTCATATGACAAGGGAACAAAGACACAGAAACAGATTTTAGTAGTTAATGCAATCACTGAGTATTTCCAACCATTCAATATTCATTCGTTCTACATTATTCACTCCAAGACTAAATTCAGAACTAAATAGATCGCTCAAAAACATTTATTTTATTTTAATCCGTCATTTAATTATTTAGTATAATCCGTCAACATATCTCTCTCTCATTTATCAATTCAATAGGTCACAAAAACAGTTTCATCTTTAACCATCCGCCGATGTAACAACTAGAAGATTCGTGTTAAAATCTCTCCTCTGTCTGTCTATTTCTCTGTCTCCCCCTGCGACACGCAGGCCCACAGAAATATGACACGTTACCCACAATCCCCTTTGTTGTAGTTTTAGCATACCCTCGTGGTGTAGGTTTAGTACCGGAACCCAACGTCTCCTAATCTCGTGCCATAAACTCCAAATCCCACGTTTTGTAGTGTAGTGTCATAAAATTAAACGCATGCGCAAATGCATTCAATGATACGATTCCCGGACAATAGAACGATAGCATTACGCTACAGCTTCACTATTTTATACCTTATACTCACACAATTACACATAACAGAGCTCACATTTGCGTAGAACTTTAAATTCTACACACACATACATATTTTAAGAGGCTTAGTCCATCGCAATGGGACCTCTAAGGATACATTAGCATGTAGCACACAACACAATTAGCATTTAGCATTAGCCGCCATGTACCATGTAGCATGAAACACACTCCCATTTAGCATTAACATTAGCCTTAGCCTTTAGCTAACTGCGGCCTACCACGCCCTAAGTAACCTTCACCGTGGCCAAATCATTGTCCAATTATCCCCGTCTAACTTTATGCTGCCGTAAGTTCTGGATAATCATAGAGAGGTTATCCCACACATATACTTCGTCAACTATAAGATGAGCATAACATACATATAATCCGTCCAGCTTATAATTCCCAGAATCAACCTTACCCCACCGAACGCGTTGCAAGGATTTTATGGCCCATTCCTAAAGAATCGCCTCGCTTCGAGGTCTTTACCAGATTCACGGTGCCCTAAATATGCATACGTATTCCAGCCTTTATTCTCTACCAATCCATTTGTTCTAGACTTTACCGTTTACACATCAACCAAATTTAGAATATTTTACTTCAGCCTCCTAGTCAACAGCAATTATTGCTGATAAACAAAGGAGTCCGCTTAAGCTGTACCTTGATTAGAAGTCTTTATTCATTATCACAAGCTTACAGCATAAGTTTACAGACTCGCGAGGTCTGGAGAGCAGTGACCTCCAATTCTAATGGCTGCTCTGACCTCTCTTTGTCTAGTCCCTATTTATAAACAATGCAAAAAGATGGGTGGCTCCCTCTTCTGGCCAATCACCAGTCTCCCCTGGAGCGTCACCCTCCAAACGCTACATTTGAAATAAGATCATAAACATTCCCTCTTCTGTTCCTCTAAAACAGTCATAATGTTAATACACCACACCAGCAGACAAAGGCTCAAAGATAATTATTATGGACAACCAACAGTACCTCTTTGAAGCTCACCGCCAACTCTCTAACACACAACACTATACCCCTATTCCTGCCTCTACACAGATCCAGACACAAATAAAAATTAGACACATAATATTAGATCTTTATAAAAAGAAATACATTACATATAGACAAAAGGAATATCTAGATGGACCAGACTTACCCAGACAGAGACTCTTCTATCTCCTCCCTAAGATACATCAAACACCAGATACCTGGACAGTCCCTTTTGAGGTCCCGAAGGGAAGACCTATTGTGTCGGACTGTGGGAGCGAGTCCTCACCAGCAGCGGAGTTTATTGACTATTTCCTCAACCCCATTTCACAAAGGCACCCCAGCTATCTGAAGGACACATACCACTTCATAGACACGCTTCACAACATTCCAGTCCCAGCAAACGCATACCTATTCACTATAGATATAGATTCTCTCTACACCAACATAGATATCTTGTCAGGTTTAGCAGCAGTGAAATCTGCACTCCGGAGATATCCAGATCCAGATAGACCAGACTCACACCTCCTACAGCTTCTAGAGCTTGGATTAAGAAACAATGATTTCACATTCAATAATAAACACTACTTACAGATTCATGGGACGGCGATGGGCAAAAAGTTTGCCCCAGCCTATGCTAATATTTATATGGCGGACTGGGAGTTGACAGCCTTAGATAAATGCCCATTGCGTCCCATGTTTTATAGACGATACCTGGATGATATCTTCGGAGTGTGGGAACATGATCTGGAAATACTCAATAACCATCACCCAACCATAACTGTTAAATATGTCATTCACCCACATACAATTAACTTCCTGGATACAACAATATTCTTTCCAGAGACTGACACAAACATAGTCTCTTTACAAACAAAAGTATACTTTAAAGACACAGACACACATGCCTTACTTCACAAGTCCAGTTATCACCCAAAACATACATTCACTGGTATTGTAAAATCACAACTCATTCGATTTCATAGATTATGTACACAACATAAAGACTTTAATCTAGCCACACAGACTCTTTTTAGTGCACTGAGAAAGAGGGGATATTCAAAGCGATCACTGAGGTACATAAAGGCCAACACACTGGCGGGCTTCACCCAGAACAGATTGCCTGATCCTCCTAATCCTACCTCTAACCCTAACCCTAACCTTAACCTTAACCTTAACCTTAACCTTAACCCCAACCTTAACCCCAACCTTAACCCCAACCTTAACCCTAACCTTAACCCTAACCTTACCTCTAACCTTAACCCTAACCTTACCTCTAACCTTAACCCTAACCTTACCTCTAACCTTAACCCTAACCTTACCTCTAACCCTAACCCTAACCTTACCTCTAACCTTAACCCTAACCTTAACCCTAACCTTAACCCCAACCCTAACCCTAACCTCAACCTCAACCTTAACCTTAAACTTAACCTCCATAACTCTCCCGGGAGAACTCACACAGAACCACAGATTATACCCATTATCAGCACCTTCTCCGACGTAAACAGACTCCTTCACTCTAGACTAAAATTCGCTTTCACCCAAACACAACGCTCATTCCCCCCACTTCAGGAATTCAGACCCATATCAGCTTTCCGCAGAAACCCCAATTTAAGGGATCTCTTAATTTTTGCAAAGTTTTCCAATAAACCTACTCCCAAACTACCCGTTGAACAACAGTATCATAGACAACTTTCACACATTCAAAATCCACATGCACAAACCTCCAGTCCTATTTCACAACTCATGACCATCCATAGTACCAATATTGTCTATGCCATAACATGCACACTATGCCACAACATTTATATAGGAGAAACCGGTCACACAGTCCTGACACGCCTCAAACAGCACCTCTACACAATTAGAAAAAACATATTACAAACACACCTGGTCCAACATTTTCAAATTCACCCAACAACTTCCCTCCATATTACCGGTCTGGAGATGAAATCCACCTGGACCAGAGGCCAGAGAAAAGCGGCCGAATCCAGGTGGATTTCAAAACGTAATACTTTGGCTCCACTGGGGATGAATATCAAGGAATAAATAAAAAACATTAACACTTTTGAGTTCTCAAGACCGGGCAAAGGTGCAATAGGCCCGTGCAACCTAAAGGTTTGAAACCAGTACAAACATAAACCCTCTTAAACCTAACCCTAACCCTAACCCCTAACCCTAACCCTAATATTCCCTTGCCCCTCACCTTAACCCTAACCCCAACCTCAGTGACACCAGTGCCTAAAACCTAACCCTAAAGTCCTCTACCTAACCCTTAACCCTAACCCTGACCCTAACCCTAACCTCAGTGACACCGATGCCTAAAACTTAATTCCTTCCCTTCCCGTTTTTGGGATTTTTTTGTAATGTCTTGTCCTGTCCTTGTCTCTCCTGTATTTTTTATTTTTTGTATATGTTTTTTTTAGATTTCATTGAAACATAAAGCATGATATATATAGCTCCTGTGCTCGTGCACACTTAACACCCACTTGGTGTGAAGAATTTGTCCCCTACCTAACCCTAACCCAGCAAACGCATACCTATTCACTATAGATGTGGGGAGGTGGCACTGACTGTATCAAATAACCTCTTACCTAATTTGAATAAATCCTCAATAAAAAAAGTTGTTTTAATAACTTCTGTTTTGTTTAATTGATTATGTATTTATTAATTATTAATTTCTAATTTCTGATTGGATTGCTGTGTTTTATTTTTAATTGCATGATAATTATTTTTATTTATATTTGCCAACATCAGCACTTAGAACCTTTTTGAGGTAAAAAATAGATATTTATTAATTTATTTATTCATTTATTTTGTTATGATTTTGAGGATCTAAATGTTTTGAGGATTGGTGTTGTTGGTGTCATCTCCTCCCAACTAAAAGGAAATTGTATCTAGTTTACAAACATTTCAGACATGTTAAATACCATGCACCTGGCCATGGTGGTCCAGTGGTTAGGGTATGGGGAAAGTTAGCAGTCATTTGCTGGTTCGAATCCCCCAAGGGGGAAAAAAATGAAAAAACCTATGTTTTGGGTGTTCCATTGAGAAAGGCACTTGGTGCCAACTGTTTTATGGTACGTTGTTGATGGGAATTCAGGCCATCTAGTGACCATCAACAAACATTTCGGGGAACTACCCTTTATTCTGGTTGGATGTTTTTGAGCTTGCAGCCAGCCAGGAACCCTTGGTGTCACAGCAATACTCCCCAATCCCTTGGCTAGCACTCCTACTACCAAGTTATATAAATATAGCAATGTTTCAGTTAAAATCTTGGAAAGGATTTCACCTCTATCTTTCTCACCAACAGGAGGCGCCAGATCAGGGGGTAAGACTAGGACAGGGCAGCTCCAGGGTCAAATGACGATTGATGGGCCAAACAATGGGCAACACCCCAAAAACATCCAATCTGAGCCCTCCCAAAAAGACAGCATGCCACTGCCAGTCCAAGACCCTTGTACAACTGGTGCCTCAATACACCCACCCCAGCACCAACCCCCATCCCCAGCAACCCTACAGAAACTGTCGTATCACAAAGCCAGACCAAAATACAAGGTGGTGGATTGGAATTTTGAGGGAAACAAACCCATACTGGTGTTGGGAGACTCCAATGTGAACAGAATCCCTCCATTCCACAACCCAGACATACAAGTGGACAGCTACCCCGGGGCAACTTTTTATCATTTCATAAAGGTCCTGGAGAAAACAGAGGTTCACGTGGACACCAGTATAGTGGTTCTCTCTGTGGGCATAAACAATATGG
Source organism: Coregonus ussuriensis (assembly GCA_031479575.1). Classification (NCBI taxonomy): domain Eukaryota; kingdom Metazoa; phylum Chordata; class Actinopteri; order Salmoniformes; family Salmonidae; genus Coregonus; species Coregonus ussuriensis. The sequence continues at coordinate 144,829,845 of CM062494.1, read as the reverse complement.
ATAATGACCCATATAAAACCTCAATTAAGCAGATTTCAGCAATGCATAAGGAAGCCAGAGTTACTTTCCCTAACGCAATCATCTACATCCCCATTATTAACCACTCACACCTCCTTTCACCAGACCAGAAACCTTAAAGTTATTAATGGTTACATCACTACACATTGCCCATTTCTCTTGGAGATACCCCATGACACATTTCACACAACAGCAGATCTGATCCACTGGACAACAACCACAGCAGACCCGATACACTGGACAACAACCACAGCAGACCCGATACACTGGACAACAACCACAGCAGACCTGATACACTGGACAACAACCACAGCAGACCTGATACACTGGACAACAACCACAGCAGACCTGATACACTGGACAACAACCACAGCAGACCTGATACACTGGACAACAACCACAGCAGACCTGATACACTGGACAACAACCACAGCAGACCTGATACACTGGACAACAACCACAGCAGACCTGATACACTGGACAACAACCACAGCAGACCTGATACACTGGACAACAACCACAGCAGACCTGATACACTGGACAACAACCACAGCAGACCTGATACACTGGACAACAACCACAGCAGACCTGATACACTGGACAACAACCACAGCAGACCTGATACACTGGACAACAACCACAGCAGATCTCTTTTTTAAGAATTGGTGTTATCAGCTAAATTTATAATAGGTTCTAACCACAACTTGGAACAACCAAGCTGCACCATTTTGACTTATCCCCAACCCCCCTTCCCTCTCCCCCCTCCCTTCCTCCTCCAGTTCCTTCCTTAGATCCTCCAGCAGAGGGGGCAGTTCCCCCCCTCCTTATCAAACATCATCTCCTGGAGACAGGGTTGTCATTCATTCCACGTCCAATCAAGTTCGACTGGGAGGAACTTCATAGGGACACCCACAAATACCATAGACGACTTAGACTATTTTGACTATCGGACAAATGATAACTACTTACCATTCACCCTTCCTTTGACCTGGGAACCTAAACTGTCCCAGGTAGACAGGAGGGTCCAGAATCTAATCAGAGCGGACCAAGACACCCTTCACAACTACCACACCCAGGCAGATAGACAGGACAACCTCACTTGTATAGAAAGACAAGCCATAAAAGAACTTATAAACAACCCTCACATAATATTCGAAACCAGCAGATAAGGGATCAAAAACAGTGATCCTAGACAAACATCAATACACATATGAGGCAAACAGACAGTTATCCAACACCAAGTACTATGTACCAATAGAAGACAGCCTACCAACCACAGACTCAGACTAAGCTACGCCGAATCATACAAACACTTTATGATAAACGGTACATCAATAAGAAACAACAAGACTTTCTATTTGGACCAGACACCCCACGACCCAGACTGTTTTACCTACTTTGTAAAATTCACAAAGAACCAGACTCCTGGACAATTCCCCATGAAGTTCCTCCTGGCAGGCCCTTGTATCAGACTGCAATAGTGAATCGTACAACATAGCTCAATATATTGACCATCATATCAACCCTCTCTCCACTAGACACCCCAGCTACCTCAGACACTTACCACTTTCTTGAGAAGATTAAACCCATAGTTGTTCCCTCCCAAACATACATATTCACTATAGACATTGATAGCTTATATACCAACATAAATACAGCAACAGGAATACAGACGGTCAGAAATCTACTCCATGCACACCCAGATAGGAATAGACCAGACAATGAATTACTACAATTATTAGAAATTAGCCTCACACACAACGATTTTATTTTCAATGATAGGCACTACATACAGGTGGAGGGAACGGCTATGGGGAAGAAATTTTGCCCCTGCATATGTAAACATCTAAATGGCTGAATGGGAGAGAGAGGCATTGGCCAAGTGCCCACATCAAGCCACATTTTATTACAGATTTCTAGATGACATCATAGGAGCCTGGCCTCATGACATCCAACTATTCACTGAATTCATCAGGATTCTCAACAGTCATCACCCGTCCATTAAGGTTAAATACACAATAGATCCATGTGAAGTACATTTCTTGGATACTACATTCTTCTTTAATCAGATAAACCAATCCCAAAAAACATTGCTCACTAAAGTTTATTTCAAACCAACAGATACACATGCTCTACTCCATAAACACAGTTATCATCCCAAACATACATTTAAAGGCATCGTCAAATCACAAATTATACGTTCCATAGGATATCCCCCTGTAAACAGGATCTGGACACAGCAATTCAAACTCTATTTCATACACTTAGACAAAGAGGCTACTCCAAATGATATCTCAGAACCATAAAAACCAGCACCTTGGCGGTGTAGGTATAGGTTGAGGAATCCACAGGGTCAATCTGGAGCCTATCGGATTGCTGTACAGAGACCGGGGGGTAGGGCACTTC
>CM062494.1:144512478-144812478 GCA_031479575.1 Coregonus ussuriensis | reverse complement strand
TTACCTTCTCCACATACAGAATTGGACAGGGGTGTCCGATGGAGTTTTTATCCCTGTACCTAACCCTAACCCTAACCCTAACCCTAAACCCTAACCCTAACCCTAACCCTAACCCAAACATTTCAAATGTGAGTATGGAATAAAGGACCTGGGTAAGAATTTGTTTTGGACTAGGTGTGCACGCTGAAGACAACAACGTGTATATATATATATATATTTGTCCACTTGTTTTTCACTAAGGAAAATACAAAATTGTTTTTGTTCCGATGGTAGTATAAAGTGGAAACTACAAAGGGAGAATTACCAAACACTTCCAGTTCCATATCTTTAATGGTGGATGTTTTTGGTTTTGTGTGGTCATTAAATGAAAATGATTACATTCTACACCCACCAGATGGCAGTGAGAGTTCACTCCTTGAGAGTTCACCTGTAAAAGTGAGTGTTAGATTGAGTGTGGTTTCTAGTTCTCTTCCCAGTCCGGTCATTAATCATTGTGTGTTTTATGTAAACCCCCTTTTTTTTTAAACCCTACCCTATCCTTTCCCACCTTTTTTTCCATGCTTGTTTTAGATAGGGATCTTTATATGTGGTCCTCTGTAGCTCAGCTGGTAGAGCACGGCGCTTGTAACGCCAAGGTAGTGGGTTCGATCCCCGGGACCACCCATACACAAATGTATGCACGCATGACTGTAAGTTGATTTGGATAAAAGCGTCTGCTAAATGGCTTATTATTATTATTTTATTATTATATGCTTACCTTACCTGTTTACATTGATGCCAATATGTCTGTCCCTCTCCACAATCGCTATGGGAGTTTGGCTCGGAATATTGACTTGGGTGAGTGCACCCCAGCCCCTACAATGAACACAAGTGAGAGACAGATTATTAATATACCTATTAATAGAGATGTACAATTGTCAGCAAGCCGAAGACCAGATGACATATATTCACTTGTTGAGGAAATGGACATCTTGGGTTTCGAGCATTGTCGAGTAGTGACACCTACAATATTACAAGGAAATCACCAGATTCTTTAGAAAGTAAACATTTCACTGTAATGTCTGTACCTACAATGTGACCAATAAAAGTTGATTTGATTTGCAAGGGTCCCGTTCACAGCACACACTCGCTCTAACACTCTAACACGTAGCCTGGGTCGTTTTGACCCCAGCCAGGACAGGAGAGGACAACGCTAGGGGTCATACAGCCACTCGCTCTAACACATAGGCACTGACACGTAGCCTGGGTCTTTTTGACCCGGACAGGACAACGGGAGGGTTAATGGACTGTTATTTTAAGCTTGGGGTTGTGATTAGCGGATCAAAGTATGTAACATTTTGTCTCTGCTCTTCTAGCTTGATGTTTGTCAACATTTCCCCAGAGGCAGACCGCTTCCCGGAGACCCTGAACTCTCTGCGTTTTGCCAGCAAGGTCAGAGTGGCCTCACACTATTTAATTTTTTTAACACCACATACAATTCACTCAAGAACATGTTCATATGCTGTGCATATTTAGTTTAAATATCTGAATAACAATGGCATATTTGTAACTGTTTATTTATTCTGTTGCAGGTGAAGGATCGTGTTATTGGCACAGCATCAGTGTCACACCCTGGCTATGGGACTCTAGTTGTTGAGCCAGGGTGTGTTTGTTCTATGTGGTGTGTTTCTATGTTGGGGGTTCTAGTTCGTCTATTTCTATGTTTTGCCTGAGTGACTCCCAATCAGAGGCAACGAGTGTCAGCTGTTGGCTGGTTGTCTCTGATTGGGAGCCATATTTAAACTGTCTGTTTTCCCTTTGGTTTTGTGGGTTTTTGTTCCGTGTTGGTCATTGTTACCAAGGACGTCACGAGTCGTTTTGTTTCGTGCTTTATTAAATAAAGTAACATGTTCGTTCATCACGCTGCGCATTGGTCTACTTCTCTCCCTGACGATCGTGACAATCAGCTAACCGGAAGTGAATGTCACACATCCCTGGGTCGCTCCTCTTCTCAGTTCAATGCAGCTAGCGACTGGAACGAGCTGCAAAAAAAGACTCAAATCTACATTCAGACTGTCATGGACACTTGATTGCGTTCACTTACCCTCCCACTCTTTGTGAGTTTCTGTACGGGATAAAGCTCTCCTGGAATACAGACAGCTGACTTAACTTCTCCAAAGCTGCCTTGGAGGAAACAGCAAGACGTAAGTTGAAGTTGGGTTATGAGTTTAAATGGAATTTGTGAGCAGATTAGTCTTGTTAATGGACTGTTATTTTAAGCTTGGGGTTGTGATTAGCGGATCAAAGTATGTAACATTTTGTCTCTGCTCTTCTAGCTTGATGTTTGTCAACATTTCCCCAGAGGCAGACCGCTTCCCGGAGACCCTGAACTCTCTGCGTTTTGCCAGCAAGGTCAGAGTGGCCTCACACTATTTAATTTTTTTTAACACCACATACAATTCACTCAAGAACATGTTCATATGCTGTGCATATTTAGTTTAAATATCTGAATAACAATGGCATTTTTGTAACTGTTTATTTATTCTGTTGCAGGTGAAGGATCGTGTGATTGACACAGATACGAATGTAAATTGACTGTTGTAAATATATATAACTGACTGATGTTAAGTATTTTTTAATTTCAGTTAATAATAAAGCTGTAAACAAACATGGTCTCTTTTTTGCTTGAGTAAGGCAGCTCCAACATGCAGGTGTTTCAGCCTAGCTCAGTAAGGCAGCTCCAACATGCAGGTGTTTCAGCCTAGCTCAGTAAGGCAGCTCCGTATTTTCCCAGTCGGAGCGAGTTGTATCTGAGTTTCCAGTTGTTTTGAACGCGGCAAAAGTCATGCTGGATTGGCAGCAACGTAGTGACCCCTACGCTCTGTATTTTCCCAGTCGGAGCGAGTTGTATCTGAGTTTCCCAGTCGGAGCGAGCTGTATCATGACTTCTGCCGCGTTCAAAACAACTGGAAACTCAGATACAACTCGCTCCGACTGGGAAAATACGGAGCGTAGGGGTCACTACGTTGCTGCCAATCCAGCATGACTTCTGCCGCGTTCAAAACAACTGGAAACTCAGATACAACTCGCTCCGACTGGGAAAATACGGAAAATAATTGAGCGGTCATCCAACTCTGAATTCTAAGTCGGGATTTCGAGCCTCTTTCTAGAGCCCACAAGAAGGACCGCCGTGCCTACAATAAACCTACTCCTAAACTACCCGTTGAACAACAGTATCATAGACAACTTTCACACATTCAAAATCCACATGCACAAACCTCCAGTCCTATTTCACAACTCATGACCATCCATAGTACCAATATTGTCTATGCCATAACATGCACACTATGCCACAACATTTATATAGGAGAAACCGGTCACACAGTCCTGACACGCCTCAAACAGCACCTCTACACAATTAGAAAAAACATATTACAAACACACCTGGTCCCACATTTTCAGATTCACCCAACAACTTCCCTCCATATTACCGGTCTGGAGATGAACTCCACCTGGACCAGAGGCCAGAGAAAAGCGGCAGAATCCAGGTGGATTTCAAAACTTAATACTTTGGCTCCACTGGGGATGAATATCAAGGAATAAATAAAAAACATTAACACTTTTGAGTTCTCGAGACCGGGCAAAGGTGCAATAGGCCCGTGCAACCTAAAGGTTTGAAACCAGTACAAACATAAACCCTCTTAAACCTAACCCTAACCCTAAACCATAACCCTAACCCGTCCTCTTAATGGTCTTGTTTCAACAATTACCACTCATTTATTTATATTTGCCAACATCAGCACTTAGAACCTTTTGAGGTAAAAAAACTAAATTAATTAATTAATTTATTGATCCATTTATATTTTGTGATTTTGAGGATCTAAATGTTTTGAGGATTGGTGTTGTTGGTGTCATCTCCTCCCAACTAAAAGACAATCTTATCTAGTTTACAAACATTTCATACATGTCAAAGGCCGTGCACCTGGCCATGGTGATCCAGTGGTTAGGGCATGGGGAAAGTTAGCGGTAATTTGCTGGTTCAAATCCCCCAAGGGGGGAAAAAGGAAAAACACATTTTGGGTGTTCCATTGAGAAAGGCACTTGGTGCCAACTGTTTTATGGTACGTTGTTGATGGGAATTCAGACCATCTAGTGACCATCAACAAACATTTCGGGGAACTACCCTTTATTCTGGTTGGAAGTTTTGAGCTTTTTGGGACCACTTCATCTATTGTTACAATGAATTAAAATGGTACCTTGGTTTTATGTAGAGGTTCATATAATGAGTGAGGTTATTGTCTATGTGCCCGTGCTCCCTGTACTCCTTGTGGGTAACAGTTTTTTGTCCCCTTACCTAGCCCTAGCCCCATAACCAACGTGATCAAAGTGGGCAACGAAGGGTCACCAATGGCAGTGACTGGATCACTTCAATTGGAAATGAATGTACTTCTGGTGTACCAAAACGCAATGACGCAGTCGGTGTGTTCGAAGCGTTAGTGCAATGAGCGTGGGTACTTTGTCATTTTCTGGACCATTTTTCAGATTCTTTAAAAAAAAATATTAAAAGCCCCTCCTCCCCGCACTTTTTTTTTTATCACCTTCTAACACGGTTATCCCACAGTAAACTTTATCCAAAAACTGATTTGAATACGTCTGGGCGTGCCCTTGTACGCCAAATAAACCCCATCCCGATTGGACTTTTAGTTTTCGAGTTATTAATGTTTAAAGACGTACCTGGGGGTTGGGGGATTGGCGGGGCAACAGCGAGGCCCTGCAGGGTGGCAGGGCTTATGTCGATAATGTGGCCTGTCCCGTAGTAGCCCCACTCAGTTCCAGGTCGACCAGACAGGTACCGGTGCGATTTCAGAAACCCGAGAGAGCCGGGGGTGGTGGCAAACTTCTAGACCCGTGCGTAGAAACTGGCTATTTAGAGGGTTCTGGGTTCTACCGCTCAGAAGGCGACCACCCCTCCGGTGACCGCCTGGTTGTTCTCTAGCCCCGGGGAGGGCCTGGCTCTCGAGCCCAGGCCCAAGCTTGGTTGCGGGCAGATATTGAGCGCTGGCCTTGGCTGGTGCTCACTCCCCTCGTGCCCCCGCGGTCCCTTTCTGTTGTCAAACCAGTTTCACCTATTGACCGATTGGCATCCGTTATCCACCTGGGAGGGCCCCTGTCGGCCGGCCTCGTGCCCCCCCATTCCCCTCGTGCCCCCGCGGTCCCTTTCTGTTGCCAAACCAGTTTCCCCTACTGACCGATTGGCATCCGTTATCCACCTGGGAGGGCCCCTGTCGGCCGGCCTCGTGCCCCCCCCATTCCCCTCGTGCCCCCCCATTCCCCTCGTGCCCCCGCGGTCCCTTTCTGTTGCCAAACCAGTTTCCCCTACTGACCGATTGGCATCCGTTATCCACCTGGGAGGGCCCGTCGGCCGGCCTCGTGCCCCCCCCATTCCCCTCGTGCCCCCCCATTCCCCTCATGCCCCCGCGGTCCCTTTCTGTTGCCAAACCAGTTTCCCCTACTGACCGATTGGCATCCGTTATCCACCTGGGAGGGCCCCTGTCGGCCGGCCTCGTGCCCCCCCATTCCCCTCGTGCCCCCGCGGTCCCTTTCTGTTGTCAAACCAGTTTCCCCTACTGACCGATTGGCATCCGTTATCCACCTGGGAGGGCCCCTGTCTGTATTGTTATTTTTGTTCGGACAGACGGTTCCTCCCGCCACATGTGGATTTGCCTCTATCGGTGGAGCCCCTTTCGGAGACGGTACACCCACTTCCCCGATACACTCCAGCCGAGCGAGACCTAGTTGACCCGTCTGTCCCAGTGGCCCTACGTTGGTGTTCCGGTGCGGGGAGTGGCACACCCAGGCAGTGATGCCTAGGGCGGGGGCCACCCTGCTACGCACCGGCACCAGAGACATGTGCTTCTCAAACCCTGTTGTTGGCTCGGTTGTGCGGTTCCTACGAAACCCTTCAGCTAGATAAAGAACTCCAGTGGTGCCCTGGCTCCCGTGGCTCGGGCCGCGGGTAGTTCGTGGCCTCCCGCTGGGCATGCGGTGGATTGCACTGGGGCCTCCTCCCCTCACAGGGTATTTCTAAGTTATATTCAATAGGTAGATATAATACATTTATGGCACAAATGCAGATTGCCCCTTTAAGAAACAGTACTAACCAGTTTCAGGCATGGAACAAGACAAAGCACACCAAGAATGACCAATCAGAGACCACAACATTTACAAGTTTCTCACCACTGAACTGACATATACTAATATAATATTTAATGCTGTAGTCTCAGCCATTCCCACAGTATGTTGTCAAAGACCTATCCGGGTTAGAAATGTGTATGATATCTTTAACCTGAGGTAGGCCCTCTCCACCTGCTCCACTCTGCCACTTCACTATTCAATAAAATGATCACATGCATTGTTATTGAAAAACCACAAGAGACTGCAAGATGTATATTTTGTTTTTCCATTATATTTAAGTTGAGGTGCAACTGTTTAGTGCAATTGTAACGTCACATTTGTGGAGAACATTGTCTTGACATACAGTACCAGTCAAAAGTTTGGACACACGTACTCATTCAAGGGTTTTTGTAAGCAACAACATCGAGTTCCAAAAAGCGAACACTGGCGCTTCTAATGTATGTCACGCCCCTCCCTGTTCCACATCATCCCTCCTATGGAATAGACAGACAGCTGTGAGAATAGTGATTCTTCTAATGTATGTCACGCCCCTCCCTGTTCCACATCATCCCTCCTATGGAATAGACAGACAGCTGTGAGAATAGTGATTCTTCTAATGTATGTCACGCCCCTCCCTGTTCCACATCATCCCTCCTATGGAATAGACAGACAGCTGTGAGAATAGTGATTCTTCTAATGTAGTGCATTCGGAAAATATTCAGACCCCTTCCCATAGAATTTTTCCACATTTTGTTACGTTACAGCCTTATTCTAAAATGGATTAAATAAAAAAAATCCTCATCAATCTACACCCAATACCCCATAATGACCCAATGACCCAATACCCCATAATACCCCATAATGACCCAATACCCCATAATGACCCAATACCCCATAATGACCCAATACCCCATAATGACCCAATACCCCATAATGACCCAGTACCCTATAATGACCCAGTACCCCATAATGACCCAATACCCCATAATGACCCAGTACCCCATAATGACCCAATACCCCATAATGACCCAATACCCCATAATACCCCATAATGACCCAATACCCCATAATGACCCAATAACCCATAATGACCCAATACCCCATAATGACAAAGTGAAAACAGGTTAACAAATGTGTGCAAATGTATAACAAATAAAAAACAGATACCTTATGTAAATAAGTATTCAGACCCTTTGCTATGAGTCTCGTAATTGAGCTCAGGTGCATCCTGTTTCCATTGATCATCCTTGAGATGTTTCTACAACTTGATTGGAGTCCACCTGTGGTAAATTCAATTGATTGGACATGATTTGGAAAGGCACACAGCTGTCTATATAAGGTCCCACAATTGACAGTGCATGTCAGAGCAAAAACCAAGCCATGAGGTCGAAGGAATTGTCCGTAGAGCTCCTAGACAGGATTGTGTTGAGGCACAGATCTGGGGAAGGGTACCAAAACATTTCTGCAGCATTGAAGGTCCCCAAGAACAGTGGTATCCAACGTTCTTAAATGGAAGAAGTTTGGAACCACCAATACTCTTCCTAGAGCTGGCCGCCCAGCCAAACTGAGCAATCGGGGGAGAAGGGCCTTGTTCAGGGAGGTGACCAAGAACCCGATGGTCACTCTGACAGAGATCCAGAGTTCCTCTGTGGAGATGGAAGAACCTTCCAGAAGGACAACCATCTCTGCATCACTCCACCAATCAGGCTTTTAATGGCTTAGTGTCCAGACGGAAGCCACTCCTCAGTAAAAGGCACATGACAGCCCACTTGGAGTTTGCCAAAAGGCACCTAAAGGATTCTCAGACCATGAGAAACAAGATTCTCTGGTCTGATGAAACCAAGATTGAACTCTTTGGCCTGAATGCCAAGCGTCATGTCTGGAGGAAACCTGGCACCATCCCTACGGTGAAGCATGGTGGTGGCAGCATCACGCTGTGGGGATGTTTTTCAGCAGCAGGGACTGGGAGACTAGTTGGAATTGAGGGAAAGATGAACGGAGCAAAGTACAGAGAGATCCTTGATGAAAACCTGCTCCAGAGCGCTCAGGTCCTCAGGTTCACCTTCCAACAGGACAACGACCCTAAGCACACAGCCAAGACAACGCAGGAGTGGCTTCGGGACAAGTCTCTGAATGTCCTTGAGTGGCCCAGCCAGAGCCCGGACTTGAACACGATCGAACATCTCTGGAGAGACCTGAAAATAGCTGTGCAGCGACGCTCCCCATCCAACCTGACAGAGCTTGAGAGGATCTGCAGAGAAGAATGGGAGAAACTCCCCAAATACAGGTGTGCCAAGCTTGTAGCGTCATACCCAAGAAGACTCGAGGCTGTAATCGCTGCCAAAGGTGCTTCAACAAAGTACTGAGTAAAGGGTCTGAATACATATGTAAATGTGATATTTCAGTTTTTTATATTGAATACATTTTTTTATTGTCATTATGGGGTATTGTGTGTAGATTGATGAGGGGAAAAAAACAATGTAATCCATTTTAGAATAAGGCTGTAATGTAACAAAATGTGGAAAAAGTCAAGGGGTCTGAATACTTTCCGAATGCACTGAATGTTCCACCCTACGCCCCATACCAGATGGGGTCCTGTTTTCCCTTTCTTTAATGGTCCCTACAGATAATGCACCTCATTTCTTCACTGACAAAGTCCTTGTTGTTTGATTAAATTCACAGCTAGGAAATACTCCAACCAAAACAACTAAATGAAAAGGGTGTAAAGAAGTGGCAGCAATGGCTCAATTCAACCGTCACTGTAGAGATCTGAAGACAGTGTACCCGTTCTGGGTTGTTGTCTGTCTGTTTTATCTCCATGACAACTGTCCATCTGTTCCATTCACCTCCCTGGTCTCCATGGCGATTGTCTGAAGCACTCCAAGCTGACAGAACACCTGACACACAAGTGTCCATCATTGTCTTTGGTCAGTTAAATAAATGTGCAAAACATGGTTTTTCTACTTATAGCGGTCTCCTTGATTGAGCCATATTGGTTCTTGTTTGCTTTGCATGAGGTCAGTTCACAGCATAGTAAAGGTTCTTCTCTCTCCTCCTCCTTCCCCTGTGGACGGGGGCTATGCGGAGGTCCCAGAGCTCTGTGAGGACGGCAGGGGCTGAGGCTGGGGGTTAGGGGAGCCAGAGCTGGGCTGGACCTGAGCCTGGAACTGAGCCATCTGCTCTGGGCTGGCCAGGGTTTTCAGGAGGTTGTTCTCCTGCTCCAACTGGGAGTTCCTCTCTATCAGCTCCTTAATCTGTTCCTTCAACACATCCACCTCCTCTCTCACAGCATACATCAGGTGGCTCTTTACCAGGTCCTGAGAGAGATGGAGGGAGAGAGAGAGAGATGGAGGGAGAAAGAGAGAGAGAGATGGAGGGAGAAAGAGAGCGATAGAGAGAGAGATGGAGGGAGAGAGAGGAAGGGATGAGGCAGAGAGATGGAGAGAGAGAGAGAGAGGAAGGGATGAGGCAGAGAGATGGAGAGAGGAAGCGAGCGAGAGAGAGAGATGAGGAAGGAAGAGATGGAGGCAGAGAGATGGAGAGAGATGGAGAGAGATGGAGGCAGGGAGAGAGAGAAGGTGAGAGAGATGGAGAGAGGTAGGGATGAGGCAGAGAGATGGAGAGAGGAAGGGATGAGGCAGAGAGATGGAGAGAGGAAGGGATGAGGCAGAGAGATGGAGAGAGGAAGGGATGGAGGGAGAGAGATGGAGAGAGGAAGGGATGAGGCAGAGAGATGGAGAGGAAGGGATGAGGCAGAGAGATGGAGAAAGGAAGGGATGGAGGGAGAGAGATGGAGAGAGGAAGGGATGAGGCAGAGAGATGGAGAGAGGAAGGGATGGAAGGAGAGAGATGGAGAGAGGAAGGGATGGAAGGAGAGAGATGGAGAGAGGAAGGGATGGAAGGAGAGAGATGGATAGAGGAAGGGATGAGGCAGATAGAGGAAGGGATGAGGCAGAGAGAGGAAGGGATGAGGCAGAGAGGAAGGGATGAGGCAGAGAGATGGAGAGAGGAAGGGATGGAAGGAGAGAGATGGAGAGAGGAAGGGATGAGGCAGAGAGATTGAGAGAGGAAGGGATGAGGCAGAGAGAGGAAGGGATGAGGCAGAGAGATGGAGAGAGGAAGCGATGAGGCAGAGAGATGGAGAGAGGAAGAGAGCGAGAGAGAGAGATGAGGAAGGAAGAGATGGAGGCAGAGAGATGGAGAGAGATGGAGGCAGGGAGAGAGAGAAGGTGAGAGAGATGGAGAGAGGAAGGGATGAGGCAGAGAGATGGAGAGAGGAAGGGATGAGGCAGAGAGATGGAGAGAGGAAGGGATGAGGCAGAGAGATGGAGAGAGGAAGGGATGAGGCAGAGAGATGGAGAGAGGAAGGGATGGAGGGAGAGAGATGGAGAGAGGAAGGGATGAGGCAGAGAGATGGAGAGAGGAAGGGATGAGGCAGAGAGATGGAGAGAGGAAGGGATGAGGCAGAGAGATGGAGAGAGGAAGGGATGAGGCAGAGAGATGGAGAGAGGAAGGGATGGAAGGAGAGAGATGGAGAGAGGAAGGGATGGAAGGAGAGAGATGGAGAGAGGAAGGGATGGAAGGAGAGAGATGGATAGAGGAAGGGATGAGGGCAGATAGAGGAAGGGATGAGGCAGAGAGAGGAAGGGATGAGGCAGAGAGGAAGGAATGAGGCAGAGAGATGGAGAGAGGAAGGGATGAAGGCAGAGAGATGGAGAGAGGAAGGGATGAGGCAGAGAGATGGAGAGAGGAAGGGATGAGGCAGAGAGATGGAGAGAGGAAGGGATGGAAGGAGAGAGATGGAGAGAGGAAGGGATGAGGCAGAGAGATGGAGAGAGGAAGGGATGAGGCAGAGAGATGGAGAGAGGAAGGGATGGAAGGAGAGAGATGGAGAGAGGAAGGGATGGAAGGAGAGAGATGGAGAGAGGAAGGGATGGAGGGGGAGAGAGGAAGGGATGGGGCAGAGAGATGGAGAGAGGAAGGGATGAGGCAGAGAGATGGAGAGAGGAAGGGATGAGGCAGAGAGATGGAGAGAGGAAGGGATGAGGCAGAGAGATGGAGAGAGGAAGGGATGAGGCAGAGAGATGGAGAGAGGAAGGGGTGAGGCAGAGAGATGGAGAGAGGAAGGGATGGAAGGAGAGAGGCAGAGAGATGGAGAGAGGAAGGGATGGAAGGAGAGAGGCAGAGAGATGGAGAGAGGAAGGGATGGAAGGAGAGAGATGGAGAGAGGAAGGGATGAGGCAGAGAGATGGAGAGAGGAAGGGATGGAAGGAGAGAGATGGAGAGAGGAAGGGATGAGGCAGAGAGATGGAGAGAGGAAGGGGTGAGGCAGAGAGATAAAGGGAGAGATAAATGTATTTGTTTAATGTGAGAGTTAGATGGGTCAAAGATCATAGCCCCAAGACATGCTAACCTCTCACCATTACCAATAACAGGGGAGGTAAGGATGTTTTGGGGGGTATGGTATTTGTGCATCTGTAACTTTCTCACTCATCATTATTCACAATTCATTCAGGATTATCCGTAATCATGGTAGCATCCACATTAATGTATAAGTGTTTAGGAACATATTATATTCTTATTGACAATAAAAGTGACTCCAAAATGACACAATACATTATTTATCATTTCTATTGGGCACAAAATAATCTGAAACACAACCAAAACAAACAGCAAATGCATCCAACAAGTTTGTAGAGTCACCAGCTTGATGTAGTCATTGCGTGCTGTGAATATGGGACCAAGTCACCAGCTTGATGTAGTCATTGCATGCTGTGAATATGGGACCAAGTCACCAGCTTGATGTAGTCATTGCGTGCTGTGAATATGGGACCAAGTCACCAGCTTGATGTAGTCATTGCGTGCTGTGAATATGGGACCAAGTCACCAGCTTGATGTAGTCATTGCGTGCTGTGAATATGGGACCAAGTCACCAGCTTGATGTAGTCATTGCATGCTGTGAATATGGGACCAAGTCACCAGCTTGATGTAGTCATTGCGTGCTGTGAATATGGGACCAAGTCACCAGCTTGATGTAGTCATTGCATGCTGTGAATATGGGACCAAGTCACCAGCTTGATGTAGTCATTGCGTGCTGTGAATATGGGACCAAGTCACCAGCTTGATGTAGTCATTGCGTGCTGTGAATATGGGACCAAGTCACCAGCTTGATGTAGTCATTGCATGCTGTGAATATGGGACCAAGTCACCAGCTTGATGTAGTCATTGCGTGCTGTGAATATGGGACCAAGTCACCAGCTTGATGTAGTCATTGCATGCTGTGAATATGGGACCAAGTCACCAGCTTGATGTAGTCATTGCGTGCTGTGAATATGGGACCAAGTCACCAGCTTGATGTAGTCATTGCGTTGGGTTAGGGTTAGGGTTTGGAATACCGAGGGTTAGGGTTAGGAATACCGAGGGTTAGGGTTTGGAATACAGAGGGTTAGGGTTAGGGTTTGAATACCGAGGGTTAGGGTTAGGGTTTGGAATACCGAGGGTTAGGGTTTGGAATACCGAGGGTTAGGGTTAGGGTTTGGAATACCGAGGGTTAGGGTTAGGAATACCGAGGGTTAGGGTTTGGAATACAGAGGGTTAGGGTTAGGGTTTGAATACCGAGGGTTAGGGTTAGGGTTTGGAATACCGAGGGTTAGGGTTTGGAATACCGAGGGTTAGGGTTAGGGATTGGAATACCGAGGGTTAGGGTTAGGGTTTGGAATACCGAGGGTTAGGGTTAGGGTTTGGAATACCGAGGGTTAGGGTTAGGGTTTGGAATACCGAGGGTTAGGGTTTGGAATACCGAGGGTTAGGGTTAGAGTTAGGGTTAGGGTTAGGGTTTGGAATACCGAGGGTTAGGGTTAGGGTTTGGAATACCGAGGGTTAGGGTTAGGGTTTGGAATACCGAGGGTTAGGGTTAGGGTTTGGAATACCGAGGGTTAGGGTTAGGGTTTGGAATACCGAGGGTTAGGGTTACGGTTTGGAATACCGAGGGTTAGGGTTTGGAATACCGAGGGTTAGGGTTAGGAATACCGAGGGTTAGGGTTAGGAATACCGAGGGTTAGGGTTAGGGTTTGGAATACCTAGGGTTTGAATACCGAGGGTTAGGGTTAGGGTTTGGAATACCGAGGGTTAGGGTTTGGAATACCGAGGGTTAGGGTTAGGGTTTGGAATACCGAGGGTTAGGGTTAGGAATACCGAGGGTTAGGGTTAGGGTTTGGAATACCAAGGTCTAACTGTCTAAATCCTTTAGGGGCTCACTGTATATGTATGTTCCATATCCTTTCCACCGTAGTGAACAGTTCAGTCAGAAAGGATACAGCATCTAATCATCCAAGACAAAGTCACAACCACACACTGACTGATGGAATCTGACCAGAAAATACATTCATACAGAAAAGTTCTATCTTCAGCTGTGATGGTAGAATTCTCTGATATCAGAAATCTATTGTTGTGTGCAGGCAGTTAGTTAGTGGTTAGTTAGTGGTCTAATGAGTGGAAGCATTCCCATAGCAGTTAGTTAGTGGTCTAATGAGAGGAAGCATTCCCATAGCAGTTAGTTAGTTAGTGGTCTAATGAGAGGAAGCATTCCCATAGCAGTTAGTTAGTGGTCTAATGAGAGGAGGCATTCCCATAGCAGTTAGTTAGTGGTTAGTTAGTGGTCTAATGAGTGGAAGCATTCCCATAGCAGTTAGTTAGTGGTCTAATGAGAGGAAGCATTCCCATAGCAGTTAGTTAGTGGTCTAATGAGAGGAAGCATTCCCATAGCAGTTAGTTAGTTAGTGGTCTAATGAGAGGAAGCATTCCCATAGCAGTTAGTTAGTGGTCTAATGAGAGGAGGCATTCCCATAGCAGTTAGTTAGTGGTCTAATGAGAGGAAGCATTCCCATAGCAGTTAGTTAGTGGTCTAATGAATGGAAGCATTCCCATAGCAGTTAGTTAGTGGTCTAATGAGAGGAAGCATTCCCATAGCAGTTAGTTAGTGGTCTAATGAGAGGAAGCATTCCCATAGCAGTTAGTTAGTGGTCTAATGAGAGGAAGCATTCCCATAGCAGTTAGTTAGTGGTCTAATGAGAGGAAGCATTCCCATAGCAGTTAGTTAGTGGTCTAATGAGAGGAAGCATTCCCATAGCAGTTAGTTAGTTAGTGGTCTAATGAGAGGAAGCATTCCCATAGCAGTTAGTTAGTGGTCTAATGAGAGGAAGCGTTCCCATAGCAGTTAGTTAGTGGTCTAATGAGAGGAAGCATTCCCATAGCAGTTAGTTAGTGGTCTAATGAGAGGAAGCATTCCCATAGCAGTTAGTTAGTTAGTGGTCTAATGAGAGGAAGCATTCCCATAGCAGTTAGTTAGTTAGTGGTCTAATGAGAGGAGGCATTCCCATAGCAGTTAGTTAGTTAGTGGTCTAATGAGAGGAAGCATTCCCATGGCAGTTAGTTAGTGGTCTAATGAGAGGAAGCATTCCCATAGCAGTTAGTTAGTGGTCTAATGAGAGGAAGCATTCCCATAGCAGTTAGTTAGTGGTCTAATGAGAGGAAGCATTCCCATAGCAGTTAGTTAGTGGTCTAATGAGAGGAAGCATTACCATAGCAGTTAGTTAGTTAGTGGTCTAATGAGAGGAGGCATTCCCATAGCAGTTAGTTAGTTAGTGGTCTAATGAGAGGAAGCATTCCCATAGCAGTTAGTTAGTGGTCTAATGAGAGGAAGCATTCCCATAGCAGTTAGTTAGTGGTCTAATGAGAGGAGGCATTCCCATAGCAGTTAGTTAGTGGTCTAATGAGAGGAAGCATTCCCATAGCAGTTAGTTAGTGGTCTAATGAGAGGAAGCATTCCCATAGCAGTTAGTTAGTTAGTGGTCTAATGAGAGGAAGCATTCCCATAGCAGTCAGTTAGTTAGTGGTCTAATGAGAGGAAGCATTCCCATAGCAGTTAGTTAGTGGTTAGTTAGTGGTCTAATGAGAGGAGGCATTCCCATAGCAGTTAGTTAGTGGTCTAATGAGAGGAAGCATTCCCATAGCAGTTAGTTAGTGGTCTAATGAGAGGAGGCATTCCCATAGCAGTTAGTTAGTGGTCTAATGAGAGAAGGCATTCCCATAGCAGTTAGTTAGTGGTCTAATGAGAGGAAGCATTCCCATAGCAGTTAGTTAGTGGTCTAATGAGAGGAAGCATTCCCATAGCAGTTAGTTAGTGGTCTAATGAGAGGAGGCATTCCCATAGCAGTTAGTTAGTTAGTGGTCTAATGAGAGGAAGCATTCCCATAGCAGTTACTTAGTTAGTGGTCTAATGAGAGGAAGCATTCCCATAGCAGTTAGTTAGTTAGTGGTCTAATGAGAGGAAGCATTCCCATAGCAGTTAGTTAGTTAGTGGTCTAATGAGAGGAAGCATTCCCATAGCAGTTAGTTAGTTAGTGGTCTAATGAGAGGAAGCATTCCCATAGCAGTTAGTTAGTGGTCTAATGAGAGGAAGCATTCCCATAGCAGTTAGTTAGTGGTCTAATGAGAGGAAGCATTCCCATAGCAGTTAGTTAGTGGTCTAATGAGAGGAAGCATTCCCATAACAGTTAGTTAGTGGTCTAATGAGAGGAAGCATTCCCATAGCAGTTAGTTAGTTAGTGGTCTAATGAGAGGAGGCATTCCCATAGCAGTTAGTTAGTGGTCTAATGAGAGGAAGCATTCCCATAGCAGTTAGTTAGTGGTCTAATGAGAGGAAGCATTCCCATAGCAGTTAGTTAGTTAGTGGTCTAATGAGAGGAAGCATTCCCATAGCAGTTAGTTAGTGGTCTAATGAGAGGAAGCATTCCCATAGCAGTTAGTTAGTTAGTGGTCTAATGAGAGGAAGCATTCCCATAGCAGTTAGTTAGTGGTCTAATGAGAGGAGGCATTCCCATAGCAGTTAGTTAGTGGTCTAATGAGAGGAAGCATTCCCATAGCAGTTAGTTAGTGGTCTAATGACTGGAGGCATTCCCATAGCAGTTAGTTAGTGGTCTAATGAGAGGAAGCATTCCCATAGCAGTTAGTTAGTGGTCTAATGAGAGGAAGCATTCCCATAGCAGTTAGTTAGTGGTCTAATGAGAGGAAGCATTCCCATAGCAGTTAGTTAGTGGTCTAATGAGAGGAAGCATTCCCATAGCAGTTAGTTAGTGGTCTAATGAGAGGAAGCATTCCCATAGCAGTTAGTTAGTTAGTGGTCTAATGAGAGGAAGCATTCCCATAGCAGTTAGTTAGTTAGTGGTCTAATGAGAGGAAGCATTCCCATAGCAGTTAGTTAGTGGTCTAATGAGAGGAAGCATTCCCATAGCAGTTAGTTAGTTAGTGGTCTAATGAGAGGAAGCATTCCCATAGCAGTTAGTTAGTGGTCTAATGAGAGGAAGCATTCCCATAGCAGTTAGTTAGTTAGTGGTCTAATGAGAGGAAGCATTCCCATAGCAGTTAGTTAGTGGTCTAATGAGAGGAAGCATTCCCATAGCAGTTAGTTAGTGGTCTAATGACTGGAGGCATTCCCATAGCAGTTAGTTAGTGGTCTAATGAGAGGAAGCATTCCCATAGCAGTTAGTTAGTGGTCTAATGAGAGGAAGCATTCCCATAGCAGTTAGTTAGTGGTCTAATGAGAGGAAGCATTCCCATAGCAGTTAGTTAGTGGTCTAATGAGAGGAAGCATTCCCATAGCAGTTAGTTAGTGGTCTAATGAGAGGAAGCATTCCCATAGCAGTTAGTTAGTGGTCTAATGAGAGGAAGCATTCCCATAGCAGTTAGTTAGTGGTCTAATGAGAGGAGGCATTCCCATAGCAGTTAGTTAGTTAGTTGTCTAATGAGAGGAAGCATTCCCATAGCAGTTAGTTAGTTAGTGGTCTAATGAGAGGAAGCATTCCCATGGCAGTTAGTTAGTGGTCTAATGAGAGGAAGCATTCCCATAGCAGTTAGTTAGTGGTCTAATGAGAGGAAGCATTCCCATAGCAGTTAGTTAGTGGTCTAATGAGAGGAAGCATTCCCATAGCAGTTAGTTAGTGGTCTAATGAGAGGAAGCATTACCATAGCAGTTAGTTAGTTAGTGGTCTAATGAGAGGAGGCATTCCCATAGCAGTTAGTTAGTTAGTGGTCTAATGAGAGGAAGCATTCCCATAGCAGTTAGTTAGTGGTCTAATGAGAGGAAGCATTCCCATAGCAGTTAGTTAGTGGTCTAATGAGAGGAGGCATTCCCATAGCAGTTAGTTAGTGGTCTAATGAGAGGAAGCATTCCCATAGCAGTTAGTTAGTGGTCTAATGAGAGGAAGCATTCCCATAGCAGTTAGTTAGTTAGTGGTCTAATGAGAGGAAGCATTCCCATAGCAGTCAGTTAGTTAGTGGTCTAATGAGAGGAAGCATTCCCATAGCAGTTAGTTAGTGGTTAGTTAGTGGTCTAATGAGAGGAGGCATTCCCATAGCAGTTAGTTAGTGGTCTAATGAGAGGAAGCATTCCCATAGCAGTTAGTTAGTGGTCTAATGAGAGGAGGCATTCCCATAGCAGTTAGTTAGTGGTCTAATGAGAGAAGGCATTCCCATAGCAGTTAGTTAGTGGTCTAATGAGAGGAAGCATTCCCATAGCAGTTAGTTAGTGGTCTAATGAGAGGAAGCATTCCCATAGCAGTTAGTTAGTGGTCTAATGAGAGGAGGCATTCCCATAGCAGTTAGTTAGTTAGTGGTCTAATGAGAGGAAGCATTCCCATAGCAGTTACTTAGTTAGTGGTCTAATGAGAGGAAGCATTCCCATAGCAGTTAGTTAGTTAGTGGTCTAATGAGAGGAAGCATTCCCATAGCAGTTAGTTAGTTAGTGGTCTAATGAGAGGAAGCATTCCCATAGCAGTTAGTTAGTTAGTGGTCTAATGAGAGGAAGCATTCCCATAGCAGTTAGTTAGTGGTCTAATGAGAGGAAGCATTCCCATAGCAGTTAGTTAGTGGTCTAATGAGAGGAAGCATTCCCATAGCAGTTAGTTAGTGGTCTAATGAGAGGAAGCATTCCCATAACAGTTAGTTAGTGGTCTAATGAGAGGAAGCATTCCCATAACAGTTAGTTAGTGGTCTAATGAGAGGAAGCATTCCCATAGCAGTTAGTTAGTTAGTGGTCTAATGAGAGGAGGCATTCCCATAGCAGTTAGTTAGTGGTCTAATGAGAGGAAGCATTCCCATAGCAGTTAGTTAGTGGTCTAATGAGAGGAAGCATTCCCATAGCAGTTAGTTAGTGGTCTAATGAGAGGAAGCATTCCCATAGCAGTTAGTTAGTTAGTGGTCTAATGAGAGGAAGCATTCCCATAGCAGTTAGTTAGTGGTCTAATGAGAGGAGGCATTCCCATAGCAGTTAGTTAGTGGTCTAATGAGAGGAAGCATTCCCATAGCAGTTAGTTAGTGGTCTAATGACTGGAGGGCATTCCCATAGCAGTTAGTTAGTGGTCTAATGAGAGGAAGCATTCCCATAGCAGTTAGTTAGTGGTCTAATGAGAGGAAGCATTCCCATAGCAGTTAGTTAGTGGTCTAATGAGAGGAAGCATTCCCATAGCAGTTAGTTAGTGGTCTAATGAGAGGAAGCATTCCCATAGCAGTTAGTTAGTGGTCTAATGAGAGGAAGCATTCCCATAGCAGTTAGTTAGTTAGTGGTCTAATGAGAGGAAGCATTCCCATAGCAGTTAGTTAGTTAGTGGTCTAATGAGAGGAAGCATTCCCATAGCAGTTAGTTAGTGGTCTAATGAGAGGAAGCATTCCCATAGCAGTTAGTTAGTTAGTGGTCTAATGAGAGGAAGCATTCCCATAGCAGTTAGTTAGTGGTCTAATGAGAGGAAGCATTCCCATAGCAGTTAGTTAGTTAGTGGTCTAATGAGAGGAAGCATTCCCATAGCAGTTAGTTAGTGGTCTAATGAGAGGAAGCATTCCCATAGCAGTTAGTTAGTGGTCTAATGACTGGAGGCATTCCCATAGCAGTTAGTTAGTGGTCTAATGAGAGGAAGCATTCCCATAGCAGTTAGTTAGTGGTCTAATGAGAGGAAGCATTCCCATAGCAGTTAGTTAGTGGTCTAATGAGAGGAAGCATTCCCATAGCAGTTAGTTAGTGGTCTAATGAGAGGAAGCATTCCCATAGCAGTTAGTTAGTGGTCTAATGAGAGGAAGCATTCCCATAGCAGTTAGTTAGTGGTCTAATGAGAGGAAGCATTCCCATAGCAGTTAGTTAGTGGTCTAATGAGAGGAGGCATTCCCATAGCAGTTAGTTAGTTAGTTGTCTAATGAGAGGAAGCATTCCCATAGCAGTTAGTTAGTTAGTGGTCTAATGAGAGGAGGCATTCCCATAGCAGTTAGTTAGTGGTCTAATGAGAGGAAGCATTCCCATAGCAGTTAGTTAGTGGTCTAATGAGAGGAAGCGTTCCCATAGCAGTTAGTTAGTGGTCTAATGAGAGGAAGCATTCCCATAGCAGTTAGTTAGTGGTCTAATGAGAGGAAGCATTCCCATAGCAGTTAGTTAGTGGTCTAATGAGAGGAAGGCATTCCCATAGCAGTTAGTTAGTTAGTTGTCTAATGAGAGGAAGCATTCCCATAGCAGTTAGTTAGTTAGTGGTCTAATGAGAGGAGGCATTCCCATAGCAGTTAGTTAGTGGTCTAATGAGAGGAAGCATTCCCATAGCAGTTAGTTAGTGGTCTAATGAGAGGAAGCATTCCCATAGCAGTTAGTTAGTGGTTAGTTAGTGGTCTAATGAGAGGAAGCATTCCCATAGCAGTTAGTTAGTGGTCTAATGAGAGGAAGCATTCCCATAGCAGTTAGTTAGTGGTCTAATGAGAGGAAGCATTCCCATAGCAGTTAGTTAGTGGTCTAATGAGAGGAAGCATTCCCATAGCAGTTAGTTAGTGGTCTAATGAGAGGAAGCATTCCCATAGCAGTTAGTTAGTGGTCTAATGAGAGGAAGCATTCCCATAGCAGTTTGTTAGTGGTCTAATGACTGGAGGCATTCCCATAGCAGTTAGTTAGTTAGTGGTCTAATGACTGGAGGCATTCCCATAGCAGTTAGTTAGTTAGTGGTCTAATGAGAGGAAGCATTCCCATAGCAGTTAGTTAGTGGTCTAATGAGAGGAAGCATTCCCATAGCAGTTAGTTAGTGGTCTAATGAGAGGAAGCATTCCCATAGCAATTAGTTAGTGGTCTAATGAGAGGAAGCATTCCCATAGCAGTTAGTTAGTGGTCTAATGAGAGGAAGCATTCCCATAGCAGTTAGTTAGTGGTCTAATGAGAGGAGGCATTCCCATAGCAGTTAGTTAGTTAGTGGTCTAATGAGAGGAAGCATTCCCATAGCAGTTACTTAGTTAGTGGTCTAATGAGAGGAAGCATTCCCATAGCAGTTAGTTAGTTAGTGGTCTAATGAGAGGAAGCATTCCCATAGCAGTTAGTTAGTTAGTGGTCTAATGAGAGGAAGCATTCCCATAGCAGTTAGTTAGTTAGTGGTCTAATGAGAGGAAGCATTCCCATAGCAGTTAGTTAGTTAGTGGTCTAATGAGAGGAAGCATTCCCATAGCAGTTAGTTAGTGGTCTAATGAGAGGAAGCATTCCCATAGCAGTTAGTTAGTGGTCTAATGAGAGGAAGCATTCCCATAGCAGTTAGTTAGTGGTCTAATGAGAGGAAGCATTCCCATAGCAGTTAGTTAGTGGTCTAATGAGAGGAAGCATTCCCATAGCAGTTAGTTAGTGGTCTAATGAGAGGAAGCATTCCCATAGCAGTTAGTTAGTGGTTAGTTAGTGGTCTAATGAGTGGAAGCATTCCCATAGCAGTTAGTTAGTTAGTGGTCTAATGAGAGGAAGCATTCCCATAGCAGTTAGTTAGTGGTCTAATGAGAGGAAGCATTACCATAGCAGTTAGTTAGTGGTCTAATGAGAGGAGGCATTCCCATAGCAGTTAGTTAGTTAGTGGTCTAATGAGAGGAAGCATTCCCATAGCAGTTACTTAGTTAGTGGTCTAATGAGAGGAAGCATTCCCATAGCAGTTAGTTAGTGGTCTAATGAGAGGAAGCATTCCCATAGCAGTTAGTTAGTTAGTGGTCTAATGAGAGGAAGCATTCCCATAGCAGTTAGTTAGTAGTCTAATGAGAGGAAGCATTCCCATAGCAGTTAGTTAGTGGTCTAATGAGAGGAAGCATTCCCATAGCAGTTAGTTAGTGGTGTAATGAGAGGAAGCATTCCCATAGCAGTTAGTTAGTGGTTAGTTAGTGGTCTAATGAGAGGAAGCATTCCCATAGCAGTTAGTTAGTGGTCTAATGAGAGGAAGCATTCCCATAGCAGTTAGTTAGTGGTCTAATGAGAGGAAGCATTCCCATAGCAGTTAGTTAGTGGTCTAATGAGAGGAAGCATTCCCATAGCAGTTAGTTAGTTAGTGGTCTAATGAGAGGAAGCATTCCCATAGCAGTTAGTTAGTGGTCTAATGAGAGGAAGCATTCCCATAGCAGTTAGTTAGTGGTCTAATGAGAGGAAGCATTCCCATAGCAGTTAGTTAGTGGTCTAATGAGAGGAAGCATTCAGCTAATGCAGTTCCCGCCTTCAAACTGACAAGCTAGAGAACAGAATGTTCTGCATCGGCAGGGAGGAGCTAACAGATAAGTTATTTATACCGGGGCATCTGAGAGCAGACTTGCCTAGCAACACCTGACAGGGAACCGACCAACCGGATCACGGCAAATACAGAGACGGTTGCAGTCATTCAATCAAAGTGTCTTTATTGTCCCAAGTATCCAACAGTTGTATTACCGACACGTTCTCTCTCCCAGAACAGTCAGATGTTCCAACACTTTAATTAGACTCCAGTACTCTGAACACCGGTCCTATTCCGTTTAAATAAAGTTGACATTTACATTTGATCTTTTAGATGTGATTATATTATATACACATATTAACGATGAGGATATTAACTTACCATTGCTTGTTCGATTTTATTGTCGATGGCCACCAAACTGGCACCAGAAGAACTGAAACACAAACATACACAACTCCAGCTTTAACAATAACAGGGTTAGGGTTAGCTAATAACACATTATAACCCTATATAGACATCACTGGGGTTGGGGTTAGCTAATAACACATTATAACCCTATATAGACATCACTGGGGTCAGGGTTAGCTAATAACACATTATAACCCTATATAGACATCACTGGGGTTAGGGTTAGCTAATAACACATTATAACCCTATATAGACATCACTGGGGTTAGGGTTAGCTAATAACACATTATAACCCTATATAGACATCACTGGGGTTAGGGTTAGCTAATAACACATTATAACCCTATATAGACATCACTGGGGTTAGGGTTAGCTAATAACACATTATAACCCTATATAGATATCACTGGGGTTGGGGTTAGCTAATAACACATTATAACCCTATATAGACATCACTGGGGTTAGGGTTAGCTAATAACACATTATAACCCTATATAGACATCACTGGGGTTAGGGTTAGCTAATAACACATTATAACCCTATATAGACATCACTGGGGTTAGGGTTAGCTAATAACACATTATAACCCTATATAGACATCACTGGGGTTAGGGTTAGCTAATAACACATTATAACCCTATATAGACATCACTGGGGTTAGGGTTAGCTAATAACACATTATAACCCTATATAGACATCACTGGGGTTAGGGTTAGCTAATAACACATTATAACCCTATATAGACATCACTGGGGTTAGGGTTAGCTAATAACACATTATAACCCTATATAGACATCACTGGGGTTAGGGTTAGCTAATAACACATTATAACCCTATATAGACATCACTGGGGTCAGGGTTAGCTAATAACACATTATAACCCTATATAGACATCACTGGGGTCAGGGTTAGCTAATAACACATTATAACCCTATATAGACATCACTGGGGTCAGGGTTAGCTAATAACACATTATAACCCTATATAGATATCACTGGGGTTAGGGTTAGCTAATAACACATTATAACCCTATATAGACATCACTGGGGTTGGGGTTAGGGTTAGCTAATAACACATTGATTCATTCAAACATTATGTTGTATAGTCTATATAGATATCACTGGGGTTAGGGTTAGCTAATAACACATTTTAACCCTATATTGATATCACTGGGGTTAGGGTTAGCTAACCCTATATAGACGTCACTGGGGTTAGGGTTAGCTAACCCTATATAGACGTCACTGGGGTTAGGGTTAGCTAACCCTATATAGACGTCACTGGGGTTAGGGTTAGCTAACCCTATATAGACGTCACTGGGGTTAGGGTTAGCTAACCCTATATAGACGTCACTGGGGTTAGGGTTAGCTAACCCTATATAGACGTCACTGGGGTTAAGGTTAGCTAACCCTATATAGACGTCACTGAGGTTAGGGTTAGCTAACCCTATATAGATATCACTGGGGTTAGGGTTAGCTAACCCTATATAGACGTCACTGGGGTTAGGGTTAGCTAACCCTATATAGATATCACTGGGGTTAGGGTTAGCTAACCCTATATAGACGTCACTGGGGTTAGGGTTAGCTAACCCTATATAGACGTCACTGAGGTTAGGGTTAGCTAACCCTATATAGACATCACTGGGGTTTTGGCAGATGTTGACACGGTAGGTATTAGTGAAGGTGCATTCTGGGTTAGGGTCACATTAACGGACTGAATGAAGGAATGTACAACTATTAGACTTTATATATAGCTATAAGATTATTATTGTTGGGGTTTAACTATCAGGTTGTGGGGCTTTAGCTACAAGGTTTATGGAAGGGTTATATAATGTTATGGTTATAAATTATTTATAGTCAACACGATGCGGAAAAGTTTAACACTGCAGAGCTCATCAAGTTATGAACCCCTCAATACTGCAGGACCGCACCACGCATTAAAACATATAATCATCATAATACATTGAAATTCTAACCGTCACGGTCCCATTCATTTGATGCATAGCCATATTCTATTGCCTTTGCAAACAAGTTTGATAAATAAGCTGGGAAAACATGTTACCTATTGTCAAGCCTGACTGGACTGGTCTCTTTAGCAAGCACGGAAGACAGAAAATAAATAGACAAATTCCTCAGTTGACAAACACCAAGGTCCATCTCCACTGCAAAACAATGGGAATTCATCATTTTCCATCCATTAAAACAAAAGGCAATACTTCAAATGTAGAAAATGTCCAGTGTAATAAAAGTAAAAAAACATCACATCAGAATTGGCAGAAGGTCCGTTCTCCGGGCGGTACAAGCTGACAACCGGGGCAGTCTTATACACTGACGCAGCACAAAGGATAACCACAGCGAGACTGACTGGCTCCGCTAAGCTGGGAATCTGCAGCTCCCGTCCCAACTGCATTATGCATGAAAACAGCGCTGTACTGGCTGCCATTGGCGGAGAGTGACCTCATTTGAATAATTGAAGTGGCAACGCCCCCACCTGTGGCCCAGCTTCAGATGTAACTGCACCTAACTGTTCACTGCCATCCAAACCATCCAGAACCCAGGGTTAGGGTTATAGGGGATCCACTGCACCTAACTGTTCACTGCCATCCAAACCATCCAGAACCCAGGGTTAGGGTTATAGGGGATCCACTGCACCTAACTGTTCACTGCCATCCAAACCATCCAGAACCCAGGGTTAGGGTTATAGGGGATCCACTGCACCTAACTGTTCACTGCCATCCAAACCATCCAGAACCCAGGGTTAGGGTTATAGGGGATCCACTGCACCTAACTGTTCACTGCCATCCAAACCATCCAGAACCCAGGAAGCAGCCCGGGACAGGATGAGGAGTCTCATCCAGAACCCAGGAAGCAGCCCGGGACAGGATGAGGAGTCTCATCCAGAACCCAGGAAGCAGCCCGGGACAGGATGAGGAGTCTCACTGGGAAACAGTTGGGAAACAGTGAGGAAACGTTTATCCAATACTTCTGGTTTCTTAAAATCAGCTTCAACATTTGTCATCTTCATTGTAACTAAAATGCTAAAACAAATGTAGACTATGTATGAGCAGAACGAATGACTAATACAAGGGAAAGTCAGACCTGGTCTGGTACAGTAGACCATAACGTGAAAATAGATGTTTTAAATACTATGGCCACTTTGTTTGGTAGCCTATAGAAACCCTATTGGGTTAGGGTTATAGGGGATCCACTGCAGCAGCAGGTGGGAGTTGGGACTGTCCTCTATAGGTGGAACCATAAACAGGGTTAGGGTTATAGGGGATCCACTGCAGCAGCAGGTGGGAGTTGGGACTGTCCTCTATAGGTGGAACCATAAACAGGGTTAGGGTTATAGGGGATCCACTGCAGCAGCAGGTGGGAGTTGGGACTGGACTCTATAGGTGGAACCATAAACAGGGTTAGGGTTATAGGGGATCCACTGCAGCAGCAGGTGGGAGTTGGGACTGTACTCTATAGGTGGAACCATAAACAGGGTTAGGGTTATAGGGGATCCACTGCAGCAGCAGGTGGGAGTTGGGACTGGACTCTATAGGTGGAACCATAAACAGGGTTAGGGTTATAGGGGATCCACTGCAGCAGCAGGTGGGAGTTGGGACTGTACTATATAGGTGGAACCATAAACAGGGTTAGGGTTATAGGGGATCCACTGCAGCAGCAGGTGGGAGTTGGGACTGTCCTCTATAGGTGGAACCATAAACAGGGTTATAGGGGATCCACTGCAGCAGCAGGTGGGAGTTGGGACTGTCCTATATAGGTGGAACCATAAACAGGGTTAGGGTTATAGGGGATCCACTGCAGCAGCAGGTGGGAGTTGGGACTGTACTCTATAGGTGGAACCATAAACAGGGTTAGGGTTATAGGGGATCCACTGCAGCAGCAGGTGGGAGTTGGGACTGGACTCTATAGGTGGAACCATAAACAGGGTTAGGGTTATAGGGGATCCACTGCAGCAGCAGGTGGGAGTTGGGACTGTCCTCTATAGGTGGAACCATAAACAGGGTTAGGGTTATAGGGGATCCACTGCAGCAGCAGGTGGGAGTTGGGACTGGACTCTATAGGTGTAACCATAAACAGGGTTAGGGTTATAGGGGATCCACTGCAGCAGCAGGTGGGAGTTGGAACTGGACTCTATAGGTGGAACCATAAACAGGGTTAGGGTTATAGGGGATCCACTGCAGCAGCAGGTGGGAGTTGGGACTGGACTCTATAGGTGGAACCATAAACAGGGTTAGGGTTATAGGGGATCCACTGCAGCAGCAGGTGGGAGTTGGGACTGTACTCTATAGGTGGAACCATAAACAGGGTTAGGGTTATAGGGGATCCACTGCAGCAGCAGGTGGGAGTTGGGACTGGACTCTATAGGTGGAACCATAAACAGGGTTAGGGTTATAGGGGATCCACTGCAGCAGCAGGTGGGAGTTGGGACTGTCCTCTATAGGTGGAACCATAAACAGGGTTATAGGGGATCCACTGCAGCAGCAGGTGGGAGTTGGGACTGTACTCTATAGGTGGAACCATAAACAGGGTTAGGGTTATAGGGGATCCACTGCAGCAGCAGGTGGGAGTTGGGACTGGACTCTATAGGTGGAACCATAAACAGGGTTAGGGTTATAGGGGATCCACTGCAGCAGCAGGTGGGAGTTGGGACTGTACTCTATAGGTGGAACCATAAACAGGGTTAGGGTTATAGGGGATCCACTGCAGCAGCAGGTGGGAGTTGGGACTGTACTCTATAGGTGGAACCATAAACAGGGTTAGGGTTATAGGGGATCCACTGCAGCAGCAGGTGGGAGTTGGGACTGTACTCTATAGGTGGAACCATAAACAGGGTTAGGGTTATAGGGGATCCACTGCAGCAGCAGGTGGGAGTTGGGACTGTCCTCTATAGGTGGAACCATAAACAGGGTTATAGGGGATCCACTGCAGCAGCAGGTGGGAGTTGGGACTGTACTCTATAGGTGGAACCATAAACAGGGTTAGGGTTATAGGGGATCCACTGCAGCAGCAGGTGGGAGTTGGGACTGGACTCTATAGGTGGAACCATAAACAGGGTTATAGGGGATCCACTGCAGCAGCAGGTGGGAGTTGGGACTGGACTCTATAGGTGTAACCATAAACAGGGTTAGGGTTATAGGGGATCCACTGCAGCAGCAGGTGGGAGTTGGGACTGGACTCTATAGGTGGAACCATAAACAGGGTTAGGGTTATAGGGGATCCACTGCAGCAGCAGGTGGGAGTTGGGACTGTACTCTATAGGTGGAACCATAAACAGGGTTAGGGTTATAGGGGATCCACTGCAGCAGCAGGTGGGAGTTGGGACTGTACTCTATAGGTGGAACCATAAACAGGGTTAGGGTTATAGGGGATCCACTGCAGCAGCAGGTGGGAGTTGGGACTGTCCTCTATAGGTGGAACCATAAACAGGGTTAGGGTTATAGGGGATCCACTGCAGCAGCAGGTGGGAGTTGGGACTGGACTCTATAGGTGTAACCATAAACAGGGTTAGGGTTATAGGGGATCCACTGCAGCAGCAGGTGGGAGTTGGGACTGTACTCTATAGGTGGAACCATAAACAGGGTTAGGGTTATAGGGGATCCACTGCAGCAGCAGGTGGGAGTTGGGACTGTACTCTATAGGTGGAACCATAAACAGGGTTAGGGTTATAGGGGATCCACTGCAGCAGCAGGTGGGAGTTGGGACTGTACTCTATAGGTGGAACCATAAACAGGGTTAGGGTTATAGGGGATCCACTGCAGCAGCAGGTGGGAGTTGGGACTGTCCTCTATAGGTGGAACCATAAACAGGGTTAGGGTTATAGGGGATCCACTGCAGCAGCAGGTGGGAGTTGGGACTGTCCTCTATAGGTGGAACCATAAACAGGGTTAGGGTTATAGGGGATCCACTGCAGCAGCAGGTGGGAGTTGGGACTGTACTCTATAGGTGGAACCATAAACAGGGTTAGGGTTATAGGGGATCCACTGCAGCAGCAGGTGGGAGTTGGGACTGGACTCTATAGGTGGAACCATAAACAGGGTTAGGGTTATAGGGGATCCACTGCAGCAGCAGGTGGGAGTTGGGACTGTACTCTATAGGTGGAACCATAAACAGGGTTAGGGTTATAGGGGATCCACTGCAGCAGCAGGTGGGAGTTGGGACTGTCCTCTATAGGTGTAACCATAAACAGGGTTAGGGTTATAGGGGATCCACTGCAGCAGCAGGTGGGAGTTGGGACTGGACTCTATAGGTGTAACCATAAACAGGGTTAGGGTTATAGGGGATCCACTGCAGCAGCAGGTGGGAGTTGGGACTGTACTCTATAGGTGGAACCATAAACAGGGTTAGGGTTATAGGGGATCCACTGCAGCAGCAGGTGGGAGTTGGGACTGTACTCTATAGGTGGAACCATAAACAGGGTTAGGGTTATAGGGGATCCACTGCAGCAGCAGGTGGGAGTTGGGACTGTACTCTATAGGTGGAACCATAAACAGGGTTAGGGTTATAGGGGATCCACTGCAGCAGCAGGTGGGAGTTGGGACTGTCCTCTATAGGTGGAACCATAAACAGGGTAGGTTATAGGGGATCCACTGCAGCAGCAGGTGGGAGTTGGGACTGTACTCTATAGGTGGAACCATAAACAGGGTTAGGGTTATAGGGGATCCACTGCAGCAGCAGGTGGGAGTTGGGTCTGGACTCTATAGGTGGAACCATAAACAGGGTTAGGGTTATAGGGGATCCACTGCAGCAGCAGGTGGGAGTTGGGACTGGACTCTATAGGTGGAACCATAAACAGGGTTAGGGTTATAGGGGATCCACTGCAGCAGCAGGTGGGAGTTGGGACTGTACTCTATAGGTGGAACCATAAACAGGGTTAGGGTTATAGGGGATCCACTGCAGCAGCAGGTGGGAGTTGGGACTGTACTCTATAGGTGGAACCATAAACAGGGTTAGGGTTATAGGGGATCCACTGCAGCAGCAGGTGGGAGTTGGGACTGGACTCTATAGGTGGAACCATAAACAGGGTTAGGGTTATAGGGGATCCACTGCAGCAGCAGGTGGGAGTTGGGACTGTACTCTATAGGTGGAACCATAAACAGGGTTAGGGTTATAGGGGATCCACTGCAGCAGCAGGTGGGAGTTGGGACTGTACTCTATAGGTGGAACCATAAACAGGGTTAGGGTTATAGGGGATCCACTGCAGCAGCAGGTGGGAGTTGGGACTGTACTCTATAGGTGTAACCATAAACAGGGTTAGGGTTATAGGGGATCCACTGCAGCAGCAGGTGGGAGTTGGGACTGTCCTCTATAGGTGGAACCATAAACAGGGTTATAGGGGATCCACTGCAGCAGCAGGTGGGAGTTGGGACTGGACTCTATAGGTGGAACCATAAACAGGGTTAGGGTTATAGGGGATCCACTGCAGCAGCAGGTGGGAGTTGGGACTGTACTCTATAGGTGGAACCATAAACAGGGTTAGGGTTATAGGGGATCCACTGCAGCAGCAGGTGGGAGTTGGGACTGGACTCTATAGGTGGAACCATAAACAGGGTTATAGGGGATCCACTGCAGCGGCAGGTGGGAGTTGGGACTGTACTCTATAGGTGGAACCATAAACAGGGTAAGGGTTATAGGGGATCCACTGCAGCAGCAGGTGGGAGTTGGGACTGGACTCTATAGGTGGAACCATAAACAGGGTTAGGGGATCCACTGCAGCAGCAGGTGGGAGTTGGGACTGTACTCTATAGGTGGAACCATAAACAGGGTTAGGGTTATAGGGGATCCACTGCAGCAGCAGGTGGGAGTTGGGACTGGACTCTATAGGTGGAACCATAAACAGGGTTAGGGTTATAGGGGATCCACTGCAGCAGCAGGTGGGAGTTGGGACTGTACTCTATAGGTGGAACCATAAACAGGGTTAGGGTTATAGGGGATCCACTGCAGCAGCAGGTGGGAGTTGGGACTGGACTCTATAGGTGGAACCATAAACAGGGTTAGGGTTATAGGGGATCCACTGCAGCAGCAGGTGGGAGTTGGGACTGGACTCTATAGGTGGAACCATAAACAGGGTTATAGGGGATCCACTGCAGCAGCAGGTGGGAGTTGGGACTGTACTCTATAGGTGGAACCATAAACAGGGTTAGGGTTATAGGGGATCCACTGCAGCAGCAGGTGGGAGTTGGGACTGTACTCTATAGGTGGAACCATAAACAGGGTTAGGGTTATAGGGGATCCACTGCAGCAGCAGGTGGGAGTTGGGACTGTCCTCTATAGGTGGAACCATAAACAGGGTTATAGGGGATCCACTGCAGCAGCAGGTGGGAGTTGGGACTGGACTCTATAAAGAGTCTCCTGTGTGAAAACCCCACCTATCGGTTGCACAGGAACCAAGACTGTTCAAGTCTGAAGTCAACTGGACACAAAAAAAAAACGGTTGCATTTTGTGTAGAAATGCTAACTGTGGTCACAGAATAGATAGATCAGAATTAGAGCAGGGTGAAACGAGGCTAAGGAGTTAGTCACTAACCTAGATCCAGCCTTATCAAATGAGAGACGGTCACAACCTAGATCCAGCCTTATCAAATAAGAGATGGTCACAACCTAGATCCAGCCTTATCAAATGAGAGACGGTCACAACCTAGATCCAGCCTTATCAAATGAGAGACGGTCACAACTTAGATCCAAATATAAAGGGCAGGTCCTGAACAACTGACATTTCCTCACCTTTAACAGACACTCAATGTTCATCCTTACCTCTATTACAACAGTCAATGTTCAGATAGTGATCTATCCTATAGACAGGGCTCTACAGTGCTAGCCCCTCTATTAAAACAACAGTCAATGTTCAGATAGTGATCTATCCTATAGACAGGGCTCTACAGTGCTAGCCCCTCTATTAAAACAACAGTCAATGTTCAGATAGTGATCTATCCTATAGACAGGGCTCTACAGTGCTAGCCCCTCTATTAAAACAACAGTCAATGTTCAGATAGTGATCTATCCTATAGACAGGGCTCTACAGTGCTAGCTCCTCTATTAAAACAGTAAATGTTCAGATAGTGATCTATCCTATAGACAGGGCTCTACAGTGCTAGCCCCTCTATTAAAACAACAGTCAATGTTCAGATAGTGATCTATCCTATAGACAGGGCTCTACAGGGCTAGCCCCTCTATTAAAACAACAGTCAATGTTCAGATAGTGATCTATCCTATAGACAGGGCTCTACAGTGCTAGCCCCTCTATTAAAACAACAGTCAATGTTCAGATAGTGATCTATCCTATAGACAGGGCTCTACAGTGCTAGCCCCTCTATTAAAACAACAGTCAATGTTCAGATAGTGATCTATCCCATAGACAGGGCTCTACAGGGCTAGCCCCTCTATTAAAACAACAGTCAATGTTCAGATAGTGATCTATCCTATAGACAGGGCTCTACAGTGCTAGCCCCTCTATTAAAACAACAGTCAATGTTCAGATAGTGATCTATCCTATAGACAGGGCTCTACAGTGCTAGCCCCTCTATTAAAACAACAGTCAATGTTCAGATAGTGATCTATCCTATAGACAGGGCTCTACAGTGCTAGCCCCTCTATTAAAACAACAGTCAATGTTCAGATAGTGATCTATCCTATAGACAGGGCTCTACAGTGCTAGCCCCTCTATTAAAACAACAGTCAATGTTCAGATAGTGATCTATCCTATAGACAGGGCTCTACAGTGCTAGCCCCTCTATTAAAACAACAGTCAATGTTCAGATAGTGATCTATCCTATAGACAGGGCTCTACAGTGCTAGCCCCTCTATTAAAACAACAGTCAATGTTCAGATAGTGATCTATCCTATAGACAGGGCTCTACAGTGCTAGCCCCTCTATTAAAACAACAGTCAATGTTCAGATAGTGATCTATCCTATAGACAGGGCTCTACAGTGCTAGCCCCTCTATTAAAACAACAGTCAATGTTCAGATAGTGATCTATCCTATAGACAGGGCTCTACAGTGCTAGCCCCTCTATTAAAACAACAGTCAATGTTCAGATAGTGATCTATCCTATAGACAGGGCTCTACAGTGCTAGCCCCTCTATTAAAACAACAGTCAATGTTCAGATAGTGATCTATCCTATAGACAGGGCTCTACAGTGCTAGCCCCTCTATTAAAACAACAGTCAATGTTCAGATAGTGATCTATCCTATAGACAGGGCTCTACAGTGCTAGCCCCTCTATTAAAACAACAGTCAATGTTCAGATAGTGATCTATCCTATAGACAGGGCTCTACAGTGCTAGCCCCTCTATTAAAACAACAGTCAATGTTCAGATAGTGATCTATCCTATAGACAGGGCTCTACAGGGCTAGCCCCTCTATTAAAACAACAGTCAATGTTCAGATAGTGATCTATCCTATAGACAGGGCTCTACAGTGCTAGCCCCTCTATTAAAACAACAGTCAATGTTCAGATAGTGATCTATCCTATAGACAGGGCTCTACAGTGCTAGCCCCTCTATTAAAACAACAGTCAATGTTCAGATAGTGATCTATCCTATAGACAGGGCTCTACAGTGCTAGCCCCTCTATTAAAACAACAGTCAATGTTCAGATAGTGATCTATCCTATAGACAGGGCTCTACAGTGCTAGCCCCTCTATTAAAACAACAGTCAATGTTCAGATAGTGATCTATCCTATAGACAGGGCTCTACAGTGCTAGCCCCTCTATTAAAACAACAGTCAATGTTCAGATAGTGATCTATCCTATAGACAGGGCTCTACAGTGCTAGCCCCTCTATTAAAACAACAGTCAATGTTCAGATAGTGATCTATCCTATAGACAGGGCTCTACAGTGCTAGCCCCTCTATTAAAACAACAGTCAATGTTCAGATAGTGATCTATCCTATAGACAGGGCTCTACAGTGCTAGCCCCTCTATTAAAACAACAGTCAATGTTCAGATAGTGATCTATCCTATAGACAGGGCTCTACAGTGCTAGCCCCTCTATTAAAACAACAGTCAATGTTCAGATAGTGATCTATCCTATAGACAGGGCTCTACAGTGCTAGCCCCTCTATTAAAACAACAGTCAATGTTCAGATAGTGATCTATCCTATAGACAGGGCTCTACAGTGCTAGCCCCTCTATTAAAACAACAGTCAATGTTCAGATAGTGATCTATCCTATAGACAGGGCTCTACAGTGCTAGCCCCTCTATTAAAACAACAGTCAATGTTCAGATAGTGATCTATCCTATAGACAGGGCTCTACAGTGCTAGCCCCTCTATTAAAACAACAGTCAATGTTCAGATAGTGATCTATCCTATAGACAGGGCTCTACAGTGCTAGCCCCTCTATTAAAACAACAGTCAATGTTCAGATAGTGATCTATCCTATAGACAGGGCTCTACAGTGCTAGCCCCTCTATTAAAACAACAGTCAATGTTCAGATAGTGATCTATCCTATAGACAGGGCTCTACAGTGCTAGCCCCTCTATTAAAACAACAGTCAATGTTCAGATAGTGATCTATCCTATAGACAGGGCTCTACAGTGCTAGCCCCTCTATTAAAACAACAGTCAATGTTCAGATAGTGATCTATCCTATAGACAGGGCTCTACAGTGCTAGCCCCTCTATTAAAACAACAGTCAATGTTCAGATAGTGATCTATCCTATAGACAGGGCTCTACAGTGCTAGCCCCTCTATTAAAACAACAGTCAATGTTCAGATAGTGATCTATCCTATAGACAGGGCTCTACAGTGCTAGCCCCTCTATTAAAACAACAGTCAATGTTCAGATAGTGATCTATCCTATAGACAGGGCTCTACAGTGCTAGCCCCTCTATTAAAACAACAGTCAATGTTCAGATAGTGATCTATCCTATAGACAGGGCTCTACAGTGCTAGCCCCTCTATTAAAACAACAGTCAATGTTCAGATAGTGATCTATCCTATAGACAGGGCTCTACAGTGCTAGCCCCTCTATTAAAACAACAGTCAATGTTCAGATAGTGATCTATCCTATAGACAGGGCTCTACAGTGCTAGCCCCTCTATTAAAACAACAGTCAATGTTCAGATAGTGATCTATCCTATAGACAGGGCTCTACAGTGCTAGCCCCTCTATTAAAACAACAGTCAATGTTCAGATAGTGATCTATCCTATAGACAGGGCTCTACAGTGCTAGCCCCTCTATTAAAACAACAGTCAATGTTCAGATAGTGATCTATCCTATAGACAGGGCTCTACAGTGCTAGCCCCTCTATTAAAACAACAGTCAATGTTCAGATAGTGATCTATCCTATAGACAGGGCTCTACAGTGCTAGCCCCTCTATTAAAACAACAGTCAATGTTCAGATAGTGATCTATCCTATAGACAGGGCTCTACAGTGCTAGCCCCTCTATTAAAACAACAGTCAATGTTCAGATAGTGATCTATCCTATAGACAGGGCTCTACAGTGCTAGCCCCTCTATTAAAACAACAGTCAATGTTCAGATAGTGATCTATCCTATAGACAGGGCTCTACAGTGCTAGCCCCTCTATTAAAACAACAGTCAATGTTCAGATAGTGATCTATCCTATAGACAGGGCTCTACAGTGCTAGCCCCTCTATTAAAACAACAGTCAATGTTCAGATAGTGATCTATCCTATAGACAGGGCTCTACAGTGCTAGCCCCTCTATTAAAACAACAGTCAATGTTCAGATAGTGATCTATCCTATAGACAGGGCTCTACAGTGCTAGCCCCTCTATTAAAACAACAGTCAATGTTCAGATAGTGATCTATCCTATAGACAGGGCTCTACAGTGCTAGCCCCTCTATTAAAACAACAGTCAATGTTCAGATAGTGATCTATCCTATAGACAGGGCTCTACAGTGCTAGCCCCTCTATTAAAACAACAGTCAATGTTCAGATAGTGATCTATCCTATAGACAGGGCTCTACAGTGCTAGCCCCTCTATTAAAACAACAGTCAATGTTCAGATAGTGATCTATCCTATAGACAGGGCTCTACAGTGCTAGCCCCTCTATTAAAACAACAGTCAATGTTCAGATAGTGATCTATCCTATAGACAGGGCTCTACAGTGCTAGCCCCTCTATTAAAACAACAGTCAATGTTCAGATAGTGATCTATCCTATAGACAGGGCTCTACAGTGCTAGCCCCTCTATTAAAACAACAGTCAATGTTCAGATAGTGATCTATCCTATAGACAGGGCTCTACAGTGCTAGCCCCTCTATTAAAACAACAGTCAATGTTCAGATAGTGATCTATCCTATAGACAGGGCTCTACAGCTCCTGTGCTGTTGGTTCAGCTGTCGATCACAGATTGGTTGAGTGAATACATGGGAACATTTTGTACTCAGTTATCCAATCAGAAGAAGATCCTTCCATGATTTGATCTCATCTAAATATGAACACTAGTGCTGAGCGATTAACTGACATTTCAGTCATTTTCAGTTTTTAAAACAATTAATTGACCGACGTCGGTTTAATTATTTTAATTCCATTTCGTAGTTTTTTCCCCCTGTGAACTCTATGTACAGACTCTGTAGAGATAAATCAGATCCAGCCTGAACTGGGCGACGTAGCAGGGAGATGTAGTTTCCAACAGGCCAATATTCTACATAGTTTAGCACAGAATTAACTAGATCATTCATTGCATGCCCGCTGAGACTTGTCCAGTGTGCGCGAAGCAAGACACGGAGACGGAGAGAACAGAGAACGTGTGATCAGAGGGATAGAGAGCAGTGGCTTCCTGAGCCTGGAAATACACGATCTGAGTGATTTATAGTTGGGATTCAGCAGTCAGAAAAGGATGACTTATTTACTCTGAAGAACTACTAAAATAGTGATTCTGTCAGACAGCAGCTCTATAGAGATGAGAATAAGGAAGTGGCTCTGGATCAGAGCGTCTGCAGCTCTATAGAGATGAGAATAAGGAAGTGGCTCTGGATCAGAGCGTCTGCAGCTCTATAGAGATGAGAATAAGGAAGTGGCTCTGGATCAGAGCGTCTGCAGCTCTATAGAGATGAGAATAAGGAAGTGGCTCTGGATCAGAGCGTCTGCAGCTCTATAGAGATGAGAATAAGGAAGTGGCTCTGGATCAGAGCGTCTGCAGCTCTATAGAGATGAGAATAAGGAAGTGGCTCTGGATCAGAGCGTCTGCAGCTCTATAGAGATGAGAATAAGGAAGTGGCTCTGGATAAGAGCGTCTGCAGCTCTATAGAGATGAGAATAAGGAAGTGGCTCTGGATCAGAGCGTCTGCAGCTCTATAGAGATGAGAATAAGGAAGTGGCTCTGGATCAGAGCGTCTGCAGCTCTATAGA
Source organism: Coregonus ussuriensis (assembly GCA_031479575.1). NCBI lineage: Eukaryota > Metazoa > Chordata > Actinopteri > Salmoniformes > Salmonidae > Coregonus > Coregonus ussuriensis. The sequence continues at coordinate 144,776,058 of CM062494.1, read as the reverse complement.
GATGAGAATAAGGAAGTGGCTCTGGATCAGAGCGTCTGCAGCTCTATAGAGATGAGAATAAGGAAGTGGCTCTGGATCAGAGCGTCTGCAGCTCTATAGAGATGAGAATAAGGAAGTGGCTCTGGATCAGAGCGTCTGCAGCTCTATAGAGATGAGAATAAGGAAGTGGCTCTGGATCAGAGCGTCTGCAGCTCTATAGAGATGAGAATAAGGAAGTGGCTCTGGATAAGAGCGTCTGCAGCTCTATAGAGATGAGAATAAGGAAGTGGCTCTGGATCAGAGCGTCTGCAGCTCTATAGAGATGAGAATAAGGAAGTGGCTCTGGATCAGAGCGTCTGCAGCTCTATAGAGATGAGAATAAGGAAGTGGCTCTGGATAAGAGCGTCTGCAGCTCTATAGAGATGAGAATAAGGAAGTGGCTCTGGATAAGAGCGTCTGCAGCTCTATAGAGATGAGAATAAGGAAGTGGCTCTGGATCAGAGCGTCTGCAGCTCTATAGAGATGAGAATAAGGAAGTGGCTCTGGATAAGAGCGTCTGCAGCTCTATAGAGATGAGAATAAGGAAGTGGCTCTGGATCAGAGCGTCTGCAGCTCTATAGAGATGAGAATAAGGAAGTGGCTCTGGATCAGAGCGTCTGCAGCTCTATAGAGATGAGAATAAGGAAGTGGCTCTGGATAAGAGCGTCTGCAGCTCTATAGAGATGAGAATAAGGAAGTGGCTCTGGATCAGAGCGTCTGCAGCTCTATAGAGATGAGAATAAGGAAGTGGCTCTGGATCAGAGCGTCTGCAGCTCTATAGAGATGAGAATAAGGAAGTGGCTCTGGATCAGAGCGTCTGCAGCTCTATAGAGATGAGAATAAGGAAGTGGCTCTGGATCAGAGCGTCTGCAGCTCTATAGAGATGAGAATAAGGAAGTGGCTCTGGATCAGAGCGTCTGCAGCTCTATAGAGATGAGAATAAGGAAGTGGCTCTGGATAAGAGCGTCTGCAGCTCTATAGAGATGAGAATAAGGAAGTGGCTCTGGATCAGAGCGTCTGCAGCTCTATAGAGATGAGAATAAGGAAGTGGCTCTGGATCAGAGCGTCTGCAGCTCTATAGAGATGAGAATAAGGAAGTGGCTCTGGATCAGAGCGTCTGCAGCTCTATAGAGATGAGAATAAGGAAGTGGCTCTGGATAAGAGCGTCTGCAGCTCTATAGAGATGAGAATAAGGAAGTGGCTCTGGATAAGAGCGTCTGCAGCTCTATAGAGATGAGAATAAGGAAGTGGCTCTGGATCAGAGCGTCTGCAGCTCTATAGAGATGAGAATAAGGAAGTGGCTCTGGATAAGAGCGTCTGCAGCTCTATAGAGATGAGAATAAGGAAGTGGCTCTGGATCAGAGCGTCTGCAGCTCTATAGAGATGAGAATAAGGAAGTGGCTCTGGATAAGAGCGTCTGCAGCTCTATAGAGATGAGAATAAGGAAGTGGCTCTGGATCAGAGCGTCTGCAGCTCTATAGAGATGAGAATAAGGAAGTGGCTCTGGATCAGAGCGTCTGCAGCTCTATAGAGATGAGAATAAGGAAGTGGCTCTGGATAAGAGCGTCTGCAGCTCTATAGAGATGAGAATAAGGAAGTGGCTCTGGATAAGAGCGTCTGCAGCTCTATAGAGATGAGAATAAGGAAGTGGCTCTGGATCAGAGCGTCTGCAGCTCTATAGAGATGAGAATAAGGAAGTGGCTCTGGATAAGAGCGTCTGCAGCTCTATAGAGATGAGAATAAGGAAGTGGCTCTGGATCAGAGCGTCTGCAGCTCTATAGAGATGAGAATAAGGAAGTGGCTCTGGATAAGAGCGTCTGCAGCTCTATAGAGATGAGAATAAGGAAGTGGCTCTGGATAAGAGCGTCTGCAGCTCTATAGAGATGAGAATAAGGAAGTGGCTCTGGATCAGAGCGTCTGCAGCTCTATAGAGATGAGAATAAGGAAGTGGCTCTGGATAAGAGCGTCTGCAGCTCTATAGAGATGAGAATAAGGAAGTGGCTCTGGATAAGAGCGTCTGCAGCTCTATAGAGATGAGAATAAGGAAGTGGCTCTGGATCAGAGCGTCTGCAGCTCTATAGAGATGAGAATAAGGAAGTGGCTCTGGATAAGAGCGTCTGCAGCTCTATAGAGATGAGAATAAGGAAGTGGCTCTGGATCAGAGCGTCTGCAGCTCTATAGAGATGAGAATAAGGAAGTGGCTCTGGATAAGAGCGTCTGCAGCTCTATAGAGATGAGAATAAGGAAGTGGCTCTGGATCAGAGCGTCTGCAGCTCTATAGAGATGAGAATAAGGAAGTGGCTCTGGATAAGAGCGTCTGCAGCTCTATAGAGATGAGAATAAGGAAGTGGCTCTGGATAAGAGCGTCTGCAGCTCTATAGAGATGAGAATAAGGAAGTGGCTCTGGATAAGAGCGTCTGCAGCTCTATAGAGATGAGAATAAGGAAGTGGCTCTGGATCAGAGCGTCTGCAGCTCTATAGAGATGAGAATAAGGAAGTGGCTCTGGATAAGAGCGTCTGCAGCTCTATAGAGATGAGAATAAGGAAGTGGCTCTGGATCAGAGCGTCTGCAGCTCTATAGAGATGAGAATAAGGAAGTGGCTCTGGATAAGAGCGTCTGCAGCTCTATAGAGATGAGAATAAGGAAGTGGCTCTGGATCAGAGCGTCTGCAGCTCTATAGAGATGAGAATAAGGAAGTGGCTCTGGATAAGAGCGTCTGCAGCTCTATAGAGATGAGAATAAGGAAGTGGCTCTGGATAAGAGCGTCTGCAGCTCTATAGAGATGAGAATAAGGAAGTGGCTCTGGATCAGAGCGTCTGCAGCTCTATAGAGATGAGAATAAGGAAGTGGCTCTGGATAAGAGCGTCTGCAGCTCTATAGAGATGAGAATAAGGAAGTGGCTCTGGATAAGAGCGTCTGCAGCTCTATAGAGATGAGAATAAGGAAGTGGCTCTGGATCAGAGCGTCTGCAGCTCTATAGAGATGAGAATAAGGAAGTGGCTCTGGATCAGAGCGTCTGCAGCTCTATAGAGATGAGAATAAGGAAGTGGCTCTGGATAAGAGCGTCTGCAGCTCTATAGAGATGAGAATAAGGAAGTGGCTCTGGATAAGAGCGTCTGCAGCTCTATAGAGATGAGAATAAGGAAGTGGCTCTGGATCAGAGCGTCTGCAGCTCTATAGAGATGAGAATAAGGAAGTGGCTCTGGATCAGAGCGTCTGCAGCTCTATAGAGATGAGAATAAGGAAGTGGCTCTGGATAAGAGCGTCTGCAGCTCTATAGAGATGAGAATAAGGAAGTGGCTCTGGATCAGAGCGTCTGCAGCTCTATAGAGATGAGAATAAGGAAGTGGCTCTGGATCAGAGCGTCTGCAGCTCTATAGAGATGAGAATAAGGAAGTGGCTCTGGATAAGAGCGTCTGCAGCTCTATAGAGATGAGAATAAGGAAGTGGCTCTGGATCAGAGCGTCTGCAGCTCTATAGAGATGAGAATAAGGAAGTGGCTCTGGATAAGAGCGTCTGCAGCTCTATAGAGATGAGAATAAGGAAGTGGCTCTGGATAAGAGCGTCTGCAGCTCTATAGAGATGAGAATAAGGAAGTGGCTCTGGATCAGAGCGTCTGCAGCTCTATAGAGATGAGAATAAGGAAGTGGCTCTGGATCAGAGCGTCTGCAGCTCTATAGAGATGAGAATAAGGAAGTGGCTCTGGATCAGAGCGTCTGCAGCTCTATAGAGATGAGAATAAGGAAGTGGCTCTGGATAAGAGCGTCTGCAGCTCTATAGAGATGAGAATAAGGAAGTGGCTCTGGATAAGAGCGTCTGCAGCTCTATAGAGATGAGAATAAGGAAGTGGCTCTGGATCAGAGCGTCTGCAGCTCTATAGAGATGAGAATAAGGAAGTGGCTCTGGATCAGAGCGTCTGCAGCTCTATAGAGATGAGAATAAGGAAGTGGCTCTGGATAAGAGCGTCTGCAGCTCTATAGAGATGAGAATAAGGAAGTGGCTCTGGATCAGAGCGTCTGCAGCTCTATAGAGATGAGAATAAGGAAGTGGCTCTGGATCAGAGCGTCTGCAGCTCTATAGAGATGAGAATAAGGAAGTGGCTCTGGATCAGAGCGTCTGCAGCTCTATAGAGATGAGAATAAGGAAGTGGCTCTGGATCAGAGCGTCTGCAGCTCTATAGAGATGAGAATAAGGAAGTGGCTCTGGATCAGAGCGTCTGCAGCTCTATAGAGATGAGAATAAGGAAGTGGCTCTGGATAAGAGCGTCTGCAGCTCTATAGAGATGAGAATAAGGAAGTGGCTCTGGATAAGAGCGTCTGCAGCTCTATAGAGATGAGAATAAGGAAGTGGCTCTGGATAAGAGCGTCTGCAGCTCTATAGAGATGAGAATAAGGAAGTGGCTCTGGATAAGAGCGTCTGCAGCTCTATAGAGATGAGAATAAGGAAGTGGCTCTGGATCAGAGCGTCTGCAGCTCTATAGAGATGAGAATAAGGAAGTGGCTCTGGATCAGAGCGTCTGCAGCTCTATAGAGATGAGAATAAGGAAGTGGCTCTGGATAAGAGCGTCTGCAGCTCTATAGAGATGAGAATAAGGAAGTGGCTCTGGATCAGAGCGTCTGCAGCTCTATAGAGATGAGAATAAGGAAGTGGCTCTGGATAAGAGCGTCTGCAGCTCTATAGAGATGAGAATAAGGAAGTGGCTCTGGATAAGAGCGTCTGCAGCTCTATAGAGATGAGAATAAGGAAGTGGCTCTGGATCAGAGCGTCTGCAGCTCTATAGAGATGAGAATAAGGAAGTGGCTCTGGATCAGAGCGTCTGCAGCTCTATAGAGATGAGAATAAGGAAGTGGCTCTGGATCAGAGCGTCTGCAGCTCTATAGAGATGAGAATAAGGAAGTGGCTCTGGATAAGAGCGTCTGCAGCTCTATAGAGATGAGAATAAGGAAGTGGCTCTGGATAAGAGCGTCTGCAGCTCTATAGAGATGAGAATAAGGAAGTGGCTCTGGATCAGAGCGTCTGCAGCTCTATAGAGATGAGAATAAGGAAGTGGCTCTGGATCAGAGCGTCTGCAGCTCTATAGAGATGAGAATAAGGAAGTGGCTCTGGATCAGAGCGTCTGCAGCTCTATAGAGATGAGAATAAGGAAGTGGCTCTGGATCAGAGCGTCTGCAGCTCTATAGAGATGAGAATAAGGAAGTGGCTCTGGATCAGAGCGTCTGCAGCTCTATAGAGATGAGAATAAGGAAGTGGCTCTGGATAAGAGCGTCTGCAGCTCTATAGAGATGAGAATAAGGAAGTGGCTCTGGATAAGAGCGTCTGCAGCTCTATAGAGATGAGAATAAGGAAGTGGCTCTGGATAAGAGCGTCTGCAGCTCTATAGAGATGAGAATAAGGAAGTGGCTCTGGATAAGAGCGTCTGCAGCTCTATAGAGATGAGAATAAGGAAGTGGCTCTGGATCAGAGCGTCTGCAGCTCTATAGAGATGAGAATAAGGAAGTGGCTCTGGATAAGAGCGTCTGCAGCTCTATAGAGATGAGAATAAGGAAGTGGCTCTGGATAAGAGCGTCTGCTAAATGACTAAAATGTAAAATGTAATAATAAAGTGATGAAATAAACAAGAGATCGCAGTAATGGGACGTCTCTTCCATCTTGGGACTTTAACTCATGGTTCTATTCTGTTGTTACAGCATTAAACTCACTTAATGCATTTAATGTCTAAAAAAAGGATCAAAAACTAAATCCATTACTTTTTGTAAATAATCTAACCGAAACGACCTCAAAAAGCACTAATCGTTCAGCACTAATAAAACACTAGGTTGTAGCCTACAAGCCAGCCAACGTAAAGGGTCATTTCCCATTTTAAGGCTAAATAGACTATTCTCTTGATTTGATCAGGACTAAATAGACTATTCTCTTGATTTGATCAGGGCTAAATAGACTATTCTCTTGATTTGATCAGGACTAAATAGACTATTCTCTTGATTTGATCAGGACTAAATAGACTATTCTCTTGATTTGATCAGAGCTAAATAGACTATTCTCTTGATTTGATCAGGACTAAATAGACTTCCTAAATTTGATCAGGACTAAATCAACTTTTCTCTTGATTTGATCAGGACTAAATAGACTATTCTCTTGATTGGATCAGGACTAAATAGACTTCTTAAATTTGATCAGGACTAAATCAACTATTCTCTTGATTTGATCAGGACTAAATAGACTTCTTAAATTTGATCAGGACTAAATCAACTATTCTCTTGATTTGATCAGGACTAAATAGACTTCTTAAATTTGATCAGGACTAAATCAACTATTCTCTTGATTTGATCAGGACTAAATCAACTATTCTCTTGATTGGATCATGACTAAATAGAAGTATCTTTATTCGATCAAGAGTAAATACACTTCTCTTTATTAGATCAGGACTAAATAGACTTGATTTGATCAGTACTAAATATATTATTCTATTGATTCTCTGTGTACAGCAGCAATAAAACTGGCCTTCTTGAGACTAGTTGAGTATCTGGAGCATCAGCAATTGTGGGTCCGATTACAGGCTCAAAATGTCCAGAAACAAAGAACTTTCTTCTGAAACTCGTCAGTCCATTCTTGTTCTGAGAAATGAAGTCTATTCCATGTGAGAAATTGCCAAGAAACTGAAGATCTCGTACAACGCTGTGTACTACTCCCTTCACAGAACAGCACAAACTGGCTCTAACCAGAATAGAAAGAGGAGTGGGAGGCCCCGGTGCACAACTGAGCAAGAGGACAAATACATTAGAGTGTCTAGTTTGAGAAACAGACGCCTCACAGGTCCTCAACTGGCAGCTTCATTAAATAGTACCCCGCAAAACACCAGTCTCAACGTCAACAGTGAAGAGGCGACTCCGGGATGCTGACCTTCTAGGCAGAGTTGCAAAGAAAAAGTAATATCTCAGACTGGCCAATAAAAAGAAAAGATTAAAGATGGGCAGTCTGAGATATGACTTTTTCTTTGCAACAAAAGAAATGTTCCGGATTGACTGACTTCATGTCTTAACGTGATACTGGACTGTCCTTTCCCTTTGATTATTTGAGCTGTTCTGCCATAATATGGACTTGGTCTGTTCTCTCTGCTTATTTGAGCTGTTCTGCCATAATATGGACTTGGTCTGTTCTCTCTGCTTATTTGAGCTGTTCTGCCATAATATGGACATGGTCTGTTCTCTCTGCTTATTTGAGCTGTTCTGCCATAATATGGACTTGGTCTGTTCTCTCTGCTTATTGGAGCTGTTCTGCCATAATATGGACTTGGTCTGTTCTCTTTGCTTATTTGAGCTGTTCTGCCATAATATGGACTTGGTCTGTTCTCTCTGCTTATTTGGGCTGTTCTTGACATAATATGGACTTGGTCTGTTCTCTCTGCTTATTTGAGCTGTTCTTGCCATAATATGGACTTGGTCTTTTACCAAATAGGGCTATCTTCTGTATACCACCCCTACCTTGTCACAACTGATTGGCTCAAACGCATTAAGGAAAGAAATGTCACATATTAACTCTTAACAATGTACACCTATTGATTGAAATGCATTACAGGTGACTACCTCATGAAGCTGGTTGAGAGAATGCCAAGAGTGTGCAAAGCTGTCATCAAGGCAAAGGGTGGCTACTTTGAAGAATCTCAAATATAAAATATATGTTGATTTGTTTAACCCTTTTTTGGTTACTACATGATTCCATATGTGTTATTTCATAGTTTTGATGTCTTCACTATTATTCTACAATGTAGAAAATAGAACAAATAAAGAAAACCCCTGGAATGAGGAGGTGTGTCCAACCCTTTGACTGGTCCTGTATATAAACACACAGGCGGTAAATTAGTTAACAGAACAATATGAGGGTTCCAAACCGCTCGGCCAATAACAGCTAGTTTTCAGTTGGCCCCTCCCCACTCAGACCACTCCCAGACAGTCTAGCAAAGTTCTTGCTTGAGAAATTGCTCTTTGCTAAGAAGCTATTTGTTTATTTTTGACCATTTTAATTTAAAACAATCCCAGTAAGGTAGGCTTACTTAGAGCAGTCTATGATGTCATATTGATACAAACGTCTGCATTGGACCTTTAGAGCAGTCTATGATGTCATATTGATAAAAACATCTGCATTGGACCTTTAGAGCAGTCTATGATGTCATATTGCTGAGTCTACCTTCAACCGTTCTAATTCCAACACAGAGGCCATCCATCCATCCATCCATCCATCCTTACCTGTCCTCCTCTCCATCTGCAGACTGTGTCCTCAGGCCTGCAGCAGCAGCCACTAAGGCACTGGCATCTCCAGCCTTCCCCATGTTCTCCATGGAGCAGCCTCGTCCTGCAGCTCCCAGCCGGGACTGGTGTTGGAACAGCAGTCTCTGGGCATCCTCCAGCTGGGATGCCGTCAGGCTGGGGATGCTGCCCCCGTACGGAGCCCCGCTTTGGGCCAGGCTGGTGTGGCTGAGGGGCACCCCGTGGGTCAGGAGGGGCTGGAGGTCGGCTCGGAGTGTGGTCACGAAAGGGGCGGAAGGGTGCTGGGGGTGGGGGTGAGGGTGCTGGGGGTGAGGGTGAGGGTGAAGCTGCTGGGCTGGGAGATTCTGGAGCTGACTCGGAAGGGGTTGAGGGACAGCGGCTGGGCCAGGCATGGACACCCCAAGAGAGCCAGGGTGTGGGGGGAGGACCTGGGACTGGAGAGGAGCCGTAGGCTGGATGAAGTCTGGAGGCCGGCTGCCTGTCTGGCTCACTAGCACCGCTGGGAGCTGCTGCGTGGGCTGGCCTGTCTGGGCATGGTCCATAGCATAGGGCACCTGCTGGGGCATGGCCTGACTCCCAGCACCCTGGGCATTCACCTGGGGGGCTGCAGGTAGAGTACCAGGGGGGACCATGCTGGTCTGCTGCAGCAGGAGAGGGTTAGGGTCCTGAGGGACCATGTGGACAGTCTGAGGGCTGGTGTAGTCCTGGTGCTGCTGGTATGGCTGCAGGGTCTGGGATGCCCCTGCTTCCATCTCTGGGCCTCCGTACTGGACAACACTGGCCACCACACTCCCATTCCCTGCTTCCATCTCTGGGCCTCCGTACTGGACAACACTGGCCACCACACTCCCATTCCCTGCTTCCATCTCTGGGCCTCCGTACTGGACAACACTGGCCACCACACTCCCATTCCCTGCTTCCATCTCTGGGCCTCCGTACTGGACAACACTGGCCACCACACTCCCATTCCATGCTTCGCTCTCTGGGCCGGCAGCGCTGGGTGCAGGGGCTGGGTCAGAAGTCGGCGCGGCAGGGGGAACCTCCTTCTCATAGTACTCTGTACACATCCATCTTCCCTTACGGAACGGCTCCGAGTTAGAGTCCAGCTTCACCACTCTGAAGCGAGACCCCGGAGCGGCTTGGGTCTGTGTCTGGGTGCTGGAGGTCATAGCCTGTGCCACCACTCCTGCCATCCCAATCTGGGTGCTATTGGTGGGCCCTGTGCCTCCAGGGAGAGACCCTACTCCACTGGATGTCCCTTGACGGCCTCCACTACTGTCAAAGCTTATAGGGTCCGCAGAGGGAGGGACACCACTACCACCGTCTATGGATGACACATCCATGCCTGGCCCAGCAGTGATGGTACCAGAGAACTGAGTGGTGGTATTCTCCACCATACCCTGCCCCATCTGGGTCTGGTTGGGCCCAGCCATTCCAGAGGAACTCCCCCCTGCCACTGAGACAGTAAAGGCTGCTGCCACCACATTCTCTTGCAGATTATGCACAGTCCCGTTCACCATGTTGCCAGGCTGCGGAGGACCCCGAGGCTGCAGGGGTTCGCTAGGAGGGCCCTGGGGTAGGGAGTGAGGGATCAGGGGTTGGTTAGGGGACGCTGCGCCTGGGGTCTCCACCCCATGGGGGCTGTTCAGGGTCTCATCCGAGGAGCTTCTCTCCGGGACGCCGGTGTCCCGAGATACGGACACGTCCAGCATTTCAGAGGAGGAAAGGTCTTCTGTGTGGGATTCATCCATGTCATCATAACTCTCTGTGTCGTCCGCTATGCTGTTGTTGGTGCTAACAGAGACCTGGGCCAGGGTCACGCTAGTTATCTGGAAGCCACTCTTCTTTTTCACCTGAGACCCGGACTGGGAGAGGTTAAGGCTCAGGGGGTGGTGGTGTGGCCCAGGGGAGGAGGACCCAGCCTGGCTAGTTGACTGATAATCATCAGTGGGAATTACATTACTGCTACCTGCAGCAGACCCAGATACTCCACCACTACCGGTGGTGTTACTGCCTCTTCTATTGTGGAAAGACATCTTCCTAGACCCAGTAGAATCGCCTGAAAAGTCCTGTTGATGCATTTTGTGACCAACACGAAGCCAGTAACGGGGGACTAGCTGTGTAGCTACTAATGCTAGCTGCTTGTTATGGCCAGACATACATAACATTAGCTAGTAACGTCACTGTAGTCAGAGGTTAGCTAGCTAATAGTTACCTAATAGTTAGCCAACGGTAGCTAACGTAACATAAGCAAGGTGACAGTCCCACAATAAATCACAACAAAGCTGGGACGTCGATGTAATTTTCTGTTTTCAGTAGTTGAGCACTTCTCTCTGTAATTGCGTCTGATAAGCAGTCAATATTGAAGTGAATGCGAATTACTAACGCGTTAGCTCAGACTTGGCCAGAACAACCAAGCTAGCTTAGCTATGTTTTCTATCTAGCTGAAATGTAGGCTACGAAGAGGCACTTTTAGAAACGTTTAAACAACGTCAAACATCTCACTGGCAGAAATATGATTTGACGTCAATAATATAGTGCCAAATTCAGTGCCAGAAGCTATGTCGTAAGAGATCACCTCCATCGCTGGCATCACCAGACGTTGTCATCTTCTAGACTCTGGTCAAAAGTTTGTCGTCGAAAAATTCAGTCAGACACCCATCACTGGATAAACAACATCCTCTTAGCACATCAACTTGTTTGGATCCATCTAGACGGTTTCTAGCTAGCGTAGTTGTATCATCCTCCTCTCGCTTGGCCCCGTTGGCACAACGTTAGCTACCTAGCTAGGGGGCGGCAGGTAGCTTAGTGGGTAAGAGCGTTGTGCCAATCCCCGAGCCGACTAGGTGAAAAATCTGTCGATGTGCCCTTAAGCAAGGCTCTTACCCCAATTGCTCCTGTAAGTCACTCTGGATAAGTGCGTCTGCTAAATGACTAAAATGTGAATGTAGCTAGCTCACTCCGACGACGAGAAGAGAGGAGGCTACTGCGCATGCCCTCAACTAGCTGGCAGAACAGCTGCTTTAGCTAGGATCAGCTACCAGTCGGTCCCTGAAATGACCTCTACTAGCTGGCAGAACAGCTGCTTTAGCTAGGATCAGCTACCAGTCGGTCCCTGAAATGACCTCTACTAGCTGGCAGAACAGCTGCTTTAGCTAGGATCAGCTACCAGTCGGTCCCTGAAATGACCTCTACTAGCTGGCAGAACAGCTGCTTTAGCTAGGATCAGCTACCAGTCGGTCCCTGAAATGACCTCTACTAGCTGGCAGAACAGCTGCTTTAGCTAGGATCAGCTACCAGTCGGTCCCTGAAATGACCTCTACTAGCTGGCAGAACAGCTGCTTTAGCTAGGATCAGCTACCAGTCGGTCCCTGAAATGACCTCTACTAGCTGGCAGAACAGCTGCTTTAGCTAGGATCAGCTACCAGTCGGTCCCTGAAATGACCTCTACTAGCTGGCAGAACAGCTGCTTTAGCTAGGATCAGCTACCAGTCGGTCCCTGAAATGACCTCTACTAGCTGGCAGAACAGCTGCTTTAGCTAGGATCAGCTACCAGTCGGTCCCTGAAATGACCTCTACTAGCTGGCAGAACAGCTGCTTTAGCTAGGATCAGCTACCAGTCGGTCCCTGAAATGACCTCTACTAGCTGGCAGAACAGCTGCTTTAGCTAGGATCAGCTACCAGTCGGTCCCTGAAATGACCTCTACTAGCTGGCAGAACAGCTGCTTTAGCTAGGATCAGCTACCAGTCGGTCCCTGAAATGACCTCTACTAGCTGGCAGAACAGCTGCTTTAGCTAGGATCAGCTACCAGTCGGTCCCTGAAATGACCTCTACTAGCTGGCAGAACAGCTGCTTTAGCTAGGATCAGCTACCAGTCGGTCCCTGAAATGACCTCTACTAGCTGGCAGAACAGCTGCTTTAGCTAGGATCAGCTACCAGTCGGTCCCTGAAATGACCTCTACTAGCTGGCAGAACAGCTGCTTTAGCTAGGATCAGCTACCAGTCGGTCCCTGAAATGACCTCTACTAGCTGGCAGAACAGCTGCTTTAGCTAGGATCAGCTACCAGTCGGTCCCTGAAATGACCTCTACTAGCTGGCAGAACAGCTGCTTTAGCTAGGATCAGCTACCAGTCGGTCCCTGAAATGACCTCTACTAGCTGGCAGAACAGCTGCTTTAGCTAGGATCAGCTACCAGTCGGTCCCTGAAATGACCTCTACTAGCTGGCAGAACAGCTGCTTTAGCTAGGATCAGCTACCAGTCGGTCCCTGAAATGACCTCTACTAGCTGGCAGAACAGCTGCTTTAGCTAGGATCAGCTACCAGTCGGTCCCTGAAATGACCTCTACTAGCTGGCAGAACAGCTGCTTTAGCTAGGATCAGCTACCAGTCGGTCCCTGAAATGACCTCTACTAGCTGGCAGAACAGCTGCTTTAGCTAGGATCAGCTACCAGTCGGTCCCTGAAATGACCTCTACTAGCTGGCAGAACAGCTGCTTTAGCTAGGATCAGCTACCAGTCGGTCCCTGAAATGACCTCTACTAGCTGGCAGAACAGCTGCTTTAGCTAGGATCAGCTACCAGTCGGTCCCTGAAATGACCTCTACTAGCTGGCAGAACAGCTGCTTTAGCTAGGATCAGCTACCAGTCGGTCCCTGAAATGACCTCTACTAGCTGGCAGAACAGCTGCTTTAGCTAGGATCAGCTACCAGTCGGTCCCTGAAATGACCTCTACTAGCTGGCAGAACAGCTGCTTTAGCTAGGATCAGCTACCAGTCGGTCCCTGAAATGACCTCTACTAGCTGGCAGAACAGCTGCTTTAGCTAGGATCAGCTACCAGTCGGTCCCTGAAATGACCTCTACTAGCTGGCAGAACAGCTGCTTTAGCTAGGACCAGCTACCAGTCGGTCCCTGAAATGACCTCTACTAGCTGGCAGAACAGCTGCTTTAGCTAGGACCAGCTACCAGTCGGTCCCTGAAATGACCTCTACTAGCTGGCAGAACAGCTGCTTTAGCTAGGACCAGCTACCAGTCGGTCCCTGAAATGACCTCTACTAGCTGGCAGAACAGCTGCTTTAGCTAGGACCAGCTACCAGTCGGTCCCTGAAATGACCTCTACTAGCTGGCAGAACAGCTGCTTTAGCTAGGATCAGCTACCAGTCGGTCCCTGAAATGACCTCTACTAGCTGGCAGAACAGCTGCTTTAGCTAGGATCAGCTACCAGTCGGTCCCTGAAATGACCTCTACTAGCTGGCAGAACAGCTGCTTTAGCTAGGATCAGCTACCAGTCGGTCCCTGAAATGACCTCTACTAGCTGGCAGAACAGCTGCTTTAGCTAGGATCAGCTACCAGTCGGTCCCTGAAATGACCTCTACTAGCTGGCAGAACAGCTGCTGTAGCTAGGATCAGCTACCAGTCGGTCCCTGAAATGACCTCTACTAGCTGGCAGAACAGCTGCTGTAGCTAGGATCAGCTACCAGTCGGTCCCTGAAATGACCTCTACTAGCTGGCAGAACAGCTGCTTTAGCTAGGATCAGCTACCAGTCGGTCCCTGAAATGACCTCTACTAGCTGGCAGAACAGCTGCTTTAGCTAGGATCAGCTACCAGTCGGTCCCTGAAATGACCTCTACTAGCTGGCAGAACAGCTGCTGTAGCTAGGATCAGCTACCAGTCGGTCCCTGAAATGACCTCTACTAGCTGGCAGAACAGCTGCTTTAGCTAGGATCAGCTACCAGTCGGTCCCTGAAATTACCTCTACTAGCTGGCAGAACAGCTGCTTTAGCTAGGATCAGCTACCAGTCGGTCCCTGAAATGACCTCTACTAGCTGGCAGAACAGCTGCTGTAGCTAGGATCAGCTACCAGTCGGTCCCTGAAATGACCTCTACTAGCTGGCAGAACAGCTGCTGTAGCTAGGATCAGCTACCAGTCGGTCCCTGAAATGACCTCTACTAGCTGGCAGAACAGCTGCTGTAGCTAGGATCAGCTACCAGTCGGTCCCTGAAATTACCTCTACTAGCTGGCAGAACAGCTGCTTTAGCTAGGATCAGCTACCAGTCGGTCCCTGAAATGACCTCTACTAGCTGGCAGAACAGCTGCTGTAGCTAGGATCAGCTACCAGTCGGTCCCTGAAATGACCTCTACTAGCTGGCAGAACAGCTGCTGTAGCTAGGATCAGCTACCAGTCGGTCCCTGAAATGACCTCTACTAGCTGGCAGAACAGCTGCTTTAGCTAGGATCAGCTACCAGTCGGTCCCTGAAATGACCTCTACTTAAATAGCTGTATAAAATGGAACTCTGTGTTTCCCACTCACATAAAATGACAACTCACTTTCATGATTATATAATACTAATAATATATGGCATTTAGCAGACGCTTTTTTCCAAAGGTACTTAGTCAAGCGTCCATACATTTTAAGTATGGTGGACCCGGGAATCTAACCCACAACACTGGTGTTTACAAGCGCCATGCTCTACCAACTGAGTTACAAAGGAATCCAAGACTGAAAGGTTAGTGTTAGACTGGAGGTAGGCAGCAGCAGTGAACATTATACACTGAACAAAAATATAAATGTAACAATCTCTAAGATTTTACTGAGTTACAGTTCATAGGAAATCAGTCAATTGAAATAAATTCATTAGGCCCTAATCTATGGATTTTACATGACTGGGAATACAGATATGCATCCGTCGTGCCATTCAGAATCAACAGCCTGATCAACTCTATGAGACGGAGCAGTTGCGCTGCATGAAACAAACGGTAGGTGAGAGGATCAGACAACCAGTCAGTATCTGGTGACCACCGTTTGTTTCATGCAGCGCAACAGCTCCGTCTCATAGAGTTGATCAGGCTGTTGATTCTGAATGGCACGACAATGGGCCTCAGGATCTCGTCACGGTATTTCTGTGCATTCAAATTGCCATCGATAAAATGCAATTGTGTTCATTGTCCTAGCATACCTGCCCATACCTTAACCCCACCGCCACCATGTTCACAACATTGACATCAGCAAACCGCTCACCCACACGATGCCATACACGCTACACTGTCTGCCATCTGCCCGGTACAGTTGAAACCGGGATTCATCCGTGGAGAGCACACTTCTCCAACGTGCTAGTGGCCATCGAAGGTGAGCATTTGCCCACTGAAGTCGGTTACAACGCCGAACTGCAGTCATGTCAAGACCCTAGTGAGGACGACGAGCACGCAGATGAGCTTCCCTGAGACGGCTTCTGACAGTTTGTGCAGAAATTCTTCGGTTGTGCAAACCCACAGTTTCATCAACTGTCCGGGTGGCTGGTCTCAGACGATCCCGCAGGTGAAGAAGCCGGATGTGGAGGTCCTGGGCTGGTGGTCTGCGGTTGCGAGGCCAGTTGGACCTACTGCCAAATTCTCTAAAACAACGTTGGAGGTTGGTTGTGGTAGAGAAATGAACATTCAGCTCTGGTGGACATTCCTGCAGTCATTGTGCCAATTGCATGCTCCCTCAAAACTTGAGACATCTGTGGCATTGTGTTGTGTGACAAAACTGCATATTTTAGAGTGACCTTTTATTGTCCCCAGCACAAGGTGCACCTGTGTAATGATCATGCTGTTTAATCAGCTTCTTGATATGCCACACCTGTCAGGTGGATGGATTATCTTGAAAAAGGAGAAATGCTAACTAACAGGGATGTAAACAAATTTGTGTACAAAATGAGAGAAATAAGCTTTTTGTGTGTATGGAACATTTCTGGGATCTTTTATTTCAGCTCATGAAACATGGGACCAACACTTTACATGTTGCGTTTCTATGTTTGTTCAGTATAGTGATTTGGTAGGAAGGATAGGGGGGAAACAAAGCCTTTTCCACCAGTACGATGCGTGCTAAAAGACAGCCCCATGTGCACAGAACTTTATGTTTACCTCATGCATCATACCTGGATGATCACCCACATGACACTGATCCACCTTAGAGGCATGTTCCCCCTGTCCCCCCCCTGCCTGATCTCTGTCCCTCCCCAGCCCCAGGCAACAAGCTATAGCTGAATGATAAATAGGCAATGACAGGAGGTATGGTGTTGGACAGTCAAACCCTGAAGGGAGGGAAAGAAGAGGCGGGATGTGAAAGAGCAGTTAGAAAAATATGGCATATAGAAGCAAACCGGATGGTTCAGGAGTAAAAACAAACAAAATATAATTATTGTAGAATTTGACTGTCCATAAAATGTGTATAGTATGTATGGGCTGGAAGTATGTATGTATATATATATATATATATATATATATATATATATACACACACAGTGGGGGGAAAAAAGTAGTCAGCCACCAATTGTGCAAGTTCTCCCACTTAAAAAGATGAGAGGCCTGTAATTTTCATCATAGGTACACGTCAACTATGACAGACAAAATGAGGAAAAGAAATCCAGAAAATCACATTGTAGGATTTTTAATTAATTTATTTGCAAATTATGGTGGAAAATAAGTATTTGGTCAATAACAAAAGTTTCTCAATACTTTGTTATATACCCTTTGTTGGCAATGACACAGGTCAAACGTTTTCTGTAAGTCTTCACAAGGTTTTCACACACTGTTGCTGGTATTTTGGCCCATTCCTCCATGCAGATCTCCTCTAGAGCAGTGATGTTTTGGGGCTGTCGCTGGGCAACACGGACTTTCAACTCCCTCCAAAGATTTTCTATGGGGTTGAGATCTGGAGACTGGCTAGGCCACTCCAGGACCTTGAAATGCTTCTTACGAAGCCACTCCTTCGTTGCCCGGGCGGTGTGTTTGGGATCATTGTCATGCTGAAAGACCCAGCCACGTTTCATCGTCAATGCCCTTGCTGATGGAAGGAGGTTTTCACTCAAAATCTCACGATACATGGCCCCATTCATTCTTTCCTTTACACGGATCAGTCGTCCTGGTCCCTTTGCAGAAAAACAGCCCCAAAGCATGATGTTTCCAACCCCATGCTTCACAGTAGGTATGGTGTTCTTTGGATGCAACTCAGCATTCTTTGTCCTCCAAACACGACGAGTTGAGTTTTTACCAAAAAGTTCTATTTTGGTTTCATCTGACCATATGACATTCTCCCAATCCTCTTCTGGATCATCCAAATGCACTCTAGCAAACTTCAGACGGGCCTGGACATGTACTGGCTTAAGCAGGGGGACACGTCTGGCACTGCAGGATTTGAGTCCCTGGCAGCGTAGTGTGTTACTAATGGTAGGCTTTGTTACTTTGGTCCCAGCTCTCTGCAGGTCATTCACTAGGTCCCCCCCGTGTGGTTCTGGGATTTTTGCTCACCGTTCTTGTGATCATTTTGACCCCACGGGGTGAGATCTTGCGTGGAGCCCCAGATCGAGGGAGATTATCAGTGGTCTTGTATGTCTTCCATTTCCTAATAATTGCTCCCACAGTTGATTTCTTCAAACCAAGCTGCTTACCTATTGCAGATTCAGTCTTCCCAGCCTGGTGCAGGTCTACAATTGTGTTTCTGGTGTCCTTTGACAGCTCTTTGGTCTTGGCCATTGTGGAGTTTGGAGTGTGACTGTTTGAGGTTGTGGACAGGTGTCTTTTATACTGATAACAAGTTCAAACAGGTGCCATTAATACAGGTAACGAGTGGAGGACAGAGGAGCCTCTTAAAGAAGAAGTTACAGGTCTGTGAGAGCCAGAAATCTTGCTTGTTTGTAGGTGACCAAATACTTATTTTCCACCATAATTTGCAAATTAATTAATTAAAAATCCTACAATGTGATTTTCTGGAGAAAAAAAATCTCAATTTGTCTGTCATAGTTGACGTGTACCTATGATGAAAATTACAGGCCTCTCTCATCTTTTTAAGTGGGAGAACTTGACCAATTGGTGGCTGACTAAATACTTTTTTCCCCCAGTGTAGCTGCTGCTACTCTGATTATCATATATCCTGATGTCTAGTCACCTGACCCCTATACATATCTACTGACCCTGTATATACCTGCTACTCTGATTATCATATATCCTGATGTCTAGTCACCTGACCCCTATACATATCTACTGACCCTGTATATACCTGCTACTCTGATTATCATATATCCTGATGTCTAGTCACCTGACCCCTATACATATCTACTGACCCTGTATATACCTGCTACTCTGATTATCATATATCCTGATGTCTAGTCACCTGACCCCTATACATATCTACTGACCCTGTATATACCTGCTACTCTGTTTATCATATATCCTGATGTCTAGTCACCTGACCCCTATACATATCTACTGACCCTGGATATACCTGCTACTCTGATTATCATATATCCTGATGTCTAGTCACCTGACCCCTATACATATCTACTGACCCTGTATATACCTGCTGCTACTCTGATTATCATATATCCTGATGTCTAGTCACCTGACCCCTATACATATCTACTGACCCTGGATATACCTGCTACTCTGATTATCATATATCCTGATGTCTAGTCACCTGACCCCTATACATATCTACTGACCCTGTATATACCTGCTACTCTGATTATCATATATCCTGATGTCTAGTCACCTTACCCCTATACATATCTACCTCTATCGATCCAGTATCCCTGCACATTGTTAATATGGTACTGGAACTGACCCTGTATATAATATACTTACTTTATCATGTTCTCATTTTTATATCTGGTGTTTTTGTTCTACCTTGTTATTTTTAGTATTACATTGTTATTGATTACTGCATTGTTGGGTTTTGAGTTACATTTTACATTTTAGTTATTTAGCAGACGCTCTTATCCAGAGCGACTTACAGGAGCAATTAGGGTTAAGTGCCTTGCTCAAGGGCACATCGACAGATTTTTCACCTAGTCGGCTCAGGGATTAGAACCATCAACCTTTCGGTTACTGGCACAACGCTCTTACCCACTAAGCTACCTGCCGTTACCAAGAAAGGCTGTACTAGTGCATGTGACATTAAACCTTGAGTGTCAGTTTGGTTGTAACAACCTGGATTCCCTTTTGTCCTCACATACAGTGAGGGGAAAAAGTATTTTATCCCCTGTTGATTTTGTACGTTTGCCCACTGACAAAGACATTATCAGTCTATAATTTTTATGGTAGGTCATTGCAACTCCACGAGGTGAGATCTTGCATGGAGCCCCAGGCCGAGGGAGATTGACAGTTATTTTGTGTTTCTTCCATTTTGCGAATAATCGCACCAACTGTTGTCACCTTCTCACCAAGCTCCTTGGCGATGGTCTTGTAGCCCATTCCAGCCTTGTGTAGGTCAACAATCTTGTCCCTGACATCCTTGGAGAGCTCTTTGGTCTTGGCCATGGTGGAGAGTTTGGAATCTGATTGATTGATTGCTTCTGTGGACAGGTGTCTTTTATACAGGTAACAAACTGAGATGAGGAGCACTCCCTTTAAGAGTGTGCTCCTAATCTCAGCTCGTTACCTGTATAAAAGACACCTGGGAGCCAGAAATCTTTCTGATTGAGAGGGGGTCAAATACTTATTTCCCTCATTAAAATGCAAATCAATTTAACATTTTTGACATGCGTTTTTCTGGATTTTTTTGTTGTTATTCTGTCTCACTGTTTAAATAAACCTACCATTAAAATGATAGACTGATCATTTCTTTGTCAGTGGGCAAACGTACAAAATTAGCAGGGGATCAAATACTTTTTACCCCCTCACTGTATGTCATCAGCATAACAATTCAATATTCAGATTATACAGTGTATAATATACTATATACCAAGTGGCAGCATGTAGTGTATAATATACTAAATACCAAGTGGCAGCATGTAGTATATAATATACTATATACCAAGTGGCAGCATGTAGTGTATAATATACTATATACCAAGTGGCAGCATGTAGTATATAATATACTATATACCAAGTGGCAGCATGTAGTGTATAATATACTATATACCAAGTGGCAGCATGTAGTGTATAATATACTATATACCAAGTGGCAGCATGTAGTGTATAATATACTATATACCAAGTGGCAGCATGTAGTGTATAATATACTATATACCAAGTGGTAGCATGTAGTATATAATATACTATATACCAAGTGGTAGCATGTAGTATATAATATACTATATACCAAGTGGCAGCATGTAGTATATAATATACTATATAATATACTATATACCAAGTGGCAGCATGTAGTGTATAATATACTATATACCAAGTGGCAGCATGTAGTGTATAATATACTATATACCAAGTGGCAGCATGTAGTGTATAATATATTATATACCAAGTGGCAGCATGTAGTATATAATATACTATATACCAAGTGGCAGCATGTAGTATATAATATACTATATACCAAGTGGCAGCATGTAGTGTATAATATATAATATACCAAGTGGCAGCACCTTGAGCAAGGCACTTAACCCTAATTGCTCCTGTAAGTCGCTCTGGATAAGAGCGTCTGCTAAATGACTAAAATGTAAATGTAAATGTAATGTAGTGTATAATATATTATATACCAAGTGGCAGCATGTAGTGTATAATATATTATATACCAAGTGGCAGCATGTAGTGTATAATATATTATATACCAAGTGGCAGCATGTAGTGTATAATATACTATATACCAAGTGGTAGCATGTAGTGTATAATATACTATATACCAAGTGGCAGCATGTAGTGTATAATATACTATATACCAAGTGGCAGCATGTAGTGTATAATATATTATATACCAAGTGGCAGCATGTAGTGTATAATATACTATATACCAAGTGGCAGCATGTAGTGTATAATATACTATATACCAAGTGGCAGCATGTAGTATATAATATACTATATACCAAGTGGCAGCATGTAGTATATAATATACTATATACCAAGTGGCAGCATGTAGTATATAATATACTATATACCAAGTGGCAGCATGTAGTATATAATATATTATATACCAAGTGGCAGCATGTAGTATATAATATACTATATACCAAGTGGCAGCATGTAGTATATAATATACTATATACCAAGTGGCAGCATGTAGTATATAATATACTATATACCAAGTGGCAGCATGTAGTGTATAATATACTATATACCAAGTGGCAGCATGTAGTGTATAATATACTATATACCAAGTGGCAGCATGTAGTGTATAATATACTATATACCAAGTGGCAGCATGTAGTGTATAATATACTATATACCAAGTGGCAGCATGTAGTGTATAATATACTATATACCAAGTGGCAGCATGTAGTGTATAATATACTATATACCAAGTGGCAGCATGTAGTGTATAATATACTATATACCAAGTGGCAGCATGTAGTGTATAATATACTATATACCAAGTGGCAGCATGTAGTGTATAATATACTATATACCAAGTGGCAGCATGTAGTGTATAATATACTATATACCAAGTGGCAGCATGTAGTGTATAATATACTATATACCAAGTGGCAGCATGTAGTATATAATATATTATATACCAAGTGGCAGCATGTAGTGTATAATATATTATATACCAAGAGGCAGCATGTAGTATATAATATACTACAGTGGTGAAAAAAAAGTATTTAGTCAGCCACCAATTGTGCAAGTTCTCCCACTTAAAAAGATGAGGCCTGTAATTTTCATCATAGGTACACGTCAACTATGACAGACAAAATGAGGAGAAAAAAATCCAGAAAATCACATTGTAGGATTTTTAATGAATTTATTTGCAAATTATGGTGGAAAATAAGTATTTGGTCAATAATAAAAGTTTCTCAATACTTTGTTATATACCCTTTGTTGGCAATGACACAGTTCAAACGTTTTCTGTAAGTCTTCACAAGGTTTTCACACACTGTTGCTGGTATTTTGGCCCATTCCTCCATGCAGATCTCCTCTAGAGCAGTGATGTTTTAGGGCTGTCGCTGGGCAACACAGACTTTCAACTCCCTCCAAAGATTTTCTATGGGGTTGAGATCTGGAGACTGGCTAGGCCACTCCAGGACCTTGAAATGCTTCTTACGAAGCTACTCCTTCGTTGCCCGGGCGGTGTGTTTGGGATCATTGTCATGCTGAAAGACCCAGCCACGTTTCATCTTCAATGCCCTTGCTGATGGAAGGAGGTTTTCACTCAAAATCTCACGATACATGGCCCCATTCATTCTTTCCTTTACACGGATCAGTCGTCCTGGTCCCTTTGCAGAAAAACAGCCCCAAAGCATGATGTTTCCACCCCCATGCTTCACAGTAGGTATGGTGTTCTTTGGATGCAACTCAGCATTCTTTGTCCTCCAAACATGACGAGTTGAGTTTTTACCAAAAAGTTCTATTTTGGTTTCATCTGACCATATGACATTCTCCCAATCCTCTTCTGGATCATCCAAATGCACTCTAGCAAACTTCAGACAGGCCTGGACATGTACTGGCTTAAGCAGGGGGACACGTCTTGCACTGCAGGATTTGAGTCCCTGGCGGCGTAGTGTGTTACTGATGGTAGGCTTTGTAACGTTGGTCCCAGCTCTCTGCAGGTCATTCACTAGGTCCCCCCGTGTGGTTCTGGGATTTTTGCTCACCGTTCTTGTGATCATTTTGACCCCACGGGGTGAGATCTTGCGTGGAGCCCCAGATCAAGGGAGATTATCAGTGGTCTTGTATGTCTTCCATTTCCTAATAATTGCTCCCACAGTTGATTTCTTCAAACCAAGCTGCTTACCTATTGCAGATTCAGTCTTCCCAGCCTGGTGCAGGTCTACAATTTTGTTTCTGGTGTCCTTTGACAGCTCTTTGGTCTTGGCCATAGTGGAGTTTGGAGTGTGACTGTTTGAGGTTGTGGACAGGTGTCTTTTATACTGATAACAAGTTCAAACAGGTGCCATTAATACAGGTAACGAGTGGAGGACAGAGGAGCCTCTTAAAGAAGAAGTTACAGGTCTGTGAGAGACAGAAATCTTGCTTGTTTGTAGGTGACCAAATACTTATTTTCCACCATAATTTGCAAATAAATTCATTAAAAATCCTACAATGTGATTTTCTGGATTTTTTTTTCTCAATTTGTCTGTCATAGTTGACGTGTACCTATGATGAAAATTACAGACCTCTCTCATCTTTTTAAGTGGGAGAACTTGCACAATTGGTGGCTGACTAAATACTTTTTTCCCCCACTGTATATACCAAGTGGCAGCATGTAGTATATAATATACTATATACCAAGTGGCAGCATGTAGTATATAATATACTATATACCAAGTGGCAGCATGTAGTATACTATATACCAAGTGGCAGCATGTAGTATACTATATACCAAGTGGCAGCATGTAGTATACTATATACCAAGTGGCAGCATGTAGTATACTATATACCAAGTGGCAGCATGTAGTATACTATATACCAAGTGGCTCCATGTAGTGTCTATAGACAACAGGAAACAACAACAGACTCATTTAAGAGCAGAAAATCGATGCTGGTAGCCTACACAAAGAGTGAAATGGACTACACCACTGCTGGTAGCCTACACAAAGAGTGAAATGGACTACACCACTGCTGGTAGCCTACACAAAGAGTGAAATGGACTACACCACTGCTGGTAGCCTACACAAAGAGTGAAATGGACTACACCACTGCTGGTAGCCTACACAAAGAGTGAAATGGACTACACCACTGCTGGTAGCCTACACAAAGAGTGAAATGGACTACACCACTGCTGGTAGCCTACACAAAGCGTGAAATGGACTACACCACTGCTGGTAGCCTACACAAAGAGTGAAATGGACTACACCACTGCTGGTAGCCTACACAAAGAGTGAAATGGACTACACCACTGCTGGTAGCCTACACAAAGCGTGAAATGGACTACACCACTGCTGGTAGCCTACACAAAGAGTGAAATGGACTACACCACTGCTGGTAGCCTACACAAAGAGTGAAATGGACTACACCACTGCTGGTAGCCTACACAAAGAGTGAAATGGACTACACCACTGCTGGTAGCCTACACAAAGAGTGTTCATGAACAATCCCAATATCCTGTGTTGTTCCCATAGTAGAACTACTTAGTCATTTATTTACATGTTGAAAAAAGAAGTGTACATATCAAATAAAATGCCAGAGGTAGTTGATGTTTAGATGAAAACATAATGACAGCGTAGGGTTAGGGTAGGGTTAGGGGTAGGGTTAGGGTAGGGTTAGCGTAGGGAAGTAAATCACCAACATGTCCATCAGAGACAAGGTGAAAGGTCAAGGGGACAGTCTATCACCAACATGTCCATCAGAGACAAGGTGAAAGGTCAAGGGGACAGTCTATCACCAACATGTCCATCAGAGACAAGGTGAAAGGTCAAGGGGACAGTCTATCACCAACATGTCCATCAGAGACAAGGTGAAAGGTCAAGGGGACAGTCTATCACCAACATGTCCATCAGAGACAAGGTGAAAGGTCAAGGGGACAGTCTATCACCAACATGTCCATCAGAGACAAGGTGAAAGGTCAAGGGGACAGTCTATCACCAACATGTCCATCAGAGACAAGGTGAAAGGTCAAGGGGACAGTCTATCACCAACATGTCCATCAGAGACAAGGTGAAAGGTCAAGGGGACAGTCTATCACCAACATGTCCATCAGAGACAAGGTGAAAGGTCAAGGGGACAGTCTATCACCAACATGTCCATCAGAGACAAGGTGAAAGGTCAAGGGGACAGTCTATCACCAACATGTCCATCAGAGACAAGGTGAAAGGTCAAGGGTTAAAGGCTCTGCATGGTCAATCCGCCAACGTCCGTACAGCATTTCCTGCGGTACAGCCTCTGCAGAAGTCAGGGCATTCATACTTCACAGCTGTTGTGAAGGAAGTTGTAAAGGAAGTGACTGTGTTTATACAGGAACTCCCGCCCCCAACGACAGTCAGGGGTCAAGGTAACAGTCTTGATTTAAGGGTGACGTCAGGGGTCAAGGTGACAGTCTTGATTTAAGGGTGACGTCAGGGGTTAAGGTGACAGTTGATTTAAGGGTTAGGGTGACGTCAGGGGTCAAGGTGACAGTTGATTTAAGGGTTAGGGTGACTTCAGGGGTCAAGGTGACAGTTGATTTAAGGGTTAGGGTGACGTCAGGGGTCAAGGTGACAGTCTTGATTTAAGGGTTAGGGTGACGTCAGGGGTCAAGGTAACAGTTGATTTAAGGGTTAGGGTGACTTCAGGGGTCAAGGTAACAGTTGATTTAAGGGTGACTTCAGGGGTCAAGGTGACAGTTGATTTAAGGGTTAGGGTGACGTCAGGGGTCTTAGGTTTCCCAGACTTCGTCATCATAGTTGGAGGTCTGGGAGTGGTCTTCAGGGTGACCATCTCCATATCCAGCATTCACAGCCAAGTCCATTGGAGGTTCCTGGAGGGGATGTGACTGTGAGCAGGCTGGTCCCCTCTGTGTGTTGTCCAGCATGCTCTGGTCTTCTCCTGCTTGTTGGGCTACAGGCCCCTGGGCCTCAGGCTCATGGTTAGATTTAGGCTGAGTTATGACATCAGGGTTTGAGGCTGCACCTGGGATCTCCTCAGGATGGACATCTTCACCATTCAAAATGTCCACCTCTGAAGGTCCCTGACAGACTGGTGGTTTCTGGGTACCTTCTGGTGATGACCTCACCTGGTCACCTGTTGCATCTGGACCAACCACAGAGGTCGCTGGGAGTGGACCCCTCAGATCATCTGATCTCACTTCCTGTGTCTGGGGGTCAAGGTTAGGGTGAGCTGTGGTCACTGTTCTGCCCCGAGTTCCCTCCTGGTCCTGAGTTTGACCCCCCAATACAAAGAAGTTGTTTCGGACAATGTAGCGAACACACTGCAGGAGCACGTTCCTCTCATGGCGGACGTCTGGGGCCAGTAACTGTAAAGGTCAGGGGTCACATTGAAACAATCAGCAGGTAGAAAAATGCTAACTACATTCATAATACATAGACTTGAAAATGTTTAGCTTTTATCTCAAAATCAGTTGTGCCTTGTTGCCTCTGTCCCGGTGTCTTACCATCTCAAGCAGAGTGGCGCGGCGCTGTTGGGGGGTGTCCATGTTGTTTCGTCCTCCTCTCGCTCCTCCCCCCCTGCCAGGTCTGTGAGGACCAGATCCAGGCTGTGGTTCCCGGGGGGGCTCAGGGTAGAGTCTCTTAGCCCCAGATGAAGCACTGTTCTGGGGCTTGGCTGGCAGAGCCTTCAGCATGGCCTGGTTCTCCTTCAGCAACTGACTGGTCCTCTGGATGGGCAGGGCTGAGACAGGGACACACCACTAAGATCACATCTCAACATGTTGAGTAACGAAACACAATGAAAGTAAAGGCCTTTTATAGTCCAAATATGAAAGTAAAGGCCTTTTATAGTCTAAATATGAAAGTAAAGGCCTTTTATAGTCCAAATATGAAAGTAAAGGCCTTTTATAGTCTAAATATGAAAGTAAAGGCCTTTTATAGTCCAAATATGAAAGTAAAGGCCTTTTATAGTCTAAATATGAAAGTAAAGGCCTTTTATAGTCCAAATATGAAAGTAAAGTAAAGGCCTTTTATAGTCTAAATATGAAAGTAAAGGCCTTTTATAGTCCAAATATGAAAGTAAAGGCCTTTTATAGTCCAAATATGAAAGTAAAGGCCTTTTATAGTCCAAATATGAAAGTAAAGGCCTTTTATAGTCTAAATATGAAAGTAAAGGCCTTTTATAGTCCAAATATGAAAGTAAAGGCCTTTTATAGTCTAAATATGAAAGTAAAGGCCTTTTATAGTCCAAATATGAAAGTAAAGGCCTTTTATAGTCCAAATATGAAAGTAAAGGCCTTTTATAGTCCAAATATGAAAGTAAAGGCCTTTTATAGTCCAAATATGAAAGTAAAGGCCTTTTATAGTCCAGATATGAAAGTAAAGGCCTTTTATAGTCCAAATATGAAAGTAAAGGCCTTTTATAGTCCAGATATGAAAGCTAAAAGGACTCAAGTAACAAGTCCATAGTAAAACAGTGGAATCATTGGTGACGTGTGTTTGTTGCCTCCACACACAGAAAACAGGCCTCCGTATGGGGGAAAACAGGCCTCCGTATGGGGGAAAACAGGCCTCCGTATGGGGGAAAACAGGCCTCCGTATGGGGGAAAACAGGCCTCCGTATGGGGGAAAACAGGCCTCCGTATGGGGGAAAACAGGCCTCCGTATGGGGGAAAACAGGCCTCCGTATGGGGGAAAACAGGCCTCCGTATGGGGGAAAACAGGCCTCCGTATGGGGGAAAACAGGCCTCCGTATGGGGGAAAACAGGCCTCCGTATGGGGGAAAACAGGCCTCCGTATGGGGGAAAACAGGCCTCCGTATGGGGGAAAACAGGCCTCCGTATGGGGGAAAACAGGCCTCCGTATGGGGGAAAACAGGCCTCCGTATGGGGGAAAACAGGCCTCCGTATGGGGGAAAACAGGCCTCCGTATGGGGGAAAACAGGCCTCCGTATGGGGGAAACAGGCCTCCGTATGGGGGAAACAGGCCTCCGTACCGTATGGGGGAAACAGGCCTCCGTATGGGGGAAACAGGCCTCCGTATGGGGGAAACAGGCCTCCGTATGGGGGGAAACAGGCCTCCGTATGGGGGGAAACAGGCCTCCGTATGGGGGGAAACAGGCCTCCGTATGGGGGGAAACAGGCCTCCGTATGGGGGGAAACAGGCCTCCGTATGGGGGAAACAGGCCTCCGTATGGGGGAAACAGGCCTCCGTATGGGGGAAACAGGCCTCCGTATGGGGGGAAACAGGCCTCCGTATGGGGGAAACAGGCCTCCGTATGGGGGAAACAGGCCTCCGTATGGGGGAAACAGGCCTCCGTATGGGGGAAACAGGCCTCCGTATGGGGGAAACAGGCCTCCGTATGGGGGGAAACAGGCCTCCGTATGGGGGAAACAGGCCTCCGTATGGGGGAAACAGGCCTCCGTATGGGGGAAACAGGCCTCCGTATGGGGGAAACAGGCCTCCGTATGGGGGAAAACAGGCCTCCGTATGATGGGGGGAAACAGGCCTCCGTATGGGGGAAACAGGCCTCCGTATGGGGGAAACAGGCCTCCGTATGGGGGAAACAGGCCTCCGTATGGGGGAAACAGGCCTCCGTATGGGGGAAAACAGGCCTCCGTATGGGGGAAACAGGCCTCCGTATGGGGGAAACAGACCTCCGTATGGGGAAAACAGACCTCCGTATGGGGAAAACAGACAGCTGACATTTAGAGCTCACCTTGGGGTTCCTGGTCACTGTCGCTGTCGCTCATGGAGCCGTAGCTGGCCATCAGAGATCCCAGCCCTGACGTCATCTGTTTAGGAGGTACAGTCACCCCACCTCCACTGACTGGCTCCTCTGGATCAGAGTCTACAGGGGGGTTAGAGGTCAGATGTCAGAGTTAGGACCTCCTCTCTATCAGAGTCTACAGGGGGATTAGAGGTCAGAGGTCAGAGTTAGGACCTCCTCTCTATCAGAGTCTACAGGGGGATTAGAGGTCAGAGTTAGGACCTCCTCTCTATCAGAGTCTACAGGGGGGTTAGAGGTCAGAGTTAGGACCTCCTCTCTATCAGAGTCTACAGGGGGGTTAGAGGTCAGAGTTAGGACCTCCTCTCTATCAGAGTCTACAGGGGGGTTAGAGGTCAGAGTTAGGACCTCCTCTCTATCAGAGTCTACAGGGGGGTTAGAGGTCAGAGTTAGGACCTCCTCTCTATCAGAGTCTACAGGGGGGTTAGAGGTCAGAGTTAGGCCCTCCTCTCTATCAGAGTCTACAGGGGGGTTAGAGGTCAGAGTTAGGACCTCCTCTCTATCAGAGTCTACAGGGGGGTTAGAGGTCAGAGTTAGGACCTCCTCTCTATCAGAGTCTACAGGGGGGTTAGAGGTCAGAGTTAGGACCTCCTCTCTATCAGAGTCTACAGGGGGGTTAGAGGTCAGAGTTAGGACCTCCTCTCTATCAGAGTCTACAGGGGGGTTAGAGGTCAGAGTTAGGCCCTCCTCTCTACTCTATCAGAGTCTACAGGGGGGTTAGAGGTCAGAGTTAGGACCTCCTCTCTATCAGAGTCTACAGGGGGGTTAGAGGTCAGAGGTCAGAGTTAGGAGCTCCTCTCTATCAGAGTCTACAGGGGGGTTAGAGGTCAGAGTTAGGACCTCCTCTCTATCAGAGTCTACAGGGGGGTTAGAGGTCAGAGTTAGGACCTCCTCTCTATCAGAGTCTACAGGGGGGTTAGAGGTCAGAGTTAGGACCTCCTCTCTATCAGAGTCTACAGGGGGATTAGAGGTCAGAGTTAGGACCTCCTCTCTATCAGAGTCTACAGGGGGGTTAGAGGTCAGAGGTCAGAGTTAGGACCTCCTCTCTATCAGAGTCTACAGGGGGGTTAGAGGTCAGAGTTAGGACCTCCTCTCTATCAGAGTCTACAGGGGGGTTAGAGGTCAGAGGTCAGAGTTAGGACCTCCCCTCCTCTCTATCAGAGTCTACAGGGGGGTTAGAGGTCAGAGTTAGGACCTCCTCTCTATCAGAGTCTACAGGGGGGTTAGAGGTCAGAGTTAGGACCTCCTCTCTATCAGAGTCTACAGGGGGATTAGAGGTCAGAGGTCAGAGTTAGGACCTCCTCTCTATCAGAGTCTACAGGGGGATTAGAGGTCAGAGTTAGGACCTCCTCTCTATCAGAGTCTACAGGGGGGTTAGAGGTCAGAGTTAGGACCTCCTCTCTATCAGAGTCTACAGGGGGGTTAGAGGTCAGAGTTAGGACCTCCTCTCTATCAGAGTCTACAGGGGGATTAGAGGTCAGAGGTCAGAGTTAGGACCTCCTCTCTATCAGAGTCTACAGGGGGATTAGAGGTCAGAGTTAGGACCTCCTCTCTATCAGAGTCTACAGGGGGGTTAGAGGTCAGAGGTCAGAGTTAGGACCTCCTCTCTATCAGAGTCTACAGGGGGGTTAGAGGTCAGAGTTGAGTTAGGACCTCCTCTCTATCAGAGTCTACAGGGGGGTTAGAGGTCAGAGTTAGGACCTCCTCTCTATCAGAGTCTACAGGGGGGTTAGAGGTCAGAGGTCAGAGTTAGGACCTCCTCTCTATCAGAGTCTACAGGGGGGTTAGAGGTCAGAGTTAGGACCTCCTCTCTATCAGAGTCTACAGGGGGGTTAGAGGTCAGAGTTAGGACCTCCTCTCTATCAGAGTTCAGAGGTTAGAGTAAGGGTCAGCGTCGACAGGATTTGTTTATACAGGAACAGACATTAGGACCTTCAAAAAGGTAGTCTCTGGCAGGTTCCTGGATCACTGACCTGGGTCACTGTTGGCAAGAGCCCCCAGGGGGTCTCCCTCCCTGGGGGACTGAGTGAGGGGTGGTGGTCTCTCTGACTGATGAGGAGGACCTGGTCTGGACCCTCTTCCCCTCCGGAACCTTCCACCACGCTGTCCGCGACCTCTACCCCTCATCCTCCTGACAACAGAACCCACAGCATGTTCTAGCATGGCAACAGAACACACAGCATGTTCTAGCATGGCAACAGAACACACAGCATGTTCTAGCATGGCAACAGAACACACAGCATGTTCTAGCGTGGCAACAGAACACACAGCATGTTCTAGCGTGGCAACAGAACACACAGCATGTTCTAGCGTGGCAACAGAACACACAGCATGTTCTAGCATGGCAACAGAACACACAGCATGTTCTAGCGTGGCAACAGAACACACAGCATGTTCTAGCGTGGCAACAGAACACACAGCATGTTCTAGCATGGCAACAGAACACACAGCATGTTCTAGCATGGCAACAGAACACACAGCATGTTCTAGCATGGCAACAGAACACACAGCATGTTCTAGCATGGCAACAGGACACACAGCATGTTCTAGCATGGTAACAGAACTTCCAACACGTTCTATCATGGTCTTAATAGTTGAGCTCATATTGGTCTGAACTATTCAGTGTGGAGGAAACTTGTGAATCACTACAATATCATCCTGTTGTATATGTAACCTAACTATGTAGGAAGAAGAAATGACACATACCCAAACTGAGCCGTCTCCAGCACCGCTCCCCTCTCCTCCCTGGCATCCATCACCTTCCTCTTCTTCTCCACATTCACCAGGGTTGGGTAGTTCCTGTGCAGACAGAACCAAAGCTCCAAAGTGTCAAGTCACCTTGAAATAACTAAAAGGTGTCCTGCAAGGGTTGATTTAGGGACCCGTCCTCTTTACCATTTATATTAATAATATTGGTCTATCTGCAAAAACCGGTCACATTCATCTGTATGCAGATGACATTTACAGTAGCATTCAAAAGTTTGGACACACCTACTCATTCAAGGGGATTTCTTTAATTTTACTATTTTCTACATTGTAGAATAATAGTGAAGACATCAAAACTATGAAATAACACATATGGAATCATGTAGTAACCAAAAAAGTGTCAATGAGTCACTTGGTTGAGACAAAACATTTACACTGCCCCTTTAAGGGGTGGGCCTTTACCGTGGTAACCGTAGGATTCGCTTGTCTGTGTCAGAAATGAATCTCCAACATTCCTTTGCTAGTAGCAGTTGAGCAAACGCAAACTAACATTGAACAACCTAGTGTGAACAAAACCATGTAATTAGCCAAGAAACACAAGGACAAAGTCACACTTTAGTAGTAGAAGCCTGGGCGCTTCAACAAAGTCACACTTTAGTAGTAGAAGCCTGGGCGCTTCAACAAAGTCACACTTTAGTAGTAGAAGCCTGGGCGCTTCAACAAAGTCACACTTTAGTAGTAGAAGCCTGGGCGCTTCAACAAAGTCACACTTTAGTAGTAGCAGCCTGGGCGCTTCAACAGATTCTCACTTTAGTAGTAGAAGCCTGGGCGCTTCAACAAAGTCACACTTTAGTAGTAGAAGCCTGGGCGCTTCAACAAAGTCACACTTTAGTAGTAGAAGCCTGGGCGCTTCAACAAAGCAAAGTCACACTTTAGTAGTAGAAGCCTGGGCGCTTCAACAAAGTCACACTTTAGTAGTAGAAGCCTGGGCGCTTCAACAAAGTCACACTTTAGTAGTAGAAGCCTGGGCGCTTCAACAAAGTCACACTTTAGTAGTAGAAGCCTGGGCGCTTCAACAAAGTCACACTTTAGTAGTAGAAGCCTGGGCGCTTCAACAAAGTCACACTTTAGTAGTAGAAGCCTGGGCGCTTCAACAAAGTCACACTTTAGTAGTAGAAGCCTGGGCGCTTCAACAAAGTCACACTTTAGTAGTAGAAGCCTGGGCGCTTCAACAAAGTCACACTTTAGTAGTAGAAGCCTGGGCGCTTCAACAAAGTCACACTTTAGTAGTAGAAGCCTGGGCGCTTCAACAGATTCTCACTTTAGTAGTAGCAGCCTGGGCGCTTCAACAGATTCTCACTTTAGTAGTAGAAGCCTGGGCGCTTCAACAGATTCTCACTTTAGTAGTAGAAGCCTGGGCGCTTCAACAAAGTCACACTTTAGTAGTAGAAGCCTGGGCGCTTCAACAAAGTCACACTTTAGTAGTAGAAGCCTGGGCGCTTCAACAAAGTCACACTTTAGTAGTAGAAGCCTGGGCGCTTCAACAAAGTCACACTTTAGTAGTAGAAGCCTGGGCGCTTCAACAAAGTCACACTTTAGTAGTAGAAGCCTGGGCGCTTCAACAAAGTCACACTTTAGTAGTAGAAGCCTGGGCGCTTCAACAAAGTCACACTTTAGTAGTAGAAGCCTGGGCGCTTCAACAAAGTCACACTTTAGTAGTAGAAGCCTGGGCGCTTCAACAAAGTCACACTTTAGTAGTAGAAGCCTGGGCGCTTCAACAAAGTCACACTTTAGTAGTAGAGTAGAAGCCTGGGCGCTTCAACAGATTCTCACTTTAGTAGTAGAAGCCTGGGCGCTTCAACAAAGTCACACTTTAGTAGTAGAAGCCTGGGCGCTTCAACAAAGTCACACTTTAGTAGTAGAAGCCTGGGCGCTTCAACAAAGTCACACTTTAGTAGTAGAAGCCTGGGCGCTTCAACAAAGTCACACTTTAGTAGTAGAAGCCTGGGCGCTTCAACAGATTCTCACTTTAGTAGTAGAAGCCTGGGCGCTTCAACAAAGTCACACTTTAGTAGTAGAAGCCTGGGCGCTTCAACAAAGTCACACTTTAGTAGTAGAAGCCTGGGCGCTTCAACAAAGTCACACTTTAGTAGTAGAAGCCTGGGCGCTTCAACAAAGTCACACTTTAGTAGTAGAAGCCTGGGCGCTTCAACAAAGTCACACTTTAGTAGTAGAAGCCTGGGCGCTTCAACAAAGTCACACTTTAGTAGTAGAAGAGAAGCCTGGGCGCTTCAACAAAGTCACACTTTAGTAGTAGAAGCCTGGGCGCTTCAACAAAGTCACACTTTAGTAGTAGAAGCCTGGGCGCTTCAACAAAGTCACACTTTAGTAGTAGAAGCCTGGGCGCTTCAACAAAGTCACACTTTAGTAGTAGAAGCCTGGGCGCTTCAACAAAGTCACACTTTAGTAGTAGAAGCCTGGGCGCTTCAACAAAGTCACACTTTAGTAGTAGAAGCCTGGGCGCTTCAACAGATTCTCACTTTAGTAGTAGAAGCCTGGGCGCTTCAACAGATTCTCACTTTAGTAGTAGAAGCCTGGGCGCTTCAACAGATTCTCACTTTAGTAGTAGAAGCCTGGGCGCTTCAACAAAGTCACACTTTAGTAGTAGAAGCCTGGGCGCTTCAACAAAGTCACACTTTAGTAGTAGAAGCCTGGGCGCTTCAACAAAGTCAAGTCACACTTTAGTAGTAGAAGCCTGGGCGCTTCAACAAGTCACACTTTAGTAGTAGAAGCCTGGGCGCTTCAACAAAGTCACACTTTAGTAGTAGAAGCCTGGGCGCTTCAACAAATTCACACTTTAGTAGTAGAAGCCTGGGCGCTTCAACAAAGTCACACTTTAGTAGTAGAAGCCTGGGCGCTTCAACAAAGTCACACTTTAGTAGTAGAAGCCTGGGCGCTTCAACAGATTCACACTTTAGTAGTAGAAGCCTGGGCGCTTCAACAGATTCTCACTTTAGTAGTAGAAGCCTGGGCGCTTCAACAAAGTCTCACTTTAGTAGTAGAAGCCTGGGCGCTTCAACAAAGTCACACTTTAGTAGTAGAAGCCTGGGCGCTTCAACAAAGTCACACTTTAGTAGTAGAAGCCTGGGCGCTTCAACAAGTCACACTTTAGTAGTAGAAGCCTGGGCGCTTCAACAGATTCTCACTTTAGTAGTAGAAGCCTGGGCTGGGCGCTTCAACAGATTCTCACTTTAGTAGTAGAAGCCTGGGCGCTTCAACAAAGTCACACTTTAGTAGTAGAAGCCTGGGCGCTTCAACAAAGTCACACTTTAGTAGTAGAAGCCTGGGCGCTTCAACAAAGTCACACTTTAGTAGTAGAAGCCTGGGCGCTTCAACAAAGTCACACTTTAGTAGTAGAAGCCTGGGCGCTTCAACAAAGTCACACTTTAGTAGTAGAAGCCTGGGCGCTTCAACAAAGTCACACTTTAGTAGTAGAAGCCTGGGCGCTTCAACAGATTCTCACTTTAGTAGTAGAAGCCTGGGCGCTTCAACAGATTCTCACTTTAGTAGTAGAAGCCTGGGCGCTTCAACAAAGTCACACTTTAGTAGTAGAAGCCTGGGCGCTTCAACAAAGTCACACTTTAGTAGTAGAAGCCTGGGCGCTTCAACAAAGTCACACTTTAGTAGTAGAAGCCTGGGCGCTTCAACAAAGTCACACTTTAGTAGTAGAAGCCTGGGCGCTTCAACAGATTCTCACTTTAGTAGTAGAAGCCTGGGCGCTTCAACAAAGTCACACCTTTAGTAGTAGAAGCCTGGGCGCTTCAACAAAGTCACACTTTAGTAGTAGCTAGTTTTTCTTTTGTAAGCCTGGGCGTGGTTTTTATTAGTTTCTTCAACAAAGTCACACTTTAGTAGTAGAAGCCACCACACACCCCTGGCGCTTCAAAAACAAAGTCAACACTTTAGTAGTAGATAGCCTGGGCGCTTCAACAAAGTCACACTTTAGTAGTAGAAGCCTGGGCGCTTCAACAAAGTCACACTTTAGTAGTAGAAGCCTGGGCGCTTCAACAAAGTCACACTTTAAGTAGTAGAAGCCTGGGCGCTTCAACAGATTCTCACTTTAGTAGTAGAGAAGCCTGGGCGCTTCAACAAAGTCCACACTTTAGTAGTAGAAGCCTGGGCGCTTCAACAAAGTCACACTTTAGTAGTAGAAGCTGGGCGCTTCGCTTCAACAAAGTCACACTTTAGTAGTAGAAGCCTGGGCGCTTCAACAAAGTCACACTTTAGTAGTAGAAGCCTGGGCGCTTCAACAGATTCTCACTTTAGTAGTAGAAGCCTGGGCGCTTCAACAGATTCTCACTTTAGTAGTAGAAGCCTGGGCGCTTCAACAAAGTCACACTTTAGTAGTAGAAGCCTGGGCGCTTCAACAGATTCTCACTTTAGTAGTAGAAGCCTGGGCGCTTCAACAAAGTCACACTTTAGTAGTAGAAGCCTGGGCGCTTCAACAAAGTCACACTTTAGTAGTAGAAGCCTGGGCGCTTCAACAAAGTCACACTTTAGTAGTAGAAGCCTGGGCGCTTCAACAAAGTCACACTTTAGTAGTAGAAGCCTGGGCGCTTCAACAGATTCTCACTTTAGTAGTAGAAGCCTGGGCGCTTCAACAAAGTCACACTTTAGTAGTAGAGTAGAAGCCTGGGCGCTTCAACAAAGTCACACTTTAGTAGTAGAAGCCTGGGCGCTTCAACAAAGTCACACTTTAGTAGTAGAAGCCTGGGCGCTTCAACAAAGTCTCACTTTTAGTAGTAGAAGCCTGGGCGCTTCAACAGATTCTCACTTTAGTAGTAGAAGCCTGGGCGCTTCAACAGATTCTCACTTTAGTAGTAGAAGCCTGGGCGCTTCAACAAAGTCACACTTTAGTAGTAGAAGCCTGGGGCGCTTCAACAAAGTCACACTTTAGTAGTAGAAGCCTGGGCGCTTCAACAAGTCACACTTTAGTAGTAGAAGCCTGGGCGCTTCAACAAAGTCACACTTTAGTAGTAGAAGCCTGGGCGCTTCAAACAAAGTCACACTTTAGTAGTAGAAGCCTGGGCGCTTCAACAAAGTCACACTTTAGTAGTAGAAGCCTGGGCGCTTCAACAAAGTCACTCTTTAGTAGTAGAAGCCTGGGCGCTTTCAACAAAGTCACACTTTAGTAGTAAAGCCTGGTGCTTCAACAAAGTCACACTTTAGTAGTAGAAGCCTGGGCGCTTCAACAGATTCTCACTTTAGAATAGTAGCTAAGCCTGGGCGCTTCAACAAAGTCACACTTTAGTAGTAGAAGCCTGGGCGCTTCAACAAAGTCACACTTTATAGTAGATAAAGAAGCCTGGGCGCTTCAACAAAGTCACACTTTAGTAGTAGAAGCCTGGGCGCTTCAAACAAAGTCACACTTTAGTAGTAGAAGCCTGGGCGCTTCAACAGATTCTCACTTTTAGTAGTAAAGCCTGGGCGCTTCAACAGAGTTCTCACTTTAGTAGTAGCCTGGCGGCTGTCAAGCCTGGGCGCTTCCAACAAAGTCACACTTTAGTAGTAGAAGCCCTGGGCGCTTCAAACAGATTCTCACTTTAGTAGTAGAAGCCTGGGCGCTTCAACAAAGTCACACTTTAGTAGTAGAAGCCAAGCCTGGGCGCTTCAACAAAGTCACACTTTAGTTAGTAGAAGCCTGGGCGCTTCAACAAAGTCACACTTTAGTAGTAGAAGCCTGGGCGCTTCAACAAAGCTCACAACTTTAGTAGTAGAAGCCCTCGGGCAGCTTAAACTGATTCTACACTCTTAGTAGTAGAAGCCTGGGCGCTTCAAACAAAGTCACACTTTAGTAGTAGAAGCCTGGGCGCTTCAACAAAGTCACACTTTAGTAGTAGAAGCCTGGGCGCTTCAACAAAGTCACACTTTAGTAGTAGAAGCCCTGGGCGCTTCAACAAAGTCACACCTTTAGTAGTAGAAGCTGGGCGCTTAACAGATTCTCACTTTAGTAGTAGAAGCCTGGGCGCTTCAACAGAGTCTCACTTTAGTAGTAGAAGCCTGGGCGCTTCAACAAAGTCACACTTTAGTAGTAGAAGCCTGGGCGCTTCAACAAAGTCACACTTTAGTAGAGTAGTAGAAGCCTGGGCGCTTCAACAAAGTCACACTTTAGTAGTAGAAGCCTGGGCGCTTCAACAAAGTCACACTTTAGTAGTAGAAGCCTGGGCGCTTCAACAGATTCTCACTTTAGTAGTAGAAGCCTGGGCGCTTCAACAAAGTCACACTTTAGTAGTAGAAGCCTGGGCGCTTCAACAAAGTCACACTTTAGTAGTAGAAGCCTGGGGCGCTTCAACAAAGTCAACACTTTAGTAGTAGAAGCCTGGGCGCTTCAACAGAAGTCACACTTTAGTAGTAGAAGCCTGGGCGCTTCAACAAAGTCACACTTTAGTAGTAGAAGCCTGGGCGCTTCAACAGATTCTCACTTTAGTAGTAGAAGCCTGGGCGCTTCAACAAAGTCACAACTTTAGTAGTAGAAGCCTGGGCGCTTCAACAAAGTCACACTTTAGTAGTAGAAGCCTGGGCGCCTTCAACAAAGTCACACTTTAGTAGTAGAAGCCTGGCCTGGGCGCTTCAACAAAGTCACACCTTTCGTAGTAGAAGCCTGGGCGCTTCAACAAAGTCACACTTTAGCTAGTAGAAGCCTGGGCGCTTCAAAGATTCTCACTCTTAGTAGTAGAGCCTGGGCGCTTCAACAGATTCTCACTTTAGTAGTAGAAGCCTGGGCGCTTCAACAAAGTCACACTTTAGTCGTAGAAAGCCTGGGCGCTTCAACAAAGTCACACTTTAGTTGTAGAAGCCCTGGGCGCTTCAACAAAGTCACACTTTAGTAGTAGAAGCCTGGGCCGCTTCAAACAAAGTCACAACTTTAGTCAGTAGAAGCCTGGGCGCTTCAACAAAGTCACCACTTTAGTAGTAGAAAGCCTGGGCGCTTCAACAAAGTCCACCACCTTTAGTAGTAGAAGCCTGGGCGCTTCAACAGATTTCACTTTAGTAGTAGAAAGGCCTGGGCGCTTCCAACAGATTATCACTTTACTTTAGTAGTAGAAGCCTGGGCGCTTACAACAATAGTCACACTTTAGTAGTAGAAGCCTGGGCGCTTCAACCAAAGTCACACTTTAGTAGTAGAAGCCTGGGCGCTTCAACAAAGTCACACTTAGTAGTAGAAGCACTGGGCGCTTTCAACAAAGTCACACTTTAGTAGTAGAAGCCTGGGCGCCTTCAACAGATTCTCACATTTAGTAGTAGAAGCCTGGGCGCTTCAACAAAGTCCACTTTAGTAGTCAGAAGCCTGGGCGCTTCCAACAAAGTCCACACTTTAGTAGTCAGAAGCCATGGGCGCTTCAACAAAGTACACTTTAGTAGTAGAAGCCTGGGCGCTTCAACCAAAGTTCACCTTTAGTAGTAGAAGCCTGGGCGCTTCAACAAAGTCAAACTTTAGTAGTAGAAGCCCCTGGGCGCTTCAACAAAGTCACACTTAGTAGTAGAAGCCCTGGGCGCTTCAACAGATCTCACACTTTAGAGTAGTAGAAGCCTGGGCGCTTCAACAAAGTCACACTTTAGTAGTAGAAGCCTGGGCGCTTCAAACAAAGTCACACCTTTAGTAGTAGAAGCCTGGGCGCTTCAACAAAGTCACACTTTAGTAGTAGAAGCCCTGGGCGCTTCACACAAAGTCACACTTTAGTAGTAGAAGCCTGGGCGCTTCAACAGATTCTCACTTTAGTAGTAGAAGCCTGGGCGCTTCAACAGATTCTCACTTTAGTAGTAGAAGCCTGGGCGCTTCAACAAAGTCACACTTTAGTAGTAGAAGCCTGGGCGCTTCAACAGAGTCTACACTTTAGTAGTAGAAGCCTGGGCTCTTCAACACCAAAGTCACCCTTTAGTAGTTGACAGCCTGGGCGCTTTCAAACCAAGTCCACACTTTAGTAGTAGAAGTCTGGGCGCTTCAAACACAAGTCACACTTAGTAGGTAGCACAGCACTGGGCGCTATCAAACCCCCTCAGATTTCGATTTCTCACTTTAGTAGTAGCAAGCCTGGGCGCTTCACACAAGTCACACTTTAGTAGTAGAAGGCCTG
Source organism: Coregonus ussuriensis (assembly GCA_031479575.1). Lineage (NCBI taxonomy): Eukaryota > Metazoa > Chordata > Actinopteri > Salmoniformes > Salmonidae > Coregonus > Coregonus ussuriensis. The sequence goes on along the minus strand of CM062494.1, from coordinate 144,736,700 downwards.
GGGCGCTTCAACAAAGTCACACTTTAGTAGTAGAAGCCTGGGCGCTTCAACAAAGTCACACTTTAGTAGTAGAAAGCCTGGGCGCTTCAACAAAGTCAACACTTTAGTAGTAGAAGCCTGGGCGCTTCAACAAAGTCACACTTTAGTAGTAGAAGCCTGGGCGCTTCAACAGATTCTCACTTTAGTAGTAGTAGAAGCCTGGGCGCTTCAAACAGATTCTCACTTTAGTAGTAGAAGCCTGGGCGCTTCAACAAAGTCACACTTTAGTAGTAGAAGCCTGGGCGCTTCAACAAAGTCACACTTTAGTAGTAGAAGCCTGGGCGCTTCAACAAAGTCCACACTTTAGTAGTAGAAGCCTGGGCGCTTCAACAGATTCTCACTTTAGTAGTAGAAGCCTGGGCGCTTCAACAAAGTCACACTTTAGTAGTAGAAGCCTGGGCGCTTCATCAGATTCTCACTTTTAGTAGTAGAAGCCTGGGCGCTTCAACAGATTCCTCACTTTAGTAGTAGAAGCCTGGGCGCCGCCCCCCCCTTCAAACCAAAGGTCACACTTTAGTAGTATTTAAATAGAAAGCCTGGGCGCTTCAAACAGATTCTCACTTTAGTAGTAGAAGCCTGGGGGCGCTTCAACAGATTCTCACTTTAGTAGTAGAAGCCTGGGCGCTTCAACAAAGTCACACTTTAGTAGTAAGTAAAGCCTGGCGCTTCAACAAAGTCACACTTTAGTAGTAGAAGCCTGGGCGCCTTCAACAAAGTCCACACATTTAGTAGTAGAAGCCTGGCGCATTCAACAAAGTCACACTTTAGAGTAGTATAGAAGCCTGGGCGCTTCAACAAAGTCACACTTAGTAGTAGAAGCCTGGGCGCATTCAACAAAGTCACACTTTAGTAGTAGAAGCCTGGGCCCCCCGCTTCACACAGATTCTCACTTTAGTAGTTCGAGAAGCCTGGGCGCCCCCCCAACCGGGCAGACTTCAACAGATTATCACTTTAGTAAGTAGAAGCCTGGGCGCTTCAACAAAGTCACACTTTAGTAGTAGAAGCCCTGGGCGCTTCAAACAAAGTCACACTTTAGTAGTAGAAGCCTGGGGCGCTTCAACAAAGTCACACTTTAGTAGTAGAAGCCTGGGGCTTCAACAAAGTCACACTTTAGTAGTAGAAGCCTGGGCGCTACAACAGATTCTCACTTTAGTAGAGAAGCCTGGGCGCTTAATGGGTGGCAACAAAGTCACACTTTAGTAGTAGAAACAGCCTGGGCGCTTCCAACAAAGTCACACTTTAGTAGTAGTAAGCCTGGGTAGCGCTTCAACAAAGTCACACTTTAGTAGCAAATAGAAGCCTGGGCGCTTCAACAAAGTCACACTTTAGTAGTAGAAGCCTGGGCGCTTCAACAAAGTCACACTTTAGTAGTAGAAGCCTGGGGCGCTTCAACAAAGGGGTCACCAATCTTTAGTAGTAGAAGCCTGGGCGCTTCAACAAAGTCACACTTTAGTAGTAGAAAAAAAAAAAAAGTAGAGCCTGGGCGCTTCAACAGATTCTCACTTTAGTAGTAGAAGCCTGGGCGCTTCAACAAAAAGTCACACTTTAGTAGTAGAAGCCTGGGCGCTTCAACAAAGTCACACTTTAGTAGTAGAAGCCCTGGGCCGCTTCAACAAAGTCACACTTTAGTAGTAGAAGCCTGGGCGCTTCAACAAAGTCACACTTTAGTAGTAGAAGCCTGGGCGCTTCAACAGATTCTCACTTTAGTAGTAAGAAGCCTGGGCGCTTCAACAGATTCTCACTTAAGTAGTAGTAGAAAGCCTGGGCGCTTCAAACAAAGTCACACTTAGTAAAAAAACGAAACCAGCCTGGGCGCTTCAACAGATTCTCACTTAGTAGTAAAGCCCTGTCGCTTCAACAAAGTCACACTTTTTAGTAGTAGAATAGAAGCCTGGGCGCTTCAACAAAGTCACACTTTAGTAGTAGAAGCCTGGGCGCTTAAACAAAGTCACACTTTAGTAGTAGAAGCCTGGGCGCTTCAACAAAGTCACACTTTAGTAGTAGAAGCCTGGGCGCTTCAAACAGATTCTCACTTTAGTAGTAGAAGCCTGGGCGCTTCAACAAAAGTCACACTTTAGTAGTAGAAGCCTGGGCGCTTCAACAAAGGTCACACTTTAGTAGTAGAAGCCTGGGCGCTTCAACAAAGTCACACTTTAGTAGTAGAAGCCTGGGCGCTTCAACAAAGTCACACTTTAGTAGTAGAAGCCTGGGCGCTTCAACAAGATTCTCACTTAGTAGTAGAAGCCTGGGCGCTTCAACAAGATTCACACTTTAGTAGTAGAAGCCTGGGCGCTTCAACAAAGTCACACTTTAGTAGTAGAAGCGCTGGGCGCTTCAACAAAGTCACACTTTAGTAGTAGAAGCCTGGGCCTGGGCGCTTTCAACAAAGTCACACTTTAGTAGTAGAAGCCTGGGCGCTTCAACAAAGTCACACTTTAGTAGTAGAAGCCTGGGCGCTTCAACAAAGTCACACTTTAGTAGTAGAAGCCTGGGCGCTTCAACAGAAGTCTCACTTTAGTAGTAGAAGCCTGGGCGCTTCAACAAAGTCACACTTTAGTAGTAGAAGCCTGGGCGCTTCAACAAAGTCACACTTTAGTAGTAGAAGCCTGGGCGCTTCAACAAAGTCACACTTTAGTAGTAGAAGCCTGGGCGCTTCAACAGATTCACACTTTAGTAGTAGAAGCCTGGGCGCTTCAACAAGATTCTCACTTTAGTAGTAGAAGCCCTGGGCGCTTCAACAGATTCACACTTTAGTAGTAGAAGCCCTGGGCGCTTCAACAAAGTCATCACTTTAGTAGTAGAAGCCTGGGCGCTTCAACAAAGTCACACTTTAGTAGTAGAAGCCTGGGCGCTTCAACAGATTCACACTTTAGTATTGTAGAGAAGCCTGGCGCTTTGGTAAGTTTTTTCAACAGATTCTCACTTTAGTAGTAGAAGCCTGGGCGCTTCAAACAGATTCTCCACTTTTTAGTAGTAGAAGCCCTGGGCGCTTCAACAGATTCTCACTTTAGTAGTAGAGAAGCCTGGGCGGGTTTATTCAACAAAGTCACACTTTAAGTAGTAGAAGCCTGGGCGCTTTCAACAAAGTCACACTTTAGTAGTATTAGAAGCCTGGGCGCTTCAACAAAGTCACACTTTAGTAATAGAAGCCTGGGCGCTTCAACAAAGTCACACTTTAGGTAGTAGAAGCCTGGGCGCTTCAAAACAGATTCTCACTTTAGTAGTAGAAGCCAGGGCGCCTTCAACAAAGTCACACTTTAGTAGTAGAAAGCCTGGGCGCTTCAACAAAGTCACACTTTAGTAGTAGAAGCCTGGGCGGGCTTCAACAGATTCTCACTTTAGTAGTAGAAAAGCCTGGCGCTTCAATTCAACAAGATCACACTTTAGTAGTAGAAGCCTGGGCGCTTCAACAAAGTCACACTTTAGTAGTAGAAGCCCTGGGCGCTTCAACAAAGTCACACTTTAGTAGTAGAAGCCTGGGCGCTTCAACAAAGTCACACTTTAGTAGTAGAAGCCTGGGCGCTTCAACAAAGTCACACTTTAGTAGTAGAAGCCTGGGCGCTTCAACAAAGTCACACTTTAGTAGTAGAAGCCTGGGCGCTTCAACAAAGTCACACTTTAGTAGTAGAAGCCTGGGCGCTTCAACAAAGTCACACTTTAGTAGTAGAAGCCTGGGCGCTTCAACAAAGTCACACTTTAGTAGTAGAAGCCTGGGGCTTCAACAAAGTCACACTTTAGTAGTAGAAGCCTGGGCGCTTCAACAGATTCTCACTATTAGTAGTAGAAGCCTGGGCGCTTCAACAAAGTCACACTTTAGTAGTAGAAGCCTGGGCATGGGCGCTTCAACAAAGTCACACTTTAGTAGTAGAAGCCTGGGGCGCTACAACAAAAGTCACACTTTAGTAGTAGAAGCCTGGGCGCTTCAACAAAGTCACACTATAGTAGTAGAAGCCTGGGCGCTTCAACAAAGTCACACTTTAGTAGTAGAAGCCTGGGCGCTCAACAGATTCTCACTTTAGTAGTAGAAGCCTGGGGCGCTTCCTACAAAGTCACAACTTTAGTAGTAGAAGCCTGGGCGCTTCAACAGATTCTCACTTTAGTAGTAGAAGCCTGGGCGCTTCAACAAAGTCACACTTTAGTAGTAGAAGCCTGGGCGCTTCAACAAAGTCACACTTTAGTAGTAGAATCATGGGCGCTCAACAAAGTCCCAAGCCTGGGCGCTTCAACAACAGTCACACTTTCAGTAGTAGAAGCCTGGCGCCTTCAACAGATTCTCACTTTAGTAGTAGAAGCCTGGGCGCTTCAACAGATTCACACTTTAGTAGTAGAAGCCAAGCCTGGGCGCTTCAACAAGTCACACTTTAGTAGTAGAAGCCTGGGCGCTTCAACAAAGTCACACTTTAGTAGTAGAAGCCTGGGCGCTTCAACAAAGTCACACTTTAGTAGTAGAAGCCTGGGCGCTTCAACAGATTCTCACTTTAGTAGTAGAAGCCTGGGCGCTTCAACAGATTCTCACTTTAGTAGTAGAAGCCTGGGCGCTTCAACAAAGTCACACTTTAGTAGTAGAAGCCTGGGCGCTTCAACAAAGTCACACTTTAGTAGTAGAAGCCTGGGCGCTTCAACAAAGTCACACTTTAGTAGTAGAAGCCTGGGCGCTTCAACAGATTCTCACTTTAGTAGTAGAAGCCTGGGCGCTTCAACAGATTCTCACTTTAGTAGTAGAAGCCTGGGCGCTTCAACAGATTCTCACTTTAGTAGTAGAAGCCTGGGCGCTTCAACAAAGTCACACTTTAGTAGTAGAAGCCTGGGCGCTTCAACTCAACAAAGTCACACTTTAGTAGTAGAAGCCTGGGCGCTTCAACAAAGTCACACTTTAGTAGTAGCAGCCTGGGCGCTTCAACAGATTCTCACTGTAGTAGACTTCATTAAATTAGACCAACTTTTATGCCTGTGCGCAGCGCTTCTAAAAATTAATCTTTCAGCACCTCAATCACTGTGCGCACAGCTCACCAGTCAGGCAGTGTTGCTGTCTGTCTGTCTGTCTCACAGCTCCCCAGTCAGGCAGTGTTGCTGTCTGTCTGTCTGTCTCACAGCTCCCCAGTCAGGCAGTGTTGCTGTCTGTCTGTCTGTCTCACAGCTCCCCAGTCAGGCAGTGTTGCTGTCTGTCTGTCTGTCTGTCTCACAGCTCACCAGTCAGGCAGTGTTGCTGTCTGTCTGTCTGTCTCACAGCTCCCCAGTCAGGCAGTGTTGCTGTCTGTCTGTCTGTCTCACAGCACAGCTCCCCAGTCAGGCAGTGTTGCTGTCTGTCTGTCTGTCTCACAGCTCCCCAGTCAGGCAGTGTTGCTGTCTGTCTGTCTGTCTCACAGCTCCCCAGTCAGGCAGTGTTGCTGTCTGTCTGTCTGTCTGTCTCACAGCTCCCCAGTCAGGCAGTGTTGCTGTCTGTCTGTCTGTCTGTCTCACAGCTCCCCAGTCAGGCAGTGTTGCTGTCTGTCTGCTCTGTCTCACAGCTCCCCAGTCAGGCAGTGTTGCTGTCTGTCTGTCTGTCTCACAGCTCCCCAGTCAGGCAGTGTTGCTGTCTGTCTGTCTGTCTCACAGCTCCCCAGTCAGGCAGTGTTGCTGTCTGTCTGTCTGTCTGTCTCACAGCTCCCCAGTCAGGCAGTGTTGCTCTGTCTGTCTGTCTGTCTCACAGCTCCCCCCAGTCAGGCAGTGTTGCTGTCTGTCTGTCTGTCTCACAGCTCCCCAGTCAGGCAGTGTTGCTGTCTGTCTGTCTGTCTGTCCCCTCACAGCTCCCCAGTCAGGCAGTGTTGCTGTCCTGTCCCCCCCCCCCCCCCCCCCCCCCGCCCCCCCCCCCCCCCCCCCCCCCCCCCCCCTGTCTGTCCTGTCTCACAGCTCCCCAGTTCAGGCAGTGTTGCTGTCTGTCCTGTCTGTTTTTTTTCTGTCTGTCTCACAGCTCCCCAGTCAGGCAGTGTTGCCTGTCTGTCTGTCTGTCTGTCTCACAGCTCCCCAGTCAGCAGTGTTAGGCTGTCTGTCTTCTGTCTCACAGCTCCCCAGTTCCCCAGGCAGTGTTGCTGTCTGTCTGTCTGTCTGTCCTGTCTCACCGGTCGCAACAGCTCTCCCAGTCCAGGCAGTGTTGCTGTCTGTCCTGTCTCACAGCTCCCCAGTCAGTGCAGTGTTGCTGTCTGTCTGTCTCAACAGCTCCCCAGTCAGGCAGTGTTGCTGTCTGGTCTGTCTGTCTGTCACAGCTCCCCAGTCAGGCAGTGTTGCTGTCTGTCTGTCTGTCTGTCTCACAGCTCCCCAGTCAGGCAGTGTTGCTGTCTGTCTGTCTGTCTCACAGCTCCCCAGTCAGGCAGTGTTGCTGTCTGTCTGTCTGTCTCACAGCTCCCCAGTCAGGCAGTGTTGCTGTCTGTCTGTCTGTCTCACAGCTCCCCAGTCAGGCAGTGTTGCTGTCTGTCTGTCTGTCTGTCTCACAGCTCCCCAGTCAGGCAGTGTTGCTGTCTGTCTGTCTGTCTGTCTGTCTCACAGCTCCCCAGTCAGGCAGTGTTGCTGTCTGTCTGTCTGTCTGTCTCACAGCTCCCCAGTCAGGCAGTGTTGCTGTCTGTCTGTCTGTCTCACAGCTCCCCAGTCAGGCAGTGTTGCTGTCTGTCTGTCTGTCTCACAGCTCCCCAGTCAGGCAGTGTTGCTGTCTGTCTGTCTGTCTGTCTGTCTCACAGCTCCCCAGTCAGGCAGTGTTGCTGTCTGTCTGTCTGTCTCACAGCTCCCCCAGTCAGGCAGTGTTGCTGTCTGTCTGTCTGGTCTCACAGCTCCCCAGTCAGGCAGTGTTGCTGTCTGTCTGTCTGTCTGTCTGTCTGTCTCACAGCTCCCCAGTCCTGTCTCACAGCTCCCCAGTCAGGCAGTGTTGCTGTCTGTCTGTCTGTCTCACAGCTCCCCAGTCAAGGCAGTGTTGCTGTCTGTCTGTCTGTCTCACAGCTCCCCAGTCAGGCAGTGTTGCTGTCTGTCCTGTCTGTCTGTCTCACAGCTCCCCAGTCAGGCAGTGTTGCTGTCTGTCTGTCTGTCTCACAGCTCCCCAGTCAGGCAGTGTTGCTGTCTGTCTGTCTGTCTCTCACAGCTCCCCAGTCAGGCAGTGTTGCTGTCTGTCTGTCTGTCTCACAGCACAGCTCCCCAGTCAGGCAGTGTGCTGTCTGTCTGTCTGTCTGTCTCACAGCTCCCCAGTCAGGCAGTGTTGCTGTCTGTCTGTCTGTCTGTCTCACAGCTCCCCAGTCCTGTCTCACAGCTCCCCAGTCAGGCAGTGTTGCTGTCTGTCTGTCTGTCTCACAGCTCCCCAGTCAGGCAGTGTTTGCTGTCTTCTGTCTGTCTCACAGCTCCCCAGTCAGGCAGTGTTGCTGTCTGTCTGTCTCACAGCTCCCCAGTCAGGCAGTGTTGCTGTCTGTCTGTCTCACAGCTCCCCAGTCAGGCAGTGTTGCTGTCTGTCTGTCTCACAGCTCCCCAGTCAGGCAGTGTTGCTGTCTGTCTGTCTCACAGCTCCCCAGTCAGGCAGTGTTGCTGTCTGTCTGTCTGTCTCACAGCTCCCCAGTCAGGCAGTGTTGCTGTCTGTCTGTCTGTCTCACAGCAGCTCCCCAGTCAGGCAGTGTTGCTGTCTGTCTGTCTGTCTCACAGCTCCCCAGTCAGGCAGTGTTGCTGTCTGTCTGTCTGTCTCACAGCTCCCCAGTCAGGCAGTGTTGCTGTCTGTCTGTCTGTCTCACAGCTCCCCAGTCAGGCAGTGTTGCTGTCTGTCTGTCTGTCTCACAGCTCCCCAGTCAGGCAGTGTTGCTGTCTGTCTGTCTGTCTCACAGCTCCCCAGTCAGGCAGTGTTGCTGTCTGTCTGTCTGTCTGTCTCACAGCTCCCCAGTCAGGCAGTGTTGCTGTCTGTCTGTCTGTCTCACAGCTCCCCAGTCAGGCAGTGTTGCTGTCTGTCTGTCTGTCTCACAGCTCCCCAGTCAGGCAGTGTTGCTGTCTGTCTGTCTGTCTCACAGCTCCCCAGTCAGGCAGTGTTGCTGTCTGTCTGTCTCACAGCTCCCCAGTCAGGCAGTGTTGCTGTCTGTCTGTCTCACAGCTCCCCAGTCCAGTCAGGCAGTGTTGCTGTCTGTCTGTCTGTCTCACAGCTCCCCAGTCAGGCAGTGTTGCTGTCTGTCTGTCTGTCTCACAGCTCCCCAGTCAGGCAGTGTTGCTGTCTGTCTGTCTGTCTCACAGCTCCCCAGTCAGGCAGTGTTGCTGTCTGTCTGTCTGTCTCACAGCTCCCCAGTCAGGCAGTGTTGCTGTCTGTCTGTCTGTCTCACAGCTCCCCAGTCAGGCAGTGTTGCTGTCTGTCTGTCTGTCTCACAGCTCCCCAGTCAGGCAGTGTTGCTGTCTGTCTGTCTGTCTCACAGCTCCCCAGTCAGGCAGTGTTGCTGTCTGTCTGTCTGTCTCACAGCTCCCCAGTCAGGCAGTGTTGCTGTCTGTCTGTCTGTCTCACAGCTCCCCAGTCAGGCAGTGTTGCTGTCTGTCTGTCTCACAGCTCCCCAGTCAGGCAGTGTTGCTGTCTGTCTGTCTGTCCTCCCCAGTCAGGCAGTGTTGCTGTCTGTCTGTCTCACAGCTCCCCAGTCAGGCAGTGTTGCTGTCTGTCTGTCTGTCTGTCTCACAGCTCCCCAGTCAGGCAGTGTTGCTGTCTGTCTGTCTGTCTGTCTCACAGCTCCCCAGTCAGGCAGTGTTGCTGTCTGTCTGTCTGTCTCACAGCTCCCCAGTCAGGCAGTGTTGCTGTCTGTCTGTCTCACAGCTCCCCAGTCAGGCAGTGTTGTTGTCTGTCTGTCTGTCTGTCTCACAGCTCCCCAGTCAGGCAGTGTTGCTGTCTGTCTGTCTGTGTGTCTCACAGCTCCCCAGTCAGGCAGTGTTGCTGTCTGTCTGTCTCACAGCTCCCCAGTCAGGCAGTGTTGCTGTCTGTCTGTCTGTCTCACAGCTCCCCAGTCAGGCAGTGTTGTGTTGCTGTCTGTCTGTCTGTCTCACAGCTCCCCAGTCAGGCAGTGTTGCTGTCTGTCTGTCTGTCTCACAGCTCCCCAGTCAGGCAGTGTTGCTGTCTGTCTGTCTCACAGCTCCCCAGTCAGGCAGTGTTGCTGTCTGTCTGTCTGTCTCACAGCTCCCCAGTCAGGCAGTGTTGCTGTCTGTCTGTCTGTCTCACAGCTCCCCAGTCAGGCAGTGTTGCTGTCTGTCTGTCTGTCTCACAGCTCCCCAGTCAGGCAGTGTTGCTGTCTATCTGTCTGTCTCACAGCTCCCCAGTCAGGCAGTGTTGCTGTCTGCCTGTCTGTCTCACAGCTCCCCAGTCAGGCAGTGTTGCTGTCTGCCTGTCTGTCTCACAGCTCCCCCAGTCAGGCAGTGTTGCTGTCTGTCTGTCTGTCTCACAGCTCCCCAGTCAGGCAGTGTTGCTGTCTGTCCTCCCCAGTCAGGCAGTGTTGCTGTCTGTCTGTCTCACAGCTCCCCAGTCAGGCAGTGTTGCTGTCTGTCTGTCTCACAGCTCCCCAGTCAGGCAGTGTTGCTGTCTGTCTGTCTGTCTCACAGCTCCCCAGTCAGGCAGTGTTGCTGTCTGTCTGTCTGTCTCACAGCTCCCCAGTCAGGCAGTGTTGCTGTCTGTCTGTCTGTCTCACAGCTCCCCAGTCAGGCAGTGTTTGCTGTCTGTCTGTCTGTCTCACAGCTCCCCAGTCAGGCAGTGTTGCTGTCTGTCTGTCTGTCTCACAGCTCCCCAGTCAGGCAGTGTTGCTGTCTGTCTGTCTGTCTCACAGCTCCCCAGTCAGGCAGTGTTGCTGTCTGTCTGTCTGTCTCACAGCTCACCCAGTCAGGCAGTGTTGCTGTCTGTCTGTCTCACAGCTCCCCAGTCAGGCAGTGTTGCTGTCTGTCTGTCTGTCTCACAGCTCCCCAGTCAGGCAGTGTTGCTGTCTCCCCAGTCAGGCAGTGTTGCTGTCTGTCTGTCTGTCTCACAGCTCCCCAGTCAGGCAGTGTTGCTGTCTGTCTGTCTGTCTCACAGCTCCCCAGTCAGGCAGTGTTGCTGCCTGTCTGTCTGTCTCACAGCTCCCCAGTCAGGCAGTGTTGCTGTCTGTCTGTCTGTCTCACAGCTCCCCAGTCAGGCAGTGTTGCTGTCCTGTCTGTCTGTCTCACAGCTCCCCAGTCAGGCAGTGTTGCTGTCTGTCTGTCTGTCTGTCTCACAGCTCCCCAGTCAGGCAGTGTTGCTGTCTGTCTGTCTGTCTCACAGCTCCCCAGTCAGGCAGTGTTGCTGTCTGCTGTCTGTCTCACAGCTCCCCAGTCAGGCAGTGTTGCTGTCTGTCTGTCTGTCTCACAGCTCCCCAGTCAGGCAGTGTTGCTGTCTGTCTGTCTCACAGCTCCCCAGTCAGGCAGTGTGTTGCTGTCTGTCTGTCTGTCTGTCTCACAGCTCCCCAGTCACAGGCAGTGTTGCTGTCTGTCTGTCTGTCTCACAGCTCCCCAGTCAGGCAGTGTTGCTGTCTGTCTGTCTGTCTCACAGCTCCCCAGTCAGGCAGTGTTGCTGTCTGTCTGTCTGTCTCACAGCTCCCCAGTCAGGCAGTGTTGCTGTCTGTCTGTCTGTCTCACAGCTCCCCAGTCAGGCAGTGTTGCTGTCTGTCTGTCTGTCTCACAGCTCCCCAGTCAGGCAGTGTTGCTGTCTGTCTGTCTGTCTCACAGCTCCCCAGTCAGGCAGTGTTGCTGTCTGTCTGTCTGTCTGTCTCACAGCTCCCCAGTCAGGCAGTGTTGCTGTCTGTCTGTCTGTCTGTCTCACAGCTCCCCAGTCAGGCAGTGTTGCTGTCTGTCTGTCTGTCTCACAGCTCCCCAGTCAGGCAGTGTTGCTGTCTGTCTGTCTGTCTCACAGCTCCCCAGTCAGGCAGTGTTGCTGTCTGTCTGTCTGTCTCACAGCTCCCCAGTCAGGCAGTGCAGTGTTTGCTGTCTGTCTGTCTGTCTCACAGCTCCCCAGTCAGGCAGTGTTGCTGTCTGTCTGTCTGTCTCACAGCTCCCCAGTCAGGCAGTGTAGCTGTCTGTCTGTCTGTCTCACAGCTCCCCCAGTCAGGCAGTGTTGCTGTCTGTCTGTCTGTCTCACAGCTCCCCAGTCAGGCAGTGTTGCTGTCTGTCTGTCTGTCTCACAGCTCCCCAGTCAGGCAGTGTTGCTGTCTGTCTGTCTGTCTCACAGCTCCCCAGTCAGGCAGTGTTGCTGTCTGCCTGTCTGTCTCACAGCTCCCCAGTCAGGCAGTGTTGCTGTCTGTCTGTCTGGCTGTCTGTCTCACAGCTCCCCAGTCAGGCAGTGTTGCTGTGTCGTGTCTGTCTGTCTCTCACAGCTCCCCAGTCAGGCAGTGTTGCTGTCTGTCTGTCTCACAGCTCCCCAGTCAGGCAGTGTGCTGTCTGTCTGTCTCACAGTCACAGCTCCCCAGTCAGGCAGTGTTGCTGTCTGTCTGTCTGTCTCACAGCTCCCCAGTCAGGCAGTGTTGCTGTCTGTCTGTCTGTCTCACAGCTCCCCAGTCAGGCAGTGTTGCTGTCTGTCTGTCTGTCTCACAGCTCCCCAGTCAGGCAGTGTTGCTGTCTGTCTGTCTGTCTCACAGCTCCCCAGTCAGGCAGTGTTGCTGTCTGTCTGTCTGTCTGTCTCACAGCTCCCCAGTCAGGCAGTGTTGCTGTCTGTCTGTCTGTCTCACAGCTCCCCAGTCAGGCAGTGTTGCTGTCTGTCTGTCTGTCTCACAGCTCCCCAGTCAGGCAGTGTTGCTGTCTGTCTGTCTGTCTCACAGCTCCCCAGTCAGGCAGTGTTGCTGTCTGTCTGTCTGTCTCACAGCTCCCCAGTCAGGCAGTGTTGCTGTCTGTCTGTCTGTCTCACAGCTCCCCAGTCAGGCAGTGTTGCTGTCTGTCTGTCTGCCCCAGTCAGGCAGTGTTGCTGTCTGTCTGTCTGTCTCACAGCTCCCCAGTCAGGCAGTGTTGCTGTCTGTCTGTCTGTCTCACAGCTCCCCAGTCAGGCAGTGTTGCTGTCTGTCTGTCTGTCTCACAGCTCCCCAGTCAGGCAGTGTTGCTGTCTGTCTGTCTGTCTCACAGCTCCCCAGTCAGGCAGTGTTGCTGTCTGTCTGTCTGTCTCACAGCTCCCCAGTCAGGCAGTGTTGCTGTCTGTCTGTCTGTCTGTCTCACAGCTCCCCAGTCAGGCAGTGTTGCTGTCTGTCTGTCTCACAGCTCCCCAGTCAGGCAGTGTTGCTGTCTGTCTGTCTCACAGCTCCCCAGTCAGGCAGTGTTGCTGTCTGTCTGTCTGTCTCACAGCTCCCCAGTCAGGCAGTGTTGCTGTCTGTCTGTCTGTCTCACAGCTCCCCAGTCAGGCAGTGTTGCTGTCTGTCTGTCTGTCTCACAGCTCCCCAGTCAGGGCAGTGTTGCCTGTCTTCTCCAGACTCCCAGTCAGGGTGTTGCTGTCTGTCTGTCTCACAGCTCCCCAGTCAGGCAGTGTTGCTGTCTGTCTGTCTGTCTGTCTCACAGCTCCCCAGTCAGGCAGTGTTGCTGTCTGTCTGTCTGTCTCACAGCTCCCCAGTCAGGCAGTGTTGCTGTCTGTCTGTCTGTCTCACAGCTCCCCAGTCAGGCAGTGTTGCTGTCTGTCTGTCTGTCTCACAGCTCCCCAGTCAGGCAGTGTTGCTGTCTGTCTGTCTGTCTCACAGCTCCCCAGTCAGGCAGTGTTGCTGTCTGTCTGTCTGTCTCACAGCTCCCCAGTCAGGCAGTGTTGCTGTCTGTCTGTCTGTCTCACAGCTCCCCAGTCAGGCAGTGTTGCTGTCTGTCTGTCTGTCTCACAGCTCCCCAGTCAGGCAGTGTTGCTGTCTGTCTGTCTGTCTCACAGCTCCCCAGTCAGGCAGTGTTGCTGTCTGTCTGTCTGTCTCACAGCCACAGCTCCCCAGTCAGGCAGTGTTGCTGTCTGTCTGTCTGTCTCACAGCTCCCCAGTCAGGCAGTGTTGCTGTCTGTCTGTCTGTCTCACAGCTCCCCAGTCAGGCAGTGTTGCTGTCTGTCTGTCTGTCTCACAGCTCCCCAGTCAGGCAGTGTTGCTGTCTGTCTGTCTGTCTCACAGCTCCCCAGTCAGGCAGTGTTGCTGTCTGTCTGTCTGTCTCACAGCTCCCCAGTCAGGCAGTGTTGCTGTCTGTCTGTCTCACAGCTCCCCAGTCAGGCAGTGTTGCTGTCTGTCTGTCTCACAGCTCCCCAGTCAGGCAGTGTTGCTGTCTGTCTGTCTCACAGCTCCCCAGTCAGGCAGTGTTGCTGTCTGTCTGTCTCACAGCTCCCCAGTCAGGCAGTGTTGCTGTCTGTCTGTCTCACAGCTCCCCAGTCAGGCAGTGTTGCTGTCTGTCTGTCTCACAGCTCCCCAGTCAGGCAGTGTTGCTGTCTGTCTGTCTCACAGCTCCCCAGATCAGTCGGCAGTGTTGCTGTCTGTCTGTCTCACAGCTCCCCAGTCAGGCAGTGTTGCTGTCTGTCTGTCTCACAGCTCCCCAGTAAAAAGTCCAGGCAGTGTTGCTGTCTGTCTGTCTCACAGCTCCCCAGTCAGGCAAGTGTTGCTGTCTGTCTGTCTCACAGCTCCCCAGTCAGGGCAGTGTTGCTGTCTGTCTGTCTCACAGCTCCCCAGTCAGGCAGTGTTGCTGTCTGTCTGTCTCACAGCTCCCCAGTCAGGCAGGGTTTTGCTGTCTGTCTGTCTCACAGCTCCCCCCAGTCAGCAGGGTTGCTGTCTGTCTGTCTGTCTGTGGTCACAGCTCCCCAGTCAGGCAGTGTTGCTGTCTGTCTGTCTGTCTCACAGCTCCCCAGTCAGGCAGTGTTGCTGTCTGTCTGTCTGTCTCACAGCTCCCCAGTCAGGCAGTGTTGCTGTCTGTCTGTCTGTCTGTCTGTCTGTCTCACAGCTCCCCAGTCAGGCAGTGTTGCTGTCTGTCTGTCTGTCTCACAGCTCCCCAGTCAGGCAGTGTTGCTGTCTGTCTGTCTGTCTCACAGCTCCCCAGTCAGGCAGTGTTGCTGTCTGTCTGTCTGTCTCACAGCTCCCCAGTCAGGCAGTGTTGCTGTCTGTCTGTCTCACAGCTCCCCAGTCAGGCAGTGTTGCTGTCTGTCTGTCTCACAGCTCCCCAGTCAGGCAGTGTTGCTGTCTGTCTGTCTGTCTCACAGCTCCCCAGTCAGGCAGTGTTGCTGTCTGTCTGTCTGTCTCACAGCTCCCCAGTCAGGCAGTGTTGCTGTCTGTCTCACAGCTCCCCAGTCAGGCAGTGTTGCTGTCTGTCTGTCTGTCTCACAGCTCCCCAGTCAGGCAGTGTTGGGTGAAGTGGGCGGCAGGTAGCTTAGTGGTTAAGAGCGTTGTGCCAGTAACCGAAAGGTCGCTGGTTCTAATCCCCAAGTCGACTAGGTGAAAAATCTGTCGATGTGCCCTTGAGCAAGGCACTTAACCCTAATTGCTCCTGTAAGTCGCTCTGGATAAGAGCATCTGCTAAATTACTAAAATGTAAAATATAAGTGTATCACTGTAAATTAGACGGAATTTGACATTTTTTAATAATAATAGTTCAACATTTGCTTTATGAGTAGTGCGTGACCCTAGCGTGGCAGCACATACTGTACATTCTAAGTGATTTCAAATCGGTCTTTCTCTATTCTGAATGTTTTATACTGTTCAATTTCAAACCAAAATCATTTTTCATCAATGTTTGCATTTCCTGCACTCATTTGAGATCATTTCCACACTGCCACATAGGGCTGCAGGATATGGCCAAACAACACTGCCACGTAGGGCTGCACGATATGGCCAAACAACACTGCCACGTAGGGCTGCACGATATGGCCAAACAACACTGCCACGTAGGGCTGCACGATATGGCCAAACAACACTGCCACGTAAGGCTGCACGATATGGCCAAACAACACTGCCACGTAAGGCTGCACGATATGGCCAAACAACACTGCCACGTAGGGCTGCACGATATGGCCAAACAACACTGCCACGTAGGGCTGCACGATATGGCCAAACAACACTGCCACGTAGGGCTGCACGATATGGCCAAACAACACTGCCACGTAAGGCTGCACGATATGGCCAAACAATCTAGGCCTTATTTTTAACCAAATGTTGAAATTGCGATTTGACTTGTGATTTAGAGCAGAACACTTGGTGAACTGTTGGAATCACGGAAATATAATGATTATTCAAATTCTATAGTTAGAATATAATAGTGGGCACTTTGAATACAGCGTTGACATGACAACCAATGAAAATGCCAGGGAGGAGTTATTGTGCCAGGGTAGGAACCAAAGTGTTGACAAGTGTTTCCTAGGGGACTCTATAATCTTTGGCTACATTGAATGTTCTCTCTTAGCTACTTCATGTAGCCAACATATTCTTGCTTTATGTTTTCCTCTTTGATTTAGAAGATAGTGTGCAGATGTAGTTCTCCACCATCCCTGGTATTATCAGCCTGTATAGCTGGTTACATTTGCTCTGACTCAGTACATGTATTGGCTAGTTAGCGATTAGCATTAGCGGCTAACAAGATTTAGGCACAACTTACTAAGAAAACACAAACTAGCTGTTTACAGATGTAAGAACCACAAACAAAAAGTCAAATTATAGAATGCTAGTGGATTTATATTAAGAAGCAAAGTGAAAACAACATTGTTGTCATCAACATTGTTTTATGTGCTGCATTGACCAGAGTCTCATGGTAGAGGAACCACCATGTGCTGCTTTGACCATGTAGAGTCTCATGGTAGAGGAACCACCATGTGCTGCATTGACCATGTAGAGTCTCATGGTAGAGGAACCACCATGTGCTGCATTGACCATGTAGAGTCTCATGGTAGAGGAACCACCATGTGCTGCATTGACCATGTAGAGTCTCATGGTAGAGGAACCAACATGTGCTGCATTGACCATGTAGAGTCTCATGGTAGAGGAACCACCATGTGCTGCATTGACCATGTAGAGTCTCATGGTAGAGGAAACACCATGTGCGTCATTGACCATGTAGAGTCTCATGGTAGAGGAACCACCATGTGCTGCATTGACCATGTAGAGTCTCATGGTAGAGGCACCACCATGTGCTGCATTGACCATGTAGAGTCTCATGGTAGAGGAACCACCATGTGCTGCATTGACCATGTAGAGTCTCATGGTAGAGGAAACACATGTGCGTCATTGACCATGTAGAGTCTCATGGTAGAGGAACCACCATGTGCTGCATTGACCATGTAGAGTCTCATGGTAGAGGAACCACCATGTGCTGCATTGACCATGTAGAGTCTCATGGTAGAGGAACCACCATGTGCGTCATTGACCATGTAGAGTCTCATGGTAGAGGAACCACCATGTGCTGCATTGACCATGTAGAGTCTCATGGTAGAGGAACCACCATGTGCTGCATTGACCATGTAGAGTCTCATGGTAGAGGAACAACCATGTGCGTCATTGACCATGTAGAGTCTCATGGTAGAGGAAGCACCATGTGCTGCATTGACCATGTAGAGTCTCATGGTAGAGGAACCACTACATTGACCATGTAGAGTCTCATGGTAGAGGAAACACATGTGCGTCATTGACCATGTAGAGTCTCATGGTAGAGGAAACAACACATGCTGCATTGACCATGTAGAGTCTCATGGTAGAGGCAGCACCATGTGCTGCATTGACCATGTAGAGTCTCATGGTAGAGGAACCACTGCATTGACCATGTAGAGTCTCATGGTAGAGGAACCACTGCATTGACCATGTAGAGTCTCATGGTAGAAGAACCACCATGTGCTGCATTGACCATGTAGAGTCTCATGGTAGAGGAAACACCATGTGCTGCATTGACCATGTAGAGTCTCATGGTAGAGGAAGCACCATGTGCTGCATTGACCATGTAGAGTCTCATGGTAGAGGAAACAACACATGCTGCATTGACCATGTAGAGTCTCATGGTAGAGGAACCACCATGTGCTGCATTGACCATGTAGAGTCTCATGGTAGAGGAACCACCATGTGCTGCATTGACCATGTAGAGTCTCATGGTAGAGGAACCACCATGTGCTGCATTGACCATGTAGAGTCTCATGGTAGAGGAACCACCATGTGCTGCATTGACCATGTAGAGTCTCATGGTAGAGGAACCACCATGTGCTGCATTGACCATGTAGAGTCTCATGGTAGAGGAACCACTGCATTGACCATGTAGAGTCTCATGGTAGAGGAACCACCATGTGCGTCATTGACCATGTAGAGTCTCATGGTAGAGGAAACACCATGTGCTGCATTGACCATGTAGAGTCTCATGGTAGAGGAACCACCATGTGCTGCATTGACCATGTAGAGTCTCATGGTAGAGGCAACACATGTGCGTCATTGACCATGTAGAGTCTCATGGTAGAGGAACCACCATGTGCTGCATTGACCATGTAGAGTCTCATGGTAGAGGAAACACCATGTGCTGCATTGACCATGTAGAGTCTCATGGTAGAGGAACCACCATGTGCTGCATTGACCATGTAGAGTCTCATGGTAGAGGAAACACATGTGCGTCATTGACCATGTAGAGTCTCATGGTAGAGGAACCACTGCATTGACCATGTAGAGTCTCATGGTAGAGTCTCATGGTAGAGGAAACAACACATGCTGCATTGACCATGTAGAGTCTCATGGTAGAGGAAACACCATGTGCTGCATTGACCATGTAGAGTCTCATGGTAGAGGAACCACCATGTGCTGCATTGACCATGTAGAGTCTCATGGTAGAGGAACCACCATGTGCGTCATTGACCATGTAGAGTCTCATGGTAGAGGAAACACCATGTGCTGCATTGACCATGTAGAGTCTCATGGTAGAGGAACCACCATGTGCTGCATTGACCATGTAGAGTCTCATGGTAGAGGCACCACCATGTGCGTCATTGACCATGTAGAGTCTCATGGTAGAGGAAACACCATGTGCTGCTTTGACCATGTAGAGTCTCATGGTAGAGGAACCACCATGTGCGTCATTGACCATGTAGAGTCTCATGGTAGAGGAAACACCATGTGCTGCATTGACCATGTAGAGTCTCATGGTAGAGGAACCACCATGTGCTGCATTGACCATGTAGAGTCTCATGGTAGAGGCAACACATGTGCGTCATTGACCATGTAGAGTCTCATGGTAGAGGAACCACCATGTGCTGCATTGACCATGTAGAGTCTCATGGTAGAGGAAACACCATGTGCTGCATTGACCATGTAGAGTCTCATGGTAGAGGAAACACATGTGCGTCATTGACCATGTAGAGTCTCATGGTAGAGGAACCACTGCATTGACCATGTAGAGTCTCATGGTAGAGTCTCATGGTAGAGGAAACAACACATGCTGCATTGACCATGTAGAGTCTCATGGTAGAGGTACCACTGCATTGACCATGTAGAGTCTCATGGTAGAGGAACCACTGCATTGACCATGTAGAGTCTCATGGTAGAGGAACCACTGCATTGACCATGTAGAGTCTCATGGTAGAGGAAACAACACATGCTGCATTGACCATGTAGAGTCTCATGGTAGAGGAAACAACACATGCTGCATTGACCATGTAGAGTCTCATGGTAGAGGAACCACCATGTGCTGCATTGACCATGTAGAGTCTCATGGTAGAGGAACCACCATGTGCTGCATTGACCATGTAGAGTCTCATGGTAGAGGAACCACCATGTGCTGCATTGACCATGTAGAGTCTCATGGTAGAGGCAACACATGTGCGTCATTGACCATGTAGAGTCTCATGGTAGAGGAAACACTGCATTGACCATGTAGAGTCTCATGGTAGAGGAACCACCATGTGCTGCATTGACCATGTAGTCTCATGGTAGAGGAAGCACCATGTGCTGCATTGACCATGTAGAGTCTCATGGTAGAGGAACCACTGCATTGACCATGTAGAGTCTCATGGTAGAGAAACCACTGCATTGACCATGTAGAGTCTCATGGTAGAGGAAACAACACATGCTGCATTGACCATGTAGAGTCTCATGGTAGAGGAAACAACACATGCTGCATTGACCATGTAGAGTCTCATGGTAGAGAAACCACTGCATTGACCATGTAGAGTCTCATGGTAGAGGAACCACTGCATTGACCATGTAGAGTCTCATGGTAGAGGAACCACTGCATTGACCATGTAGAGTCTCATGGTAGAGGAACCACCATGTGCTGCATTGACCATGTAGAGTCTCATGGTAGAGGAACCACCATGTGCTGCATTGACCATGCAGAGACTGAACGCAAGAGTCTCATGCTAGAGAGTTTCCAGCAGACCACCATAGTCCCTGTGCCCAAGGACTCTAAGATAACCTGCCTAAATGACTACCGACCCGTAGCACTGACGTCTGTAGCCATGAAGTGCTTTGAAAGGCTGGTCATGGCTCACATCAACACCATTATCCCAGAAACCCTAGACCCACTCCAATTTGCATACCGCCCCAACAGATCCACAGATGATGCAATCTCTATTGCACTCCACACTGCCCTTTCCCACCTGGACAAGAGGAACACCTACGTGAGAATGCTATTCATTGAATAGAGCTCAGCGTTCAACAACATAGTGCCCTCAAATCTCATAACTAAGCTAAGGATCCTGGGACTAAACACCTCCCTCTGCTACTAGATCCTGGACTTCCTGACAGGCCACCCCCAGGTGGTAAGGGTAGGTAACAACACATCTGCCACACTGATCCTCAACACGGGGGCCCCTCAGGGGTGCGTGCTCAGTCCCCTCCTGTACTCCCTGTTCACCCATGACTGCATGGCCAGGCACGACTCCAACACCATCATTAAGTTTGCCGACGACACAACAGTGGTAGGCCTGATCACCGACAACGATGAGACAGCCTATAGGGAGGAGGTCAGAGATCTGGCCGTGTGGTGTCAGGATAACAACCTCTCCCTCAACGTGATCAAGACAAAGGAGATGATTGTGGACTACAGGAAAAAAAAGAGGACTGAGCACACCCCCATTCTCATCGACGGGGCTGTAGCGGAACAGGTTGAGAGCTTCAAGTTCCTTGGTGTCCACATCACCAACGAACTATCATGGTCCAAACACACCAAGACAGTCGTGAAGAGGGCACGACAAAGCCTATTCCCCCTCAGGAGACTAAAAAGATTTGGCATGGGTCCTCAGATCCTCAAAAAGTTATACAGCTGCACCATCGAGCGCATCCTGACTGGTTGCATCATCGCCTGGTATGGCAACTGCTTGGCCTCGACCGCAAGGCACTACAGAGGGTAGTGCGTACGGCCCAGTACATCACTGGGGCCAAGCTTCCTGCCATCCAGGACCTCTATACCAGGCGGTGTCAGAGGAAGGCCCTCAAAATCAAAATTGTCAAAGACTCCAGCCACCCTAGTCATAGACTGTTCTCTCTGCTACCGCACGGCAAGCGGTACCGGAGCGCCAAGTCTAGGTCCAAAAGGCTTCTCAACAGCTTCTACCCCCAAGCCATAAGACTCCTGAACAGCTAATCATGGCTACCCGGACTATTTGCACTGCCCCCCCACCCCATCCTTTTTACGCTGCTGCTACTCTGTTAATTATTTATGCATAGTCACTTTAACTCTACCCACATGTACATATTACTTCAACTACCTCAACTAGCCGGTGCCCCCGCACATTGACTCTGCACCGGTACCCCCCTGTATATATATATAGCCTCCCTACTGTTATTTTATTTTACTTCTGCTCTTTTTTTCTCAACACTTTTTTCTTGTTGTTTTATTCTACTTTTTTATTTAAAATAAATGCACTGTTGGTTAAGGGCTGTAAGTAAGCAGTTCACTGTAATGTCTGCACCTGTTGTATTCAGTGCATGTGGCCAATAACATTTGATTTGATTTGAACAACAAATGTGCACCTTGAGTGACAGGGGGCGGGGCGAGGTCTGTGTGGAAGCTGCATGGAGAGAGAGGACTCAAGTAGCTAAGGAAACTATAAAAATGGATGTTACCCACAGCGTATCACATTTAACAAACCAAACATTCAAATACCGTTCTAGAAGGTAAAGTAAAAACCCAAACCGGTCCGTGCATCAATACCGGTATATGGTAAAATACGGTACACCGCCCAGCCCCATACTGTGGAGCCCCGAGCACCCGCCAACATGGCTGGTAAAACAGACAACTTAGTATTGCCTAAATCTACCCACATTTGGCAGGTGTTAATGTTAGGCCCTGATCCTGGTGGTAACAGAACCTGGTTCATATGGACAGAATCAGATCCAAAAGGAGTCATTTCAAGAGAAATGTAGGAAACCAAAGCATTGCCAGATGAGTGACTGGATCTTACAGCGAAGCTTCACCATGTTTAAAAACATCAACTACAGTACTGACCTGCGCCGCTCCTCTCTCCATTTAGAGATCTCCTCTTCAGTGTCCAGCTTGATTCTCTTTGCTCCTGGGGCATGGTTCTATAGGAGATGGTACAGGAGGAGTTAGGTTAATGTATGTTTTATACAGGAGGAGTTAGGGTAATGTATGTTTTATACAGGAGGAGTCAGGTTAATGTATGTTCTATACAGGAGGAGTTAGGTTAATGTATGTTTTATACAGGAGGAGTTAGGTTAATGTATGTTTTATACAGGAGGAGTCAGGTTAATGTATGTTTTATACAGGAGGAGTCAGGTTAATGTATGTTTTATACAGGAGGAGTCAGGGTAATGTATGTTCTATACAGGAGGAGTCAGGTTAATGTATGTTTTATACAGGAGGAGTCAGGTTAATGTATGTTTTATACAGGAGGAGTCAGGTTAATGTATGTTTTATACAGGAGGAGTCAGGTTAATGTATGTTTTATACAGGAGGAGTCAGGTTAATGTATGTTTTATACAGGAGGAGTCAGGTTAATGTATGTTTTATACAGGAGGAGTCAGGGTAATGTATGTTTTATACAGGAGGAGTCAGGTTAATGTATGACTCTATACAGATGAAGAGGGGGTCTATGGTCTAGGTTCATTATGACTCTATACAGATGAAGAGGGGGTCTATGGTCTAGGTTCATTATGACTCTACAGATGAAGAGGGGGTCTATGGTCTAGGCTCATTATGACTCTATCCAGATGAAGAGGGGGTCTATGGTCTAGGTTCATTATGACTCTATCCAGATGAAGAGGGGGTCAGGTTAGGGTTAATGGGGGTCAGGTTAGGGTTAATGGGGGTCAGGTTAGGGTTAATGGGGGTCAGGTTAGGGTTAATGGGGGTCAGGTTAGGGTTAATGGGGGTCAGGTTAGGGTTAATGGGGGTCAGGTTAGGGTTAATGGGGGTCAGGGTTAATGGGGGTTACTACTTACATTCTTCCAGTGAATGTTGACCAGCTTCTCATGAGCAGTGAAGCTGCAGTCTTCAACCGAGCACTAGAAAACAGAAGTCTCTTTTACTAAAGGAAGACTAACAGAAGGCTTTGCCTGTTTTACTAAAGGTAGACTAACACAATGCTTTGCCTCTTTTACTAAAGGTAGACTAACACAATGCTTTGCCTGTTTAATAAAGGTAGACTAACACAATGCTTTGCCTGTTTTACTAAAGGTAGACCAACACAATGCTTTGCCTGTTTTACTAAAGGTAGACTAACACAATGCTTTGCCTGTTTTACTAAAGGTAGACTAACACAATGCTTTGCCTGTTTTACTAAAGGTAGACTAACACAATGCTTTGCCTGTTTTACTAAAGGTAGACTAACACAATGCTTTGCCTGTTTTACTAAAGGTAGACTAACACAATGCTTTGCCTGTTTTACTAAAGGTAGACTAACACAATGCTTTGCCTCTTTTACTAAAGGTAGACCAACACAATGCTTTGCCTGTTTTACTAAAGGCAGACCAACACAATGCTTTGCCTGTTTTACTAAAGGTAGACTAACACAATGCTTTGCCTGTTTTACTAAAGGTAGACTAACACAATGCTTTGCCTGTTTTACTAAAGGTAGACTAACACAATGCTTTGCCTGTTTTACTAAAGGTAGACTAACACAATGCTTTGCCTGTTTTACTAAAGGTAGACTAACACAATGCTTTGCCTGTTTTACTAAAGGTAGACTAACACAATGCTTTGCCTCTTTTACTAAAGGTAGACTAACACAATGCTTTGCCTCTTTTACTAAAGGTAGACTAACACAATGCTTTGCCTGTTTTACTAAAGGTAGACCAACACAATGCTTTGCCTCTTTTACTAAAGGTAGACTAACACAATGCTTTGCCTGTTTTACTAAAGGTAGACTAACACAATGCTTTGCCTGTTTTACTAAAGGTAGACTAACACAATGCTTTGCCTGTTTTACTAAAGGTAGACCAACACAATGCTTTGCCTGTTTTACTAAAGGTAGACCAACACAATGCTTTGCCTGTTTTACTAAAGGCAGACCAACACAATGCTTTGCCTGTTTTACTAAAGGTAGACTAACACAATGCTTTGCCTGTTTTACTAAAGGTAGACTAACACAATGCTTTGCCTGTTTTACTAAAGGTAGACCAACACAATGCTTTGCCTGTTTTACTAAAGGCAGACTAACACAATGCTTTGCCTGTTTTACTAAAGGTAGACTAACACAATGCTTTGCCTGTTTTACTAAAGGTAGACCAACACAATGCTTTGCCTGTTTTACTAAAGGTAGACTAACACAATGCTTTGCCTGTTTTACTAAAGGTAGACTAACACAATGCTTTGCCTGTTTTACTAAAGGTAGACTAACACAATGCTTTGCCTGTTTTACTAAAGGTAGACTAACACAATGCTTTGCCTGTTTTACTAAAGGCAGACTAACACAATGCTTTGCCTGTTTTACTAAAGGTAGACTAACACAATGCTTTGCCTGTTTTACTAAAGGTAGACTAACACAATGCTTTGCCTGTTTTACTAAAGGTAGACTAACACAATGCTTTGCCTGTTTTACTAAAGGTAGACTAACACAATGCTTTGCCTGTTTTACTAAAGGTAGACTAACACAATGCTTTGCCTGTTTTACTAAAGGTAGACTAACACAATGCTTTGCCTGTTTTACTAAAGGTAGACTAACACAATGCTTTGCCTGTTTTACTAAAGGTAGACTAACACAATGCTTTGCCTGTTTTACTAAAGGTAGACTAACAATGGAAACTTGGAACCCTGATGACCTAGTATGATGTCATCACGTTCAGTTCATCACCTCAGAATCATTGGATCATGAGAATCCGTTACCTTGACATGTTGAGAGACGTGTTCGTCGTACTTGTCTTGGTTTTTGAAGCCTCTGTCACACGGGTCACAGAAATGTGAAAAAACTGGCTCTTTTTTATTTTTCTGCTGGAAAGAAAAACATTTGAACCATTACAGTCAAATCAGTCTCCCTATTGGAATGTTACACTGTAAGACAGGGCTGGACAACTGATGGAAGCAGGGGCCACAAAGAAACACAACTCATCATGAGGGGCTATAGAGGGTCTGTGTAGCTACATCCATACACCCCCACACACCTTGCGAGCAAAACATTTTAGCGGCCCCCTAACCCTAACCCTAACCCCCTCATGACAGGAGAAAAAAAAATGTACGTTTTAAAGTTCATTTCCTGCTATTCTGCCCATTTTGCCCTGGGGCGGAGAGAATTCTTCCCATTTTGCCCTGGAGCGGAGAGAATTCTGCCCATTTTGCCCTGGGGCGGAGAGAATTCTGCAATTTGTCACTAATTTCATGCAATTCTATTCATTTTGCGATAGGGTGGAGGCGAATGCTTGCAGTTTTTAATATGATAACTGATGATCAATGGGCCCCACCCTGGTCGGAAATTCAACCATGCTTTAAATAGCTGGCTGCTAGACTGACAATGTAGCTGACATGGCCTAATTGGACATGGCCTAATTGAGTGATGCTTATGCACATGGGCTAATTGATGCTTTTGCACAACCAGATTCATTTTCCAAGCAGGCCGCCAGCTGCCCCTCCATCCCTGATCGAAGAGAAAAGACCTTCCATCTTCATGATTATTAGGAGGTTGCTTATATCTGTCCTGTCACAGTGTGTAATGGACTGTGTCTTTCTGCATATCCCAGCGCCCCCTGAGAGACCCGCAGGGAGTCACCATTTTACAGGGCCCTTGGGGCCCTTGGGGCAATTAGGGTTTAACCTCGAGGCTACAGTGAGGGAAGAAAGTATTTGATCCCCTGCTGATTTTGTACGTTTGCCCACTGACAAAGACATGATCAGTCTATAATTTTAATGGTAGGTTTATTTGAACAGTGAGAGACAGAATAACAACAACAAAATTCAGAAAAACGCATGTCAAAAATGTAATAAATTGATTCGCATTTTAATGAGGGAAATAAGTATTTGACCCCCTCTCAATCAGAAAGATTTCTGGCTCCCAGGTGTCTTTTATACAGGTAACGAGCTGAGATTAGGAGCACACTCTTAAAGGGAGTGCTCCTAATCTCAGTTTGATACCTGTATAAAAGACACCTGTCCACAGAAGCAATCAATCAATCAGATTCCAAACTCTCCACCATGGCCAAGACCAAAGAGCTCTCCAAGGATGTCAGGGACAAGATTGTAGACCTACACAAGGCTGGAATGGGCTACAAGACCATCGCCAAGCAGCTTGGTGAGAAGGTGACAACAGTTGGTGGGATTATTCGCAAATGGAAGAAACACAAAATAACTGTCAATCTCTCTCGGCCTGGGGCTCCATGCAAGATCTCACCTCGTGGAGTTGCAATGATCATGAGAACGGTGAGGAATCAGCCCAAAACTACACGGGAGGATCTTGTCAATGATCTCAAGGCAGCTGGGACCATAGTCACCAAGAAAACAATTGGTAACCCACTACGCCGTGAAGGACTGAAATACTGTAGCGCCCGCAAGGTCCCCCTGCTCAAGAAAGCACATATACAGGGCCGTCTGATGTTTGCCAATGAACATCTGAATGATTCAGAGGAGAACTGGGTGAAAGTGTTGTGTTCAGATGAGACCAAAATCGAGCTCTTTGGCATCAACTCAACTCGCCGTGTTTGGAGGAGGAGGAATGCTGCCTGTGACCCCAAGAACACCATCCCCGCCGTCAAACATGGAGGTGGAAACATTATGCTTTGGGGGTGTTTTTCTGCTAAGGGGACAGGACAACTTCACTGCATCAAAGGGACGATGGACGGGGCCACGTACCATCAAATCTTGAGTGAGAACCTCCTTCCCTCAGCCAGGGCATTGAAAATGGGTCGTGGATGGGTATTCCAGCCTGACAACGACCCAAAACACACGGCCAAGGCAACAAAGGAGTGGCTCAAGAAGAAGCACATTAAGGTCCTGGAGTGGCCTAGCCAGTCTCCAGACCTTAATCCCATAGAAAATATGTGGAGGGAGCTGAAGGTTCGAGTTGCCAAACATCAGCCTCGAAACCTTAATGACTTGGAGAAGATCTGCAAAGAGGAGTGGGACAAAATCCCTCCTGAGATGTGTGCAAACCTGGTGGCCAACTACAAGAAACGTCTGACCTCTGTGATTGCCAACAAGGGTTTTGCCACCAAGTACTAAGTCATGTTTTGCAGAGGGGTCAAATACTTATTTCCCTCATTAAAATGCAAATCAATGTATAACATTTTTGACATGCATTTTTCTGGATTTTTGTTGTTATTCAGTCTCTCACTGTTCAAATAAACCTACCATTAAAATTATAGACTGATCATGTCTTTGTCAGTGGGCAAATGTACAAAATCAGCAGGGGATCAAATACTTTTTTCCCCTCACTGCACCTGCCGCCCCGTCTTCCTGTTTATGCTGTATGTACAGGTAACTGCCAAAATAAAGGAAACAGCAACACAGTGTCTTAAAGGGAAACGTCACCACTTCATATTCATCATCTGCAGCAGCACCCCAACACAGTGTCTTAAAGGGAAACGTCACCACTTCATATTCATCATCTGCAGCAGCACCCCAACACAGTGTCTTAAAGGGAAACGTCACCACTTCATATTCATCATCTGCAGCAACACCCCAACACAGTGTCTTAAAGGGAAACGTCACCACTTCATATTCATCATCTGCAGCAACACCCCAACACAGTGTCTTAAAGGGAAACGTCACCACTTCATATTCATCATCTGCAGCAGCACCCCAACACAGTGTCTTAAAGGGAAACGTCACCACTTCATATTCATCATCTCCAGCAGCACCTCAACACAGTGTCTTAAAGGGAAACGTCACCACTTCATATTCATCATCTCCAGCAGCACCTCAACACAGTGTCTTAAAGGGAAACGTCACCACTTCATATTCATCATCTGCAGCAACACCCCAACACAGTGTCTTAAAGGGAAACGTCACCACTTCATATTCATCATCTGCAGCAGCACCCCAACACAGTGTCTTAAAGGGAAACGTCACCACTTCATATTCATCATCTGCAGCAACACCCCAACACAGTGTCTTAAAGGGAAACGTCACCACTTCATATTCATCATCTGCAGCAGCACCCCAACACAGTGTCTTAAAGGGAAACGTCACCACTTCATATTCATCATCTGCAGCAGCACCCCAACATGTGAAAATGGAGCATTTCTATGTTTTGGAGTAAAACAGAGGAAGATAAGTGTTTCCAATGACATCATCATTAATAGACAATTAGTAGGCAAGGCCTCATAACTAGTTAAAATCAAAACGATGTACACTGATGTCGTCATTGGAAACACCCATCTTCCTCAATCTGTTTTACTAAAAAAACATAGAAAACGCACCATTTTCTCATTGTTGATGTTGGGGTGGTGCTGGAGATCATGAATAGGAAGTAACATTTTTCCATTCCCTTTAATTGGGCGTTGGGCCACCAGCGGCCAGAACTGCTTCAAGGCACCTTGGGACAGATTCTACAAGTGTCTGGAACTCTGTTGGAGGGAGGCGACACCATTGTTCCATGAGAAACTCCATCGTTTGGTGTTTTGTTGATGGAAAACAAAATGGATGTGGGTACGAAGACCCACGAGCCACTGGGACCCTCATGATGACTTCCTTTTTTTGTGGCTGCCATCCCCATCAAAGTTGCCCATGAGTTGATGAAGGTGTAGAAGGGGAGGAGACTAAGGGGAGGAGACTAAGGGGAGGAGACTAAGGGGAGGAGACTAAGGGGAGGAGACTAAGGGGAGGAGACTAAGGGGAGGAGACTAAGGGGAGGAGACTAAGGGGAGGAGACTAAGGGGAGGAGACTAAGGGGAGGAGACAGGTTAAATAAGGATTTTTAAGCCTTGAGACATGGATTGTGTATGTGTGCCATTCAGAGGGTGAATGGGCAAGACAAAATATTTAACTGTAGTTGAACGGGGTATGGTAGTCGGTGCCAGGCTTGTGTCAAGAACTGCAACGCTGCTGGGTTTTTCACACTCAACAGTTTCCTGTGTGTATCAAGAATTGTCCACCACCCAAAGAACATCCAGCCAACTTGACAACTGTGGGAAGCATTGAGTCAACATGGGCCAGCATCCCTGTGGAACGCTTTCCACACCTTGTAGAGTCCCCGCCCTGACAAATTGAGGCTGTTCTGAGGGCAAAGAGGGGGTGCAGCTCAATATTAGGAAGGAGTTGTTAATGTTTTGTACACTCAGTGTTTCCATGACTTTGGCAGTTCCCTGTAGATATATCAGAGACCTGGCTTTTAGTTTGATAGTGGATGTACTACCTTTTTCCACTGGTTGTTGGGAGGACCATAGTCCTGCCTTCCGTTTCCATGTCCACGATGGAAGTTCCGGCCTGTGGGTCAATGGTCAATACGACAATATTATGACATGTAGCCTACAGCTGGGTTCAGTTCAGTCATCACCAATCTGACACTTCTGTTCTGATAATGATGCAGGAGAAGTGCTTTCAAGTCAAGTTTAGTCAGACCTAGCCCTGAACCAGCATCTCCTCTGCCCAGATATTGGTTCAACCTAGCCCAAATTATAGACCTCCATTATAATGGGCCACGCTTAGTCGGCCCTACCCCACTAAATTGCGTCATGGGAGTTTCCTTCAACAGACCTGACAGTAACAGTAGTCCACCAGGGGCTCTCAGCCAGGCCGCTACTAGTACCATAACTCTCCTTGTTAGTATTAGTATAGTACTCACCATATGAGCCTCTGGGTCGACCGGGTTCGGGGCCGCCGTTCCAGTGTTCTCCCTGGCCGTTGTAGCTCCACGGCTCGGATGGCGGCTCGTACCAGTTCCACATCCTGGGCTGGAAGTTACTAGGAGGTGGATGGGACGTTGGCGGTCTCACCATCGAACCTGGAGGAGAGCCAAAGTTCGGCGGAGGGTAGCTTCCAAAATCATTCATGATGTAGGTGGCGCCTCTTCTTCAACGTTGTGTCGGTTCAATTCGTTTGTATAAATGTTTGTCTAGATGTTTGTCTAGCTACGACCACGGAGGTATTATAAGAACGGCTACGACACGTGTATTTTTCTGCTCGAGTTGCCGCGTTCACGTGCTAGTCGGAACTAGAAAACTCTGAAATGTCCGACTTTCTATGTAAGTACTGGTTGTAGTTATATACACGTGCCGCTTTCAACCAGTCATCAAGTCGGACATTTCTGAATTTCCTACTTCCGAATAGAACGTGAACGCGACAAGTTTAGATGCGCAAAGCATGTTCGCCAGACTGAACGTCATATCCGTTAGTTTACACCAACCAAAAACAATTCAATAATATAATTATTTGAAGTAACAACGATTCAGGCACAATGAAAATGTACCATAACTCATGTAGTTTATGAAAACTAACTCATGTAGAATTATATCTGCCCTATGTACATAGTCATTGAACACTGGTCACTTTAATAAGGTTCACATACTGTTTTACCCACTTAATATGTATATACGGTATCCTATTCAAGGCTCATCCGATAGAGCCCCACAGTGGAGGTGTCATTGCTTGTCCATATATGTATATATTCTTAAATTCCATTCCTTACATAGATTTGTGTGTATTGGGTATATGTTGTGAAATTGTTAGATATTACTGCACTGTCGGAGCTAGAAGCACAAGCATTTCGCTACACCCGCAATAACATCTGCTAAACACGTGTATGTGACAAATAAATGTGATGATTTGATTTGATTATACATATAAAACCTAGTGGTCAAAGAGGGAAATGGTTCCAATCGTTTTTCCACCATTCATTTTTCCCATAAGGGATTTTAGAAACACTTAAAATAAGGGCTGTGTTTCTTGAAAGCTTACCCTGACGTGACGTTTTCATAACCATCTAAATCTCTCTCGGACAAGGTGACTAATATCAATATATACTGCTCAATTTCCTCTCAGATTCGAAACTGCTAATTATCATCAAAGTAGACATCATGCAAAACTACAAATCCCTGCAAGCTCCTGCACATTATCTCTAGCTGACACCTTTGCTAACAGGTATTGTGTCAATTTAAAACTTGCACAAGACAGTTCACAGAATTGTCCATTTAAAAATGTTTAGCCAATGTATTAATTACTACATTTAGCTAACATTAGATAGTTAATCCAGAGATTCTTACATTTGCCTCGATTTGGCAGTCTCGTCCAGATCATCATGGCATTTGTAGTTCTTTATGATAGCCACATTAGCAGCTAATTAATTAAATACAGGCGAATATATTGATAAAAGGAATCTTGTCCGAGAGAGATTTACACGGTAATCAAAACGTCACGCCAGGGTAAGCCTACACGAAACACAGCCCTTATTTTATGTGTTTCTAAAATCCCCTATGGGAAAAATGAATGATGGAAAAACGATTGGAACCATTTCCATGTTTGACCGCTAGGTTTTATGGGTATTATGACTCATACTGTGGTACTCTATATAACTACTGCTGTACACACCTTTTCTATTCATATACTGTCCATAATGTCTATACGCACCATCATATACATACACTACCAGTCAAAGGTTTGGACACACCTCCTCATTCAAGGGTTTTTCTTTATTTTTTACTATTTTTTACATTGTAGAATAATAGTGAAGACATCAAAACTATGAAATAACACATATGGAATCATGTAGTAACCAAAAAAGTGTTAAACAAATCAAAATATATTTTATATTTGAGATTCTTTAAATAGCCATCCTTTGCCTTGACGGTCCTCATGAGAGCCAGTTTCATCATAGCGCTTGATGGTTTTTGCGACTGCACTTGAAGAAACGTTCAAAGTTCTTGAAATGTTCCGTATTGACTGACCTTCATGTCTTAAAGTAATGATGGACTGTCATTTATCTTTGCTTATTTTAGATGTGTAAGGGCTATTTTACCAAGAAGGAGAGTGATGGAGTGCTGCATCAGATGGCAATGCAAATAGTCCGGGTAGGCATGATTAGCTGTTCAGGAGTCTTATGGCTTGAGGGTAGAAGCTGTTAAGAAGCCTTTTGGACCTAGACTTGGTTCTCCGGTACCGCTTGCCGTGCGATAGCAGAGAGAACAGTCTATGACTAGGGTGGCTGGAGTCTTTGACAAATTTTAGGGCCTTTCTCTGACACCGCCTGGTATAGAGGTCCTGGATGGCAGGAAGCTTGGCCCCAGTGATGTACTGGGCCATACGCACTACCCTCTGTAGTGCCTTGCGGTCGGAGGCCGAGCAGTTGCCATACCAGGTGGTGATGCAACCAGTCAGGATGCTCTCGATGGTGCAGCTGTATAACTTTTTGAGGATCTGAGGACCCATGCCAAATCTTTTCAGTCTCCTGAGGGGGAATAGGCTTTGTCGTGCCCTCTTCACGACTGTCTTGGTGTGTTTGGACCATGATAGTTTGTTGGTGATGTGGACACCAAGGAACTTGAAGCTTCAACCTGTTCCACTACAGCCCTGTCGATGAGAATGGGGGTGTGGTCAGTCCTCTTTTTTTCCCTGTTGTAATAATATAATAGTCCACAATCATCTCCTTTGTCTTGGTCACGTTGAGGGAGAGGTTGTTATCCTGGCACCACACGGCCAGGTCTCTGACCTCCTCCCTATAGGCTGTCTCATCGTTGATGTTGAACGCTGAGCTGTAGTCAATGAATAGCATTCTCACGTAGGTGTGCCTCTTGTCCAGGCGGGAAAGGGCAGTGTGGAGTGCAATAGAGATTGCATCATCTGGGGATCTGTTGGGGCGGTATGCAAATTGGAGTGGGTCTAGGGTTTCTGGGATAATGGTGTTGATGTGAGCCATGACCAGCCTTTCAAAGCACTTCATGGCTACAGACGTGAGTGCTACGGGTCGGGAGTCATTTAGGCATGTTATCTTAGTGTCCTTGGGCACGGGGACTACGGTGGTCTGCTTGAAACATGTTGGTATTACAGACTCAGTCAGGGACATGTTGAAAATGTCAGTGAAGACACTTGCCAGTTGGTCAGCACATGCTCGGAGTACACGTCCTGGTAATCCGTCTGCATCCGTCTGGCCTTGTGAATGTTGACCTGCTTAAAAGTCTTATTCATGTCGGATACGGAGAGCTTGATCACATAGTCATCTGGAACAGCTGGTGCTCTCATGCATGCTTCAGTGTTGCTTGCCTCGAAGCGAGCATAGAAGTGGTTTAGGTCGTCTGGTAGGCTTGTGTCACTGGGAAGCTCGCGGCTGTGCTTCCCTTTGTAGTCTGTAATAGTTTTCAAGCCCTGCCACATCCGACGAGCGTCAGAGCCGGTGTAGTACGATTCAATCTTAGTCCTGTATTGATGTTCGTCAAACAGGCAAAGAGATTCCATATGTGTTATTTTATAGTTTTGATGTCTTCACTATTATTCTACAATGTAGAAAATATAAAAAATTAAGAAAAACCCTTGAATGAGTAGGTGTGTCCAAACTTTTGACTGGTAGTGTATATATTTATATTCCGGACTAGGTAGCCTAGTGGTTAGTGTTGGGCCATTAACCGAAAGGTCTCTGTTTTGAATACCAAGCCAACAAGGTAAAAAACCCTAATTTGCTCCAGGGTCGCCATACTACTACAGCTGAGCCTGTAAAACAACTAACCAGTGTATGTGACAGCAAACATATATACTTAAATAAAAAAAAAAACGTAATTCCTGTCTTATTTCGGGGGAATTTGCGCGTATTGTTTTGTATTGCTAGGTATTACTGTATGGAACATAAGCATTTCTCTACACCCGCGATAACAACTGCTAAATTTGTGTTGGCGGTACGCGACCAAAATGTTATTGTCTGATTTGTTTATGCCTCCAAAAGGTTCATTCTGCAACTTCTCGCGATGTTGAAGAGAGAACGTGTTTCCGGGTGGTTCATTCTGCCACTTCTCGCGATGTTGAAGAGAGAACGTGTTTCCGGGTGGTTCATTCTGCCACTTCTCGCGATGTTGAAGAGAGAACGTGTTTCCGGGTGGTTCATTCTGCCACTTCTCGCGATGTTGAAGAGAGAACGTGTTTCCGGGTGGTTCATTCTGCCACTTCTCGCGATGTTGAAGAGAGAACGTGCTTCCGGGTGCAGCACACAGATCACCGCGTGCAGCCCTCTTCAGTTGGAGCAGCGTGGTGACTAGAGAAGGAGATACATTATTTGTTTAAACTTGGTGAAAAAGCGTCAGAGATGCTTGTTTTATTTGAAACCGCTGCTGGTTATGCAATATTTAAAGTGAGTATTTAGCTAAAGTTATATTCTAAATTCTAAGATTTTTAGATGGATGCATGACATTTTAAATAATCTAACCGGGTTCGCGTTTTCGCAGTGCAGCTAGCCATCTATTGCATTAAAATACAAACTATTTCGATGTCAAGAACTGTTTCACTGTGTTTACAGTACCCGTTGGTTCTCTATTCAGGTCGTCGTGGTAGTTCTGGCGTGCAATCCTTATTTTCACTGCAGCTGGGCCTTCTCATCCAACACGCAGTAGTCAAGCAACCACGTTGCATGTGGCAAGTTAACAAGCTACGGATATCTGCTGGATAGCCACGGATACTTTGCTACCTTGGACTGGGCTTCTGGAACTGTGCAACTATTTGAACCCGTTTTGCCGTTTTTAAAGTTGAATTATTTATTTGCTGCCAATGCTTACCCAACAGTTAAAATAGGCTACTCTTCCTAGCCTAGTTAGCATAACTGGTGCGTGGTATTTTGGAAGGACCGCATGCTGGCTTTCTTGCCAGGCTCACCCGTTACTGATCATGACCCAGTTGACAGAGGAGTTTGAATGACAACACATGTAAACCGAGTTTAGTTAAATGAAGGTAATGTAAGGAATGCCTGTGTACTTGATAGATCTTTGAACCTTTTTTTGTTCCAGGTCCTCGACGAGTCAAAGCTCCAAGAGGTGGACAGTTTATGGAAGGAGTTCGAAACGCCGGAGAAGGCCAACAAAGTGTGAGTTTTGGCCCCATGTTTGGATAAAGGAGTGTTTAGATTCGATTGAATACGTTGTCAATGATCAGTAGTATTACATATTATCAGCATAACGAACATGATTCTGGAGTTGTCAAATAACACGTTGCACCATTTCTCCTTCCAGAGTGAAGTTGAAGCACTTTGAGAAATTCCAGGACACAACAGAGGCTTTGGCAGGTACAGAATCCTTTCACCTTTCCTGTTGCTCTCACTATAGTCTACCAGGTAGTGCCCATGGAACCAGCTAGTTACACACTAGCAACACTGTTACATTGATGCTGTTGACCCGGATCACTGGTTGCTGCGGAAAAGGAGAAGGTCAAAAGGGGAGTGAGTGAAACCAGTGTGAACTGGCTAGCTAGTTAGCGGTGCGCACTAGTAGCATTTCAATCGGTGACGTCACTCGCTCTGAGACCTTGAAGTAGTTGTTTCCCTTTGCTCTGCAAGGGCCACTGCTTTTGTGGAGCGACGGGTAACGGTGCTTCGAGGGTGACTGTTGTGGATGTGTGCAGAGGGTCCCTGGTTCAAGCCCAGGTAGGGGCGAGGAGGGGGACGGAAGCAACACTGTTACACTCTGCCAGGCAGGTTAATGCTGTTTGTCCATCGTGAGAAGCCGAAGCCAGTATACACTTCCTGCTCTCACTATAGTGTACCAGATCGGTGTGGAAGAACTTGACTGGCCTGCATCAAGTCCTCACCGCAACCCTGTCGAACACCGTTGGGAAGAATTGGAACGCAGACTGTGAGCCAGGCCTAATCGCCCAACATCAGTGCCCGACCTCACTAATGCTCTTGTGGCTGAATGGAAGCAAGTCCCTGCAGCAATGTTCCAACATCTAGTGGAAAGCCTTCCCAGAAGAGTGGAGGCTGTTATAGCAGCAAAGGGGGGGACCAACTCCATATTTAGAGTTGGTGTCCACATACTTTTGGTCATGTAGTGTACCTTCTCTCCTGTCTTCATGTTGGATCTCTCTCTCTCTATAACATACCTTCCCTCTCCTGTCTTCATGATGGATCTATATCTCACACGTGGATCTATCTCTCTCTCTATAACATACCTCCCCTCTCCTGTCTTCATGATGGATCTATAACATTTACATTTTAGTCATTTAGCAGACGCTCTTATCCAGAGCGACTTACAGGAGCAATTAGGGTTAAGTGCCTTGCTTAAGGGCACATCGACAGATTTTTCACCTAGTTGGCTCGGGGATTAGAACCAGCGACCTTTCGGTTACTGGCACAACGCTCTTACCCACTAAGCTACCTGCCGCCCAACATACCTTCTCTCTCTCTCTCCTGTCTTCATGTTGGATCTCTCTCTCTCTCTATAACATACCTTCCCTCTCTCTCCTGTCTTCATGTTGGATCTCTCTCTCTATAACATACCTTCCCTCTCTCTCTCCTGTCTTCATGATGGATCTATAACATACCTTCCCTCTCTCTCTCCTGTCTTCATGATGGATCTATAACATACCTTCCCTCTCTCTCTCCTGTCTTCATGATGGATCTATAACATACCTTCCCTCTCTCTCTCCTGTCTTCATGATGGATCTATAACATACCTTCCCTCTCTCTCTCCTGTCTTCATGATGGATCTATAACATACCTTCCCTCTCTCTCTCCTGTCTTCATGATGGATCTATAACATACCTTCCCTCTCTCTCTCCTGTCTTCATGATGGATCTATAACATACCTTCCCTCTCTCTCTCCTGTCTTCATGATGGATCTATAACATACCTTCCCTCTCTCTCTCCTGTCTTCATGTTGGATCTATAACATACCTTCCCTCTCTCTCTCCTGTCGTCATGTTGGATCTATAACATACCTTCCCTCTCTCTCTCCTGTCTTCATGTTGGATCTATATCTCTCTCTGACTCTCTCTATAACATACCTTCCCTCTCTATCTCCTGTCTTCATGATGGATCTATAACATACCTTCCCTCTCTCTCTCCTGTCTTCATGTTGGATCTATATCTCTCTCTGACTCTCTCTATAACATACCTTCCCTCTCTCTCTCCTGTCTTCATGATGGATCTATAACATACCTTCCCTCTCTCTCCTGTCTTCATGATGGATCTATAACATACCTTCCCTCTCTCTCTCCTGTCTTCATGATGGATCTATAACATACCTTCCCTCTCTCTCTCCTGTCTTCATGATGGATCTATAACATACCTTCCCTCTCTCTCCTGTCTTCATGATGGATCTATAACATACCTTCCCTCTCTCTCTCCTGTCGTCATGATGGATCTATAACATACCTTCCCTCTCTCTCTCCTGTCTTCATGATGGATCTATAACATACCTTCCCTCTCTCTCTCCTGTCTTCATGTTGGATCTATATCTCTCTCTGACTCTCTCTATAACATACCTTCCCTCTCTCTCTCCTGTCTTCATGTTGGATCTATAACATACCTTCCCTCTCTCTCTCCTGTCTTCATGTTGGATCTCTCTCTCTATAACATACCTTCCCTCTCTCTTTCCTGTCTTCATGATGGATCTATAACATACCTTCCCTCTCTCTCTCCTGTCTTCATGATGGCTCTATAACATACCTTCCCTCTCTCTCTCCTGTCTTCATGTTGGATCTCTCTCTCTATAACATACCTTCCCTCTCTCTCTCCTGTCTTCATGATGGATCTATAATATACCTTCCCTCTCTCTCTCCTGTCTTCATGATGGATCTATAACATACCTTCCCTCTCTCTCTCTCCTGTCTTCATGATGGATCTATAACATACCTTCCCTCTCTCTCTCCTGTCTTCATGATGGATCTATAACATACCTTCCCTCTCTCTCTCCTGTCTTCATGATGGATCTATAACATACCTTCCCTCTCTCTCTCCTGTCTTCATGATGGATCTATAACATACCTTCCCTCTCTCTCTCCTGTCTTCATGATGGATCTATAACATACCTTCCCTCTCTCTCCTGTCTTCATGATGGATCTATAACATACCTTCCCTCTCTCTCTCCTGTCTTCATGATGGATCTATAACATACCTTCCCTCTCTCTCTCCTGTCTTCATGATGGATCTATAACATACCTTCCCTCTCTCTCTCCTGTCTTCATGATGGATCTATAACATACCTTCCCTCTCTCTCTCCTGTCTTCATGATGGCTCTATAACATACCTTCCCTCTCTCTCTCCTGTCTTCATGATGGATCTATAACATACCTTCCCTCTCCTGTCTTCATGATGGATCTATAACATACCTTCCCTCTCTCTCTCCTGTCTTCATGATGGATCTATAACATACCTTCCCTCTCCTGTCTTCATGATGGATCTATAACATACCTTCCCTCTCTCTCCTGTCTTCATGATGGATCTATAACATACCTTCCCTCTCTCTCTCCTGTCTTCATGATGGCTCTATAACATACCTTCCCTCTCCTGTCTTCATGATGGATCTATAACATACCTTCCCTCTCTCTCTCCTGTCTTCATGATGGATCTATAACATACCTTCCCTCTCTCTCTCCTGTCTTCATGATGGATCTATAACATACCTTCCCTCTCTCTCTCCTGTCTTCATGATGGCTCTATAACATACCTTCCCTCTCCTGTCTTCATGATGGATCTATAACATACCTTCCCTCTCCTGTCTTCATGATGGATCTATAACATACCTTCCCTCTCTCTCTCCTGTCTTCATGATGGATCTATAACATACCTTCCCTCTCCTGTGCCCAGCGGCCACTGCCATGACAGAAGGGAAAATGGGGAAGAGTCTGAAGAAGATCCTGAAGAAAGTGGTGGCTAAAGAAGCTCATGAACAGCTGGCCATCAGCGACGCTAAACTGGGAGGCGTGATCAAGGAGAAGTTGAACCTGAGCTGCGTCCACAGCCCTGCGGTGGCTGAACTGATGAGAGGGATCAGGACACAGATGGAGGCCCTGATCACTGGCCTGCCCCCCCGGGAGATCAGCGCCATGTCTCTGGGACTGGCTCACAGGTAGGGTGGATCACACACTGGATTCATTAGGATCTCCATTAGACTAGTCTTATAACGAAAAATACATTAGACTAACACTTTATAATTTACTTCCATTTAAAATCATTAACATGAAGTGTGTTGCCGATGATTATATCTTGCTGTCTGAAACCTCGTGTAGATTTCCTCAGCATTCGTCACTACCCCTGAGGCAGCACCTCTGTCATATTCATAAAAGACCTGAAGGGCTGCTGTGGAAGATCCTGATCTGTTTCTGTTTCCAAAGACCTGAAAGGCTGCTATGGAAGATCCTGATCTGTTTCTGTTTCCACAGTTTGTCCCGTTACAAGCTGAAGTTCAGCCCCGACAAAGTGGATACCATGATAGTTCAAGCTATCTGTAAGTACCTCTTAGACCAGGGATGGGCCACAACCTAATGTACCTAGTATTATGGTCTGTCTAGCTCTGTAACTAGTATTATGGTCTGTCTAGCTCTGTAACTAGTATTATGGTCTGTCTAGCTCTGTAACCAGTGTTATGGTCTGTCTAGCTCTGTAACTAGTATTATGGTCTGTCTAGCTCTGTAACTAGTATTATGGTCTGTCTAGCTCTAACTAGTATTATGGTCTGTCTAGCTCTGTAACTAGTATTACGGTCTGTCTAGCTCTGTAACTAGTATTACGGTCTGTCTAGCTCTGTAACTAGTGTTATGGTCTGTCTAGCTCTGTAACTAGTGTTATGGTCTGTCTAGCTCTGTAACTAGTGTTATGGTCTGTCTAGCTCTGTAACTAGTGTTATGGTCTGTCTAGCTCTGTAACTAGTATTATGGTCTGTCTAGCTCTGTAACTAGTATTATGGTCTGTCTAGATCTGTAACTAGTATTATGGTCTGTCTAGCTCTGTAACTAGTGTTATGGTCTGTCTAGCTCTGTAACTAGTATTATGGTCTGTCTAGCTCTGTAACTAGTATTATGGTCTGTCTAGCTCTGTAACTAGTATTATGGTCTGTCTAGATCTGTAACTAGTATTATGGTCTGTCTAGCTCTGTAACTAGTGTTATGGTCTGTCTAGCTCTGTAACTAGTGTTATGGTCTGTCTAGCTCTGTAACTAGTATTATGGTCTGTCTCTAACTAGTGTTATGGTCTGTCTAGCTCTGTAACTAGTGTTATGGTCTGTCTAGCTCTGTAACTAGTGTTATGGTCTGTCTAGCTCTGTAACTAGTGTTATGGTCTGTCTAGCTCTGTAACTAGTGTTATGGTCTGTCTAGCTCTGTAACTAGTATTATGGTCTGTCTAGCTCTGTAACTAGTATTATGGTCTGTCTAGCTCTCTAACTAGTGTTATGGTCTGTCTAGCTCTCTAACTAGTGTTATGGTCTGTCTAGCTCTGTAACTAGTGTTATGGTCTGTCTAGCTCTGTAACTAGTGTTATGGTCTGTCTCTAACTAGTGTTATGGTCTGTCTAGCTCTGTAACTAGTGTTATGGTCTGTCTAGCTCTGTAACTAGTGTTATGGTCTGTCTAGCTCTGTAACTAGTGTTATGGTCTGTCTCTAACTAGTGTTATGGTCTGTCTAGCTCTGTAACTAGTATTATGGTCTGTCTAGCTCTGTAACTAGTATTATGGTCTGTCTAGCTCTGTAACTAGTGTTATGGTCTGTCTAGCTCTGTAACTAGTGTTATGGTCTGTCTAGCTCTGTAACTAGTGTTATGGTCTGTCTAGCTCTGTAACTAGTGTTATGGTCTGTCTAGCTCTGTAACTAGTGTTATGGTCTGTCTAGCTCTGTAACTAGTATTATGGTCTGTCTAGCTCTGTAACTAGTATTATGGTCTGTCTAGATCTGTAACTAGTATTATGGTCTGTCTAGCTCTGTAACTAGTGTTATGGTCTGTCTAGCTCTGTAACTAGTGTTATGGTCTGTCTAGCTCTCTAACTAGTGTTATGGTCTGTCTAGCTCTCTAACTAGTGTTATGGTCTGTCTAGCTCTCTAACTAGTGTTATGGTCTGTCTAGCTCTGTAACTAGTGTTATGGTCTGTCTAGCTCTGTAACTAGTGTTATGGTCTGTCTAGCTCTGTAACTAGTGTTATGGTCTGTCTAGCTCTCTAACTAGTGTTATGGTCTGTCTAGCTCTCTAACTAGTGTTATGGTCTGTCTAGCTCTGTAACTAGTGTTATGGTCTGTCTCTAACTAGTGTTATGGTCTGTCTAGCTCTGTAACTAGTGTTATGGTCTGTCTAGCTCTGTAACTAGTATTATGGTCTGTCTAGCTCTGTAACTAGTGTTATGGTCTGTCTCTAACTAGTGTTATGGTCTGTCTAGCTCTGTAACTAGTATTATGGTCTGTCTAGCTCTGTAACTAGTATTATGGTCTGTCTAGCTCTGTAACTAGTATTATGGTCTGTCTAGCTCTGTAACTAGTGTTATGGTCTGTCTAGCTCTGTAACTAGTATTATGGTCTGTCTAGCTCTGTAACTAGTGTTATGGTCTGTCTAGCTCTGTAACTAGTATTATGGTCTGTCTAGCTCTCTAACTAGTGTTATGGTCTGTCTAGCTCTGTAACTAGTGTTATGGTCTGTCTCTAACTAGTGTTATGGTCTGTCTAGCTCTGTAACTAGTGTTATGGTCTGTCTAGCTCTGTAACTAGTATTATGGTCTGTCTAGCTCTGTAACTAGTATTATGGTCTGTCTCTAACTAGTGTTATGGTCTGTCTAGCTCTGTAACTAGTGTTATGGTCTGTCTAGCTCTGTAACTAGTATTATGGTCTGTCTCTAACTAGTATTATGGTCTGTCTAGCTCTGTAACTAGTGTTATGGTCTGTCTCTAACTAGTGTTATGGTCTGTCTAGCTCTGTAACTAGTATTATGGTCTGTCTAGCTCTGTAACTAGTATTATGGTCTGTCTAGCTCTACTAGATGACCTGGACAAGGAGCTCAACAACTACATCATGCGCTGTAGAGAGTGGTACGGTTGGCACTTCCCCGAGGTGGGGAAGATCATCACAGACAACCTGGCCTACTGCAAGAGTGTCCGGAAGATAGGGGCCCGTACCAACGTGGCCACCACTGACCTGTCCGAACATCTACCTGAAGAGGTTGAGGCAGAGGTCAAACTGGCTGCAGAGATCTCCATGGGAACGGAGGTGTCAGAGGAGGACATCGGTAACATCATGCACCTGTGTGACCAGGTGATAGAGATCACAGAGTACCGCACCCAGCTGTACGACTATCTGAAGAACAGGATGATGGCTATCGCTCCCAACCTGACTGTCATGGTGGGGGAACTGGTGGGGGCGCGGCTCATCTCCCACGCTGGTGAGTCATGATATAACAGCCAATCACACAGCAGGAATCATTCACAACACAAAACAAGCTGTGATTATGACGACTATATGTCACAATCCTGAAACCTGATGCTTTTCAGTCACTACCTCATCTGAGCTTGTATTGAGACCTCTTACCTGGACACCTGTAGCAGGCAGCTGGAAAGTCCAACTGCTCCTAAATGTTGTGGTTCTCTCTGACAGGGTCCCTGTTGAACCTGGCCAAGCACCCGGCCTCCACAGTCCAGATCCTGGGAGCAGAGAAGGCCCTGTTCAGAGCCCTGAAGACACGCAGGGACACGCCCAAATATGGTCTCATCTACCACGCCTCTCTGGTGGGGCAGACCTCTGCCAAGAACAAGGGCAAGGTGAGGCTTTTGTTCCATCCCAACACTAGAAGTAGAATGTCTCTTCACACTACGGGACTGCTGTC
The DNA here is from genome assembly GCA_031479575.1 of Coregonus ussuriensis. NCBI lineage: Eukaryota > Metazoa > Chordata > Actinopteri > Salmoniformes > Salmonidae > Coregonus > Coregonus ussuriensis. The sequence goes on along the minus strand of CM062494.1, from coordinate 144,694,665 downwards.
ATGTTCCAGGGGTGATACAGTTCTGATCCAGCTGCTTTCTTGCCTCTCAGATCTCCAGGATGCTGGCAGCCAAAGCATCTCTGGCGATCCGCTACGATGCCCTGGGAGAGGACACCAACGCTGAGATGGGAGTTGAGAACCGTGCCAAGCTGGAGGCCAGACTACGCCACCTAGAGGAGAAGGGAGTAAGTAGATCTCTGGTGGAGGCCCAGAACAACCAGACTACACGAGATGCCAAGCAGTGATGATGATGACTAATGTCAACAGTCCTGAAACTACCTGATGCTTTTCAGTCACTACCTCATCTGAGCTTGTATTATTGAACAGAGATATCCAACTAGTCCCACTACTAGTCCCCCTACTGTGGTCCCCTACTCTACTAGTTGTATTATTGAACAGAGATATCCAACTAGTCTCACTACTAGTCCCCTACTGTGGTCCCTTACTTTACTAGTCCCCTACACTACTAGTCCCCTACTGTGGTCCCTTACACTACTAGTCCCCTACACTACTAATCCCCTACACTACTAGTCCCCTACACTACTAATCCCCTACTGTGGTCCCCTAATCTACTAGTCCCCTACTGTGGTCCCCTAATCTACTAGTCCCCTACTGTGGTCCCCTAATCTACTAGTCCCCTACTGTGGTCCCCTAATCTACTGGTCCCCTAATCTACTGGTCCCCTACTGTGGTCCCCTAATCTACTGGTCCCCTACTGTGGTCCCCTAATCTACTAGTCCCCTACTGTGGTCCCCTAATCTACTAGTCCCCTACTGTGGTCCCCTAATCTACTGGTCCCCTACTGTGGTCCCCTAATCTACTGGTCCCCTACTGTGGTCCCCTAATCTACTGGTCCCCTACTGTGGTCCCCTAATCTACTGGTCCCCTACTGTGGTCCCCTAATCTACTAGTCCCCTACTGTGGTCCCCTACTGTGGTCCCCTACTGTGGTCCCCTACTGTGGCCCCCTAATCTACTGGTCCCCTACTGTGGTCCCCTAATCTACTAGTCCCCTACTGTGGTCCCCTACTGTGGCCCCCTAATCTACTGGTCCCCTACTGTGGTCCCCTACTCTACTAGTCCCCTAATCTACTAGTCCCCTACTGTGGTCCCCTACTGTGGTCCCCTACTCTTATTAGTGCACTACTCCTCCCCTAATATTGTACTGACCCTGGTTTCTCCCTTCAGATCAGAAGAATCAGTGGAACAGGCAAAGCCATGGCCAAGTCTGACAAATACCAACACAAGAGGTGAGTTACACCTGGAGACTACTGTGTTGTGTAACTAACCTGTCGTGTCTCTGGTAACTAGCCGTCTGTCGTGTCTCTGGTAACTAGCCGTCTGTCGTGTCTCTGGTAACTAGCCGTCTGTCGTGTCTCTGGTAACTAGCCGTCTGTCGTGTCTCTGGTAACTAGCCGTCTGTCGTGTCTCTGGTAACTAGCCGTCTGTCGTGTCTCTGGTAACTAGCCGTCTGTCGTGTCTCTGGTAACTAGCCGTCTGTCGTGTCTCTGGTAACTAGTCGTGTCTCTGGTAACTAGCCGTCTGTCGTGTCTCTGGTAACTAGCCGTCTGTCGTGTCTCTGGTAACTAGCCGTCTGTCGTGTCTCTGGTAACTAGCCGTCTGTCGTGTCTCTGGTAACTAGCCGTCTGTCGTGTCTCTGGTAACTAGCCGTCTGTCGTGTCTCTGGTAACTAGCCGTCTGTCGTGTCTCTGGTAACTAGCCGTCTGTCGTGTCTCTGGTAACTAGTCGTGTCTCTGGTAACTAGTCGTGTCTCTGGTAACTAGTCGTGTCTCTGGTAACTAGTCGTGTCTCTGGTAACTAGTCGTGTCTCTGGTAACTAGCCGTCTGTCGTGTCTCTGGTAACTAGCCGTCTGTCGTGTCTCTGGTAACTAGCCGTCTGTCGTGTCTCTGGTAACTAGCCGTCTGTCGTGTCTCTGGTAACTAGCCGTCTGTCGTGTCTCTGGTAACTAGCCGTCTGTCGTGTCTCTGGTAACTAGCCGTCTGTTGTGTCTCTGGATAAGAATTGATCAGAGCATTACTTTTCCCTTTCATGCTGAGTGGTAATCGAAATGGAGAGAGCTGGAAAGATTTTTCAAATACATTGAGGAACGATTGTGTAATTCTCAATGGATGTAAAAACAGACTTTGTTTTCTTGCTGTTTGAGGTGAAGAAAACATTACTGTGAGAAGCTCCACAGGTCATTAGTGTTGGTGCGTTAAGCCAATCATAAATACTATCAGATCCCCAAATGGGCACATTTATAGGTCTACATTAGCGTTCAGGCCAGGTAGCCTCTAGGACAGGTAGCCTGCGGGCCAGGTAGCCTGCGGGCCAGGTAGCCTGCGGGCCAGGTAGCCTGCGGGCCAGGTAGCCTGCGGGCCAGGTAGCCTGCGGGCCAGGTAGCCTGCGGGCCAGGTAGCCTGCGGGCCAGGTAGCCTGCGGGCCAGGTAGCCTGTGGGCCAAGGACTAAATTTACAACTTGGTGGAATGAAATCAACCAAAAGTTTTCACATCTATAGCAGGTGAGTATATTTATGTGTGTGTATATATAGAGCGTCTGCTAAATGACGTAAATGTAATGTAAATTATTTATATATATATATATATATATATATATTAATTATAGCGTAGGTTGTGCACTCTGCAAACAATGTGTCCACTCCGACAATGAGAACGGTAAAAGACTGGGAAAATAATATATTGAATGCATTAACCGAACAAACATTGTAGATGATAAATGATTGGAATGAACAGTAAATGTTCTACTAGTGATGAATGTAATGGGGAATTGATAGACTAAAAATCAAACGCAAACAATGAATGTGCACAAATTGGCGAGAGAGCGCATTCTGGTGAGACATGCATTGTACGTCTTAGCCACACTCCCGTTCTTGGACTGTACCATCCCTGCGGCCTCCGCACTAGGGTTAGCCTCGGCCTCCGCACTAGGGTTAGCCTCGGCCTCCGCACTAGGGTTGGCCTCGGCCTCCGCACTAGGGTTGGCCTCGGCCTCCCCACTAGGGTTAGCCTCGGCCTCCGCACTAGGGTTGGCCTCGGCCTCCCCACTAGGGTTAGCCTCGGCCTCCGCACTAGGGTTGGCCTCGGCCTCCCCACTAGGGTTAGCCTCGGCCTCCGCACTAGGGTTAGCCTCGGCCTCCGCACTAGGGTTAGCCTCGGCCTCCGCACTAGGGTTAGCCTCGGCTTCCGCACTAGGGTTAGCCTCGGCTTCCGCACTAGGGTTGGCCTCCGCACTAGGGTTGGCCTCCGCACTAGGGTTGGCCTCCGCACTAGGGTTGGCCTCCGCACTAGGGTTGGCCTCCGCACTAGGGTTGGCCTCCGCACTAGGGTTGGCCTCCGCACTAGGGTTGGCCTCCGCACTAGGGTTGGCCTCCGCACTAGGGTTGGCCTCCGCACTAGGGTTGGCCTCCGCACTAGGGTTAGCCTCGGCCTCCGCACTAGGGTTAGCCTCGGCCTCCGCACTAGGGTTAGCCTCGGCCTCCGCACTAGGGTTAGCCTCGGCCTCCGCACTAGGGTTGGCCTCCGCACTAGGGTTGGCCTCCGCACTAGGGTTGGCCTCCGCACTAGGGTTGGCCTCCGCACTAGGGTTGGCCTCCGCACTAGGGTTGGCCTCCGCACTAGGGTTGGCCTCGGCCTCCGCACTAGGGTTGGCCTCCGCACTAGGGTTGGCCTCGGCCTCCGCAATGAAATGGGAGCGAATCAGAAGGGTGTGTAGTGTTCCACAAAAAAAAATATGATTTGCTACTGCTCGACTAAAAAACGTCTTGGTCGACTAACGGCCTATCGACCAAACAATCGACCAGTCGACTAATTCCCAGCCCTACTGGTAACTAACGTTTTGTCATGTCTATGTTAACATTCTGTCGTGTCTCCATAGTGACGTGAAGGTGTACGACCCCTCCGGAGACTCCACCCTCCCCTCTGTTTCCAAGAAGAGGAAGTTTGAGGAGGTGGAGGAGGAAGAGGTGGTCACACCGGTGGCAGTCAAATCCAAGAAACCCAAGAAAGAACCTGTGGAAGGTCAGTTGGGTCCCTCTTCCATAATACAACATCCTATTTATATAAACACAATCCATAACATGAGACCCGTTCTCAGCCGTCTATAACACAATCCATAACATGAGACCCGTTCTCAGCCGTCTAACACAATCCATAACATGAGACCCGTTCTCAGCCGTCTATAACACAATCCAGAACATGAGACCCATTCTCAGCCGCCTATAACACAATCCATAACATGAGACCCGTTCTCAGCCGTCTATAACACAATCCAGAACATGAGACCCGTTCTCAGCCGTCTATAACACAATCCAGAACATGAGACCCGTTCTCGGCCGTCTATTCATATCAAATAAAAGAATCTCAGCAGTCTGTATTAAGTTGTCTTGTCTCACGGTGCGTTCTGTTTTCATTCAGAACCAGAGGCGTCAACGGCAGCAGAAGAAACTCCCAAGAAGAAGAAAAAGAAGGCCAAGAAAGCCGAGGCAGCGGAGGAGGCGATGGACGTGAAGGAGGAGGAAGAGGAGGCGACCGTCTCTCCCACAGAGGAAGTACGTAGCAATGCATGATGGGGACATGCTCATCTCAGCTGTTCTGTCTGAACAAACATACTAACCATAACCCTATTTCTTGTGATTTAGTCATCAAAGAAGAAGAAGAAGAAAAAGAAGAAGGTGAAGGAGGAAGAGGGAGAATAATCTGCTTCTGGTTGGGGAGAAACTGTATTATATTAGAACTTTTAGTTGTCGTTGCACATGCATGTACCAGGGGCCTGACTGTATTAGCCGTTTAAAGGCTAGCGGAGAGAGGAACTGGAGACAGAGGTTATTTCAGAATGACCAGCAGCTGATATGTTATGATTAGGAATGAGACTTAATGATCGTGTAAAAATCCTACTGTGTGGATTTGCGTTTAAGATGACCCTTTTTTAGTATACTGTAACCTAAAGAGCCAATGGATTGTATACAATATCAGCTTGTCAATGTTCATGTTAAAACATTTCATTTCTCCACTGGTTTAACAACATACCATTTTTAAAAGCTGTTTTGATGTCTGTTTCCCACAAGTCTTTGTCCATAACAGTCAACTTCTGCTCTGGTGGATTAAATCGATTTTCTCAGACGATGGTATTTCCCTTCATTCCAGCTATAGTGTTTTCAGACCCCTTGACTTTCTACGTTTTGTTACGTTTCAGCCTTATTCTAAAATTGATTAAATCGTGTTTTTCCCCCTCATCAATCTACACATAATACCCCATAATGACAAAGCAAAAACAAGTTTATAGATATTTTGCAAATTTATAAAAAATACAAAACTGAAATATCACATTTACATAAGTATTCAGACCCTTTACTCAGTACTTTGTTGAAGCACCTTTGGCAGCGATTACAGCCTCGAGTCTTCTTGGGTATGACGCTACAAGCTTGGCACACCTGTATTTGGGGAGTTTCTCCCATTCTTCTCTGCAGATCCTCTCAAGCTCTGTCAGGTTGGATGGGGAGCGTCTCTGCACAGCTATTTTCAGGTCTCTCCAGAGATGTTAGATCGGGTTCAAGTCCGGGCTCTGGCTAGGGCCACTCAAGGACATTCAGAGACTCGTCCCGAAGCCACTCCTGCGTTGTCTTGGCTGTGTGCTTAGGGTCGTTGTCCTGTTGGAAGGTGAACCTTCGCCCCAGTCTGAGGACCTGAGCGCTCTGGAGCAGGTTTTCATCAAGGATCTCTCTGTACTTTGCGCCGTTCATCATTCCCTCGATCCTGACTAGTCTCCCAGTCCCTGCTGCTGAAAAACATCCCCACAGCGTGATGCTGCCACCACCATGCTTCACCGTAGGGATGGTGCCAGGTTTCCTCCAGACATGACGCTTGGCATTCAGGCCAAAGAGTTCAATCTTGGTTTCATCAGACCAGAGAATCTTGTTTCTCATGGTCTGAGAATCCTTTAGGTGCCTTTTGGCAAACTCCAAGTGGGCTGTCGTGCCTTTTACTGAGGAGTGGCTTCCGCCTGGCCACTCTACCATAAAAGCCTGATTGGTGGAGTGATGCAGAGATGGTTGTCCTTCTGGAAGGTTCTCCCATCTCCACAGAGGAAGTCTTGAGCTCTGTCAGAGTGACCATTTGGTTCTTGGTCACCTCCCTGACCAAGGCCCTTCTCCCCCCATTGCTCAGTTTGGCCAGGCGGCCAGCTCTAGTAAGAGTCTAGGTGGTTCCAAACTTGGGGACCTTCAATGCTGCAGAGATGTTTTGGTACCCTTCCCCAGATCTGTGCCTTAACACAATCCTGTCTAGGAGCTCTACGGACAATTCCTTCGACCTCATAAGCTTGGTTTTTGCTCTGACATGCACTGTCAACTGTGGGACCTTATATAGACAGGTGTGTGCCTTTCCAAATCATATCAATTGAACATTTACCACAGGTGGACTCCAATCAAGTTGTAGAAACATCTCAAGGATGATCAATGGAAACAGGATGCACCTGAGCTCAATTACGAAACTCATAGCAAAGGGTCTGAATACTTATTTACATAAGGGATTTCTGTTTTTTATTTGTAATACATTTGCACACATTTGTTAACCTGTTTTCACTTTGTCATTATGGGGTATTGGGTCATTATGGGGTATTGGGTCATTATGGGGTATTGGGTCATTATGGGGTTTTGGGTCATTATGGGGTTTTGTGTGTAGATTGAGGATTTTTATTTATTTAATCAATTTTAGAGTAAGGCTGTAATGTGGAAAAGGTCCAGGGGTCTGAATTGTTTCCAAATGCAATATACATTAAACTCTGATGGACAGACCTGGGGTTAGGGGGTGAGCCTGAGGTTAGGGGGTGAGCCTGGGGTTAGGGGGTGAGACTGAGGTTAGGGGGTGAGACTGGGGTTAGGGGGTGAGCCTGGGCCTGGGGTTAGGGGGTGAGACTGGGGTTAGGGGGTGAGCCTGGGGTTAGGGGGTGAGACTGGGGTTAGGGGGTGAGACTGAGGTTAGGGGGTGAGACTGGGGTTAGGGGGTGAGCCTGGGCCTGGGGTTAGGGGGTGAGACTGGGGTTAGGGGGTGAGCCTGGGGTTAGGGGGTGAGACTGGGGTTAGGGGGTGAGACTGGGGTTAGGGGGTGAGACTGGGGTTAGGGGGTGAGACTGGGGTTAGGGGGTGAGACTGAGCCTGGGGTTAGGGGGTGAGACTGAGGTTAGGGGGTGAGACTGAGCCTGGGGTTAGGGGGTGAGACTGAGGTTAGGGGGTGAGACTGAGCCTGGGGTTAGGGGGTGAGACTGGGGTTAGGGGGGGTGAGACTGAGCCTGGGGTTAGGGGTGAGCCTGGGGTTAGGGGGTGAGACTGGGCCTGGGGTTAGGGGGTGAGACTGGGGTTAGGGGGTGAGACTGGGCCTGGGGTTAGGGGGTGAGACTGAGCCTGGGGTTAGGGGGTGAGACTGAGCCTGGGGTTAGGGGGTGAGACTGGGGTTAGGGGGTGAGACTGAGCCTGGGGTTAGGGGGTGAGACTGGGGTTAGGGGGTGAGACTGAGCCTGGGGTTAGGGGGTGAGACTGAGCCTGGGGTTAGGGGGTGAGACTGGGGTTAGGGGGTGAGACTGGGGTTAGGGGGTGAGACTGGGGTTAGGGGGTGAGACTGGGGTTGGGGGTGAGCCTGGGGTTAGGGGGTGAGACTGGGGTTAGGGGGTGAGACTGAGCCTGGGGTTAGGGGGTGAGACTGGGGTTAGGGGGTGAGACTGAGCCTGGGGTTAGGGGGTGAGACTGGGCCTGGGGTTAGGGGGTGAGACTGGGCCTGGGGTTAGGGGGTGAGACTGAGCCTGGGGTTAGGGGGTGAGACTGGGGTTAGGGGGTGAGACTGGGCCTGGGGTTAGGGGGTGAGACTGAGCCTGGGGTTAGGGGGTGAGACTGAGCCTGGGGTTAGGGGGTGAGACTGAGCCTGGGGTTAGGGGGTGAGACTGAGCCTGGGGTTAGGGGGTGAGACTGGGCCTGGGGTTAGGGGGTGAGACTGAGCCTGGGGTTAGGGGGTGAGACTGGGCCTGGGGTTAGGGGGTGAGACTGGGCCTGGGGTTAGGGTGAGACTGGGGTTAGGGTGAGACTGGGGTTAGGGGGTGAGACTGAGCCTGGGGTTAGGGGGTGAGACTGGGGTTAGGGTGGTGAGACTGGGGTTAGGGTTAGGGGGTGAGACTGGGGTTAGGTGTGAGACTGGGGTTAGGGGGTGAGACTGAGCCTGGGGTTAGGGTGAGACTGGGCCTGGGGTTAGGGTGAGACTGGGGTTAGGGGGTGAGACTGAGCCTGGGGTTAGGGGGTGAGACTGGGCCTGGGGTTAGGGTGAGACTGGGGTTAGGGGGTGAGACTGAGCCTGGGGTTAGGGGGTGAGACTGAGCCTGGGGTTAGGGTGAGACTGGGGTTAGGGTGAGACTGGGGTTAGGGGGTGAGACTGAGCCTGGGGTTAGGGGGTGAGACTGAGCCTGGGGTTAGGGGGTGAGACTGAGCCTGGGGTTAGGGGGTGAGCCTGGGGTTAGGGGGTGAGACTGGGGTTAGGGGGTGAGACTGAGCCTGGGGTTAGGGGGTGAGACTGGGGTTAGGGGGGGTGAGACTGGGGTTAGGGGGTGAGACTGGGGTTAGGGGGTGAGACTGGGGTTAGGGGGGGTGAGACTGGGGTTAGGGGGGGTGAGACTGGGGTTAGGGGGGGTGAGACTGGGGTTAGGGATGGTGAGACTGGGGTTAGGGGGTGAGACTGAGCCTGGGGTTAGGGGGTGAGACTGAGCCTGGGGTTAGGGGGTGAGACTGAGCCTGGGGTTAGGGGGTGAGACTGGGGTTAGGGGGTGAGCCTGGGGTTAGGGGGTGAGACTGAGCCTGGGGTTAGGGGGTGAGACTGGGGTTAGGGGGTGAGCCTGGGGTTAGGGGGTGGGCCTGGGGTTAGGGGGTGAGACTGAGCCTGGGGTTAGGGGGTGGGCCTGGGGTTAGGGGGTGAGACTGAGCCTGGGGTTAGGGGATGAGACTGAACCTGGGGTTAGGGGGTGAGACTGGGGTTAGGGGGTGAGACTGAGCCTGGGGTTAGGGGGTGAGACTGAACCTGGGGTTAGGGGGTGAGACTGAACCTGGGGTTAGGGGGTGGGCCTGGGGTTAGGGGGTGGGCCTGGGGTTAGGGGGTGAGACTGAGCCTGGGGTTAGGGGGTGAGACTGAGCCTGGGGTTAGGGTGAGACTGGGCCTGGGGTTAGGGGGTGAGACTGGGGTTAGGGGGGGTGAGACTGGGGTTAGGGGGTGAGACTGGGGTTAGGGGGTGAGACTGAGCCTAGGGTTAGGGGGGTGAGACTGAGCCTAGGGTTAGGGGGGTGAGACTGGGGTTAGGGGGTGAGACTGGGGTTAGGGGGTGAGACTGAGCCTGGGGTTAGGGGGTGAGACTGAGCCTGGGGTTAGGGGGTGAGACTGGGGTTAGGGGGTGAGACTGAGCCTGGGGTTAGGGGGTGAGACTGAGGTTAGGGGGTGAGACTGAGCCTGGGGTTAGGGGGTGAGACTGAGCCTGGGGTTAGGGGGTGAGACTGAGCCTGGGGTTAGGGGGTGAGACTGGGGTTAGGGGGTGAGACTGAGCCTGGGGTTAGGGGGTGAGACTGAGGTTAGGGGGTGAGACTGAGCCTGGGGTTAGGGGGTGAGACTGAGCCTGGGGTTAGGGGGTGAGACTGAGCCTGGGGTTAGGGGGTGAGACTGGGGTTAGGGGGTGAGACTGGGGTTAGGGGGTGAGACTGAGCCTGGGGTTAGGGGGTGAGACTGGGGTTAGGGGGTGAGACTGAGCCTGGGGTTAGGGGGTGAGACTGGGGTTAGGGGGTGAGCCTGGGGTTAGGGGGTGAGACTGAGCCTGGGGTTAGGGGGTGAGACTGAGCCTGGGGTTAGGGGGTGAGCCTGGGGTTAGGGGGTGAGCCTGAGCCTGGGGTTAGGGGGTGAGACTGGGCCTGGGGTTAGGGGGTGAGACTGGGCCTGGGGTTAGGGGGTGAGACTGGGGTTAGGGGGTGAGACTGAGCCTGGGGTTAGGGGGTGAGACTGGGGTTAGGGTGAGACTGGGGTTAGGGGGTGAGCCTGGGGTTAGGGGGTGAGACTGGGCCTGGGGTTAGGGGGTGAGACTGGGCCTGGGGTTAGGGGGTGAGACTGGGGTTAGGGGGTGAGACTGAGCCTGGGGTTAGGGGGTGAGACTGAGCCTGGGGTTAGGGGGTGAGACTGAGCCTGGGGTTAGGGGGGTGAGCCTGGGGTTAGGGGGTGAGACTGAGCCTGGGGTTAGGGGGGTGAGCCTGGGGTTAGGGGGTGAGACTGAGCCTGGGGTTAGGGGGGTGAGCCTGGGGTTAGACTGGGGTTAGGGTAATGCCATACAACATTATCAGAAAAAATCTGTAACTGTTCTTTACACTAAACAGCTCTTTAGATCACTGTTCAAGTAGCCTAGTCTAGTGAGGACAGAACCGTTATTTGTATTTATTATGGATCCCCATTAGTTTCTGCCAAGGCAGCAGCTACTCTTCCTGGGGTTTATTATGGATCCCCATTAGTTCCTGCCAAGGCAGCAGCTACTCTTCCTGGGGTTTATTATGGATCCCCATTAGTTCCTGCCAAGGCAGCAGCTGCTCTTCCTGGGGTTTATTATGGATCCCCATTAGTTCCTGCCAAGGCAGCAGCTACTCTTCCTGGGGTTTATTATGGATCCCCATTAGTTCCTGCCAAGGCAGCAGCTACTCTTCCTGGGGTTTATTATGGAGCCCCATTAGTTCCTGCCAAGGCAGCAGCTACTCTTCCTGGGGTTTATTATGGATCCCCGTTAGTTCCTGCCAAGGCAGCAGCTACTCTTCCTGGGGTTTATTATGGATCCCCGTTAGTTCCTGCCAAGGCAGCAGCTACTCTTCCTGGGGTTTATTATGGATCCCCGTTAGTTCCTGCCAAGGCAGCAGCTACTCTTCCTGGGGTTTATTATGGATCCCCGTTAGTTCCTGCCAAGGCAGCAGCTACTCTTCCTGGGGTTTATTATGGATCCCCGTTAGTTCCTGCCAAGGCAGCAGCTACTCTTCCTGGGGTTTATTATGGATCCCCGTTAGTTCCTGCCAAGGCAGCAGCTACTCTTCCTGGGGTTTATTATGGATCCCCGTTAGTTCCTGCCAAGGCAGCAGCTGCTCTTCCTGGGGTTTATTATGGATCCCCATTAGTTCCTGCCAAGGCAGCAGCTGCTCTTCCTGGGGTTTATTATGGATCCCCATCAGTTCCTGCCAAGGCAGCAGCTACTCTTCCTGGGGTTTATTATGGATCCCCATTAGTTCCTGCCAAGGCAGCAGCTACTCTTCCTGGGGTTTATTATGGATCCCCATTAGTTCCTGCCAAGGCAGCAGCTACTCTTCCTGGGGTCCAAACATATTAAAGCACTTACATTACATATACAACAGTACATCATATGACATTATTACACCACTACCTATCTACAATACAAAATGTAATGGGAATCACGTTACAATTTACATTTACGTCATTTAGCAGACGCTCTTATCCAGAGCGACTTACAGTTAGTGAGTGCATACATTATTATTTTAATTTTTTTCCATACTGGCCCCCTGTGGGAAACGAACCCACAACCACAACGTTCCCGGAGTGCCCTGTTATGTAATGGAATCAGCCTCCCGAGTTCCCGGAGTGCCCTGTTATGTAATGGAATCAGGCTCTGGAGTGCCCTGTTATGTAATGGAATCAGCCTCCCGAGTTCCCGGAGTGCCCTGTTATGTAATGGAATCAGCCTCCCGAGTTCCCGGAGTGCCCTGTTATGTAATGGAATCAGGCTCTGGAGTTCCCTGTTATGTAATGGAATCAGCCTCCCGAGTTCCCGGAGTGCCCTGTTATGTAATGGGAATCAGGCTCCCGAGTTCCCGGAGTGCCCTGTTATGTAATGGAATCAGGCTCCCGAGTTCCCGGAGTGCCCTGTTATGTAATGGAATCAGGCTCTGGAGTGCCCTGTTATGTAATGGAATCAGCCTCCCGAGTTCCCGGAGTGCCCTGTTATGTAATGGAATCAGCCTCCCGAGTTCCCGGAGTGCCCTGTTATGTAATGGAATCAGGCTCTGGAGTTCCCTGTTATGTAATGGAATCAGCCTCCCGAGTTCCCGGAGTGCCCTGTTATGTAATGGGAATCAGGCTCCCGAGTTCCCGGAGTGCCCTGTTATGTAATGGAATCAGGCTCCCGAGTTCCCGGAGTGCCCTGTTATGTAATGGGAATCAGGCTCCCGAGTGCCCTGTTATGTAATGGGAATCAGGCTCTGAGTTCCCAGAGTGCCCTGTTATGTAATGGGAATCAGCCTCCCGAGTTCCCGGAGTGCCCTGTTATGTAATGGAATCAGGCTCTGGAGTGCCCTGTTATGTAATGGAATCAGCCTCCCGAGTTCCCGGAGTGCCCTGTTATGTAATGGAATCAGCCTCCCGAGTTCCCGGAGTGCCCTGTTATGTAATGGAATCAGGCTCTGGAGTTCCCTGTTATGTAATGGAATCAGCCTCCCGAGTTCCCGGAGTGCCCTGTTATGTAATGGGAATCAGGCTCCCGAGTTCCCGGAGTGCCCTGTTATGTAATGGAATCAGGCTCCCGAGTTCCCGGAGTGCCCTGTTATGTAATGGGAATCAGGCTCCCGAGTGCCCTGTTATGTAATGGGAATCAGGCTCCCGCCCTGTTATGTAATGGGAATCAGGCTCCCGAGTTCCCAGAGTGCCCTGTTATGTAATGGGAATCAGGCTCTGAGTTCCCGGAGTTCCCTGTTTTGTAATGGGAATCAGGCTCCCGAGTTCCCGGAGTGCCCTGTTATGTAATGGAATCAGGCTCCCGAGTTCCCAGAGTGCCCTGTTATGTAATGGGAATCAGGCTCTGAGTTCCCGGAGTGCCCTGTTATGTAATGGGAATCAGGCTCCCGAGTTCCCGGAGTGCCCTGTTATGTAATGGGAATCAGGCTCTGAGTTCCCGGAGTGCCCTGTTATGTAATGGGAATCAGGCTCCCGAGTTCCCGGAGTGCCCTGTTATGTAATGGGAATCAGGCTCTGAGTTCCCGGAGTGCCCTGTTATGTAATGGGAATCAGGCTCCCGAGTTCCCGGAGTGCCCTGTTATGTAATGGGAATCAAGCTCTGAGTTCCCAGAGTGCCCTGTTATGTAATGGGAATCAGGCTCTGAGTTCCCAGAGTGCCCTGTTATGTAATGGGAATCAAGCTCTGAGTTCCCAGAGTGCCCTGTTATGTAATGGGAATCAGGCTCTGAGTTCCCAGAGTGCCCTGTTATGTAAGAACAGGACCAAGAAACTCTCAGAAATCTCAATCAAATACAACTGGTGGAGAATAAGAAGGAGAAGAAACAAGCTTTGGTTATGCAGAATCAGTGTGCACCAAATCAACAATCACTGCCACAGCTTCAACCGGACCAGTTCCAACCGCAATTGTACCAGCCACCAATAGCGGTACCAGTTGTTTCATATCCACAGCCAGTCTCTGGACTGACACAGAATTGGAGAGGAAGAGGACGAGAAGACTTAGGAAGAGGAGGAAGATTTAAGCCATACTTCCAGCAATCTCCAGAGGTGTGTCGTGGACAGGTTGGTCACTTTGCCCGTGAGTGCAATGGGCCAGGAGGAAACACCAGAGGGAATTTCAGAGGAAGATACAGGGGCCAGTCAAGATCATCTGGAGGACCGGTGAACCCCTATAGGGACAAGGAGCAAGGATTCTAGGGGTGCCTAGAAGATCCGAAAGGGGGGTGTCAGCTGGTAGCATCAGGACCGGAAAAAGATCCAACAATTGAGGTGAAAATAAACAACCGACCATTGGAAGTGATGGCGGATAGCGGAGCTGCTTTTACCTGTGTTCGGCCTGAAGATGCTTCACATCTCACTATGTCACATCAACTAATTAGGATAGGGATTCGAGGGAGTAAAACAGCTGATTACTCTTAAGGAACCAATTGAGCTCTGCTATGAAAATGAACAAATTACAATACCCATACTGGTATCAGAACATACACCTATTGCATCGTTGGGAAGAGATACATTGTGTAAGTTGAACTGTACAATAAAATGTACACCAGACGGCTGTCTGGTAGAAGTGCCAAAGGAAAAGGTTTGCCAATTGTTGATGATGACAGAGATGGATTCGTCTTCAGTATTCTGGATTGGAAATCTCAGTGAAGATTTTTTGAAGCAGGCTAAGATATGGGAGAAATGTATTGTGGCAAACATGCCAGATGCGAGGCTTCCGGAATATCCATTTCATTGTACGCTCAAGTATTTAAAGAATGCTGCCCAATCAAACTCAGGGGAATGGTTGAGTCATCAACCAAAGAAAGTTCAACTCAGCTCATGTTGCATAATTTTAGTACCACAAGGAGCAGCTATGAAGATAAACACAGACGATTATCTGGATAAAGAATTTGAGATTGAGTAGAGTGTGCCACATGTGACCTTGTTGGTTTCTGAAGGCTATGAGCAGAAGCAAATAGGAGAAATGATGACAGAAGCAGAGAAAGCTGTTTTTGTACTGATGAAAGAGAATTTGGGGGATTTGGAGGAGTGAAGATCAGCGATTTCTCAAAATAATGATTTCGGCTCAAGGACAAGGAGAGCCACAAGCTGTACGGATGACACATGAATCTATTTGCAGTGTGAAGATGGATTCAGACCCTATGAAAGAGGAGATGTTGCAACAAGTTCCAGAATGTTTGTGGTCTCAACACCGTACCGATATTGGACTTGTGAAATCAGCCCAATTGAGGTGAAAGTTGAACTTCGGCGAGGAGCCAGACCTCCTTGGAAGAATCAGTATCCATTGAAAGATGAAGCAATCCAAGGGATTGAACCACAAATTGAAGGACTTTCAAAAGCAGGTGTTTTGAAGACAATGAAAAAATCCTTAGAGTAGCAATCCATTGTTGTCTTTGGAGAAACCATGAGGGGTTGATAGTGGCGCCTCTAGACCTATTAGGTCTGATGATTCAGGAAGCACATGGGTTAGCTCATGTTGCAAGGGGGGAGGTTAGGAGAAAGATCACAAAGGAGTATGGTTTTTGGGCACCATATTTGCTTGAACAGGTTGACTATGTCATAGGCAGGTGCACAATCTGTCTGAAAAATAATGTTTGCAGGGGTGTGACTGTTATTCTTGGTTACATTCCTACACCAAGAGGGGAATAAGATGTCCAACTAAGCTAAAAGATGCTCAGTCGGTTGCAAAGTTCTTGTGTAAAGAAGTCATAAGCAGGTGGGGACTACCCGATCGAAATATCCTCAAATTAGTGGGAAAGGAAATTTAGAGTTCAGTGGAGAGAATGTTAGGGTTAGGATGGGGACGTTCCTCCCATATGGAGAGATAATTATGGAGAAGTAGTGTTGTTATCAGGACAAGAGGTAGAAGCTGTTTCACCTAGTCAAAGGAAGTATATTTTGTACAACGATATGAAGTGGAAGAGGGTTATGAGTGATTGCTCACTTATTTTGCGTACATGGAAAGATCAGGGAGAATATATGTGTACTTATCTAGTGCAAGCATTAAAATTTGTTCCGGTTAAGAATTATTGGTTAAAAGGCTATGTAACTCATAAGGTGACGCTTATGATAGAAGATTTAAAGTCTGTTGAAGCTTCCACAGTCACCAAAGGAGTTCAGGAGAAGTATATTACAGTAGCCACTCCAACAGTAAATAATACACAGAGGACATCTGTAACTTTCCCACTGGAAATAATTAAGAGTGTTAATACATCAACTAAAGCAACTATTTTAATAGTAACTTTGAAAGAGATTAATGTTACGACGGCAATAACAAATTTAGGAAATGTGACACAGACACCAACAACAACTTTTCTGAAACTAAAGGATGTAGCAAGAGTGACTCAGGAGTTTATGATACGGATGGAGAGTGCTGTCAATGGTAGTAAGGATAGGGTTAAAATAGGAGAGCAGATGGTAGTAGAGAATGATGTAGATTCATCTGAAATAGTGCAGAATACTATCATGGAGGTACAGGATGAGTTATTTGATTTTGATGGAAGACAAGAAGATATATCTGATCAGTACCGCTCGTTAGGGAAGAGAGAAACTAAATGGAAGGCATATGGATTTGATTCTTCTGTTTTGCAAATTAAAGATGGATGGGCAGGTAGGAATCTTTGGTTCCAGCAGTTACCTCATTCTGTAAGATCAGTGAGGAATCTTGAGGGTCCATGTCTGTTGAGAATTCCAGCACCAGGCACATCGGGTTCTATTTTAGAGACGGTTGCGAAACCTCTATCAAGTACGTGTCAATCTTATGCTTTATCATGGCTGTTGTATCAGCAACAATCATTAACAGATATAATAATGTCGTTGTGGAAGCATTTGTTTAGGCCCAGGTTTAAGTGTTCTTGGTTAAATGAATTACCCTATGTGAATTTGTTAGATCGGAAGGAAAATCAGTTAACAGCGATTCCTGAAGCATTGGAGGCAGGGACGGCTTGTTCAATAGGGCGATATGGGCGACGCACTGCCAAACGGGAAAAGGAAGGGATTTTTTTTCTAATCAATTATAAAAAAATAAAAAAATTAAAAATTATTTTAAAAAATTATAAATTTATAAAAAATTATATCACGGCAACAGCAGTTATCAGTGTTCACGTCTGATCTGACAGCCACTAAATGTCAAATCAGGCTAAAGTCGTGCTTCAAATGGCCCCGCCCGTTTTTTGGGCGATTTCAGTCAGGTTGAAAATCGCCCAGAAGTCTCTCATAGCCTGTCATGTAAAATCTATTTTTTTCACATTTCAAAGCTTTCAATACATTCTCTATGGGTGTCTGTGGGCTTGCACTTACGCGCTTTCGTCATACATAACGTAACCACGAATGAACGTAACTAAGAAAAGACCAGGTAGCAGCCTCAATCAATTCACTACTACTATCAAAATGGCTAGGCTTCAGTCCAACTCGATTGTGTCTTTGAAAGAAGTTCCTTTTTGTCGGCGAACAAATGAAGATAAATTGGCAACGAAACAATTAGGACCTCCCAGACCAAATTTAATAATTCAACAGGTGTCTACTAAAGGGGGGAAGTCCTACACCCGAGGATTTTCCAAAAATTGGTATGAACGGAAAACCTGGCTAGCAGGCTGCGATGTAGCTAATGCAGTTTTTTGCTACCCCCTGCTTACTCTTCCACCCTGAAGGCGGCACAGCAGACAGCACCGCTTGGACAGCGACTGGTGTAACCGACATGCACCATCTTTCAGAAAAGATTAAGAAAAATGAGCTGTCAAAGACCCACATATAGCTGTTTGAGATTGTCTGCTTTTGGGAGAGTGAATATTGCCACTCAACTGGATGAGGGATACAGGCTAGCTGTCCGCCGCCACAACGATGAGGTTAGCAACAGCAGAGTCGTGAACACTGTCTACGAGAATCGAGACGACCTCATATAATGTTTTGAAGCCATCCGGACGGGTTCATTGGGTTCATTTGACCAGCACACCTTGAGAGAGGCAGCTGGCTACGTGAGGATACTACATGATGAAGATTTAATTTTTTTCCTGCGGCTTTTTCACAAAATCATGCCCCACGTCGACATTCTGTACCAGAAGCTACAGAAGAAGGACATCGATGCTGTCTCTATCAAACGTGCCCTCGACAGCTTCACAAGCAAGTGCAGGCCATAAGGTAAGATTAAACAGATATCAAAAAATGTGGTAAAAGCTCTTGTTGATCCTGCAATCTGAACAAATACCAAGATGCTGTATTTTCAGCTGATATTTCATTTGTTTATGGAAATGCATATTGTTTATGCAGTGTTGAGGAATGTGAAAGAACACCCTTGATTATTTTTACTGTGATAACTTATTTTGCTTTTGTAAGCAAACACTTTTGAGATCAGTCAATAAATGCTTCTGGTATTGACTTATATGCTGCCCCTGTCTTCATGTTGTTGCTGGACATATCTTTTTAAAAATGTGTGTAGGTCACCTAAATCATCAGAAAAATTGCCCTCCCTGAGAATTTGTTCAGGAGCCGCCACTGATTGGAGGTGAAACCCGTGAGGGCTAAAAGCTGTTTTTGTTCAAATAAAACATATGATGGAAAGGGTATGTTTATGGGAATATCAGATTGTGATGATTATATGATGACTTTGGGTAAGCATGAACGTCAGGTTAGTAATGAGGAATATAATGTAACTTTTTATGTTCCAGTTAGTAAGAGAGAAGGACTTTGATGGTGAAAGATCAGCTTTTGCCTGGTAATGTGACTATTGGGAATTTTAGAGATATTTGGTGGGTTTGTGGTGATAAAGCGTATATAGTCTTACCCTATGGATGGAAAGGATGTTGTTACATGTTGATGTTGAAGCTTCCATATGAGGTTTTTACCATTAAAAGAGGGGAAGCACCGGATACAGATAAATCTGATTCTAGGTTTGGAAATAGGGTGAAAAGGGACATGGCGAAATTTCATAGTCTGGAAGCCTACCATTGGAGGATAAGTCTAGGAGAGAAGTGGGGACTGGGACTTTTTCCATGGTATGGTGTAACATTTTTGGCAGATCATATTGATAATATTACCTATACTTTGCAGGGTTTTGCAAATGAAACGATAAGAGGGTTCAACCTTTTGTCAAATACTCAAAGGAGTATTGATGGATAGATATCAATTTTGAATATCCGATCATTTTTCACATGTTTTTACGTATTATTGTGATAGTTAGTATTTTGTGATGAATCAAAGGGGGGAAATGGAATGTGACTCATTTTATATATCATTTTTATATTGATGTTTTAATTTGCATGTGTTGGTTTGCAAAAGATACTGTTTGGTCTTTTCTTTTCTTCCAGAAGCATATGGGGGAATGTGTAGAGGGGATTCAAATACTCAAACATGGACAATATGAAGGGACAATATGAAAGGAGAATATGAAGGGACTGGAGGAAGTGGAACAAGGAAGGTGTGGAAATGTTCAGATTCCATCATCGAAGATGCATTGAAAATCGACACTGCTGAGGAGATGAAGTGTAGTGGACTACATTCCAGTGTCTGCAATGATATATAGACATATTTGCATGTGTAATACATAATTTGTGTCATATTCTTTCTGTATTAATGTTTGAAGAATGATATTTGCTGTAGTTGGGTACATGTGGGGATCTCAGATGTTTTTGTTTATTTCGTGGATGCTTAGGGATATTGGGTCTAGGCAGGGACAGAGAGAATCCACAGGAGGGTCCGATGGGTCGACCAGCCTGAATGTGGAATTTTTTTTATTCTATTTTGTTTTCTGAGGCTTTCATGTGTATTTAATTGTATCATAGTTTAAAATGCATTGATAAAGATTTATGAATTGTTCTGGAGTACTTAGGTGGTTGCCTGGGGCAGAGGGGCCGTGAGAGAATTTTACTGTCTTGATTGATTGATGGATATTTGGAAAGAAAGCTGCCAGACAGGTTTTTCGCTCTCACACTCCATAAAGATTTGTTCATGTTTCATAGAAATGTATTCACACTCCATAAAGATGTGTTCATATTTCATAGAAATGTATTTACACTCCATAGAAAAATGTGTTTTTGGTTTATTGCTAGTTACTCAATAAGAGAAATTGTTATTTGTTATAATCCTATTCTTTTTGTTTTCGAGACTTAATTAGTCTCGAAGGGGGGAAATATGTAGTGTCTAAACAGTTTATGACTTTGTTGATGTTTGCAAATGGTGTGTTAGAGGAAGTCTGTTAGGTGGCCTCCTGGGATTGGTTTATGGGAAAACACCCATATTATGTTACATAGGGCATAGGATATAAATACCATGGTTGAAACAAAGGACGG
This sequence comes from Coregonus ussuriensis, assembly GCA_031479575.1. Taxonomy (NCBI): domain Eukaryota; kingdom Metazoa; phylum Chordata; class Actinopteri; order Salmoniformes; family Salmonidae; genus Coregonus; species Coregonus ussuriensis. Next base: position 144,674,851 of record CM062494.1, on the reverse strand, counting down.
GTAGTAACACCATATTAGCGATTGGGCCGGTTGTTCTCCAGATGTCTGTAAATTGGCACTGAAATCTTCAATGTAAATAAACTATTATAATTATAATCGAGGACAGTGTCAGCGGATTCCTTGTTCTCACAGCATAATTAGCATCATTATTCAGACCAATCCATAAATATGTAGCTCTATAGGAGAAAGCCCCGCCTCCAGCTGTTTGCTTAGAAATTCTAGGGCCAATAAGGAGGCCTGCGTCTTGTGACCGTAGCGTACGTGTAGGTATGTACGGCAGGACCAAATCAGAGAGATAGGTAATCACGGCGCAACTAGAGAACATTACTAACCCCTACGCTCCGTATTATCCTGGCTGCCCCCCACCACATAAAGCACTCCGCTAGGCTGAAACACCTGCATTTTGGAGCTGCCTTACTCAAGAAAGCAAAAAAGAGACCATGTTTGTATGCGGCTTTATTAACTCAATTATTATTATTTTTACATTGTTTTCAAAACAGGTGGGGCCCTGAATGACGGGTCGCCACTGTGTGGGATGATGGATGGAAATTGTATGTGTTACTGTTCGTTTTGTTGGTGATGTGCCTCAAATCTAACAAATTACTGTACTTTATAAGTATTATTATCGTAACAAATGCACTGATATGGTCAAACGGGCGATATCGCAATATGCGATTATTGTAAATAGTCAGGTTAATATAATAGCTCGTTTAAAACGTCTACATGCTTTGCAAGAACAACGATTTCCCCAATAATCCTGTTTACATGGACACATCTGATATCAGGCTACCTGATGACACTGATAAATGCAGAAAATCGCCAATAAAAATTAAAATTCTACCACAGCGACCATGTTATTTTTGGGAAGCATATTTGATTATGAGTTCGGACATATGAAGTTTCTCTGTGACGACTACTTCTAAGACGCATACATTCAGTTGCTCCGAACTCACTTCACTTTCACTAAGGAGGGAGGCACTCTCGGCTGGTGCTAGCACAGGCTAAGATTAAATACACTGCTGGAACACCAATTAAGGTGTTTACATGTCCTATTAATTGGAAAGACTGCTCAGAAAACCAGGTGTTTTAATCGGTGTATGCTTCCTTAGAGTTTGGGCTGATGTCTATTATGATAAGCAGAGTAAGGTGTTTCCATGACTACAGCATAATCTGCCTACTGCCATAATCAGTTTAATATCAAATTATTACTGTGCATGTAAACGTACTGACTGATGGAAATAAAATGCTAGGACACCGACGTCTTGCTATCAGACAAGCTAAAGAAGTTATTTGCCAGCTACTAAGGACTGTGGGCTCTCCTTCTCCGTGGCCGACGTGAGTAAGACATTTAAAGGCGTTAACCCTCGCAAGGCATCCCTAGCCACGTCCTCAGAGCATGCGCAGGCTAGCTGGCTGGTGTGTTTACGGACATAGTCAATCTCTCCCTATCCCAGTCTGCTGTCCCCACATGCTTCAAGATGGCCACCATTGTTCCTGTACCCAAGAATGCAAAGGTAACTGAACTAAATGACTATCGCCCCGTAGCACTCACTTCTGTCATCATGAAGTGCTTTGAGAGACTAGTCAAGGATAATTTCACCTCTACCTTACCTGTCACCCTAGACCCACTTCAATTTGCTTACTGCCTCAATAGATCCATAGACGATGCAATCGCCATCACACTGCACACTGCCCTATCCCATCTGGACAAGAGGAATACCTATGTAAGAATGCTGTTCATTGACTATAGCTCAGCATTCAACACCATAGTACCCTCCAAGCTCATCATTAAGCTCAAGGCCCTGGGTCTCAACGCCGCCCTGTGCAATTGGGTCCTGGACTTCCTGACGGGCCGCCCCCAGGTGGTGAAGGTAGGAAACAACATCTCCACTTCGCTGATCCTCAACACTGGGGCCCCACAAGGGTGCGTGCTCAGCCCCCTCCTGTACTCCCTGTTCACCCATGACTGCGTAGCCAAGCACACCTCCAACTCAATCATCAAGTTTGCAGACGACACAACAGTAGTAGGCTTGATTACCAACAACGATTAGACCGCCTACAGGGAGGAGGTGAGGGCTCTCGGAGTGTGGTGTCAGGAAAATAACCTCTCACTCAACATCAACAAAACAAAGGAGATGATCGTGGACTTCAGGAAACAGCAGAGGGAGCACCCCCCTATCCACATCGACGGGACCGCAGTGGAGAAGGTAGAAAGTTTTAAGTTCCTCAGCGTACACATCACTGACAAACTGAAATAGTCCACCCACACAGACAGTGTGGTGAAGAAGGCGCAACAGCGTCTCTTCAACCTCTGGAGGCTGAAGAAATTTGGCCTTTCACCTAAAACCCTCACAAACTTTTACAGATGCACAATTGAGAGCATCCTGTCGGGCTGTATCACCGCCTGGTACGGCAACTGCACCGCCCAAAACCGCAGGGCTCTCCAGAGGGTGGTGCAGTCTGCCCAACGCATCACCGGGGGCAAACTACCTGCCCTCCAGGACACCTGCAGCACCCGATGTCACAGGAAGGCCAAAAAGATCATCAAGGACATCAACCACCCGAGCCACTGCCTGTTCACCCCGCTATCATCCAGAAGGCGAGGTCAGTACAGGTGCATCAAAGCTGGGACCGAGAGACTGAAAAACAGCTTCTATCTCAAGGCCATCAGACTGTTAAATAGCCATCACTAGCACAGAGAGGCTGCTGCCTATATACAGACTTGGAAATCACTGGCCACTTTAAGAAATGGAACACAGGTCACTTTAATAATGTTTACATATCTTGCTTTACCCATCTCATATGTATATACTGTATTCTATACTATCTATTGCATCTTAGCCTATGCTGCTCTGATAATGACATCACTCATCCATATATTTATATATTCTTATTCCATTCCTTTAGTTAGATTTGTGTGTATTAGGTATTAGTTGTGTAACTGTTAGATATTACTTGCTAGATATTGCTGCACTGTCGGAACTAGAAGCACAAGCCTTTCGCTCCACTCGCAACAACATCTGCTAACCATGTGTATGTGACCAATACATTTGATTTGATTTAGAAGCAAGAGGAAAGAATGTTAATGAATGCCTTATTGCTTAACATTGGTCACAAATGTGTTTGTCCGTAAGCCCAGAGCTTTGGAATACAAGTGTGAATCATCAGCTGAGGGCGGAGTTTAGCCCAGGGTTGAATCATCAGCTGAGGGCGGAGTTTAGCCCAGGGTTGAATCATCAGCTGAGGGCGGAGTTTAGCCCAGGGTTGAATCATCAGCTGAGGGCGGAGTTTAGCCCAGGGTTGAATCATCAGCTGAGGGCGGAGTTTAGCCCAGGGTTGAATCATCAGCTGAGGGCGGAGTTTAGCCCAGGGTTGAATCATCAGCTGAGGGCGGAGTTTAGCCCAGGGTTGAATCATCAGCTGAGGGCGGAGTTTAGCCCAGGGTTGAATCATCAGCTGAGGGCGGAGTTTAGCCCAGGGTTGAATCATCAGCTGAGGGCGGAGTTTAGCCCAGGGTTGAATCATCAGCTGAGGGCGGAGTTTAGCCCAGGGTTAACAAACGCTTGTGTGAACACTGGATAAGCTAGCCCAGAGCCATTCTTAGATAGCCTGGGGTTAGCAACAATGCAGTGTGAAAAGGCCTTTTAACATGTATTGCTGGCTATCCTCTCCTCTATAATATACGATGTATGGCCAGAAAATGTCCCTAAATATACTAAGGGGTGCTCGATGGCTGCTTTCAGGACAAAAACAACTATTTTATGTTTAGGCCTACCCACCCCCCAAGACATTACTAGAGGAGTAGGGAAAAGTTATCGACTTTTGACTTTTCTGTGATCCACTAATATGTCTGCCAACAGCTGACGCAGGCACGCTGATTCTGAACCACATGGCATGACGTACTGCTTGATGTGTATAGCAACGCAGTCTAGGAAGCAGTTTTATAGAGTTAGTATTCAACACCAGAAGAGACATGTCTCAGTTACAAACAAGGTTCTTTACGGACAACAAAAAGTAAGTATTTATTGCTGAATTGTGAAGATAGCCAGTTAGCTTTCTCTTTTGCCAGTAAGCTAGCTAGCTAGCTAGCTAGCGAGCATGAAGGAGAACTCTATGGGAGTGTTAGCCATGCTGTTGTTAATCATATTGTATCCTTAGCTGGCGAGCTGCATAAAGGTGCTTCGACAATGTTGACTTATTGAAGTTAGTGTTAGCTAGTTTGACCAGGGAGATTGTGAATACAAATCCTATGGGTTGTTATGTGTGCTAGCCTAGCTGATAACTACAACAAGTTTGACGTTACCTAGCCAACGGTCTATTTGTCTGTTAGCAGTGACTTAGTCATGTTGAGTTATTTATATAACAACCTACCAACGTTGTCCCTCAGATATTCCGTAGATGACGTCCCTTTCTCCATCCCTGCTGCCTCAGAGGTGCAGGAACTCAGCAACGTCATCAACAAGCTGCTGGAAGCAAAGCATGGTGAGAATAGAGTTTACAATGGTGCTTTCCTTTCCTTCCTCGTTGGGGTTTAATGGTGCTTTCCTTTCCTTCCTCGTTGGGGTTTAATGGTGGTTGGCATTAGAATGGTGCTTTCCTTTCCTTCCTCGTTGGGGTTTAATGGTGGTTGGCATTAGAATGGTGCTTTCCTTCCCTTCCTCGTTGGGGTTTAATGGTGGTTGGCATTAGAATGGTGCTTTCCTTTCCTTCCTCGTTGGGGTTTAATGGTGGTTGGCATTAGAATGGTGCTTTCCTTTCCTTCCTCGTTGGGGTTTAATGGTGGTTGGCATTAGAATGGTGCTTTCCTTTCCTTCCTCGTTGGGGTTTAATGGTGGTTGGCATTAGAATGGTGCTTTCCTTTCCTTCCTCGTTGGGGTTTAATGGTGGTTGGCATTATAATGGTGCTTTCCTTTCCTTCCTCGTTGGGGTTTAATGGTGGTTGGCATTAGAATGGTGCTTTCCTTTCCTTCCTCGTTGGGGTTTAATGGTGGTTGGCATTAGAATGGTGCTTTCCTTTCCTTCCTCGTTGGGGTTTAATGGTGGTTGGCATTAGAATGGTGCTTTCCTTTCCTTCCTGGTTGGGGTTTAATGGTGGTTGGCATTAGAATGGTGCTTTCCTTTCCTTCCTCGTTGGGGTTTAATGGTGGTTGGCATTAGAATGGTGCTTTCCTTTCCTTCCTCGTTGGGGTTTAATGGTGGTTGGCATTAGAATGGTGCTTTCCTTTCCTTCCTCGTTGGGGTTTAATGGTGGTTGGCATTAGAATGGTGCTTTCCTTTCCTTCCTCGTTGGGGTTTAATGGTGGTTGGCATTAGAATGGTGCTTTCCTTTCCTTCCTCGTTGGGGTTTAATGGTGGTTGGCATTAGAATGGTGCTTTCCTTTCCTTCCTCGTTGGGGTTTAATGGTGGTTGGCATTAGAATGGTGCTTTCCTTTCCTTCCTCGTTGGGGTTTAATGGTGGTTGGCATTAGAATGGTGCTTTCCTTCCCTTCCTCGTTGGGGTTTAATGGTGGTTGGCATTAGAATGGTGCTTTCCTTTCCTTCCTCGTTGGGGTTTAATGGTGGTTGGCATTAGAATGGTGCTTTCCTTTCCTTCCTCGTTGGGGTTTAATGGTGGTTGGCATTAGAATGGTGCTTTCCTTCCCTTCCTCGTTGGGGTTTAATGGTGGTTGGCATTAGAATGGTGCTTTCCTTTCCTTCCTCGTTGGGGTTTAATGGTGGTTGGCATTAGAATGGTGCTTTCCTTTCCTTCCTCGTTGGGGTTTAATGGTGGTTGGCATTAGAATGGTGCTTTCCTTTCCTTCCTCGTTGGGGTTTAATGGTGGTTGGCATTAGAATGGTGCTTTCCTTTCCTTCCTCGTTGGGGTTTAATGGTGGTTGGCATTATAATGGTGCTTTCCTTTCCTTCCTCGTTGGGGTTTAATGGTGGTTGGCATTAGAATGGTGCTTTCCTTTCCTTCCTCGTTGGGGTTTAATGGTGGTTGGCATTAGAATGGTGCTTTCCTTTCCTTCCTCGTTGGGGTTTAATGGTGGTTGGCATTAGAATGGTGCTTTCCTTTCCTTCCTGGTTGGGGTTTAATGGTGGTTGGCATTAGAATGGTGCTTTCCTTTCCTTCCTCGTTGGGGTTTAATGGTGGTTGGCATTAGAATGGTGCTTTCCTTTCCTTCCTCGTTGGGGTTTAATGGTGGTTGGCATTAGAATGGTGCTTTCCTTTCCTTCCTCGTTGGGGTTTAATGGTGGTTGGCATTAGAATGGTGCTTTCCTTTCCTTCCTCGTTGGGGTTTAATGGTGGTTGGCATTAGAATGGTGCTTTCCTTTCCTTCCTCGTTGGGGTTTAATGGTGGTTGGCATTAGAATGGTGCTTTCCTTTCCTTCCTCGTTGGGGTTTAATGGTGGTTGGCATTAGAATGGTGCTTTCCTTTCCTTCCTCGTTGGGGTTTAATGGTGGTTGGCATTAGAATGGTGCTTTCCTTCCCTTCCTCGTTGGGGTTTAATGGTGGTTGGCATTAGAATGGTGCTTTCCTTTCCTTCCTCGTTGGGGTTTAATGGTGGTTGGCATTAGAATGGTGCTTTCCTTTCCTTCCTCGTTGGGGTTTAATGGTGGTTGGCATTAGAATGGTGCTTTCCTTTCCTTCCTCGTTGGGGTTTAATGGTGGTTGGCATTAGAATGGTGCTTTCCTTTCCTTCCTCGTTGGGGTTTAATGGTGGTTGGCATTAGAATGGTGCTTTCCTTTCCTTCCTCGTTGGGGTTTAATGGTGGTTGGCATTAGAATGGTGCTTTCCTTCCCTTCCTCGTTGGGGTTTAATGGTGGTTGGCATTAGAATGGTGCTTTCCTTTCCTTCCTCGTTGGGGTTTAATGGTGGTTGGCATTAGAATGGTGCTTTCCTTTCCTTCCTCGTTGGGGTTTAATGGTGGTTGGCATTAGAATGGTGCTTTCCTTTCCTTCCTCGTTGGGGTTTAATGGTGGTTGGCATTAGAATGGTGCTTTCCTTTCCTTCCTCGTTGGGGTTTAATGGTGGTTGGCATTAGAATGGTGCTTTCCTTTCCTTCCTCGTTGGGGTTTAATGGTGGTTGGCATTAGAATGGTGCTTTCCTTTCCTTCCTCGTTGGGGTTTAATGGTGGTTGGCATTAGAATGGTGCTTTCCTTTCCTTCCTCGTTGGGGTTTAATGGTGGTTGGCATTAGAATGGTGCTTTCCTTTCCTTCCTCGTTGGGGTTTAATGGTGGTTGGCATTAGAATGGTGCTTTCCTTTCCTTCCTCGTTGGGGTTTAATGGTGGTTGGCATTAGAATGGTGCTTTCCTTTCCTTCCTCGTTGGGGTTTAATGGTGGTTGGCATTAGAATGGTGCTTTCCTTTCCTTCCTCGTTGGGGTTTAATGGTGGTTGGCATTAGAATGGTGCTTTCCTTCCCTTCCTCGTTGGGGTTTAATGGTGGTTGGCATTAGAATGGTGCTTTCCTTTCCTTCCTCGTTGGGGTTTAATGGTGGTTGGCATTAGAATGGTGCTTTCCTTTCCTTCCTCGTTGGGGTTTAATGGTGGTTGGCATTAGAATGGTGCTTTCCTTTCCTTCCTCGTTGGGGTTTAATGGTGGTTGGCATTAGAATGGTGCTTTCCTTTCCTTCCTCGTTGGGGTTTAATGGTGGTTGGCATTAGAATGGTGCTTTCCTTTCCTTCCTCGTTGGGGTTTAATGGTGGTTGGCATTAGAATGGTGCTTTCCTTTCCTTCCTCGTTGGGGTTTAATGGTGGTTGGCATTAGAATGGTGCTTTCCTTTCCTTCCTCGTTGGGGTTTAATGGTGGTTGGCATTAGAATGGTGCTTTCCTTTCCTTCCTCGTTGGGGTTTAATGGTGGTTGGCATTAGAATGGTGCTTTCCTTCCCTTCCTCGTTGGGGTTTAATGGTGGTTGGCATTAGAATGGTGCTTTCCTTTCCTTCCTCGTTGGGGTTTAATGGTGGTTGGCATTAGAATGGTGCTTTCCTTTCCTTCCTCGTTGGGGTTTAATGGTGGTTGGCATTAGAATGGTGCTTTCCTTTCCTTCCTCGTTGGGGTTTAATGGTGGTTGGCATTAGAATGGTGCTTTCCTTTCCTTCCTCGTTGGGGTTTAATGGTGGTTGGCATTAGAATGGTGCTTTCCTTTCCTTCCTCGTTGGGGTTTAATGGTGGTTGGCATTAGAATGGTGCTTTCCTTTCCTTCCTCGTTGGGGTTTAATGGTGGTTGGCATTAGAATGGTGCTTTCCATTCCTTCCTCGTTGGGGTTTAATGGTGGTTGGCATTAGAATAGGTGCTTTCCTTTCCTTCCTCGTTGGGGTTTAATGGTGGTTGGCATTAGAATGGTGCTTTCCTTTCCTTCCTCGTTGGGGTTTAATGGTGGTTGGCATTAGAATGGTGCTTTCCTTTCCTTCCTCGTTGGGGTTTAATGGTGGTTGGCATTAGAATGGTGCTTTCCTTTCCTTCCTCGTTGGGGTTTAATGGTGGTTGGCATTAGAATGGTGCTTTCCTTCCTTCCTCGTTGGGGTTTAATGGTGGTTGGCATTAGAATGGTGCTTTCCTTTCCTTCCTCGTTGGGGTTTAATGGTGGTTGGCATTAGAATGGTGCTTTCCTTTCCTTCCTCGTTGGGGTTTAATGGTGGTTGGCATTAGAATGGTGCTTTCCTTTCCTTCCTCGTTGGGGTTTAATGGTGGTTGGCATTAGAATGGTGCTTTCCATTCCTTCCTCGTTGGGGTTTAATGGTGGTTGGCATTAGAATAGTGCTTTCCTTTCCTTCCTCGTTGGGGTTTAATGGTGGTTGGCATTAGAATGGTGCTTTCCTTTCCTTCCTCGTTGGGGTTTAATGGTGGTTGGCATTAGAATGGTGCTTTCCTTCCCTTCCTCGTTGGGGTTTAATGGTGCTTTCCATTCCTTCCTCGTTGGGGTTTAATGGTGGTTGGCATTAGAATGGTGCTTTCCTTTCCTTCCTGGTTGGGGTTTAATGGTGGTTGGCATTAGAATGGTGCTTTCCTTCCCTTCCTCGTTGGGGTTTAATGGTGCTTTCCATTCCTTCCTCGTTGGGGTTTAATGGTGGTTGGCATTAGAATGGTGCTTTCCATTCCTTCCTCGTTGGGGTTTAATGGTGGTTGGCATTAGAATGGTGCTTTCCTTTCCTTCCTCGTTGGGGTTTAATGGTGGTTGGCATTAGAATGGTGCTTTCCTTTCCTTCCTCGTTGGGGTTTAATGGTGGTTGGCATTAGAATGGTGCTTTCCTTTCCTTCCTCGTTGGGGTTTAATGGTGGTTGGCATTAGAATGGTGCTTTCCTTTCCTTCCTGGTTGGGGTTTAATGGTGGTTGGCATTAGAATGGTGCTTTCCTTTCCTTCCTCGTTGGGGTTTAATGGTGGTTGGCATTAGAATGGTGCTTTCCTTTCCTTCCTCGTTGGGGTTTAATGGTGGTTGGCATTAGAATGGTGCTTTCCTTTCCTTCCTCGTTGGGGTTTAATGGTGGTTGGCATTAGAATGGTGCTTTCCTTTCCTTCCTCGTTGGGGTTTAATGGTGGTTGGCATTAGAATGGTGCTTTCCATTCCTTCCTCGTTGGGGTTTAATGGTGGTTGGCATTATAATGGTGCTTTCCTTTCCTTCCTGGTTGGGGTTTAATGGTGGTTGGCATTAGAATGGTGCTTTCCTTTCCTTCCTCGTTGGGGTTTAATGGTGGTTGGCATTAGAATGGTGCTTTCCTTTCCTTCCTCGTTGGGGTTTAATGGTGGTTGGCATTAGAATGGTGCTTTCCTTTCCTTCCTCGTTGGGGTTTAATGGTGGTTGGCATTAGAATGGTGCTTTCCTTTCCTTCCTGGTTGGGGTTTAATGGTGGTTGGCATTAGAATGGTGCTTTCCTTTCCTTCCTCGTTGGGGTTTAATGGTGGTTGGCATTAGAATGGTGCTTTCCTTTCCTTCCTCGTTGGGGTTTAATGGTGGTTGGCATTAGAATGGTGCTTTCCTTTCCTTCCTCGTTGGGGTTTAATGGTGGTTGGCATTAGAATGGTGCTTTCCTTTCCTTCCTCGTTGGGGTTTAATGGTCGTTGGCATTAGAATGGTGCTTTCCTTTCCTTCCTGGTTGGGGTTTAATGGTGGTTGGCATTAGAATGGTGCTTTCCTTTCCTTCCTGGTTGGGGTTTAATGGTGGTTGGCATTAGAATGGTGCTTTCCTTTCCTTCCTCGTTGGGGTTTAATGGTCGTTGGCATTAGAATGGTGCTTTCCTTTCCTTCCTGGTTGGGGTTTAATGGTGGTTGGCATTAGAATGGTGCTTTCCTTTCCTTCCTGGTTGGGGTTTAATGGTGGTTGGCATTAGAATGGTGCTTTCCTTTCCTTCCTCGTTGGGGTTTAATGGTGGTTGGCATCCAATATAATGTTGCATTACAGCCACCAACTGTATATCTACTTCATCTGTTCAAAAAATGTAACTAGAAATGAACAAAACCCCCAAACCTCACCCCAAACTAAATATACTACACTACCTACCCTTAGCCCACTATCTATACTACAGAGTTCATGTCCCTTAGCCCACTATCTATACTACAGAGTTCAGGTCCCTTAGCCCACTATCTATACTACAGAGTTCAGGTCCCTTAGCCCACTATCTATACTACAGAGTTCAGGTCCCTTAGCCCACTATCTATACTACAGAGTTCAGGTCCCTTAGCCCACTATCTATACTACAGAGTTCAGGTCCCTTAGCCCACTATCTATACTACAGAGTTCAGGTCCCTTAGCCCACTATCCATACTACAGAGTTCAGGTCCCTTAGCCCACTATCTATACTACAGAGTTCAGGTCCCTTAGCCCACTATCTATACTACAGAGTTCAGGTCCCTTAGCCCACTATCTATACTACAGAGTTCAGGTCCCTTAGCCCACTATCTATACTACAGAGTTCAGGTCCCTTAGCCCACTATCTATACTACAGAGTTCAGGTCCCTTAGCCCACTATCTATACTACAGAGTTCAGGTCCCTTAGCCCACTATCTATACTACAGAGTTCAGGTCCCTTAGCCCACTATCTATACTACAGAGTTCAGGTCCCTTAGCCCACTATCTATACTACAGAGTTCAGGTCCCTTAGCCCACTATCTATACTACAGAGTTCAGGTCCCTTAGCCCACTATCTATACTACAGAGTTCAGGTCCCTTAGCCCACTATCTATACTACAGAGTTCAGGTCCCTTAGCCCACTATCTATACTACAGAGTTCAGGTCCCTTAGCCCACTATCTATACTACAGAGTTCAGGTCCCTTAGCCCACTATTTATACTACAGAGTTCAGGTCCCTTAGCCCACTATCTATACTACAGAGTTCAGGTCCCTTAGCCCACTATCTATACTACAGAGTTCAGGTCCCTTAGCCCACTATCTATACTACAGAGTTCAGGTCCCTTAGCCCACTATCTATACTACAGAGTTCAGGTCCCTTAGCCCACTATCTATACTACAGAGATCAGGTCCCTTAGCCCACTATCTATACTACAGAGATCAGGTCCCTTAGCCCACTATCTATACTACAGAGTTCAGGTCCCTTAGCCCACTATCTATACTACAGAGTTCAGGTCCCTTAGCCTGAGCATTCCCTCCCTCTCCACCCTGGCCCCTTCTCAATGCCTCTGCATATATAAACACCCTGGCCCCTTCTCAATACCTCTGCATACAGAACACCCTGGCCCCTTCTCAATGCCTCTGCATATATAAACACCCTGGCCCCTTCTCAATACCTCTGCATACAGAACACCCTGGCCCCTTCTCAATGCCTCTGCATACAGAACACCCTGGCCCCTTCTCAATACCTCTGCATACAGAACACCCTGGCCCCTTCTCAATACCTCTGCATACAGAACACCCTGGCCCCTTCTCAATGCCTCTGCATATATAAACACCCTGGCCCCTTCTCAATACCTCTGCATACAGAACACCCTGGCCCCTACTCAATGCCTCTGCATATATAAACACCCTGGCCCCTTCTCAATGCCTCTGCATACAGAACACCCTGGCCCCTTCTCAATGCCTCTGCATACAGAACACCCTGGCCCCTTCTCAATGCCTCTGCATATATAAACACCCTGGCCCCTTCTCAATGCCTCTGCATACAGAACACCCTGGCCCCTTCTCAATACCTCTGCATACAGAACACCCTGGCCCCTTCTCAATACCTCTGCATACAGAACACCCTGGCCCCTTCTCAATGCCTCTGCATACAGAACACCCTGGCCCCTTCTCAATGCCTCTGCATATATAAACACCCTGGCCCCTTCTCAATGCCTCTGCATACAGAACACCCTGGCCCCTTCTCAATACCTCTGCATATATAAACACCCTGGCCCCTTCTCAATACCTCTGCATACAGAACACCCTGGCCCCTTCTCAATGCCTCTGCATATATAAACACCCTGGCCCCTTCTCAATACCTCTGCATACAGAACACCCTGGCCCCTTCTCAATACCTCTGCATACAGAACACCCTGGCCCCTTCTCAATACCTCTGCATATATAAACACCCTGGCCCCTTCTCAATACCTCTGCATACAGAACACCCTGGCCCCTTCTCAATGCCTCTGCATACAGAACACCCTGGCCCCTTCTCAATGCCTCTGCATACAGAACACCCTGGCCCCTTCTCAATGCCTCTGCATACAGAACACCCTGGCCCCTTCTCAATGCCTCTGCATACAGAACACCCTGGCCCCTTCTCAATACCTCTGCATACAGAACACCCTGGCCCCTTCTCAATGCCTCTGCATATATAAACACCCTGGCCCCTTCTCAATACCTCTGCATATATAAACACCCTGGCCCCTTCTCAATACCTCTGCATACAGAACACCCTGGCCCCTTCTCAATACCTCTGCATACAGAACATCCTGGCCCCTTCTCAATGCCTTTGCATATATAAACACCCTGGCCCCTTCTCAATACCTCTGCATACAGAACACCCTGGCCCCTTCTCAATACCTCTGCATACAGAACATCCTGGCCCCTTCTCAATGCCTCTGCATATATAAACACCCTGGCCCCTTCTCAATACCTCTGCATACAGAACATCCTGGCCCCTTCTCAATACCTCTGCATATATAAACACCCTGGCCCCTTCTCAATGCCTCTGCATATATAAACACCCTGGCCCCTTCTCAATACCTCTGCATACAGAACACCCTGGCCCCTTCTCAATACCTCTGCATATATAAACACCCTGGCCCCTTCTCAATGCCTCTGCATATATAAACACCCTGGCCCCTTCTCAATGCCTCTGCATACAGAACACCCTGGCCCCTTCTCAATACCTCTGCATATATAAACACCCTGGCCCCTTCTCAATACCTCTGCATACAGAACACCCTGGCCCCTTCTCAATACCTCTGCATACAGAACACCCTGGCCCCTTCTCAATGCCTCTGCATACAGAACACCCTGGCCCCTTCTCAATACCTCTGCATACAGAACACCCTGGCCCCTTCTCAATACCTCTGCATACAGAACACCCTGGCCCCTTCTCAATACCTCTGCATACAGAACACCCTGGCCCCTTCTCAATACCTCTGCATACAGAACACCCTGGCCCCTTCTCAATGCCTCTGCATATATAAACACCCTGGCCCCTTCTCAATGCCTCTGCATACAGAACACCCTGGCCCCTTCTCAATACCTCTGCATACAGAACACCCTGGCCCCTTCTCAATGCCTCTGCATACAGAACACCCTGGCCCCTTCTCAATACCTCTGCATACAGAACACCCTGGCCCCTTCTCAATACCTCTGCATAAATAAACACCCTGGCCCCTTCTCAATGCCTCTGCATATATAAACACAGCACAGCATCAGGGCCAGACTCTCCTCCCTCCAGCCACCTCATAGCACAGCATCAGGGCCAGACTCTCCTCCCTCCAGCCACCTCACAGCACAGCATCAGGGCCAGACTCTCCTCCCTCCAGCCACCTCATAGCACAGCATCAGGGCCAGACTCTCCTCCCTCCAGCCACCTCATAGCACAGCATCAGGGCCAGACTCTCCTCCCTCCAGCCACCTCATAGCACAGCATCAGGGCCAGACTCTCCTCCCTCCAGCCACCTCATAGCACAGCATCAGGGCCAGACTCTCCTCCCTCCAGCCACCTCATAGCACAGCATCAGGGCCAGACTCTCCTCCCTCCAGCCACCTCATAGCACAGCATCAGGGCCAGACTCTCCTCCCTCCAGCCACCTCATAGCACAGCATCAGGGCCAGACTCTCCTCCCTCCAGCCACCTCATAGCACAGCATCAGGGCCAGACTCTCCTCCCTCCAGCCACCTCATAGCACAGCATCAGGGCCAGACTCTCCTCCCTCCAGCCACCTCATAGCACAGCATCAGGGCCAGACTCTCTCTCCCTCCAGCCACCTCATAGCACAGCATCAGGGCCAGACTCTCCTCCCTCCAGCCACCTCATAGCACAGCATCAGGGCCAGACTCTCCTCCCTCCAGCCACCTCATAGCACAGCATCAGGGCCAGACTCTCCTCCCTCCAGCCACCTCATAGCACAGCATCAGGGCCAGACTCTCCTCCCTCCAGCCACCTCATAGCACAGCATCAGGGCCAGACTCTCCTCCCTCCAGCCACCTCATAGCACAGCATCAGGGCCAGACTCTCCTCCCTCCAGCCACCTCATAGCACAGCATCAGGGCCAGACTCTCCTCCCTCCAGCCACCTCATAGCACAGCATCAGGGCCAGACTCTCCTCCCTCCAGCCACCTCATAGCACAGCATCAGGGCCAGACTCTCCTCCCTCCAGCCACCTCATAGCACAGCATCAGGGCCAGACTCTCCTCCCTCCAGCCACCTCATAGCACAGCATCAGGGCCAGACTCTCCTCCCTCCAGCCACCTCATAGCACAGCATCAGGGCCAGACTCTCCTCCCTCCAGCCACCTCATAGCACAGCATCAGGGCCAGACTCTCCTCCCTCCAGCCACCTCATAGCACAGCATCAGGGCCAGACTCTCCTCCCTCCAGCCACCTCATAGCACAGCATCAGGGCCAGACTCTCCTCCCTCCAGCCACCTCATAGCACAGCATCAGGGCCAGACTCTCCTCCCTCCAGCCACCTCATAGCACAGCATCAGGGCCAGACTCTCCTCCCTCCAGCCACCTCATAGCACAGCATCAGGGCCAGACTCTCCTCCCTCCAGCCACCTCATAGCACAGCATCAGGGCCAGACTCTCCTCCCTCCAGCCACCTCATAGCACAGCATCAGGGCCAGACTCTCCTCCCTCCAGCCACCTCATAGCACAGCATCAGGGCCAGACTCTCCTCCCTCCAGCCACCTCATAGCACAGCATCAGGGCCAGACTCTCCTCCCTCCAGCCACCTCATAGCACAGCATCAGGGCCAGACTCTCCTCCCTCCAGCCACCTCATAGCACAGCATCAGGGCCAGACTCTCCTCCCTCCAGCCACCTCATAGCACAGCATCAGGGCCAGACTCTCCTCCCTCCAGCCACCTCATAGCACAGCATCAGGGCCAGACTCTCCTCCCTCCAGCCACCTCATAGCACAGCATCAGGGCCAGACTCTCCTCCCTCCAGCCACCTCATAGCACAGCATCAGGGCCAGACTCTCCTCCCTCCAGCCACCTCATAGCACAGCATCAGGGCCAGACTCTCCTCCCTCCAGCCACCTCATAGCACAGCATCAGGGCCAGACTCTCCTCCCTCCAGCCACCTCATAGCACAGCATCAGGGCCAGACTCTCCTCCCTCCAGCCACCTCATAGCACAGCATCAGGGCCAGACTCTCCTCCCTCCAGCCACCTCATAGCACAGCATCAGGGCCAGACTCTCCTCCCTCCAGCCACCTCATAGCACAGCATCAGGGCCAGACTCTCCTCCCTCCAGCCACCTCATAGCACAGCATCAGGGCCAGACTCTCCTCCCTCCAGCCACCTCATAGCACAGCATCAGGGCCAGACTCTCCTCCCTCCAGCCACCTCATAGCACAGCATCAGGGCCAGACTCTCCTCCCTCCAGCCACCTCATAGCACAGCATCAGGGCCAGACTCTCCTCCCTCCAGCCACCTCATAGCACAGCATCAGGGCCAGACTCTCCTCCCTCCAGCCACCTCATAGCACAGCATCAGGGCCAGACTCTCCTCCCTCCAGCCACCTCATAGCACAGCATCAGGGCCAGACTCTCCTCCCTCCAGCCACCTCACAGCACAGCATCAGGGCCAGACTCTCCTCCCTCCAGCCACCTCATAGCACAGCATCAGGGCCAGACTCTCCTCCCTCCAGCCACCTCATAGCACAGCATCAGGGCCAGACTCTCCTCCCTCCAGCCACCTCATAGCACAGCATCAGGGCCAGACTCTCCTCCCTCCAGCCACCTCATAGCACAGCATCAGGGCCAGACTCTCCTCCCTCCAGCCACCTCATAGCACAGCATCAGGGCCAGACTCTCCTCCCTCCAGCCACCGCACAGCACAGCATCAGGGCCAGACTCTCCTCCCTCCAGCCACCTCATAGCACAGCATCAGGGCCAGACTCTCCTCCCTCCAGCCACCTCATAGCACAGCATCAGGGCCAGACTCTCCTCCCTCCAGCCACCTCATAGCACAGCATCAGGGCCAGACTCTCCTCCCTCCAGCCACCTCATAGCACAGCATCAGGGCCAGACTCTCCTCCCTCCAGCCACCTCATAGCACAGCATCAGGGCCAGACTCTCCTCCCTCCAGCCACCTCATAGCACAGCATCAGGGCCAGACTCTCCTCCCTCCAGCCACCGCACAGCACAGCATCAGGGCCAGACTCTCCTCCCTCCAGCCACCTCATAGCACAGCATCAGGGCCAGACTCTCCTCCCTCCAGCCACCTCATAGCACAGCATCAGGGCCAGACTCTCCTCCCTCCAGCCACCTCATAGCACAGCATCAGGGCCAGACTCTCCTCCCTCCAGCCACCTCATAGCACAGCATCAGGGCCAGACTCTCCTCCCTCCAGCCACCTCATAGCACAGCATCAGGGCCAGACTCTCCTCCCTCCAGCCACCTCATAGCACAGCATCAGGGCCAGACTCTCCTCCCTCCAGCCACCTCATAGCACAGCATCAGGGCCAGACTCTCCTCCCTCCAGCCACCTCATAGCACAGCATCAGGGCCAGACTCTCCTCCCTCCAGCCACCTCATAGCACAGCATCAGGGCCAGACTCTCCTCCCTCCAGCCACCTCATAGCACAGCATCAGGGCCAGACTCTCCTCCCTCCAGCCACCTCATAGCACAGCATCAGGGCCAGACTCTCCTCCCTCCAGCCACCTCATAGCACAGCATCAGGGCCAGACTCTCCTCCCTCCAGCCACCTCATAGCACAGCATCAGGGCCAGACTCTCCTCCCTCCAGCCACCTCATAGCACAGCATCAGGGCCAGACTCTCCTCCCTCCAGCCACCTCATAGCACAGCATCAGGGCCAGACTCTCCTCCCTCCAGCCACCTCATAGCACAGCATCAGGGCCAGACTCTCCTCCCTCCAGCCACCTCATAGCACAGCATCAGGGCCAGACTCTCCTCCCTCCAGCCACCGCACAGCACAGCATCAGGGCCAGACTCTCCTCCCTCCAGCCACCTCATAGCATAGCATCAGGGCCAGACTCTCCTCCCTCCAGCCACCTCATAGCACAGCATCAGGGCCAGACTCTCCTCCCTCCAGCCACCGCACAGCACAGCATCAGGGCCAGACTCTCCTCCCTCCAGCCACCTCATAGCACAGCATCAGGGCCAGACTCTCCTCCCTCCAGCCACCTCATAGCACAGCATCAGGGCCAGACTCTCCTCCCTCCAGCCACCTCATAGCACAGCATCAGGGCCAGACTCTCCTCCCTCCAGCCACCTCATAGCACAGCATCAGGGCCAGACTCTCCTCCCTCCAGCCACCTCATAGCACAGCATCAGGGCCAGACTCTCCTCCCTCCAGCCACCTCATAGCACAGCATCAGGGCCAGACTCTCCTCCCTCCAGCCACCTCATAGCACAGCATCAGGGCCAGACTCTCCTCCCTCCAGCCACCTCATAGCACAGCATCAGGGCCAGACTCTCCTCCCTCCAGCCACCGCACAGCACAGCATCAGGGCCAGACTCTCCTCCCTCCAGCCACCTCATAGCACAGCATCAGGGCCAGACTCTCCTCCCTCCAGCCACCTCATAGCACAGCATCAGGGCCAGACTCTCCTCCCTCCAGCCACCTCATAGCACAGCATCAGGGCCAGACTCTCCTCCCTCCAGCCACCTCATAGCACAGCATCAGGGCCAGACTCTCCTCCCTCCAGCCACCTCATAGCACAGCATCAGGGCCAGACTCTCCTCCCTCCAGCCACCTCATAGCACAGCATCAGGGCCAGACTCTCCTCCCTCCAGCCACCTCATAGCACAGCATCAGGGCCAGACTCTCCTCCCTCCAGCCACCTCATAGCACAGCATCAGGGCCAGACTCCTCCCTCCAGCCAACCTCTACGCTTGGAGACACTGTTATAACCCCTTCCGTAGACTAAAACCTCTTGTTCCCCCAGTTGAACAAAGCTCCATCCCTCTGGGAGATAGGGTGTTGGTGGCACCTTAATTGGGGAGGACTGATTGGTGGTAATGGCTGGAGCTGAATCAGTGGAATGGTATCAAACACATGGTTTCCATGGTGATGCCGTTAAACATATTGATCATATCTGGCCTTATGTCACATTAAACATATTGTTTGTCCTTTTAACTATTATTCTCAAATTGCATTATTTCAGGACTGGTTGAAGATCACTGTTGACTAATGTATTAGCATCATATTGGGTGTCTCATCTTTGTGTGTGTTTTGTTGTTGAAGGGTCTCACAGCCAGATTGAATTTGACTTCCTGGTGCGAGGTCAGTTCCTGCGGACGTCGTTGTCCAATCACATGGAGGCTGAAGGCATCTCAACGGTGAGTAGGACCTCTGGACAGTAGGACCTCTGGACAGTAGGAGGACCTCTGAACAGTAGGAGGACCTCTGGACAGTAGGGTTTACTAATAGGACCTCTGGACAGTAGGAGGACCTCTGGACAGTAGGGTTTACTAATAGGACCTCTGGACAGTAGGGTTTACTAATAGGACCTCTGGACAGTAGGGGGACCTCTGGACAGTAGGAGGACCTCTGGACAGTAGGGTTTACTAATAGGACCTCTGGACAGTAGGGTTTACTAATAGGACCTCTGGACAGTAGGAGGACCTCTGGACAGTAGGAGGACCTCTGGACAGTAGGACCTCTAGACAGTAGGGTTTACTAATAGGACCTCTGGACAGTAGGAGGACCTCTGGACAGTAGGAGGACCTCTGGACAGTAGGACCTCTGGACAGTAGGAGGACCTCTGGACAGTAGGAGGACCTCTGGACAGTAGGGTTTACTAATAGGACCTCTGGACAGTAGGAGGACCTCTGGACAGTAGGGTTTACTAATAGGACCTCTGGACAGTAGGGTTTACTAATAGGACCTCTGGACAGTAGGAGGACCTCTGGACAGTAGGAGGACCTCTGGACAGTAAGGTTTACTAATAGGACCTCTGGACAGTAGGGTTTACTAATAGGACCTCTGGACAGTAGGAGGACCTCTGGACAGTAGGGTTTACTAATAGGACCTCTGGACAGTAGGAGGACCTCTGGACAGTAGGGTTTACTAATAGGACCTCTGGACAGTAGGGTTTACTAGTAGGACCTCTGGACAGTAGGGTTTACTAGTAGGACCTCTGGACAGTAGGAGGACCTCTGGACAGTAGGGTTTACTAATAGGACCTCTGGACAGTAGGAGGACCTCTGGACAGTAGGGTTTACTAATAGGACCTCTGGACAGTAGGAGGACCTCTGGACAGTAGGGTTTACTAATAGGACCTCTGGACAGTAGGGTTTACTAGTAGGACCTCTGGACAGTAGGGTTTACTAATAGGACCTCTGGACAGTAGGGTTTACTAATAGGACCTCTGGACAGTAGGAGGACCTCTGGACAGTAGGGTTTACTAATAGGACCTCTGGACAGTAGGAGGACCTCTGGACAGTAGGGTTTACTAATAGGACCTCTGGACAGTAGGGTTTACTAATAGGACCTCTGGACAGTAGGAGGACCTCTGGACAGTAGGAGGACCTCTGGACAGTAGGGTTTACTAATAGGACCTCTGGACAGTAGGAGGACCTCTGGACAGTAGGGTTTACTAATAGGACCTCTGGACAGTAGGGTTTACTAATAGGACCTCTGGACAGTAGGAGGACCTCTGGACAGTAGGGTTTACTAATAGGACCTCTGGAACGTAGGGTTTACTAATAGGACCTCTGGACAGTAGGGTTTACTAATAGGACCTCTGGACAGTAGGAGGACCTCTGGACAGTAGGAGGACCTCTGGACAGTAGGGTTTACTAATAGGACCTCTGGACAGTAGGGTTTACTAATAGGACCTCTGGACAGTAGGGTTTACTAATAGGACCTCTAGACAGTAGGAGGACCTCTGGACAGTAGGGTTTACTAATAGGACCTCTGGACAGTAGGTTTACCTCTGGACACTCGGAGGACCTCTGGACAGTAGGGTTTACTAATAGGACCTCTGGACAGTAGGGTTTACTACTAGGACCTCTGGACAGTAGGGTTTACTAATAGGACCTCTGGACAGTAGGGTTTACTAATAGGACCTCTGGACAGTAGGGTTTACTAATAGGACCTCTAGACAGTAGGAGGACCTCTGGACAGTAGGAGGACCTCTGGATAGTAGGGTTTACTAGTAGGACCTCTGGATAGTAGGAGGACCTCTGGACAGTAGGAGGACCTCTGGATAGTAGGGTTTACTAATAGGACCTCTGGACAGTAGGGTTTACTAATAGGACCTCTGGACAGTAGGGTTTACTACTAGGACCTCTGGACAGTAGGGTTTACTAATAGGACCTCTGGACAGTAGGGTTTACTAATAGGACCTCTAGACAGTAGGAGGACCTCTGGACAGTAGGAGGACCTCTGGATAGTAGGGTTTACTAGTAGGACCTCTGGACAGTAGGGTTTACTAATAGGACCTCTGGACAGTAGGGTTTACTAATAGGACCTCTAGACAGTAGGAGGACCTCTGGACAGTAGGATGACCTCTGGATAGTAGGGTTTACTAGTAGGACCTCTGGACAGTAGGGTTTACTAATAGGACCTCTGGACAGTAGGGTTTACTAATAGGACCTCTGGACAGTAGGGTTTACTAATAGGACCTCTGGACAGTAGGGTTTACTAATAGGACCTCTGGATAGTAGGAGGACCTCTGGACAGTAGGAGGACCTCTGGATAGTAGGGTTTACTAGTAGGACCTCTGGATAGTAGGAGGACCTCTGGACAGTAGGGTTTACTACTAGGACCTCTGGACAGTAGGGTTTACTAATAGGACCTCTAGACAGTAGGAGGACCTCTGGACAGTAGGAGGACCTCTGGACAGTAGGAGGACCTCTGGACAGTAGGGTTTACTAATAGGACCTCTGGACAGTAGGGTTTACTAATTGACCTCTGGACAGTAGGAGGACCTCTGGACAGTAGGAGGGCCTCTGGACAGTAGGAGGACCTCTGGACAGTAGGGTTTACTAATAGGACCTCTGGACAGTAGGGTTTACTAATAGGACCTCTGGACAGTAGGAGGACCTCTGGACAGTAGGGTTTACTAATAGGACCTCTGGACAGTAGGAGGACCTCTGGACAGTAGGAGGACCTCTGGACAGTAGGAGGACCTCTGGACAGTAGGGTTTACTAATAGGACCTCTGGACAGTAGGGTTTACTAGTAGGACCTCTGGACAGTAGGGTTTACTAATAGGACCTCTGGACAGTAGGGTTTACTAATAGGACCTCTGGACAGTAGGGTTTACTAATAGGACCTCTGGACAGTAGGGTTTACTAATAGGACCTCTGGACAGTAGGAGGACCTCTGGATAGTAGGGTTTACTAATAGGACCTCTGGACAGTAGGAGGACCTCTGGACAGTAGGAGGACCTCTGGACAGTAGGAGGACCTCTGGACAGTAGGGTTTACTAATAGGACCTCTAGACAGTAGGGTTTACTAATAGGACCTCTGGACAGTAGGAGGACCTCTGGACAGTAGGAGGACCTCTGGACAGTAGGGTTTACTAATAGGACCTCTGGACAGTAGGAGGACCTCTGGACAGTAGGGTTTACTAATAGGACCTCTGGACAGTAGGAGGACCTCTGGACAGTAGGAGGACCTCTGGACAGTAGGGTTTACTAATAGGACCTCTGGACAGTAGGAGGACCTCTGGACAGTAGGGTTTACTAATAGGACCTCTGGACAGTAGGAGGACCTCTGGACAGTAGGAGGACCTCTGGACAGTAGGAGGACCTCTGGACAGTAGGGTTTACTAATAGGACCTCTTGACAGTAGGAGGACCTCTGGACACTCGGAGGACCTCTGGACAGTAGGAGGACCTCTGGACAGTAGGGTTTACTACTAGGACCTCTGGACAGTTGGGTTTACTAATAGGACCTCTGGACAGTAGGAGGACCTCTGGACAGTAGGGTTTACTAATAGGACCTCTGGACAGTAGGAGGACCTCTGGACAGTAGGAGGACCTCTGGACAGTAGGGTTTACTAATAGGACCTCTGGACAGTAGGGTTTACTAGTAGGACCTCTGGACAGTAGGGTTTACTAATAGGACCTCTGGACAGTAGGGTTTACTAATAGGACCTCTGGACAGTAGGGTTTACTAATAGGACCTCTGGACAGTAGGGTTTACTAATAGGACCTCTGGACAGTAGGAGGACCTCTGGACAGTAGGAGGACCTCTGGATAGTAGGGTTTACTAATAGGACCTCTGGACAGTAGGAGGACCTCTGGACAGTAGGAGGACCTCTGGACAGTAGGGTTTACTAATAGGACCTCTAGACAGTAGGGTTTACTAATAGGACCTCTGGACAGTAGGAGGACCTCTGGACAGTAGGAGGACCTCTGGACAGTAGGGTTTACTAACAGGACCTCTGGACAGTAGGAGGACCTCTGGACAGTAGGGTTTACTAATAGGACCTCTGGACAGTAGGAGGACCTCTGGACAGTAGGAGGACCTCTGGACAGTAGGAGGACCTCTGGACAGTAGGAGGACCTCTGGACAGTAGGGTTTACTAATAGGACCTCTTGACAGTAGGGTTTACTAATAGGACCTCTGGACAGTAGGATGACCTCTGGACAGTAGGAGGACCTCTGGACAGTAGGGTTTACTACTAGGACCTCTGGACAGTTGGGTTTACTAATAGGACCTCTGGACAGTAGGAGGACCTCTGGACAGTAGGGTTTACTAATAGGACCTCTGGACAGTAGGAGGACCTCTGGACAGTAGGAGGACCTCTGGACAGTAGGAGGACCTCTGGACAGTAGGAGGACCTCTGGACAGTAGGAGGACCTCTGGACAGTAGGGTTTACTAGTAGGACCTCTGGACAGTAGGGTTTACTAATAGGACCTCTGGACAGTAGGGTTTACTAATAGGACCTCTGGACAGTAGGAGGACCTCTGGACAGTAGGAGGACCTCTGGACAGTAGGAGGACCTCTGGACAGTAGGGTTTACTAATAGGACCTCTGGACAGTAGGAGGACCTCTGGACAGTAGGGTTTACTAATAGGACCTCTGGACAGTAGGGTTTACTAATAGGACTTCTGGACAGTAGGAGGACCTCTGGACAGTAGGAGGACCTCTGGACAGTAGGAGGACCTCTGGACAGTAGGGTTTACTAATAGGACCTCTGGACAGTAGGGTTTACTAATAGGACCTCTGGACAGTAGGAGGACCTCTGGACAGTAGGGTTTACTAATAGGACCTCTGGACAGTAGGAGGACCTCTGGACAGTAGGAGGACCTCTGGACAGTAGGAGGACCTCTGGACAGTAGGGTTTACTAATAGGACCTCTGGACAGTAGGAGGACCTCTGGACAGTAGGAGGACCTCTGGACAGTAGGGTTTACTAATAGGACCTCTGGACAGTAGGGTTTACTAATAGGACCTCTGGACAGTAGGGTTTACTACTAGGACCTCTGGACAGTAGGGTTTACTACTAGGACCTCTGGACAGTAGGGTTTACTAATAGGACCTCTGGACAGTAGGGTTTACTACATTTACATTTACATTTTAGTCATTTAGCAGACGCTCTTATCCAGAGCGACTTACAGTTAGTGAATACATTTTATTTTATTTTTTTTATTTTTTTTACTGGCCCCCCGTGGGAATCGAACCCACAACCCTGGCGTTGCAAACGCCATGCTCTATCAACTGAGCTACATCCCTGCCGGCCATTCCCTCCCCTACCCTGGACGACGCTGGGCCAATTGTGCGCCGCCCATGTGTCTCCCGGTCGCGGCCGGCTGCGACAGAGCCTGGATTCGAACCAGGATCTCTAGTGACACAGTTAGCACTGCGATGCAGTGCCTTAGACCACTGCGCCACTCAGGAGTACAGTAGGGTTTACTAATAGGACCTCTGGACAGTAGGGTTTACTAATAGGACCTCTGGACAGTAGGGTTTACTAATAGGACCTCTGGACAGTAGGGTTTACTACTAGGACCTCTGGACAGTAGGGTTTACTACTAGGACCTCTGGACAGTAGGGTTTACTAATAGGACCTCTGGATAGTAGGGTTTACTAGTAGGACCTCTGGATAGTAGGAGGACCTCTGGACAGTAGGAGGACCTCTGGATAGTAGGGTTTACTAGTAGGACCTCTGGATAGTAGGAGGACCTCTGGACAGTAGGGTTTACTACTAGGACCTCTGGACAGTAGGAGGACCTCTGGACAGTAGGGTTTACTAATAGGACCTCTGGACAGTAGGGTTTACTAGTAGGACCTCTGGACAGTAGGGTTTACTAATAGGACCTCTGGACAGTAGGGTTTACTAATAGGACCTCTGGACAGTAGGAGGACCTCTGGACAGTAGGAGGACCTCTGGACAGTAGGGTTTACTAATAGGACCTCTGGACAGTAGGAGGACCTCTGGACAGTAGGGTTTACTAATAGGACCTCTGGACAGTAGGGTTTACTAATAGGACCTCTAGACAGTAGGGTTTACTAATAGGACCTCTGGACAGTAGGAGGACCTCTGGACAGTAGGGTTTACTAATATGACTTCTGGACAGTAGGAGGACCTCTGGACAGTAGGAGGACCTCTGGACAGTAGGAGGACCTCTGGACAGTAGGGTTTACTAATAGGACCTCTGGACAGTAGGAGGACCTCTGGACAGTAGGAGGACCTCTGGACAGTAGGAGGACCTCTGGACAGTAGGAGGACCTCTGGACAGTAGGGTTTACTAATAGGACCTCTGGACAGTAGGAGGACCTCTGGACAGTAGGAGGACCTCTGGACAGTAGGGTTTACTAATAGGACCTCTGGACAGTAGGGTTTACTAATAGGACCTCTGGACAGTAGGGTTTACTAATAGGACCTCTGGACAGTAGGGTTTACTACTAGGACCTCTGGACAGTAGGGTTTACTAATAGGACCTCTGGACAGTATGGTTTACTAATAGGACCTCTAGACAGTAGGAGGACCTCTGGACAGTAGGAGGACCTCTGGATAGTAGGGTTTACTAGTAGGACCTCTGGATAGTAGGAGGACCTCTGGACAGTAGGAGGACCTCTGGATAGTAGGGTTTACTAGTAGGACCTCTGGATAGTAGGAGGACCTCTGGACAGTAGGGTTTACTACTAGGACCTCTGGACAGTAGGAGGACCTCTGGACAGTAGGGTTTACTAATAGGACCTCTGGACAGTAGGGTTTACTAGTAGGACCTCTGGACAGTAGGGTTTACTAATAGGACCTCTGGACAGTAGGGTTTACTAATAGGACCTCTGGACAGTAGGAGGACCTCTGGACAGTAGGAGGACCTCTGGACAGTAGGAGGACCTCTGGACAGTAGGGTTTACTAATAGGACCTCTGGACAGTAGGAGGACCTCTGGACAGTAGGGTTTACTAATAGGACCTCTGGACAGTAGGGTTTACTAATAGGACCTCTAGACAGTAGGGTTTACTAATAGGACCTCTGGACAGTAGGAGGACCTCTGGACAGTAGGGTTTACTAATAGGACCTCTGGACAGTAGGAGGACCTCTGGACAGTAGGAGGACCTCTGGACAGTAGGAGGACCTCTGGACAGTAGGGTTTACTAATAGGACCTCTGGACAGTAGGAGGACCTCTGGACAGTAGGAGGACCTCTGGACAGTAGGAGGACCTCTGGACAGTAGGGTTTACTAATAGGACCTCTGGACAGTAGGAGGACCTCTGGACAGTAGGAGGACCTCTGGACAGTAGGAGGACCTCTGGACAGTAGGGTTTACTAATAGGACCTCTGGACAGTAGGAGGACCTCTAGACAGTAGGGTTTACTAATAGGACCTCTGGACAGTAGGAGGACCTCTGGACAGTAGGGTTTACTAATAGGACCTCTGGACAGTAGGAGGACCTCTGGACAGTAGGAGGACCTCTGGACAGTAGGAGGACCTCTGGACAGTAGGGTTTACTAATATGACCTCTGGACAGTAGGAGGACCTCTGGACAGTAGGGTTTACTAATAGGACCTCTGGACAGTAGGAGGACCTCTGGACAGTAGGGTTTACTAATAGGACCTCTGGACAGTAGGAGGACCTCTGGACAGTAGGGTTTACTAATAGGACCTCTGAACAGTAGGGTTTACTAATAGGACCTCTGGACAGTAGGAGGACCTCTGGATAGTAGGGTTTACTAATAGGACCTCTGAACAGTAGGAGGACCTCTGGACAGTAGGGTTTACTAATAGGACCTCTGGACAGTAGGAGGACCTCTGGACAGTAGGGTTTACTAATAGGACCTCTGGACAGTAGGAGGACCTCTGGACAGTAGGAGGACCTCTGGACAGTATGGTTTACTAATAGGACCTCTGGACAGTAGGGTTTACTAATAGGACCTCTGGACAGTAGGGTTTACTAATAGGACCTCTGGACAGCAGGAGGACCTCTGGACAGTAGGGTTTACTAATAGGACCTCTGGACAGTAGGGTTTACTAATAGGACCTCTGGACAGTAGGAGGACCTCTGGACAGTAGGAGGACCTCTGGACAGTAGGACCTCTAGACAGTAGGGTTTACTAATAGGACCTCTGGACAGTAGGAGGACCTCTGGACAGTAGGAGGACCTCTGGACAGTAGGAGGACCTCTGGACAGTAGGAGGACCTCTGGACAGTAGGAGGACCTCTGGACAGTAGGACCTCTGGACAGTAGGAGGACCTCTGGATAGTAGGGTTTACGAATAGGACCTCTGGACAGTAGGGTTTACTAATAGGACCTCTGGACAGTAGGGTTTACTAATAGGACCTCTGGACAGTAGGGTTTACTAATAGGACCTCTGGACAGTAGGGTTTACTAATAGGACCTCTGGACAGTAGGGTTTACTAATAGGACCTCTGGACAGTAGGAGGACCTCTGGACAGTAGGGTTTACTAATAGGACCTCTGGACAGTAGGAGGACCTCTGGACAGTAGGAGGACCTCTGGACAGTAGGGTTTACTAATAGGACCTCTGGACAGTAGGGTTTACTAATAGGACCTCTGGACAGTAGGAGGACCTCTGGACAGTAGGAGGACCCTGGACAGTAGGGTTTACTAATAGGACCTCTGGACAGTAGGGTTTACTAATAGGACCTCTGGACAGTAGGAGGACCTCTGGACAGTAGGAGGACCTCTGGACAGTAGGAGGTCCTCTAGACAGTAGGGTTTACTAATAGGACCTCTGGACAGTAGGAGGACCTCTGGACAGTATGAGGACCTCTGGCAGTAGGGTTTACTAATAGGACCTCTGGACAGTAGGGTTTACTAATAGGACCTCTGGACAGTAGGGTTTACTAATAGGACCTCTGGACAGTAGGGTTTACTAATAGGACCTCTGGACAGTAGGGTTTACTAATAGGACCTCTGACAGTAGGAGGACCTCTGGATAGTAGGGTTTACTAATAGGACCTCTGGACAGTAGGAGGACCTCTGGACAGTAGGGTTTACTAATAGGACCTCTGGACAGTAGGGTTTACTAATAGGACCTCTGGACAGTAGGAGGACCTCTGGATAGTAGGGTTTACTAATAGGACCTCTGGACAGTAGGAGGACCTCTGGACAGTAGGGTTTACTAATAGGACCTCTGGACAGTAGGAGGACCTCTGGACAGTAGGAGGACCTCTGGACAGTAGGAGGACCTCTGGACAGTAGGAGGACCTCTGGACAGTAGGAGGACCTCTGGACAGTAGGAGGACCTCTGGATAGTAGGGTTTACTAATAGGACCTCTGGACAGTAGGAGGACCTCTGGACAGTAGGGTTTACTAATAGGACCTCTGGACAGTAGGAGGACCTCTGGATAGTAGGGTTTACTAATAGGACCTCTGGACAGTAGGAGGACCTCTGGACAGTAGGAGGACCTCTGGACAGTAGGAGGACCTCTGGACAGTAGGGTTTACTAATAGGACCTCTGGACAGTAGGAGGACCTCTGGACAGTAGGGTTTACTAATAGGACCTCTGGACAGTAGGAGGACCTCTGGACAGTATGAGGACCTCTGGACAGTACGACTTCTGGACAGTAGGGTTTACTAATAGGACCTCTGGACAGTAGGGTTTACTAATAGGACCTCTGGACAGTAGGGTTTACTAATAGGACCTCTGGACAGTAGGAGGACCTCTGGACAGTAGGAGGACCTCTGGACAGTAGGAGGACCTCTGGTCAGTAGGACCTCTAGACAGTAGGGTTTACTAATAGGACCTCTGGACAGTAGGAGGACCTCTGGACAGTAGGAGGACCTCTGGACAGTAGGACCTCTGGACAGTAGGAGGACCTCTGGACAGTAGGAGGACCTCTGGATAGTAGGGTTTACGAATAGGACCTCTGGACAGTAGGGTTTACTAATAGGACCTCTGGACAGTAGGAGGACCTCTGGACAGTAGGAGAACCTCTGGACAGTATGGTTTACTAATAGTACCTCTGGACAGTAGGGTTTACTAATAGGACCTCTGGACAGTAGGGTTTACTAATAGGACCTCTGGACAGTAGGAGGACCTCTGGACAGTAGGGTTTACTAATAGGACCTCTGGACAGTAGGGTTTACTAATAGGACCTCTGGACAGTAGGAGGACCTCTGGACAGTAGGAGGACCTCTGGACAGTAGGACCTCTAGACAGTAGGGTTTACTAATAGGACCTCTGGACAGTAGGAGGACCTCTGGACAGTAGGAGGACCTCTGGACAGTAGGACCTCTGGACAGTAGGACCTCTGGACAGTAGGAGGACCTCTGGACAGTAGGAGGACCTCTGGATAGTAGGGTTTACGAATAGGACCTCTGGACAGTAGGGTTTACTAATAGGACCTCTGGACAGTAGGAGGACCTCTGGACAGTAGGAGGACCTCTGGACAGTAGGGTTTACTAATAGGACCTCTGGACAGTAGGGTTTACTAATAGGACCTCTGGACAGTAGGGTTTACTAATAGGACCTCTGGACAGTAGGGTTTACTAATAGGACCTCTGGACAGTAGGGTTTACTAATAGGACCTCTGGACAGTAGGAGGACCTCTGGACAGTAGGGTTTACTAATAGGACCTCTGGACAGTAGGAGGACCTCTGGACAGTAGGAGGACCTCTGGACAGTAGGGTTTACTAATAGGACCTTTGGACAGTAGGGTTTACTAATAGGACCTCTGGACAGTAGGAGGACCTCTGGACAGTAGGAGGACCCTGGACAGTAGGGTTTACTAATAGGACCTCTGGACAGTAGGGTTTACTAATAGGACCTCTGGACAGTAGGAGGACCTCTGGACAGTAGGAGGACCTCTGGACAGTAGGAGGTCCTCTAGACAGTAGGATTTACTAATAGGACCTCTGGACAGTAGGAGGACCTCTGGACAGTAGGAGGACCTCTGGCAGTAGGGTTTACTAATAGCACCTCTGGACAGTAGGGTTTACTAATAGGACCTCTGGACAGTAGGGTTTACTAATAGGACCTCTGGACAGTAGGGTTTACTAATAGGACCTCTGGACAGTAGGGTTTACTAATAGGACCTCTGGACAGTAGGAGGACCTCTGGACAGTAGGAGGACCTCTGGATAGTAGGGTTTACTAATAGGACCTCTGGACAGTAGGAGGACCTCTGGACAGTAGGGTTTACTAATAGGACCTCTGGACAGTAGGGTTTACTAATAGGACCTCTGGACAGTAGGAGGACCTCTGGATAGTAGGGTTTACTAATAGGACCTCTGGACAGTAGGAGGACCTCTGGACAGTAGGGTTTACTAATAGGACCTCTGGACAGTAGGAGGACCTCTGGACAGTAGGAGGACCTCTGGACAGTAGGAGGACCTCTGGACAGTAGGAGGACCTCTGGACAGTAGGAGGACCTCTGGATAGTAGGGTTTACTAATAGGACCTCTGGACAGTAGGAGGACCTCTGGACAGTAGGAGGACCTCTGGACAGTAGGAGGACCTCTGGACAGTAGGGTTTACTAATAGGACCTCTGGACAGTAGGAGGACCTCTGGACAGTAGGAGGACCTCTGGACAGTAGGGTTTACTAATAGGACCTCTGGACAGTAGGAGGACCTCTGGACAGTAGGAGGACCTCTGGACAGTACGACCTCTGGACAGTAGGGTTTACTAATAGGACCTCTGGACAGTAGGGTTTACTAATAGGACCTCTGGACAGTAGGAGGACCTCTGGACAGTAGGGTTTACTAATAGTACCTCTGGACAGTAGGGTTTACTAATAGGACCTCTGGACAGTAGGAGGACCTCTGGACAGTTGGAGGACCTCTGGACAGTAGGACCTCTAGACAGTAGGGTTTACTAATAGGACCTCTGGACAGTAGGAGGACCTCTGGACAGTAGGAGGACCTCTGGACAGTAGGAGGACCTCTGGACAGTAGGAGGACCTCTGGACAGTAGGAGGACCTCTGGATAGTAGGGTTTACGAATAGGACCTCTGGACAGTAGGGTTTACTAATAGGACCTCTGGACAGTAGGAGGACCTCTGGACAGTAGGAGGACCTCTGGACAGTAGGGTTTACTAATAGGACCTCTGGACAGTAGGGTTTACTAATAGGACCTCTGGACAGTAGGAGGACCTCTGGACAGTAGGGTTTACTAATAGGACCTCTGGACAGTAGGGTTTACTAATAGGACCTCTGGACAGTAGGAGGACCTCTGGACAGTAGGAGGACCTCTGGACAGTAGGGTTTACTAATAGGACCTCTGGACAGTAGGGTTTACTAATAGGACCTCTGGACAGTAGGAGGACCTCTGGACAGTAGGGTTTACTAATAGGACCTCTGGACAGTAGGGTTTACTAATAGGACCTCTGGACAGTAGGAGGACCTCTGGACAGTAGGGTTTACTAATAGGACCTCTGGACAGTAGGGTTTACTAATAGGACCTCTGGACAGTAGGAGGACCTCTGGACAGTAGGAGGACCCTGGACAGTAGGGTTTACTAATAGGACCTCTGGACAGTAGGGTTTACTAATAGGACCTCTGGACAGTAGGAGGACCTCTGGACAGTAGGAGGACCTCTGGATAGTAGGAGGTCCTCTAGACAGTAGGGTTTACTAATAGGACCTCTGGACAGTAGGAGGACCTCTGGACAGTAGGAGGACCTCTGGCAGTAGGGTTTACTAATAGGACCTCTGGACAGTAGGGTTTACTAATAGGACCTCTGGACAGTAGGGTTTACTAATAGGACCTTTGGACAGTAGGGTTTACTAATAGGACCTCTGGACAGTAGGGTTTACTAATAGGACCTCTGGACAGTAGGAGGACCTCTGGACAGTAGGAGGACCTCTGGATAGTAGGGTTTACTAATAGGACCTCTGGACAGTAGGAGGACCTCTGGACAGTAGGGTTTACTAATAGGACCTCTGGACAGTAGGGTTTACTAATAGGACCTCTGGACAGTAGGAGGACCTCTGGATAGTAGGGTTTACTAATAGGACCTCTGGACAGTAGGAGGACCTCTGGACAGTAGGGTTTACTAATAGGACCTCTGGACAGTAGGAGGACCTCTGGACAGTAGGAGGACCTCTGGACAGTAGGAGGACCTCTGGACAGTAGGAGGACCTCTGGACAGTAGGAGGACCTCTGGATAGTAGGGTTTACTAATAGGACCTCTGGACAGTAGGGTTTACTAATAGGACCTCTGGACAGTAGGAGGACCTCTGGATAGTAGGGTTTACTAATAGGACCTCTGGACAGTAGGAGGACCTCTGGACAGTAGGGTTTACTAATAGGACCTCTGGACAGTAGGAGGACCTCTGGACAGTAGGAGGACCTCTGGACAGTAGGGTTTACTAATAGGACCTCTGGACAGTAGGAGGACCTCTGGATAGTAGGGTTTACTAATAGGACCTCTGGACAGTAGGAGGACCTCTGGACAGTAGGGTTTACTAATAGGACCTCTGGACAGTAGGAGGACCTCTGGACAGTAGGAGGACCTCTGGACAGTAGGAGGACCTCTGGACAGTAGGAGGACCTCTGGACAGTAGGGTTTACTAATAGGACCTCTGGACAGTAGGAGGACCTCTGGACAGTAGGAGGACCTCTGGACAGTAGTAGGACCTCTGGACAGTAGGAGGACCTCTGGACAGTAGGGTTTACTAATAGCCTGCTTAGTATGACAATATGACTTGAAGCGTGTTTTGACTGTGTGTGTGTGTGTGTTACAGGAAGATGTGGTGGAGATCGAGTATGTGGAGAGGTTCACCGCTCCCCAACCAGAGGAGTGTATGATGCATGATGACTGGATCAGCTCAGTGGAGGCAGACTCTGAATGGGAAGAGACATGATGTCTAACCCCAGACTCTGAATGGTAAGAGACATGATGTCTAACCCAGACTCTGAATGGTAAGAGACATGATGTCTAACCCCAGACTCTGAATGGTAAGAGACATGATGTCTAACCCCAGACTCTGAATGGTAAGAGACATGATGTCTAACCCCAGACTCTGAATGGGAAGAGACATGATGTCTAACCCCAGACTCTGAATGGGAAGAGACATGATGTCTAACCCAGAGTCTGAATGGGAAGAGACATGATGTCTAACCCAGAGTCTGAATGGGAAGAGACATGATGTCTAACCCCAGACTCTGAATGGGAAGAGACATGATGTCTAACCCAGACTCTGAATGGGAAGAGACATGATGTCTAACCCCAGACTCTGAATGGTAAGAGACATGATGTCTAACCCCAGACTCTGAATGGTAAGAGACATGATGTCTAACCCAGACTCTGAATGGTAAGAGACATGATGTCTAACCCCAGACTCTGAATGGTAAGAGACATGATGTCTAACCCCAGACTCTGAATGGGAAGAGACATGATGTCTAACCCAGACTCTGAATGGTAAGAGACATGATGTCTAACCCCAGACTCTGAATGGT
This sequence comes from Coregonus ussuriensis, assembly GCA_031479575.1. Classification (NCBI taxonomy): domain Eukaryota; kingdom Metazoa; phylum Chordata; class Actinopteri; order Salmoniformes; family Salmonidae; genus Coregonus; species Coregonus ussuriensis. The sequence goes on along the minus strand of CM062494.1, from coordinate 144,641,424 downwards.
AAGAGACATGATGTCTAACCCCAGACTCTGAATGGGAAGAGACATGATGTCTAACCCCAGACTCTGAATGGTAAGAGACATGATGTCTAACCCCAGACTCTGAATGGTAAGAGACATGATGTCTAACCCCAGACTCTGAATGGGAAGAGACATGATGTCTAACCCAGACTCTGAATGGGAAGAGACATGATGTCTAACCCCAGACTCTGAATGGTAAGAGACATGATGTCTAACCCCAGACTCTGAATGGTAAGAGACATGATGTCTAACCCAGACTCTGAATGGGAAGAGACATGATGTCTAACCCCAGACTCTGAATGGTAAGAGACATGATGTCTAACCCCAGACTCTGAATGGTAAGAGACATGATGTCTAACCCCAGACTCTGAATGGGAAGAGACATGATGTCTAACCCAGACTCTGAATGGGAAGAGACATGATGTCTAACCCCAGACTCTGAATGGTAAGAGACATGATGTCTAACCCCAGACTCTGAATGGTAAGAGACATGATGTCTAACCCAGACTCTGAATGGGAAGAGACATGATGTCTAACCCCAGACTCTGAATGGGAAGAGACATGATGTCTAACCCAGAGTCTGAATGGTAAGAGACATGATGTCTAACCCAGACTCTGAATGGTAAGAGACATGATGTCTAACCCCAGATTCTGAATGGGAAGAGACATGATGTCTAACCCAGACTCTGAATGGTAAGAGACATGATGTCTAACCCCAGACTCTGAATGGTAAGAGACATGATGTCTAACCCCAGACTCTGAATGGGAAGAGACATGATGTCTCCCAGACTCTGAATGGTAAGAGACATGATGTCTAACCCAGACTCTGAATGGTAAGAGACATGATGTCTAACCCCAGACTCTGAATGGTAAGAGACATGATGTCTAACCCCAGACTCTGAATGGTAAGAGACATGATGTCTAACCCCAGACTCTGAATGGGAAGAGACATGATGTCTAACCCTAGACTCTGAATGGGAAGAGACATGATGTCTAACCCCAGACTCTGAATGGTAAGAGACATGATGTCTAACCCAGACTCTGAATGGTAAGAGACATGATGTCTAACCCCAGACTCTGAATGGGAAGAGACATGATGTCTAACCCCAGACTCTGAATGGGAAGAGACATGATGTCTAACCCAGAGTCTGAATGGGAAGAGACATGATGTCTAACCCCAGACTCTGAATGGGAAGAGACATGATGTCTAACCCAGACTCTGAATGGTAAGAGACATGATGTCTAACCCTGAATGGTAAGAGACATGATGTCTAACCCAGACTCTGAATGGTAAGAGACATGATGTCTAACCCCAGACTCTGAATGGTAAGAGACATGATGTCTAACCCCAGACTCTGAATGGTAAGAGACATGATGTCTAACCCCAGACTCTGAATGGGAAGAGACATGATGTCTAACCCCAGACTCTGAATGGGAAGAGACATGATGTCTAACCCCAGACTCTGAATGGGAAGAGACATGATGTCTAACCCCAGACTCTGAATGGGAAGAGACATGATGTCTAACCCCAGACTCTGAATGGGAAGAGACATGATGTCTAACCCCAGACTCTGAATGGTAAGAGACATGATGTCTAACCCCAGACTCTGAATGGTAAGAGACATGATGTCTAACCCCAGACTCTGAATGGTAAGAGACATGATGTCTTACCCCAGACTCTGAATGGGAAGAGACATGATGTCTAACCCAGACTCTGAATGGTAAGAGACATGATGTCTAACCCCAGACTCTGAATGGTAAGAGACATGATGTCTCCCAGACTCTGAATGGGAAGAGACATGATGTCTAACCCCAGACTCTGAATGGTAAGAGACATGATGTCTAACCCCAGACTCTGAATGGGAAGAGACATGATGTCTAACCCCAGACTCTGAATGGGAAGAGACATGATGTCTAACCCCAGACTCTGAATGGGAAGAGACATGATGTCTAACCCCAGACTCTGAATGGGAAGAGACATGATGTCTAACCCCAGACTCTGAATGGGAAGAGACATGATGTCTAACCCAGACTCTGAATGGGAAGAGACATGATGTCTAACCCCAGACTCTGAATGGGAAGAGACATGATGTCTAACCCCAGACTCTGAATGGGAAGAGACATGATGTCTAACCCCAGACTCTGAATGGGAAGAGACATGTCTAACCCCAGACTCTGAATGGTAAGAGACATGATGTCTAACCCAGACTCTGAATGGTAAGAGACATGATGTCTAACCCCAGACTCTGAATGGGAAGAGACATGATGTCTAACCCAGACTCTGAATGGGAAGAGACATGATGTCTAACCCCAGACTCTGAATGGTAAGAGACATGATGTCTAACCCCAGACTCTGAATGGTAAGAGACATGATGTCTAACCCCAGACTCTGAATGGGAAGAGACATGATGTCTAACCCCAGACTCTGAATGGTAAGAGACATGATGTCTAACCCCAGACTCTGAATGGTAAGAGACATGATGTCTAACCCCAGACTCTGAATGGGAAGAGACATGATGTCTAACCCAGACTCTGAATGGTAAGAGACATGATGTCTAACCCCAGACTCTGAATGGTAAGAGACATGATGTCTAACCCCAGACTCTGAATGGGAAGAGACATGATGTCTAACCCCAGACTCTGAATGGTAAGAGACATGATGTCTAACCCCAGACTCTGAATGGTAAGAGACATGATGTCTAACCCAGACTCTGAATGGTAAGAGACATGATGTCTAACCCCAGACTCTGAATGGGAAGAGACATGATGTCTAACCCCAGACTCTGAATGGTAAGAGACATGATGTCTAACCCCAGACTCTGAATGGTAAGAGACATGATGTCTAACCCCAGACTCTGAATGGGAAGAGACATGATGTCTAACCCCAGACTCTGAATGGGAAGAGACATGATGTCTAACCCCAGACTCTGAATGGTAAGAGACATGATGTCTAACCACAGACTCTGAATGGGAAGAGACATGATGTCTAACCCAGACTCTGAATGGTAAGAGACATGATGTCTAACCCCAGACTCTGAATGGTAAGAGACATGATGTCTCCCAGACTCTGAATGGTAAGAGACATGATGTCTAACCCCAGACTCTGAATGGTAAGAGACATGATGTCTAACCTCAGACTCTGAATGGTAAGAGACATGATGTCTAACCCCAGACTCTGAATGGTAAGAGACATGATGTCTAACCCCAGACTCTGAATGGTAAGAGACATGATGTCTAACCCCAGACTCTGAATGGTAAGAGACATGATGTCTAACCCCAGACTCTGAATGGTAAGAGACATGATGTCTAACCCCAGACTCTGAATGGTAAGAGACATGATGTCTAACCCCAGACTCTGAATGGGAAGAGACATGATGTCTAACCCAGACTCTGAATGGGAAGAGACATGATGTCTAACCCCAGACTCTGAATGGGAAGAGACATGATGTCTAACCCAGACTCTGAATGGTAAGAGACATGATGTCTAACCCCAGACTCTGAATGGTAAGAGACATGATGTCTAACCCAGACTCTGAATGGTAAGAGACATGATGTCTAACCCCAGACTCTGAATGGGAAGAGACATGATGTCTAACCCAGACTCTGAATGGGAAGAGACATGATGTCTAACCCCAGACTCTGAATGGGAAGAGACATGATGTCTAACCCCAGACTCTGAATGGGAAGAGACATGATGTCTAACCCCAGACTCTGAATGGTAAGAGACATGATGTCTAACCCCAGACTCTGAATGGGAAGAGACATGATGTCTAACCCCAGACTCTGAATGGTAAGAGACATGATGTCTAACCCAGACTCTGAATGGTAAGAGACATGATGTCTAACCCCAGACTCTGAATGGTAAGAGACATGATGTCTAACCCCAGACTCTGAATGGGAAGAGACATGATGTCTAACCCAGACTCTGAATGGTAAGAGACATGATGTCTAACCCCAGACTCTGAATGGTAAGAGACATGATGTCTAACCCCAGACTCTGAATGGGAAGAGACATGATGTCTAACCCCAGACTCTGAATGGGAAGAGACATGATGTCTAACCCCAGACTCTGAATGGGAAGAGACATGATGTCTAACCCCAGACTCTGAATGGGAAGAGACATGATGTCTAACCCCAGACTCTGAATGGTAAGAGACATGATGTCTAACCCCAGACTCTGAATGGGAAGAGACATGATGTCTAACCCCAGACTCTGAATGGTAAGAGACATGATGTCTAACCCCAGACTCTGAATGGAAGAGACATGATGTCTAACCCCAGACTCTGAATGGTAAGAGACATGATGTCTAACCCCAGACTCTGAATGGGAAGAGACATGATGTCTAACCCCAGACTCTGAATGGGAAGAGACATGATGTCTAACCCAGACTCTGAATGGTAAGAGACATGATGTCTAACCCCAGACTCTGAATGGTAAGAGACATGATGTCTAACCCCAGACTCTGAATGGTAAGAGACATGATGTCTAACCCCAGACTCTGAATGGTAAGAGACATGATGTCTAACCCCAGACTCTGAATGGGAAGAGACATGATGTCTAACCCAGACTCTGAATGGGAAGAGACATGATGTCTAACCCCAGACTCTGAATGGTAAGAGACATGATGTCTAACCCCAGACTCTGAATGGTAAGAGACATGATGTCTAACCCCAGACTCTGAATGGTAAGAGACATGATGTCTAACCCAGACTCTGAATGGTAAGAGACATGATGTCTAACCCCAGACTCTGAATGGTAAGAGACATGATGTCTAACCCCAGACTCTGAATGGTAAGAGACATGATGTCTAACCCCAGACTCTGAATGGGAAGAGACATGATGTCTAACCCCAGACTCTGAATGGGAAGAGACATGATGTCTAACCCCAGACTCTGAATGGGAAGAGACATGATGTCTAACCCCAGACTCTGAATGGTAAGAGACATGATGTCTAACCCCAGACTCTGAATGGGAAGAGACATGATGTCTAACCCAGACTCTGAATGGGAAGAGACATGATGTCTAACCCCAGACTCTGAATGGTAAGAGACATGATGTCTAACCCCAGACTCTGAATGGTAAGAGACATGATGTCTAACCCCAGACTCTGAATGGGAAGAGACATGATGTCTAACCCCAGACTCTGAATGGTAAGAGACATGATGTCTAACCCCAGACTCTGAATGGGAAGAGACATGATGTCTAACCCCAGACTCTGAATGGTAAGAGACATGATGTCTAACCCCAGACTCTGAATGGTAAGAGACATGATGTCTAACCCCAGACTCTGAATGGTAAGAGACATGATGTCTAACCCAGACTCTGAATGGTAAGAGACATGATGTCTAACCCCAGACTCTGAATGGGAAGAGACATGATGTCTAACCCCAGACTCTGAATGGTAAGAGACATGATGTCTAACCCCAGACTCTGAATGGGAAGAGACATGATGTCTAACCCCAGACTCTGAATGGTAAGAGACATGATGTCTAACCCCAGACTCTGAATGGGAAGAGACATGATGTCTAACCCCAGACTCTGAATGGGAAGAGACATGATGTCTAACCCCAGACTCTGAATGGGAAGAGACATGATGTCTAACCCCAGACTCTGAATGGGAAGAGACATGATGTCTAACCCCAGACTCTGAATGGGAAGAGACATGATGTCTAACCCCAGACTCTGAATGGTAAGAGACATGATGTCTAACCCCAGACTCTGAATGGGAAGAGACATGATGTCTAACCCCAGACTCTGAATGGGAAGAGACATGATGTCTAACCCAGACTCTGAATGGTAAGAGACATGATGTCTAACCCCAGACTCTGAATGGGAAGAGACATGATGTCTAACCCCAGACTCTGAATGGTAAGAGACATGATGTCTAACCCCAGACTCTGAATGGGAAGAGACATGATGTCTAACCCCAGACTCTGAATGGGAAGAGACATGATGTCTAACCCCAGACTCTGAATGGGAAGAGACATGATGTCTAACCCCAGACTCTGAATGGGAAGAGACATGATGTCTAACCCCAGACTCTGAATGGTAAGAGACATGATGTCTAACCCCAGACTCTGAATGGGAAGAGACATGATGTCTAACCCCAGACTCTGAATGGTAAGAGACATGATGTCTAACCCCAGACTCTGAATGGTAAGAGACATGATGTCTAACCCCAGACTCTGAATGGGAAGAGACATGATGTCTAACCCCAGACTCTGAATGGGAAGAGACATGATGTCTAACCCCAGACTCTGAATGGGAAGAGACATGATGTCTAACCCCAGACTCTGAATGGGAAGAGACATGATGTCTAACCCCAGACTCTGAATGGTAAGAGACATGATGTCTAACCCCAGACTCTGAATGGTAAGAGACATGATGTCTAACCCCAGACTCTGAATGGGAAGAGACATGATGTCTAACCCCAGACTCTGAATGGTAAGAGACATGATGTCTAACCCCAGACTCTGAATGGTAAGAGACATGATGTCTAACCCCAGACTCTGAATGGTAAGAGACATGATGTCTAACCCCAGACTCTGAATGGTAAGAGACATGATGTCTAACCCCAGACTCTGAATGGTAAGAGACATGATGTCTAACCCCAGACTCTGAATGGGAAGAGACATGATGTCTAACCCCAGACTCTGAATGGTAAGAGACATGATGTCTAACCCTGATATGTTAATGATGTCTGCTCCAGGATCCTGACGGGTTCCTACGATAAGACGGCCAGGATCTGGTCTCTGGAGGGCAAGGCTGTGATGACGGTGGCCGGACACACGGACGTGGTGAAGGACGTGGCCTGGGTCAAGAGAGGTGAGGGGGAGGGTCTGGGTCAAGAGAGGTGAGGGGGAGGGTCTGGGTCAAGAGAGGTGAGGGGGAGGGTCTGGGTCAAGAGAGGTGTGGGGGAGGGTCTGGGTCAAGAGAGGTGAGGGGGAGGGTCAAGAGAGGTGAGTGGTCTAAGGCACTGCATCGCAGTGCTAGCTGTGCCACTAGAGATCCTGGTTCGAATCCAGGCTCTGTCGTAGCCGGCCGTGACCGGGAGACCAATGGGGCGGCGCACAATTGGCCCAGCGTCGTCTAGGGTAGGGGAGGGAATGGCCGGCAGGGATGTAGCTCAGTTGGTAGAGCATGGCGTTTGCAACGGCAGGGTTGTGGGTTCGATTCCCACGGGGGTATGAAAAATAAAAATTAAATAATGTAAGTCGCTCTGGATAAGAGTGTCTGCTAAATGACGTAAAATGTAAGAGAGGTGAGGGGGAGGGTCTGGGTCAAGAGAGGTGAGGGGGAGGATGAAGAGAGGTGAGGGGGAGGATGAAGAGAGGTGAGGGGGAGGGTGAAGAGAGGTGAGGGGGAGGGTCTGGGTCACTTGGAGCTGATTTGCTGGTGTTTTTACCGTTTTTTATTTCCAACAATTTAAAAATAAAATTGCTCAACTTGGGTTAGGGAAATAAAATCACCCGCTGGGGCGGCCAGTTGGGGAACCCTGGTCTAGATGGTCTCATCCTGACACCCCTATGTTTGTCTAGATGGTCTGACCTCCCTGCTGCTCACGGCCTCTCTGGACCAAACCATTCTGCTGTGGGAGTGGAACTCTGAGAGGAACAAGCTGAAAGCTAGACACTGTTGCCGTGGACACGCTGGGAGCGTTGACACTATCGCCACTGATCCCACACGCACTAAGGTGAGGGGGGGAGGAGAAGACATGGAGGAGAAGACAGGGGAGAAGACAGGGGAGAAGGAGAAGGGGGGGAGAAGGAGGGGAGAAGGAGAAGACAGGAAGGAGGAGGGGGGGAGAAGACAGGAAGGAGAAGAGGGGGGGAGAAGGAGTAGGGGGGAGAAGGAGAAGACAGGAAGGAGAAGGGGGGGAGAAGACAGGAAGGAGAGGGGGGGGGAGAAGATAGGAAGGAGAAGAGGGGGAGAAGACAGGAAGGAGAGGGGGGGGAGAAGACAGGAAGGAGAAGGGGGGGAGAAGACAGGAAGGAGAAGGGGGGGAGAAGACAGGAAGGAGAGGGGGGGGAGAAGACAGGAAGGAGAGGGGGGGAGAAGACAGGAAGGAGAAGGGGGGGAGAAGACAGGAAGGAGAAGAGGGGGGAGAAGGAGTAGGGGGGGAGAAGGAGAAGACAGGAAGGAGAAGGGGGGGAGAAGACAGGAAGGAGAAGAGGGGGGGAGAAGGAGAAGACAGGAAGGAGAAGGGGGGGAAGACAGGAAGGAGAGGGGGGGAGAAGACACGAAGGAGAAGGGGGGGAGAAGACACGAAGGAGAAGGGGGGGAGAAGACAGGAAGGAGAGGGGGGGGGAGAAGACAGGAAGGAGAAGAGGGGGGAGAAGGAGTAGGGGGGGAGAAGGAGAAGGGGGGGAGAAGACAGGAAGGAGAAGAGGGGGGGAGAAGGAGTAGGGGGGGGAGAAGGAGAAGACAGGAAGGAGAAGGGGGGAGAAGACAGGAAGGAGAAGAGGGGGGGAGAAGGAGTAGGGGGGGAGAAGGAGAAGACAGGAAGGAGAAGGGGGGTGAGAAGACAGGAAGGAGAAGGGGGGAGAAGACAGGAAGGAGAAGGGGGGAGAAGACAGGAAGGAGAAGGGGGGAGAAGACAGGAAGGAGAAGACAGGAAGGAGAAGAGGGGGAGAAGACAGGAAGGAGAAGGGGGGAGAAGACAGGAAGGAGAAGGGGGGGAGAAGACAGGAAGGAGAGGGGGAGGAGAAGACAGGAAGGAGAAGGGGGGGAGAAGAGGGGGGAAGAAGACAGGAAGGAGAAGAGGGGGAGAAGACAGGAAGGAGAAGAGGGGGAGAAATATGATTTATTATTATTATTCTAGATATGCAGCTGTCTACGTCACTGCTCAGGAACTAATAGATGTGTCTTGTCTTCATTCCTCTCAGTTCTGCAGTGGTTCCTGGGACAAGATGCTGAAGATCTGGTCAGCAGGTACAGTCCTATTGGATTAGTTTACAGCTCCCTGCTCTCTATAGGATCCATGTTAACTGTGGATCTCCTGTGTTATCCCTGCTAACTGTTCTGTTGTCCTGCCAGTGGCCACGGAGGAGGAGGAGGAGGAAGAGGAGGCTCCCAGCAGACCCAGGAAGAAACAGAAGACTGAACAGCTGGGACTGACCAGGGTGAGGAGAGCAGCCTAACCCTTACCTTAACCCCAGACTAACCCTATCAGACTGACCAGGGTGAGGAGAGCAGCCTAACCCTTACCTTAACCCCAGACTAACCCTATCAGACTGACCAGGGTGAGGAGAGCAGCCTAACCCTTACCTTAACCCCAGACTAACCCTATCAGACTGACCAGGGTGAGGAGAGCAGCCTAACCCTTACCTTAACCCCAGACTAACCCTATCAGACTGACCAGGGTGAGGAGAGCAGCCTAACCCTTACCTTAACCCCAGACTAACCCTATCAGACTGACCAGGGTGAGGAGAGCAGCCTAACCCTTACCTTAACCCCAGACTAACCCTATCAGACTGACCAGGGTGAGGAGAGCAGCCTAACCCTTACCTTAACCCCAGACTAACCCTATCAGACTGACCAGGGTGAGGAGAGCAGCCTAACCCTTACCTTAACCCCAGACTAACCCTATCAGACTGACCAGGGTGAGGAGAGCAGCCTAACCCTTACCTTAACCCCAGACTAACCCTATCAGACTGACCAGGGTGAGGAGAGCAGCCTAACCCTTACCTTAACCCCAGACTAACCCTATCAGACTGACCAGGGTGAGGAGAGCAGCCTAACCCTTACCTTAACCCCAGACTAACCCTATCAGACTGACCAGGGTGAGGAGAGCAGCCTAACCCTTACCTTAACCCCAGACTAACCCTATCAGACTGACCAGGGTGAGGAGAGCAGCCTAACCCTTACCTTAACCCCAGACTAACCCTATCAGACTGACCAGGGTGAGGAGAGCAGCCTAACCCTTACCTTAACCCCAGACTAACCCTATCAGACTGACCAGGGTGAGGAGAGCAGCCTAACCCTTACCTTAACCCCAGACTAACCCTATCAGACTGACCAGGGTGAGGAGAGCAGCCTAACCCTTACCTTAACCCCAGACTAACCCTATCAGACTGACCAGGGTGAGGAGAGCAGCCTAACCCTTACCTTAACCCCAGACTAACCCTATCAGACTGACCAGGGTGAGGAGAGCAGCCTAACCCTTACCTTAACCCCAGACTAACCCTATCAGACTGACCAGGGTGAGGAGAGCAGCCTAACCCTTACCTTAACCCCAGACTAACCCTATCAGACTGACCAGGGTGAGGAGAGCAGCCTAACCCTTACCTTAACCCCAGACTAACCCTATCAGACTGACCAGGGTGAGGAGAGCAGCCTAACCCTTACCTTAACCCCAGACTAACCCTATCAGACTGACCAGGGTGAGGAGAGCAGCCTAACCCTTACCTTAACCCCAGACTAACCCTATCAGACTGACCAGGGTGAGGAGAGCAGCCTAACCCTTACCTTAACCCCAGACTAACCCTATCAGACTGACCAGGGTGAGGAGCATTAGGGATGGGTTATAGCTATGTTTTGTTCTGTGGTAGTGAACTGGGTCTTCAGACATGTTTGTAATGTTCTCCCCTCATGATGTTACCCAGGGTTAGGGGCTCCCAGGTCATCTTCCTCCTCTAGATACCCCTCATGATGTTACCCAGGGTTAGGGGCTCCCAGGTCATCTTCCTCCTCTAGATACCCCTCATGATGTTACCCAGGGTTAGGGGCTCCCAGGTCATCTTCCTCCTCTAGATACCCCTCATGATGTTACCCAGGGTTAGGGGCTCCCAGGTCATCTTCCTCCTCTAGATACCCCTCATGATGTTACCCAGGGTTAGGGGCTCCCAGGTCATCTTCCTCCTCTAGATACCCCTCATGATGTTACCCAGGGTTAGGGGCTCCCAGGTCATCTTCCTCCTCTAGATACCCCTCATGATGTTACCCAGGGTTAGGGGCTCCCAGGTCATCTTCCTCCTCTAGATACCCCTCATGATGTTACCCAGGGTTAGGGGCTCCCAGGTCATCTTCCTCCTCTAGATACCCCTCATGATGTTACCCAGGGTTAGGGGCTCCCAGGTCATCTTCCTCCTCTAGATACCCCTCATGATGTTACCCAGGGTTAGGGGCTCCCAGGTCATCTTCCTCCTCTAGATACCCCTCATGATGTTACCCAGGGTTAGGGGCTCCCAGGTCCCTCATCTTCCTCCTCTAGATACCCCTCATGATGTTACCCAGGGTTAGGGGCTCCCAGGTCATCTTCCTCCTCTAGATACCCCTCATGATGTTACCCAGGGTTAGGGGCTCCCAGGTCCCTCATCTTCCTCCTCTAGATACCCCTCATGATGTTACCCAGGGTTAGGGGCTCCCAGGTCCCTCATCTTCCTCCTCTAGATACCCCTCATGATGTTACCCAGGGTTAGGGGCTCCCAGGTCATCTTCCTCCTCTAGATACCCCTCATGATGTTACCCAGGGTTAGGGGCTCCCAGGTCATCTTCCTCCTCTAGATACCCCTCATGATGTTACCCAGGGTTAGGGGCTCCCAGGTCATCTTCCTCCTCTAGATACCCCTCATGATGTTACCCAGGGTTAGGGGCTCCCAGGTCCCTCATCTTCCTCCTCTAGATACCCCTCATGATGTTACCCAGGGTTAGGGGCTCCCAGGTCATCTTCCTCCTCTAGATACCCCTCATGATGTTACCCAGGGTTAGGGGCTCCCAGGTCATCTTCCTCCTCTAGATACCCCTCATGATGTTACCCAGGGTTAGGGGCTCCCAGGTCATCTTCCTCCTCTAGATACCCCTCATGATGTTACCCAGGGTTAGGGGCTCCCAGGTCATCTTCCTCCTCTAGATACCCCTCATGATGTTACCCAGGGTTAGGGGCTCCCAGGTCATCTTCCTCCTCTAGATACCCCTCATGATGTTACCCAGGGTTAGGGGCTCCCAGGTCATCTTCCTCCTCTAGATACCCCTCATGATGTTACCCAGGGTTAGGGGCTCCCAGGACATCTTCCTCCTCTAGATACCCCTCATGATGTTACCCAGGGTTAGGGGCTCCCAGGTCATCTTCCTCCTCTAGATACCCCTCATGATGTTACCCAGGGTTAGGGGCTCCCAGGACATCTTCCTCCTCTAGATACCCCTCATGATGTTACCCAGGGTTAGGGGCTCCCAGGTCATCTTCCTCCTCTAGATACCCCTCATGATGTTACCCAGGGTTAGGGGCTCCCAGGTCATCTTCCTCCTCTAGATACCCCTCATGATGTTACCCAGGGTTAGGGGCTCCCAGGTCATCTTCCTCCTCTAGATACCCCTCATGATGTTACCCAGGGTTAGGGGCTCCCAGGTCATCTTCCTCCTCTAGATACCCCTCATGATGTTACCCAGGGTTAGGGGCTCCCAGGTCATCTTCCTCCTCTAGATACCCCTCATGATGTTACCCAGGGTTAGGGGCTCCCAGGTCATCTTCCTCCTCTAGATACCCCTCATGATGTTACCCAGGGTTAGGGGCTCCCAGGTCATCTTCCTCCTCTAGATACCCCTCATGATGTTACCCAGGGTTAGGGGCTCCCAGGTCATCTTCCTCCTCTAGATACCCCTCATGATGTTACCCAGGGTTAGGGGCTCCCAGGTCATCTTCCTCCTCTAGATACCCCTCATGATGTTACCCAGGGTTAGGGGCTCCCAGGTCCCTCATCTTCCTCCTCTAGATACCCCTCATGATGTTACCCAGGGTTAGGGGCTCCCAGGTCATCTTCCTCCTCTAGATACCCCTCATGATGTTACCCAGGGTTAGGGGCTCCCAGGTCATCTTCCTCCTCTAGACACCCCTCATGATGTTACCCAGGGTTAGGGGCTCCCAGGTCATCTTCCTCCTCTAGATACCCCTCATGATGTTACCCAGGGTTAGGGGCTCCCAGGTCATCTTCCTCCTCTAGACACCCCTCATGATGTTACCCAGGGTTAGGGGCTCCCAGGTCATCTTCCTCCTCTAGATACCCCTCATGATGTTACCCAGGGTTAGGGGCTCCCAGGTCATCTTCCTCCTCTAGATACCCCTCATGATGTTACCCAGGGTTAGGGGCTCCCAGGTCATCTTCCTCCTCTAGATACCCCTCATGATGTTACCCAGGGTTAGGGGCTCCCAGGTCATCTTCCTCCTCTAGATACCCCTCATGATGTTACCCAGGGTTAGGGGCTCCCAGGTCATCTTCCTCCTCTAGACACCCCTCATGATGTTACCCAGGGTTAGGGGCTCCCAGGTCATCTTCCTCCTCTAGATACCCCTCATGATGTTACCCAGGGTTAGGGGCTCCCAGGTCATCTTCCTCCTCTAGATACCCCTCATGATGTTACCCAGGGTTAGGGGCTCCCAGGTCATCTTCCTCCTCTAGACACCCCTCATGATGTTACCCAGGGTTAGGGGCTCCCAGGTCCCTCATCTTCCTCCTCTAGATACCCCTCATGATGTTACCCAGGGTTAGGGGCTCCCAGGGTTAGGGGCTCCCAGGGTTAGGGGCTCCCAGGTCATCTTCCTCCTCTAGATACCCCTCATGATGTTACCCAGGGTTAGGGGCTCCCAGGTCATCTTCCTCCTCTAGATACCCCTCATGATATTACCCAGGGTTAGGGGCTCCCAGGTCATCTTCCTCCTCTAGATACCCCTCATGATGTTACCCAGGGTTAGGGGCTCCCAGGTCATCTTCCTCCTCTAGATACCCCTCATGATGTTACCCAGGGTTAGGGGCTCCCAGGGTTAGGGGCTCCCAGGGTTAGGGGCTCCCAGGTACCCAGGGTTAGGGGCTCCCAGGGTTAGGGGCTCCCAGGGTTAGGGGCTCCCAGGGTTAGGGGCTCCCAGGGTTAGGGGCTCCCAGGGTTAGGGGCTCCCAGGGTTAGGGGCTCCCAGGGCTCCTATACAGTTGATCAGTAGTGTATTAATCGTCTTCCTCCTCTAGACTCCCCTCATGACATTGTCTGGTCACAACGAGGCGGTGTCGTCTGTCCTCTGGTTGGACAGCGAGGAGATCTGCAGTGCATCCTGGGACCACACCATCCGACTCTGGAACGCCGAGACCGGAGGCGTGAAGACCACACTGGTGAGAGACTCCCTAGACCACACTGGGGAGAGACTCCCCTCACAACCTCTTAGTTGATAACTGATAAGTTGATCTCCCCTTCTCTTCTTCTCTATAGACGGGCAGTAAGGTGTTTAACCATGTCTCCTACTCTCCACTGTGTCGGCGCCTGGCCTCTGGCAGCGCTGACAGACACGTCAGGCTGTGGGACCCTCGCTCCAAAGGTAACAACTAAATCACTTCACTTCATTTAAACATCTCCTTGCACTTTCCAATGTACATTAGAACATCTCTCTTAGGTGTGTGTGTATTTGTAATTATTATGGATCCCCATTAGTTCCTGCCAAGGCAGCAGCTACTCTTCCTGGGGTTTATTATGGATCCCCATTAGTTCCTGCCAAGGCAGCAGCTACTCTTCCTGGGGTTTATTATGGATCCCCATTAGTTCCTGCCAAGGCAGCAGCTACTCTTCCTGGGGTTTATTATGGATCCCCATTAGTTCCTGCCAAGGCAGCAGCTACTCTTCCTGGGGTTTATTATCGATCCCCATTAGTTCCTGCCAAGGCAGCAGCTACTCTTCCTGGGGTTTATTATGGATCCCCATTAGTTCCTGCCAAGGCAGCAGCTACTCTTCCTAGGGTCCAGCAACATTAAGGCAGTTATAATTTCAAATATTACATGACATTACATTTCATAACACTTTACCCAATACATGTAGTGTGTTCCCTCAGGCCACTACTCCACTACCACATATTTACAATGCAACATCCATGTGTATGTGTGTGTAGAGTGCCTGTCTCTTCCCAGTCCCTGCTGGTCCATAAGGTGTGTGTGTGTGTGTGTGTGTGTGTGTGTGTGTGTGTGTGTAGAGTGCCTGTCTCTTCCCAGTCCCTGCTGGTCCATAAGGTGTGTGTGTGTGTGTGTGTGTGTGTGTGTGTGTGTGTATAGAGTGCCTGTCTCTTCCCAGTCCCTGCTGGTCCATAAGGTGTGTGTGTGTGTGTGTGTGTGTGTGTGTGTGTGTGTGTGTAGAGTGCCTGTCTCTTCCCAGTCCCTGCTGGTCCATAAGGTGTGTGTGTGTGTGTGTGTGTGTGTGTGTGTGTGTGTGTGTGTAGAGTGCCTGTCTCTTCCCAGTCCCTGCTGGTCCATAAGGTGTGTGTGTGTGTGTGTGTGTGTGTGTGTGTGTGTGTGTGTGTGTGTAGAGTGCCTGTCTCTTCCCAGTCCCTGCTGGTCCATAAGGTGTGTGTGTGTGTGTGTGTGTGTGTGTGTGTGTGTGTGTGTGTGTGTGTGTGTGTAGAGTGCCTGTCTCTTCCCAGTCCCTGCTGGTCCATAAGGTGTGTGTGTGTGTGTGTGTGTGTAGAGTGCCTGTCTCTTCCCAGTCCCCGCTGGTCCATAAGGTGTGTGTTTATCGTGTGTGTGTGTGTGTGTGTGTGTGTTTATCTTATTTGTGTGTGTGTAGACGGGTCGTTGGTGCTGCTGTCTCTTACCTCTCACAGCGGCTGGGTCACGGCGGTGAAGTGGGCTCCTTCCCATGAGCACCAGCTGGTGTCTGGTTCCCTCGACAACGTGGTCAAACTCTGGGACACCAGGAGGTCTGTATGCTGTTAGGGGTAGAGGCTGGGAGGTAGGGGGGTAGGGTTAGAGGGGGTAGGGGGTAGGGTTAGAGGGGGTAGGGGGTAGGGTTAGAGGGGGTAGGGGGTAGGGTTAGAGGGGGTAGGGGGGGTAGGGTTAGAGGTCAGAGGATCTAGTGTTTACTAAAAGTGTGTTTGTGTTCCAGCTGCAAGACTCCTCTGTATGATGTGTCTGCCCATGAGGACAAGGTGCTCTGTGTGGACTGGACTGACAGCAGGGTGAGGCACCCTGGATTCACCTGTAGAGACACCATCACACATCTAGCCTGGATTCACCTGTAGAGACACCAACACACATCTAGCCTGGATTCACCTGTAGAGACACCAACACACATCTAGCCTGGATTCACCTGTAGAGACACCAACACACATCTAGCCTGGATTCACCTGTAGAGACACCAACACACATCTAGCCTGGATTCACCTGTAGAGACACCAACGCACATCTAGCCTGGATTCACCTGTAGAGACACCAACACACATCTAGCCTGGATTCACCTGTAGAGACACCAACACACATCTAGCCTGGATTCACCTGTAGAGACACCATCACACATCTAGCCTGGATTCACCTGTAGAGACACCAACACACATCTAGCCTGGATTCACCTGTAGAGACACCATCTAGCCTGGATTCACCTGTAGAGACACCAACACACATCTAGCCTGGATTCACCTGTAGAGACACCATCTAGCCTGGATTCACCTGTAGAGACACCAACACACATCTAGCCTGGATTCACCTGTAGAGACACCATCACACATCTAGCCTGGATTCACCTGTAGAGACACCAACACACATCTAGCCTGGATTCACCTGTAGAGACACCATCTAGCCTGGATTCACCTGTAGAGACACCATCACACATCTAGCCTGGATTCACCTGTAGAGACACCAACACACATCTAGCCTGGATTCACCTGTAGAGACACCAACACACATCTAGCCTGGATTCACCTGTAGAGACACCAACACACATCTAGCCTGGATTCACCTGTAGAGACACCAACACACATCTAGCCTGGATTCACCTGTAGAGACACCAACACACATCTAGCCTGGATTCACCTGTAGAGACACCAACACACATCTAGCCTGGATTCACCTGTAGAGACACCAACACACATCTAGCCTGGATTCACCTGTAGAGACACCAACACACATCTAGCCTGGATTCACCTGTAGAGACACCAACACACATCTAGCCTGGATTCACCTGTAGAGACACCAACACACATCTAGCCTGGATTCACCTGTAGAGACACCAACACACATCTAGCCTGGATTCACCTGTAGAGACACCAACACACATCTAGCCTGGATTCACCTGTAGAGACACCAACACACATCTAGCCTGGATTCACCTGTAGAGACACCAACACACATCTAGCCTGGATTCACCTGTAGAGACACCAACACACATCTAGCCTGGATTCACCTGTAGAGACACCATCACACATCTAGCCTGGATTCACCTGTAGAGACACCAACACACATCTAGCCTGGATTCACCTGTAGAGACACCATCACACATCTAGCCTGGATTCACCTGTAGAGACACCAACACACATCTAGCCTGGATTCACCTGTAGAGACACCAACACACATCTAGCCTGGATTCACCTGTAGAGACACCAACACACATCTAGCCTGGATTCACCTGTAGAGACACCAACACACATCTAGCCTGGATTCACCTGTAGAGACACCATCTAGCCTGGATTCACCTGTAGAGACACCATCACACATCTAGCCTGGATTCACCTGTAGAGACACCAACACACATCTAGCCTGGATTCACCTGTAGAGACACCAACACACATCTAGCCTGGATTCACCTGTAGAGACACCAACACACATCTAGCCTGGATTCACCTGTAGAGACACCATCACACATCTAGCCTGGATTCACCTGTAGAGACACCAACACACATCTAGCCTGGATTCACCTGTAGAGGCACCAACACACATCTAGCCTGGATTCACCTGTAGAGACACCAACACACATCTAGCCTGGATTCACCTGTAGAGACACCATCTAGCCTGGATTCACCTGTAGAGACACCATCACACATCTAGCCTGGATTCACCTGTAGAGACACCAACACACATCTAGCCTGGATTCACCTGTAGAGACACCATCTAGCCTGGATTCACCTGTAGAGACACCATCACACATCTAGCCTGGATTCACCTGTAGAGACACCAACACACATCTAGCCTGGATTCACCTGTAGAGACACCAACACACATCTAGCCTGGATTCACCTGTAGAGACACCAACACACATCTAGCCTGGATTCACCTGTAGAGACACCATCTAGCCTGGATTCACCTGTAGAGACACCATCTAGCCTGGATTCCCCTGTAGAGACACCATCTAGCCTGGATTCACCTGTAGAGACACCATCTAGCCTGGATTCACCTGTAGAGACACCATCTAGCCTGGATTCACCTGTATTCTGTTAAAGGTTTTGTGTTCCATCCATGTCTTCTAACTGGTGTACCTCCTCTCCTGTTGCAGTTGGTGTTGAGTGGAGGAGCTGACAACAAGCTGTACACATACAGATACACAGCCTGCGAGACGGACGCTGGAGCATAGACTAAAGACAGACAGTATAGAATAGCACCAGTGTTCTTTATTGGATGTTATTGAAATGCAGTATCCAGTCTTTGTGCTTATTCTGAATTATCATTTGTTTTATTTTAGTTTTCTTAATGTTACTTTTTATTTCTCTCAGATGTATTATTGCCTGTTGATTAAAGCATTTCCTGATGTAGATATGTTTATTTATGAACTGCTACAGTTGTGTTGATAGATGTTCTTCATGACATAAGATAGCCAAGATGACATACTGTTTTCTAAGATACAGATAGTCTCCATTTAATACTGCGTATGAATGTAACCACAGTTTACAGATTGAACTAGTGTATTGAGAACCATCAGTGGCAGGTCTCAATCCTCTATACTGCCCTCTGTTGGGATAGATGAATAGATCCAGGCCTACTGGGTTCATAAAGTGACATCATTCCTACTGTGGTTGTTAATCAGAATGTCTGTCTACATCCATGATATACCAGTATTTAAATACAATAACCACCCAGTCATCAGTTTTTCTGATGAAAGAACTTTGTATTTTACTGCTGCACCTTTTATTAGGGTTGTATTCTTGAAGATGCCGGTTTCACTAGTACATGATGTGCCCTGCAAACATTCCCCATTTCTCCTGCACCTCATCGAGTGAGGTTGGGGTTAGTGTCCTTCAGACGTTTTAAACTATAATTTTTCTCCAACTGGTTTGATCTGTGATGTTGAGACGTCCCCACAGCGGCCGGACAGAGGACAGACACGTTGCATATCCCGTTTCTGTGAGTCAGTTGTTGGTTGGTGGCTAGTGCTGCTAACGTTAGCTAGCTGGATACCCTGACTGCCGGACAAAGGGACTTCTGGACAGAGCTTCATTCAACGGTAAAGCCAAAACAATGTGATGATGCAAGACGTCTGCGTATTGCGTTTATATGGGCAACATTTTATCCGTAGACAAAGTCATTTGGACTAGCTAACGTTACAGTGGTTAGAATTAGCAGGTTATACTGCCGTAGGTTAGCATCAAGCTAGCGGCGCATCCTGGAAAACGTTGCAAACATTAGCTAGCTAGCTGGAACAGGAACTAGCAACATGTAGTTATTTACTAAACACGCACGTTGAGAAGAAACAGGTTTGATGTTGTGAGGGGTGGAATAACTGCATGGAGATCACTTGACTTGGGCACCTACACGGAGCTAGCTCGCCATAAATTAGCAATAGCAGCTAGCTACCTCATAATGGTTACTGAACACCTGGTAACCAACCTGCTGGTTACTGGACACCTGGTGACCAACCTGCTGGTTACTGAACACCTGGTAACCAACCTGCTGGTTACTGAACACCTGGTAACCAACCTGCTGGTTACTGAACACCTGGTAACCAACCTGCTGGTTACTGAACACCTGGTAACCAACCTGCTGGTTACTGAACACCTGGTAACCAACCTGCTGGTTACTGAACACATGGTAACCAACCTGCTGGTTACTGAAGACCTGGTAACCAACCTGCTGGTTACTGAACACCTGGTAACCAACCTGCTGGTTACTGGACACCTGGTGACCAACCTGCTGGTTACTGAACACCTGGTAACCAACCTGCTGGTTACTGAACACCTGGTAACCAACCTGCTGGTTACTGGACACCTGGTAACCAACCTGCTGGTTACTGAACACCTGGTAACCAACCTGCTGGTTACTGAACACCTGGTAACCAACCTGCTGGTTACTGGACACCTGGTAACCAACCTGCTGGTTACTGAACACCTGGTAACCAACCTGCTGGTTACTGGACACCTGGTGACCAACCTGCTGGTTACTGAACACCTGGTAACCAACCTGCTGGTTACTGAACACCTGGTAACCAACCTGCTGGTTACTGAACACCTGGTAACCAACCTGCTGGTTACTGAACACCTGGTAACCAACCTGCTGGTTACTGGACACCTGGTGACCAACCTGCTGGTTACTGAACACCTGGTAACTAACCTGCTGGTTACTGAACACCTGGTAACCAACCTGCTGGTTACTGGACACCTGGTAACCAACCTGCTGGTTACTGAACACCTGGTAACCAACCTGCTGGTTACTGAACACCTGGTAACCAACCTGCTGGTTACTGGACACCTGGTGACCAACCTGCTGGTTACTGAACACCTGGTAACCAACCTGCTGGTTACTGAACACCTGGTAACCAACCTGCTGGTTACTGAACACCTGGTAACCAACCTGCTGGTTACTGAACACCTGGTAACCAACCTGCTGGTTACTGGACACCTGGTGACCAACCTGCTGGTTACTGAACACCTGGTAACCAACCTGCTGGTTACTGAACACCTGGTAACCAACCTGCTGGTTACTGAACACCTGGTAACCAACCTGCTGGTTACTGAACACCTGGTAACCAACCTGCTGGTTACTGAACACCTGGTAACCAACCTGCTGGTTACTGAACACCTGGTAACCAACCTGCTGGTTACTGAACACCTGGTAACCAACCTGCTGGTTACTGAACACCTGGTAACCAACCTGCTGGTTACTGGACACCTGGTGACCAACCTGCTGGTTACTGAACACCTGGTAACCAACCTGCTGGTTACTGAACACCTGGTAACCAACCTGCTGGTTACTGAACACCTGGTAACCAACCTGCTGGTTACTGGACACCTGGTGACCAACCTGCTGGTTACTGAACACCTGGTAACCAACCTGCTGGTTACTGAACACCTGGTAACCAACCTGCTGGTTACTGAACACCTGGTAACCAACCTGCTGGTTACTGAACACCTGGTAACCAACCTGCTGGTTACTGAACACCTGGTAACCAACCTGCTGGTTGCTGAACACCTGGTAACCAACCTGCTGGTTACTGAACACCTGGTAACCAACCTGCTGGTTACTGAACACCTGGTAACCAACCTGCTGGTTACTGGACACCTGGTAACCAACCTGCTGGTTACTGGACACCTGGTAACCAACCTGCTGGTTACTGAACACCTGGTAACCAACCTGCTGGTTACTGAACACCTGGTAACCAACCTGCTGGTTACTGAACACCTGGTAACCAACCTGCTGGTTACTGAACACCTGGTAACCAACCTGCTGGTTACTGAACACCTGGTAACCAACCTGCTGGTTACTGGACACCTGGTGACCAACCTGCTGGTTACTGAACACCTGGTAACCAACCTGCTGGTTACTGGACACCTGGTAACCAACCTGCTGGTTACTGAACACCTGGTAACCAACCTGCTGGTTACTGAACACCTGGTAACCAACCTGCTGGTTACTGAACACCTGGTAACCAACCTGCTGGTTACTGAACACCTGGTAACCAACCTGCTGGCGACGTCTCCCAGTCTGCCTTCTGGTTGACGCTGGCAGGTGTCGATCCGTTTATCCTTTATTTTGTATTCATATTTGTTATTGCAGAAACACCACTATACATACAAGAAGTATACTAACAGACAATGATAAATGCTAGGGGGTACAACACATTACAGATTATACAAAGACTTTAAAAGATACACACGTATTGATTTTAACAGCTTTCTTATTGGAAGAATGTAGAATGGTCCTAATGTACTGCTCGAACTACTTAGAGAAAACATGGAACAGTGGTTTTTTTGTTAGTGAATTTACATTTATGAATATGACATTTTGCCAATAGCACAATTAGATTTAAGAGGTCAAATAGTTTTTCTTTATCCTTATTATAGTTAAGGAAACCGAGCAGCACATTCTCCCATAATAAACAAAAGTCGTCAAGAATATTAACAATTATAAAACTATAAATATCTTGCCATAATTTATTTTACATGTAGGCAATGCCAAAATAAATGCAAAACTGTTTCTGGATGCTCAACACAAAAAGTACAGTTAATGTTAATGTATTCTTGGAGTTTGTTCAGGTAATATTTTGCAGGGTAATACTGATGGATCGTTCTGAATCTATGTATTCTGTGAGTTTCTTCAGGTAATATTTTGCAGGGTAATACTGATGGATCGTTCTGAATCTGACTTTGTTAACAAGCAGGTATTTGTGTGGTAATAACAAACCTTTTGTTCCAACCGATATTTTTTATTTTATTTTATTTCACCTTTATTTAACCAGGTAAGCCAGTTGAGAACAAGTTCTCATTTACAACTGCGACCTGGCCAAGATAAAGCAAAGCAGTGCGATATTATTGACAAATGTATTCCAGTAAGTTGTGACATAAGGAATAGATACAATATCCCTTTGAAATACAGCACGTAGAGATCTGTTGTTCTGAGGGAGCAAGGAGAAACACATTGTTCCTCATGGAGAGTCAACTGGATTAATAAGCGAGGGTAGCTCAAGAAGGTGAGGTCTGGTTACACCTCTAAACAACATGAGAGTTCCAGATGGCTATGGCGAACTCTAGGGTTAAGACAGGGTCATGTCAAACTGGACATCTAATATGTTCTGTGTAGCAGTATGATTGAAGACAGAGACACAGGGTCATGTCAAACTGGACATCTAATATGTTCTGTGTAGCAGTAGGTATAGATTGAAGACAGGGTCATGTCAAACTGGATGCATATAGGTTCCTTTCAGAGGTTCATCTTTTACAATCAGGAGAAATGTCTGTATTCATTCTATGAAGTCTCACTGAGTGGTATTTTTCTGACCTGAAACAATAAGATGAATTTTGTTCACCCTCCTCGAGCCATTTCTTCCTAGATCTGACAAAGGCTCCCTCTGCTTTCAGTTTATACATATCCTCCAACTGGTGTTGTAGCTCAAACAGAACAGATTTGTCCTCCTCTGAAAGGGTTAGGGTTAGGGTTAGGGTTAGGGGTTAGGGTTAGGGTTAGGGTTAGGGTTAGGGTTAGGGGTTAGGGTTAGGGTTAGGGTTAGGGGTTAGGGTTAGGGTTAGGGGTTAGGGGTTAGGGTTAGGGTTAGGGTTAGGGGTTAGGGTTAGGGTTAGGGGTTAGGGTTAGGGGTTAGGGTTAGGGTTAGGGGTTAGGGTTAGGGTTAGGGGTTAGGGGTTAGGGTTAGGGTTATGTGGTGTTGGAGCTCAAACAGAACAGATTTGTCCTCCTCTGAAAGACTTTCAACAGGCTTTTGAACCAGAGAGGGTTAGGGGTTAGGGGTTAGGGTTAGGGTTAGGGTTATGTGGTGTTGTAGCTCAAACAGAACAGATTTGTCCTCCTCTGAAAGACTTTCAACAGGCTTTTGAACCAGAGAGGGTTAGGGGTTAGGGGTTAGGGTTAGGGTTAGGGTTAGGGTTATGTGGTGTTGTAGCTCAAACAGAACAGATTTGTCCTCCTCTGAAAGACTTTCAACAGGCTTTTGAACCAGAGAGGGTTAGGGGTTAGGGGTTAGGGTTAGGGTTAGGGTTAGGGTTATGTGGTGTTGTAGCTCAAACAGAACAGATTTGTCCTCCTCTGAAAGACTTTCAACAGGCTTTTGAACCAGAGAGGTGATCTTTGTAATTACACTTCCTTCTTCAGCTCTTCTTGTCTTGGCAAGAATACTCCCATAAGATGCTGAACAATTAATCAAATGGCCACCCGGACTATTTACACTGCTGCTACTCGCTGTTTATTATCTATGTATAGTCACTTTACCCCTACCTACATGTACAAATTACCTTGACTAACCTGTACCCTGCACATTGACTTGGTACCGGTACCCCCTGTATATAGCCTCATTATTACCTGGACTAACCTGTACCCCAGCCCATTGACTCGGTACTGGTACCTCCTGTATATAGCCTCATTATTACCTGGACTAACCTGTACCCCCACACATTGACTTGGTACCGGTACCCCCTGTATATAGCCTCATTATTACCTGGACTAACCTGTACCCCCACACATTGACTCGGTACTGGTACCCCCTGTATATAGCCTCATTATTACCTTGACTAACCTGTACCCCCACACATTGACTTGGTACCGGTAGCCACTGTATATAGCCTCGTTATTGTTATTTTATTGTGTTACTTTTTATTTTATTTTTTACTTTACTTTATTTAGTAAAATATTTTCTTAACTCTATTTCTTGAACTGCATTGTTGGTTAAGGGCTTGTAAGTAAGCATTTCACGGTAAGGTCTACACCTGTTGTTTTAGGTACATGTGACAAATAAAACGTGATTTGATTTGATGACCTTCCCTTTAAATGCACCTCTTAAAACTGCTACACCTGCAGAATGGTTGTTGCCATATGATAACCAGATATCCTGGTTGTTGCCATATGATTACCAGATATCCTGGTTGTTGCCATATGATAACCAGATATCCTGGTTGTTGCCATATGATAACCAGATATCCTGGTTGTTGCCATATGATAACCAGATATCCTGGTTGTTGCCATATGATAACCAGATATCACCCCATTGATTTTTCCAAAATGCTAGATCGGAAGAACAAGCATGAGTCTCTTGTAGAATGTAAAAGTCTGCATTAAACCGTTCGCAATACAGGAAAATAGCCTTACGTTTTAGTAAATTACAAATACCCCTGACATTAATTGAACAAAGAGATAAAGACATAAAGTTCAACCAACAACCTTGTTATGCTATTATAAGCTTTTCCCAAGCATATGGAACACAAAAGGATTTACATCCCATTATTTAACCCTCCAACAAAAAACGACAAAATACTGGTCATAAAGTTACCAAAGTAACAAGGGGGAGACATTGTGTAGACCTTACAATAAGCAGTTATTCACCAATAGTTAGTTTTTAGTTGACCAGTTTTCAGGTCAGCCTTTTCTCATTCAAGTGTTTGTGTCCATGTTTTCCTATAAAAGGCTGCTTTTCACCTGGCAGTTAGGCAGTGTTTAACCATATCAGTTCTGTCCCAGTTAGACTCTGGCTCTCGCTCAAATGTCCTGATTTGGCCGCATTTCTTTCCCATCGATGATCACTCTTGCACCAACAAAAAAATGCAGTTTTCCCTGCCTTTCGAGCTGCAGCCACCATCGGCCACAGTTTCTCCCGTGTCACTTTGTCCGCAGAGGTCAGATCCTCCGTGAACCTCCAGTTTTGCTTGATGAAGAACTCACAGTTCTTTGCTCGCCTCCAGAGAAGATCCCGTGTAGATCTGTTGGTGAACCGGATGATTGTTGTCCTTGGGACTCTTGTTTTGATCCTTGAGTCTTCCCAAATGATGAACGATGTTCACATTTTCCTGAAGTTTGGTTTTTGATTCGGGAATGACAGCTCCAACTCTGGGTTTGATGTCCTCATTTAAAAAAAAATTTTTTAGCAGACGCTCTTATCCAGAGCGACTTACAGTTAGTGAGTGCATACATTATTATTATTTTTTCATACTGGCCCCCCGTGGGAATCGAACCCACAACCCTGGCGTTGCAAACGCCATGCTCTACCAACTGAGCTACATCCCTGCCGGTCATTCCCTCCCCTACCCTGGACGACGCTGGGCCAATTGCGTGGCCGACTACGACAGAGCCTGGATTCGAACCAGGATCTCTAGTGGCACAGCTAGCACTGCGATGCAGCGCCTTAGACCACCCGCCAGCTCTGGACTCCATGGAGCCTCAGGTTCCACCTGGTATCTCTCCGCATCATTCACCTTTTGCTCGAGTTCAGCCACCTTCTTTTCATTTTCCTGGCAGATAACTTCCACCTTCTTCATGTCACTTTTGAGGGTTTTCACTTCTCCAGAGATAAAGTCAACAGATTTGTTTATGGCCTCAGTTTTCATGGTATTCCTCCTAACCATGTCCTCCAAGCCATCTGCCCTTTCATCCATTTTAGCTGTCAAAAGCATCACAATATTGTTTTGCATCTCAAGAAGTGACATGCCCTCTTGCCCTCATCTTTTCCCCCTGGGGCTTGGCTGGAGTGTCGGGGTCGTAACGTAATGGCCTGAGCTGGTGTTGTATCTAAAGAATGATCTAAAGAATGATGCTTTTCCCCCTGGGGCTTGGCTGGAGTGTCGGGGTCGTAACGTAATGGCCTGAGCTGGTGTTGTATCTAAATAATTATGCTAATCTTTGCTGTGAGACCAAGGAGTCCGCTTACACTGTACTTTGATTATAAAGGTTTATTTATATCACAAGATTTCAGCATAAGTTTACAGACGTCTGCAGGCATCTGGAGACCAACGACCCAAAATAATAAGTTGTTCTGACCTCCTTTGTCTTAACTGTGGTATTTATATCCTATGCCCTATGTAACAAAATATGGGTGTTTTCCCATAAACCAATCCCAGGACTGCACCTAACAGACTCCCTCGCCTTTAGGGTGCCCCTATAGAACTACTCCCCAGATGCTCCCTTAAGCTGAGTCAACATCCTCTAAAACCACTTGAAACCATTAGCAAAGTCATAAAGTGTTTAAACACTACACTGGGGACTGGTTGGGCGCAGGTTGTCAGCGTTGTTGTCCGTGCACACCACATTTTCATCACCCACAGCAGTATTTCCCCCACAGTTACATTCTGAAGAGGAGTACCCAAGACCAAACCACCTGTTAATTGTCCATCTGATGATTTCTCAGTTCCTTTTCTTTTGGTTCTGGTCGTGGAAGTTTCCATGTAGACAAGCTAGTTTTTGAGCTAGCTGATCTGGCTATCTAGTGTTGTCGCTAACTTAAGAGTTTTAGAGGTGAATAACTTGCAGAAAGTAATCAATTACTTTGGTAAACAAACTCAATCATATTCATACAGGGTTTTATGACCTTAGAAATGACCAAATGGTCATATATGGGCATCTGCACTGATCGCCATCTTGCGTGCGCCCCGTAATGGACAGTTATTTCACCTGTTTATTTTAATACCACGGCCACAGCAGTTATCCTGTCAATAAGCGCGTGCCCGCACCCTTTTAATACCACGGCCACAGCAGTTATCCTGTCAATAAGCGCGTGCCCGCACCCTTTTGTATTTTTGCCTACTGAATACGTTTTGCACCACAACCACCACAACAACGACCTCTCGTATCTTGGCAACGAGCTAAGGCTATCTTACAGTGTGGGGATAAAACAATCCGCATCTGACATTCACAATGTTCTCAATCTCCACTATTTTAGGTTGTGTGTTGATGTCACAGAACAACCGGAACAGAACAGAGCTGAAGATTAGATGGACGGGTATGAAGCAGCTAATCATTACTTAAGTCACTGTCTTTAAAAGTGTTAAATCAGTTAAAGAAGATGCCTAAGCTCTAATCTAGGGGAAACCCTGACCACGCCCCTCCAGGTTAGCAGGTGAGATGCTGAGTGGTGGCCGGGCGTTGCTAGGCGACGACAGCTCGGTCATGGCCCGCATGCAGAAGAAGTTCTGGAAGACGAAGCAGGTTCTGATCAAGGCCACAGGGAAGAAGGAGGATGAGTACGTGGTGGCTTCTGATGCCGACCTCGACGCCAAGCTGGAGGTAGGACCCTGACCTCTGACCCCTAACCCTAACGTGGTGGCTTCACCCACTGTTAAACCCCTAACCCTAACGTGGTGGCTTCACCCACTGTTAAACCCCTAACCCTAACGTGGTGGCTTCACCCACTGTTAAACCCCTAACCCTAACGTGGTGGCTTCACCCACTGTTAAACCCCTAACCCTAACGTGGTGGCTTCACCCACTGTTAAACCCCTAACCCTAACGTGGTGGCTTCACCCACTGTTAAACCCCTAACCCTAACGTGGTGGCTTCACCCACTGTTAAACCCCTAACCCTAACGTGGTGGCTTCACCCACTGTTAAACCCCTAACCCTAACGTGGTGGCTTCACCCACTGTTAAACCCCTAACCCTAACGTGGTGGCTTCACCCACTGTTAAACCCCTAACCCTAACGTGGTGGCTTCACCCACTGTTACTCAGTCAGAGAGAGTGAGAGTCTCAAGCGTTCTGTTTCCTCTCCAATTCTCTCTCTGTGTTACTAACTGTTGTCTGGATCAGAGTAGAAGAGGTCTGCAGTTCTGTCTGTATAGTACATTAGCAGGTATAACAGGAGGTCTGCAGTTCTGTCTGTATAGTACATTAGCAGGTATAACAGGAGGTCTGCAGTTCTGTCTGTATAGTACATTAGCAGGTATAACAGGAGGTCTGCAGTTCTGTCTGTATAGTACATTAGCAGGTATAACAGGAGGTCTGCAGTTCTGTCTGTATAGTACATTAGCAGGTATAACAGGAGGTCTGCAGTTCTGTCTGTATAGTACATTAGCAGGTATAACAGGAGGTCTGCAGTTCTGTCTGTATAGTACATTAGCAGGTATAACAGGAGGTCTGCAGTTCTGTCTGTATAGTACATTAGCAGGTATAACAGGAGGTCTGCAGTTCTGTCTGTATAGTACATTAGCAGGTATAACAGGAGGTCTGCAGTTCTGTCTGTATAGTACATTAGCAGGTATAACAGGAGGTCTGCAGTTCTGTCTGTATAGTACATTAGCAGGTATAACAGGAGGTCTGCAGTTCTGTCTGTATAGTACATTAGCAGGTATAACAGGAGGTCTGCAGTTCTGTCTGTATAGGACATTAGCAGACAGGTATAACAGGAGGTCTGCAGTTCTGTCTGTATAGTACATTAGCAGGTATAACAGGAGGTCTGCAGTTCTGTCTGTATAGTACATTAGCAGGTATAACAGGAGGTCTGCAGTTCTGTCTGTATAGTACATTAGCAGGTATAACAGGAGGTCTGCAGTTCTGTCTGTATAGTACATTAGCAGGTATAACAGGAGGTCTGCAGTTCTGTCTGTATAGTACATTAGCAGGTATAACAGGAGGTCTGCAGTTCTGTCTGTATAGTACATTAGCAGGTATAACAGGAGGTCTGCAGTTCTGTCTGTATAGTACATTAGCAGGTATAACAGGAGGTCTGCAGTTCTGTCTGTATAGTACATTAGCAGGTATAACAGGAGGTCTGCAGTTCTGTCTGTATAGTACATTAGCAGGTATAACAGGAGGTCTGCAGTTCTGTCTGTATAGTACATTAGCAGGTATAACAGGAGGTCTGCAGTTCTGTCTGTATAGTACATTAGCAGGTATAACAGGAGGTCTGCAGTTCTGTCTGTATAGTACATTAGCAGGTATAACAGGAGGTCTGCAGTTCTGTCTGTATAGTACATTAGCAGGTATAACAGGAGGTCTGCAGTTCTGTCTGTATAGTACATTAGCAGGTATAACAGGAGGTCTGCAGTTCTGTCTGTATAGTACATTAGCAGGTATAACAGGAGGTCTGCAGTTCTGTCTGTATAGTACATTAGCAGGTATAACAGGAGGTCTGCAGTTCTGTCTGTATAGTACATTAGCAGACAGGTATAACAGGAGGTCTGCAGTTCTGTCTGTATAGTACATTAGCAGGTATAACAGGAGGTCTGCAGTTCTGTCTGTATAGTACATTAGCAGGTATAACAGGAGGTCTGCAGTTCTGTCTGTATAGTACATTAGCAGACAGGTATAACAGGAGGTCTGCAGTTCTGTCTGTATAGTACATTAGCAGGTATAACAGGAGGTCTGCAGTTCTGTCTGTATAGTACATTAGCAGGTATAACAGGAGGTCTGCAGTTCTGTCTGTATAGTACATTAGCAGGTATAACAGGAGGTCTGCAGTTCTGTCTGTATAGTACATTAGCAGGTATAACAGGAGGTCTGCAGTTCTGTCTGTATAGTACATTAGCAGGTATAACAGGAGGTCTGCAGTTCTGTCTGTATAGTACATTAGCAGGTATAACAGTAGTTTGTCTATATGATTAGATCAGCATTGTGCTGCAGCCAGGGATCAGATGGCCTCATACAACCTGACTCTTTGCTTTGAGAGTTTTCCCTGTGGAATCACACCATGAAGGCTTTTTGTAGTTTCTTATCAATGTGTCTCTGTCTTTCTGTCTCTGTCTTTCTGTCTCTGTCTTTGTCTCTGTCTTTCTCTGTCTTTCTGTCTTTGTCTGTCTTTCTGTCTTTGTCTCTGCCTCTGTCTTTCTGTCTCTCTCTGTCTTTCTCTGTCTCTGTCTTTCTGTGTCTCTCTGTCTTTCTATCTGTCTCTGTGTGTCTCTGTATTTCTCTCTCTTTCTTTCTTTCTTTCTTTCTGTCTCTCTCTGTCTTTCTGTCTCTGTTTCTGTCTTTCTGTCTTTCTCTACTGCTTTCTGTCTCTGTCATTCTCTGTCTGTCTTTCTCTGTCTCTGTCTTTCTCTGTCTCTGTCTTTCTCTGTGTCTGTCTTTCTCTGTCTCTGTCTTTCTCTGTCTCTGTCTTTCTCTGTCTGTCTTTCTGTGTCTTTCTGTGTCTCTGTCTATGTCTTTCTGTGTCTCTCTGTCTTTCTCTGTCTCTGTCTTTCTCTGTCTCTGTCTGTCTTTGTTTTTCTTTGTTTTTCTCTAGTCCGAATCAAGAGGCATGCACACCATACACCGCTTCCAAGTATATTACTCGCTAACGTTCAGTCCCTGGAAAATAAAGTAGATGAGCTCAGGGCGAGGATCTCCTTCCAGAGAGACATCAGGGATTGTAACGTACTCTGTTTCACAGAATCATGACTGTCTCCGCATATACTGTCCCCGTCCATACAGCCAGCTGGGTTCTTAGTACATCGCACAGTCAGGAATAAAGAACTCTCCGGGAAGAAGAAAGGCGGAGGTATATGTTTCATGATTAATTACTCTTGTGATAACGTACAGGAATTCAAGTCCTTTTGTTCACCCGACCTAGAATACCTCCCAATGAAAGCCGACACTATTATCTCCCAAGAGAATTCTCTTCGGTTATAGTCCCAGCCGTGTATATTCCCCCTCAAGCCGATACCACGACGGCCCTCAAGGGACTACACTGGACTTTGTGCAAACTGGAAACCACATATCCTGAGGCCGCATTTATTGTAGCTGGGGATTTTAACAAATCAAATTTGAGGAAAACGCTACCGAAGTTCTATCAACACATTGCCTGTAGTACTCGCGCCCATTGTTACTCTCCCTTCCTACAAGGCCCTCCCCCGACTCTCCCTGCAGCAAATCAGATCACGACTCCATTCTGCTCCTCCCTTCCTATAGGCACAAACTCAAACAGGAAATACCTGTGCTAAGGTCTGTTCAACGCTGGTCTGACCAATCGGAATCCATGCTTCAAGATTGTTTTGATCACGCGGACTGGGATATGTTCCGGGTTGCCTCTGAGAATAACATTGACGTATACAATGACACAGTGATTGAGTTCATCAGGAAGTGTATAAAGGATGTTGTTCCCACTGTGACTATTAAAACCTACCCAAACCAAAAACCGTGGATAGATGGCAGCATTCGCGCAAAAACTGAAAGCGCGAACCACCGCATTTAACCACGGCAAGGTGACTGGGAATATGGCAGAATACAAACAGTGTAGCTACTCACTCCGCAAGGCAATCAAACATCAGTATAGAGACAAAGTGGAGTCGCAATTCAACGGCTCAGACACAAGACGTGTGTGGCAGGGACTCCAGACAATCACGGATTATAAATGGAGAACCAGCTCCGTCACGGACACCGACGTCTTGCTCCCAGACAAGCTAAACACCTTCTTCGCACGCTTTGAGGATAACACAGAGTCACCGACGTCTTGCTCCCAGACAAGCTAAACACCTTCTTCGCACGCTTTGAGGATAACACAGAGTCACCGACGCGACCAGCTACGAAGGACTGTGGGCTCTCGTTCTCCGTGGCCGACGTGAGTAAGACATTTAAGCGTGTTAACCCTCGCAAGGCTTCCGGCATCCCTAGCCCCGTCCTCAAAGCATGCGCAGACCAGCTGTCTGGAGTGTTTACGGACATATTCAATCTCTCCCTATCCCAGTCTGCTGACCCCATTTGCTTCAAGATGTCCACCATTGTTCCTGTACCCAGGAAAGCAAAGTGGGTGTACTCCCTGTTCACCCATGACTGCGTGGCCACGCACGCCTCCAACTCAATCATCAAGTTTGCAGACGACACAACAGTAGTAGGCCTAATTACCAACAATGACGAGACCGCCTACAGGGAGGAGGTGAGGGCCCTTATGGAGTGGTGCCAAGAAAATAACCTCTCACTCAACATCAACAAAACGAAGAAGATGATCGTGGACTTCTGGAGACAGCAGCGGGAGCACCCCCCATCTACATCGACGGGGCCGCAGTAGAGAAGGTGAAAAGCTTCAAGTTCCTCGGCGTACACATCACTGACAATCTGAAATGGTCCACCCACACAGACAATGTGGTGAAGAAGGCGCAATAGCGCCTCTTCAACCTCAGGAGGCTGAAGAAATTTGGCTTGGCCCCTAAGACCCTCACAAACTTCTACAGATGCGCCATTGAGAGCATCCTGTCAGGCTGTATCACCGCCTGGTACGGCAACTGCACCGCCCGCAACTGCAGGGCTCTCCAGAGGGTGGTGCAGTCTGCCCAACGCATCACCGGGGGCACACTACCCGCCCTCCAGGACATCTGCAGCACCCGATGTCACAGGAAGGCCAAAAAGATTATCAAGGACATCAACCACCCGAGCCACGGCCTGTTCACCCTGCTATAATCCAGAAGGCGAGGTCAGTAAGGGTGCATCAAAGCTGGGACCGAGAGACTGAAAAACAGCTTCTATGTCAAGGCCATCAGACTGTTATATAGCCATCACTATCCGGCCTCCACCCAGTACCCTGACCTGAACTTAGTCACTGTTACTAGCCAGACCTCCACCCAGTACCCTGCCCTGAACTCAGTCACTGTTACTAGCCAGACCTCCACCCAGTACCCTGCCCTGAACTTAGTCACTGTTACTAGCCAGACCTCCACCTAGTACCCTGCCCTGAACTTAGTCACTGTTACTAGCCAGACCTCCACCCTAGTACCCTGCCCTGAACTCAGTCACTGTCACTAGCCGGCTACCACCCGGTTACTCAACCCTGCACCTTAGAGGCTGCTGCCCTATGTACATAGACATGGTATCACTGGTACATTTAAATAATGGAACACTGGTCACTTTAATAATGTTTACATCCTTTTAAACTAATTTCATATGTATATACTGTATTCTAGTCAAGTCCATCCTATTCAACTATTGCTGTATACAGTCGTGGTCAAAAGTTTGAGAATGACACAAGTATTGGTCTTCACAAAGTTTGCTGCTTCAGTGTTTTTAGATATTTTTGTCAGATGTTACTATGGTATACTGAAGTATAATTACAAGCATTCCATAAGTATCAAAGGCTTTTATTGACAATTACATTAAGTTTATGCAAAGAGTCAATATTTGCAGTGTTGACCCTTCTTTTTCAAGACCTCTGCAATCCACCCTGGCATGCTGTCAATTAACTTCTGGGCCACATCCTGACTCATGGCAGCCCATTCTTGCATAATCAATGCTTGGAGTTTGTCAGAATTTGTGGGTTTTTGTTTGTCCACCCGCCTCTTGAGGATTGACCACAAGTTCTCAATGGGATTAAGGTCTGGGGAGTTTCCTGGCCATGGACCCAAAATGTCGATGTTTTGTTCCCCGAGCCACTTAGTTATCACTTTTGCCTTATGGCAAGGTGCTCCATCATGCTGGAAAATGGACAGTTATTGTTCGTCACCAAACTGTTCTTGGATGGTTGGGAGAAGTTGCTCTCGGAGGATGTGTTGGTACCATTCTTTATTCAAGGCTGTGTTCTTAGGCAAAATTGTGAGTGAGCCCACTCCCTTGGCTGAGAAGCAACCCCACACATGAATGGTCTCAGGATGCTTTACTGTTGGCATGACACAGGACTGATGGTAGCGCTCACCTTGTCTTCTCCGGACAAGCTTTTTCCGAATGCCCCAAACAATCGGAAAGGGGATTCATCAGAGAAAATGACTTTACCCCAGTCCTCAGCAGTCCAATCCCTGTACCTTTTGCAGAATATCAGTCTGTCCCTGATGTTTTTCCTGGAGAGAAGTGGCTTCCTTGCTGCCCTTCTTGACACCAGGCCATCCTCCAAAAGTCTTCGCCTCACTGTGCGTGCAGATGCACTCACACCTGCCTGCTGCCATTCCTGAGCAAGCTCTGCTCTGGTGGTGCCCCGATCCCGCAGCTGAATCAACTTTAGGAGACGGTGCTGGACTTTCTTGGGCGCCCTGAAGCCTTCTTCACAACAATTGAACCTCTCTCCTTGAAGTTCTTGATGATCTGATAAATGGTTGATTTAGGTGCAATCTTACTAGCAGCAATATCCTTGCCTGTGAAGCCCTTTTTGTGCAAAGCAATGATGACGGCACGCGTTTCCTTGTAGGTAACCATGGTTAACAGAGGAAGAACAATGATTTCAAGCACCACCCTCCTTTTAAAGCTTCCAGTCTGTTATTCTAACTCAATCAGCATGACAGAGTGATCTCCAGCCTTATCCTCGTCAACACTCACCTGTGTTAACGAGAGAATCACTGACATGATGTCAGCTGGTCCTTTTGTGGCAGGGCTGAAATGCAGTGGAAAAGTTTTTGGGGGATTAAGTTCATTTTCATGGCAAAGAGGGACATTGCAATTAATTGCAATTCATCTGATCACTCTTCATAACATTCTGGAGTATATGCAAATTGCCATCATAAAGACTGAGGCAGCAGACTTTGTGAAAATTAATATTTTTGTCATTCTCAAAACATTTGACCACGACTGTACAGTGCCTTGCAAAAGTATTCATCCCCCTTGGCGTTTTTCCTATTTTGTTGCATTACAGCCTGTAATTTAAATGGATTTTTATTTGGATTTCATGTAATGGACATACACAAAATAGTCCAAATTGGTGAAGTGAAATAAATAAATAAATAAAAAACTCAAAAAAATATATAACGGAAACGTGGTGCGTGGATATGTATTCACGCCCTTTGCTATGAAGCTCCTAAATAAGATCTGGTGCAACCAATTACCTTCAGAAGTCTCATAATTAGTTAAATAAAGTCCACCTGTGTGCAATTTAAGTGTCACATGATCTCAGTATATATACACCTGTTCTGAAAGGCCCCAGAGTCTGCAACACCACTATGCAAGGGGCACCACCAAGCAAGCGGCACCATGAAGACCAAGGAGCTCGCCAAACAGGTCAGGGACAAAGTGGTGGAGAAGTACAGATCAGGGTTGGGTTATAAAAAAATATACGAAACTTTGAACCTCCCACAGAGCACTATTAAATCATTATAAAAAATGGAAAGAATATGGCACCACAACAAACCTGCCAAGAGAGGGCCGCCCACCAAAACTCACAGACCAGGCAAGGAGGGCATTCATCAGAGAGGCAACAAAGAGACTAAAGATAACCCTGAAGGAGCTGCAAAGCTCCACAGCGGAGATTGGAGTATCTGTCCATAGGACCACTTTAAGCCATACACTCCACAGAGCTGAGCTTTACGGAAGAGTGGCCAGAAAAAAGCCATTGTTAAAGAAAGAAATACACAAACACGTTTGGTGTTCACCACAAGGCATGTGGGAGACTCCCCAAACATATGGAAGAAGGTACTCTGGTCAGATTAGACTAAAATTGAGCTTTCTGGCCATCAAGGAAAACGCTATGTCTGGCGCAAACCCAACACCTCTCATCACCCCGAGAACACCATCCCCACAGTGAAGCATGGTGGTGGCAGCATCATGCTATGGGGATGTTTTTCATCGGCAGGGACTGGGAAACTGGTCAGAATTGAAGGAATGATGGATGGCGATAAATACAGGGACATTCTTGAGGGAAACCTGTTTCAGTCTTCCAGAGATTTGAGACTGGGATGGAGGTTCACTTTCCAGCAGGACAATGACCATAAGCATACTGCTAAAGCAACACTTGAGTGGTTTAAGGGGAACATTTAAATGTCTTGCAATGGCCTAGTCAAAGCCCATCTTAATCTTTTCTTTTCATTGGCAAGTCTGAGATATGGCTTTTTCTTTGCATCTCTGCCTAGAAAGTCAGCATCCCGAAGTCGCCTCTTCACTGTTGACGTTGAGACTGGTGTTTTGTGGGTACTATTTAATGAAGCTGCCAGTTGAGGACCTGTGAGGCGCCTGTTTCTCAAACTAGACACTCTAATGTATTTGTCCTCTTCCTCAGTTGTGCACCGGGACCTCCCACTCCTCTTTCTATTCTGGTTAGAGCCAGTTTGCCCTGTTCTGTGAAGGGAGTAGTACACAGCGTTGTACGAGATCTTCAGTTTCTTGGCAATTTCTCGCATGGAATAGCCTTCATTTCTCAGAACATGAATAGACTGACGAGTTTCAGAAGAAAGTTATTTGTTTCTAGCCATTTTGAGCCTGTAATCGAACCCACAATTGCTGATGCTCCAGATACTTAACTAGTCTCAAGAAGGCCAGTTTTATTGCTTCTTTAATCAGCACAACAGTTTTCAGCTGTACTAACATATAATTGCAGAAGGGTTTTCTAATGATAAATTAGCCTTTTAAAATGATAAACTTGGATTAGCAAACACAACGTGCCATTAGAACACAGGACTGATGGTTGCTGATAATGGGCCTCTGTACGCCTATGTAGATATTACATAAAAAATCAGCCGTTTCCAGCTACAATAGCCATTTACAACATTAACAATGTCTACACTGTATTTCTGATCAATTTGATGTTATTTTAATGGACAAAAAAAATGCTTTTCTTTCGAAAACATGGACATTTCTAAGTGACCCCAAACTTTTGAACTGTAGTGTATATATATAGAGAGAGATATACATATATACATCACACACTCCGGACTCCGACATTGCTCATCCCTATATTTCTATATTTCTTAATTCCATTATTTTACTTTTAGATTTGTGTGTCTTGTTGTGAATTGTTAGATACTACTGCACTGTTGGAGCTGGGAACACAAGCATTTGTCTATACCTGCGGTAACGTCTGCTAAATATGTGTATGTGACCAATACAATGTGATTTGTGTGTGCCTCTGCATCTATCTCTACAATGGTGCTAGAAGATGGTTTATTAGACAGATGGGATCTTGGTTACAGAGGGTAGAGATGAAGGGGTTAAAGCTCCTCTCTGGTCTATTAGACTGGTCAGGGGGGTGGACATCTAACAGACAGATGGGATCTTGGTTACAGAGGGGTCTATTAGACTGGTCAGGGGGGTGGCCATCTAACAGACAGATGGGATCTTGGTTACAGAGGGTAGAGATGAAGGGGTTAAGGCTCCTCTCTGGTCTATTAGACTGGTCAGGGGCGTGGCCATCTAACAGACAGATGGGATCTTGGTTACAGAGGGGTCTATTAGACTGGTCAGGGGGGTGGACATCTAACAGACAGATGGGATCTTGGTTACAGAGGGGTCTATTAGACTGGTCAGGGGGGTGGCCATCTAACAGACAGATGGGATCTTGGTTACAGAGGGGTCTATTAGACTGGTCAGGGGGGTGGACATCTAACAGACAGATGGGATCTTGGTTACAGAGGGGTCTATTAGACTGGTCAGGGGGGTGGACATCTAACAGACAGATGGGATCTTGGTTACAGAGGGGTCTATTAGACTGGTCAGGGGGGTGGACATCTAACAGACAGATGGGATCTTGGTTACAGAGGGGTCTATTAGACTGGTCAGGGGGGTGGACATCTAACAGACAGATGGGATCTTGGTTACAGAGGGGTCTATTAGACTGGTCAGGGGGGTGGCCATCTAACAGACAGATGGGATCTTGGTTACAGAGGGGTCTATTAGACTGGTCAGGGGGGTGGCCATCTAACAGACAGATGGGATCTTGGTTACAGAGGGGTCTATTAGACTGGTCAGGGGGGTGGACATCTAACAGACAGATGGGATCTTGGTTACAGAGGGGTCTATTAGACTGGTCAGGGGGGTGGACATCTAACAGACAGATGGGATCTTGGTTACAGAGGGGTCTATTAGACTGGTCAGGGGGGTGGACATCTAACAGACAGATGGGATCTTGGTTACAGAGGGGTCTATTAGACTGGTCAGGGGGGTGGCCATCTAACTCTGGGTTAATAAGGAACCATATGAAACCATGTGTGTGTCAGTATAGCTAAAGGCCATGGAAGAAGGATTATGTTGAATAAGTCAGAAAAGGCTCCGGTCTATAGATATATGGATGGAATCAGTGCAGTAGATGGATATGGGCTCCGGTCTATAGATATATGAATGGAATCAGTGCAGTAGATGGATATGGGCTCCGGTCTATAGATATATGGATGGAATCAGTGCAGTAGATGGATATGGGCTCCGGTCTATAGATATATGGATGGAATCAGTGCAGTAGATGGATATGGGCTCCGGTCTATAGATATATGGATGGAATCAGTGCAGTAGATGGATATGGGCTCCGGTCTAGATATATGGATGGAATCAGTGCAGTAGATGGATATGGGCTCCGGTCTAGATATATGAATGGAATCAGTGCAGTAGATGGATATGGGCTCCGGTCTAGATATATGGATGGAATCAGTGCAGTAGATGGATATGGGCTCCGGTCTATAGATATATGGATGGAATCAGTGCAGTAGATGGATATGGGCTCCGGTCTATAGATATATGGATGGAATCAGTGCAGTAGATGGATATGGGCTCCGGTCTATAGATATATGAATGGAATCAGTGCAGTAGATGGATATGGGCTCCGGTCTATAGATATATGGATGGAATCAGTGCAGTAGATGGATATGGGCTCCGGTCTATAGATATATGAATGGAATCAGTGCAGTAGATGGATATGGGCTCCGGTCTATAGATATATGAATGGAATCAGTGCAGTAGATGGATATGGGCTCCGGTCTAGATATATGGATGGAATCAGTGCAGTAGATGGATATGGGCTCCGGTCTAGATATATGGATGGAATCAGTGCAGTAGTTGGATATGGGCTCCGGTCTATAGATATATGGATGGAATCAGTGCAGTAGATGGATATGGGCTCCGGTCTATAGATATATGGATGGATATGGGCTCCGGTCTATAGATATATGGATGGAATCAGTGCAGTAGATGGATATGGGCTCCGGTCTAGATATATGGATGTAATCAGTGCAGTAGATGGATATGGGCTCCGGTCTATAGATATATGGATGGAATCAGTGCAGTAGATGGATATGGGCTCCGGTCTATAGATATATGGATGGATATGGGCTCCGGTCTATAGATATATGGATGGAATCAGTGCAGTAGATGGATATGGGCTCCGGTCTAGATATATGAATGGAATCAGTGCAGTAGATGGATATGGGCTCCGGTCTAGATATATGGATGGAATCAGTGCAGTAGATGGATATGGGCTCCGGTCTAGATATATGAATGGAATCAGTGCAGTAGATGGATATGGGCTCCGGTCTATAGATATATGGATGGAATCAGTGCAGTAGATGGATATGGGCTCCGGTCTCTAGATATATGGATGGAATCAGTGCAGTAGATGGATATGGGCTCCGGTCTATAGATATATGGATGGAATCAGTGCAGTAGATGGATATGGGCTCCGGTCTATAGATATATGGATGGAATCAGTGCAGTAGATGGATATGGGCTCCGGTCTAGATATATGGATGGAATCAGTGCAGTAGATGGATATGGGCTCCGGTCTATAGATATATGGATGGAATCAGTGCAGTAGATGGATATGGGCTCCGGTCTATAGATATATGGATGGAATCAGTGCAGTAGATGGATATGGGCTCCGGTCTATAGATATATGGATGGAATCAGTGCAGTAGATGGATATGGGCTCCGGTCTCTAGATATATGGATGGAATCAGTGCAGTAGATGGATATGGGCTCCGGTCTATAGATATATGGATGGAATCAGTGCAGTAGATGGATATGGGCTCCGGTCTATAGATATATGGATGGAATCAGTGCAGTAGATGGATATGGGCTCCGGTCTAGATATATGGATGGAATCAGTGCAGTAGATGGATATGGGCTCCGGTCTAGATATATGGATGGAATCAGTGCAGTAGATGGATATGGGCTCCGGTCTATAGATATATGGATGGAATCAGTGCAGTAGATGGATATGGGCTCCGGTCTATAGATATATGGATGGAATCAGTGCAGTAGATGGATATGGGCTCCGGTCTAGATATATGGATGGAATCAGTGCAGTAGATGGATATGGGCTCCGGTCTATAGATATATGGATGGAATCAGTGCAGTAGATGGATATGGGCTCCGGTCTATAGATATATGGATGGAATCAGTGCAGTAGATGGATATGGGCTCCGGTCTATAGATATATGAATGGAATCAGTGCAGTAGATGGATATGGGCTCCGGTCTATAGATATATGGATGGAATCAGTGCAGTAGATGGATATGGGCTCCGGTCTATAGATATATGGATGGAATCAGTGCAGTAGATGGATATGGGCTCCGGTCTATAGATATATGGATGGAATCAGTGCAGTAGATGGATATGGGCTCCGGTCTAGATATATGGATGGAATCAGTGCAGTAGATGGATATGGGCTCCGGTCTAGATATATGGATGGAATCAGTGCAGTAGATGGATATGGGCTCCGGTCTATAGATATATGGATGGAATCAGTGCAGTAGATGGATATGGGCTCCGGTCTATAGATATATGGATGGAATCAGTGCAGTAGATGGATATGGGCTCCGGTCTATAGATATATGGATGGAATCAGTGCAGTAGATGGATATGGGCTCCGGTCTATAGATATATGGATGGAATCAGTGCAGTAGATGGATATGGGCTCCGGTCTATAGATATATGGATGGAATCAGTGCAGTAGATGGATATGGGCTCCGGTCTATAGATATATGGATGGAATCAGTGCAGTAGATGGATATGGGCTCCGGTCTATAGATATATGGATGGAATCAGTGCAGTAGATGGATATGGGCTCCGGTCTAGATATATGGATGGAATCAGTGCAGTAGATGGATATGGGCTCCGGTCTATAGATATATGGATGGAATCAGTGCAGTAGATGGATATGGGCTCCGGTCTAGATATATGGATGGAATCAGTGCAGTAGATGGATATGGGCTCCGGTCTATAGATATATGGATGGAATCAGTGCAGTAGATGGATATGGGCTCCGGTCTATAGATATATGGATGGAATCAGATGCAGTAGATGGATATGGGCTTCCGGTCTATAGATATATGGATGGAATCAGTGCAGTAGATGGGATATGCGGCTCCGGTCTATAGATATATGGATGGAATCAGTGCAGTAGATGGATATGGGCTCCGGTCTAGATAATTGGATGAGATCAGTGCAGTAGATGGATATGGGCTGCCGGTTCTATAGATATATGGATGGAATCAGTGCAGTAGATGGATATGGGCTCCGGTCTATAGATATATGGATGGAATCAGGTGGCAGTAGATGGATATGGGCTCCGGTCTAGATAAGATGGATGGAATCAGTGCAGTAGATGGATATGGGCTCCGGTCTATAGATTATGATGGGAATCAGTGCAGTAGATGGATATGGCTCCGGTCTATAGATATATGGATGGAATCAGTGCAGTAGATGGATATGGGCTCCGGTCTATAGATATATGGATGGAATCAGTGCAGTAGATGGATATGGGCTCCGTCTAGATATATGGATGGAATCAGTGCAGTAGATGGATATGGGCTCCGGTCTAGATATATGGATGGAATCAGTGCAGTAGATGGATATGGGCTCCGGTCTATAGATATATGGATGGAATCAGTGCAGTAGATGGATATGGGCTCCGGTCTATAGATATATGGATGGAATCAGTGCAGTAGATGGATATGGGCTCCGGTCTATAGATATATGGATGGAATCAGTGCAGTAGATGGATATGGGCTCCGGTCTAGATATATGGATGGAATCAGTGCAGTAGATGGATATGGGCTCCGGTCTAGATATATGAATGGAATCAGTGCAGTAGATGGATATGGGCTCCGGTCTATAGATATATGAATGGAATCAGTGCAGTAGATGGATATGGGCTCCGGTCTAGATATATGGATGGAATCAGTGCAGTAGATGGATATGGGCTCCGGTCTATAGATATATGGATGGAATCAGTGCAGTAGATGGATATGGGCTCCGGTCTAGATATATGGATGGAATCAGTGCAGTAGATGGATATGGGCTCCGGTCTATAGATATATGGATGGAATCAGTGCAGTAGATGGATATGGGCTCCGGTCTATAGATATATGGATGGAATCAGTGCAGTAGATGGATATGGGCTCCGGTCTATAGATATATGGATGGAATCAGTGCAGTAGATGGATATGGGCTCCGGTCTATAGATATATGATGGAATCAGTGCAGTAGATGGATATGGGCTCCGGTCTATAGATATATGGATGGAATCAGTGCAGTAGATGGATATGGGCTCCGGTCTATAGATATATGGATGGAATCAGTGCAGTAGATGGATATGGGCTCCGGTCTATAGATATATGGATGGAATCAGTGCAGTAGATGGATATGGGCTCCGGTCTATAGATATATGGATGGAATCAGTGCAGTAGATGGATATGGGCTCCGGTCTATAGATATATGAATGGAATCAGTGCAGTAGATGGATATGGGCTCCGGTCTAGATATATGGAATGGAATCAGTGCAGTAGATGGATATGGGCTCCGGTCTAGATATATGGATGGAATCAGTGCAGTAGATGGATATGGGCTCCGGTCTAGATATATGGATGGAATCAGTGCAGTAGATGGATATGGGCTCCGGTCTATAGATATATGGATGGAATCAGTGCAGTAGATGGATATGGGCTCCGGTCTATAGATATATGAATGGAATCAGTGCAGTAGATGGATATGGGCTCCGGTCTAGATATATGGATGGAATCAGTGCAGTAGATGGATATGGGCTCCGGTCTAGATATATGGATGGAA
Organism: Coregonus ussuriensis; assembly: GCA_031479575.1. NCBI lineage: Eukaryota > Metazoa > Chordata > Actinopteri > Salmoniformes > Salmonidae > Coregonus > Coregonus ussuriensis. Next base: position 144,598,390 of record CM062494.1, on the reverse strand, counting down.
TCAGTGCAGTAGATGGATATGGGCTCCGGTCTATAGATATATGGATGGAATCAGTGCAGTAGATGGATATGGGCTCCGGTCTATAGATATATGGATGGAATCAGTGCAGTAGATGGATATGGGCTCCGGTCTATAGATATATGGATGGAATCAGTGCAGTAGATGGATATGGGCTCCGGTCTAGATATATGGATGGAATCAGTGCAGTAGATGGATATGGGCTCCGGTCTATAGATATATGGATGGAATCAGTGCAGTAGATGGATATGGGCTCCGGTCTATAGATATATGGATGGAATCAGTGCAGTAGATGGATATGGGCTCCGGTCTATAGATATATGGATGGAATCAGTGCAGTAGATGGATATGGGCTCCGGTCTATAGATATATGATGGAATCAGTGCAGTAGATGGATATGGGCTCCGGTCTAGATATATGGATGGAATCAGTGCAGTAGATGGATATGGGCTCCGGTCTATAGATATATGGATGGAATCAGTGCAGTAGATGGATATGGGCTCCGGTCTATAGATATATGGATGGAATCAGTGCAGTAGATGGATATGGGCTCCGGTCTATAGATATATGGATGGAATCAGTGCAGTAGATGGATATGGGCTCCGGTCTATAGATATATGGATGGAATCAGTGCAGTAGATGGATATGGGCTCCGGTCTAGATATATGGATGGAATCAGTGCAGTAGATGGATATGGGCTCCGGTCTAGATATATGGATGGAATCAGTGCAGTAGATGGATATGGGCTCCGGTCTAGATATATGGATGGAATCAGTGCAGTAGATGGATATGGGCTCCGGTCTAGATATATGGATGGAATCAGTGCAGTAGATGGATATGGGCTCCGGGTCTATAGATATATGGATGGAATCAGTGCAGTAGATGGATATGGGCTCCGGTCTATAGATATATGGATGGAATCAGTGCAGTAGATGGATATGGGCTCCGGTCTATAGATATATGGATGGAATCAGTGCAGTAGATGGATATGGGCTCCGGTCTAGATATATGGATGGAATCAGTGCAGTAGATGGATATGGGCTCCGGTCTAGATATATGGATGGAATCAGTGCAGTAGATGGATATGGGCTCCGGTCTAGATATATGGATGGAATCAGTGCAGTAGATGGATATGGGCTCCGGTCTATAGATATATGGATGGAATCAGTGCAGTAGATGGATATGGGCTCCGGTCTTAGATATATGGATGGAATCAGTGCAGTAGATGGATATGGGCTCCGGTCTAGATATATGGATGGAATCAGTGCAGTAGATGGATATGGGCTCCGGTCTATAGATATATGGATGGAATCAGTGCAGTAGATGGATATGGGCTCCGGTCTAGATATATGAATGGAATCAGTGCAGTAGATGGATATGGGCTCCGGTCTAGATATATGGATGGAATCAGTGCAGTAGATGGATATGGGCTCCGGTCTAGATATATGGATGGAATCAGTGCAGTAGATGGATATGGGCTCCGGTCTAGATATATGGATGGAATCAGTGCAGTAGATGGATATGGGCTCCGGTCTATAGATATATGGATGGAATCAGTGCAGTAGATGGATATGGGCTCCGGTCTATAGATATATGGATGGAATCAGTGCAGTAGATGGATATGGGCTCCGGTCTATAGATATATGGATGGAATCAGTGCAGTAGATGGATATGGGCTCCGGTCTAGATATATGATGGAATCAGTGCAGTAGATGGATATGGGCTCCGGTCTATAGATATATGGATGGAATCAGTGCAGTAGATGGATATGGGCTCCGGTCTATAGATATATGGATGGAATCAGTGCAGTAGATGGATATGGGCTCCGGTCTATAGATATATGGATGGAATCAGTGCAGTAGATGGATATGGGCTCCGGTCTATAGATATATGGATGGAATCAGTGCAGTAGATGGATATGGGCTCCGGTCTATAGATATATGGATGGAATCAGTGCAGTAGATGGATATGGGCTCCGGTCTAGATATATGAATGGAATCAGTGCAGTAGATGGATATGGGCTCCGGTCTATAGATATATGAATGGAATCAGTGCAGTAGATGGATATGGGCTCCGGTCTAGATATATGAATGGAATCAGTGCAGTAGATGGATATGGGCTCCGGTCTAGATATATGAATGGAATCAGTGCAGTAGATGGATATGGGCTCCGGTCTAGATATATGAATGGAATCAGTGCAGTAGATGGATATGGGCTCCGGTCTATAGATATATGGATGGAATCAGTGCAGTAGATGGATATGGGCTCCGGTCTATAGATATATGGATGGAATCAGTGCAGTAGATGGATATGGGCTCCGGTCTAGATATATGAATGGAATCAGTGCAGTAGATGGATATGGGCTCCGGTCTAGATATATGAATGGAATCAGTGCAGTAGATGGATATGGGCTCCGGTCTAGATATATGGATGGAATCAGTGCAGTAGATGGATATGGGCTCCGGTCTATAGATATATGGATGGAATCAGTGCAGTAGATGGATATGGGCTCCGGTCTAGATATATGGATGGAATCAGTGCAGTAGATGGATATGGGCTCCGGTCTAGATATATGGATGGAATCAGTGCAGTAGATGGATATGGGCTCCGGTCTATAGATATATGGATGGAATCAGTGCAGTAGATGGATATGGGCTCCGGTCTAGATATATGGATGGAATCAGTGCAGTAGATGGGATATGGGCTCCGGTCTCTAGATATTGGAATGGAATCAGTGCAGTAGATGGATATGGGCTCCGGTCTAGATATATGAATGGAATCAGTGCAGTAGATGGATATGGGCTCCGGTCTATAGATATATGAATGGAATCAGTGCAGTAGATGGATATGGGCTCCGGTCTCTAGATATATGGATGGAATCAGTGCAGTAGATGGATATGGGGCTCCGGTCTATAGATATATGAATGGAAATCAGTGCAGTAGATGGATATGGGCTCCGGTCTAGATATATGAATGGAATCAGTGCAGTAGATGGATATGGGCTCCGGTCTATAGATATATGAATGGAATCAGTGCAGTAGATGGATATGGGCTCCGGTCTAGATATATGAATGGAATCAGTGCAGTAGATGGATATGGGCTGAGAAAAGCAAATAGTCTGATGTGGTTAGAGAGAATGACATTTAGAGGTGAAGTAGATTCCCACCAGGTGAGTATTGGGCCCAAGAGAGAACAGGACACTTTCTAACCCTAACCTTTCCTTTCTACCTTATCCCCAACCCTTCCTTTCTACCTTATCCCCAACCCTTCCTTTCTACCTTATCCCCAACCCTTCCCTTCTACCTTATCCCCAACCCTTCCTTTCTACCTTATCCCCAACCCTTCCCTTCTACCTTATCCCCAACCCTTCCCTGGGTTTCCTCCAAACACAGTGTACTGAACTGAACTGGTCCTGACTTATGTTGCCATGACCACGAGACAGATGGGCTTTCTATCTCCTGTGACTTGTTTTCTGCTGGATGACAGAAAAGAGGGAGGGAGAGAGAGATGTTGTTTCAGAGTAACTAGGCTACTGAGTGCTACTGAAACAGAGACAGAGAGAGAGATGCTGTTTCAGAGTAACTAGGCTACTGAGTGCTACTGAAACAGAGACAGAGAGAGAGAGATGTTGTTTCAGAGTAACTAGGCTACTGAGTGCTACTGAAACAGAGACAGAGAGAGATGTTGTTTCAGAGTAACTAGGCTACTGAGTGCTACTGAACACAGAGAGAGAGAGAGAGAGATGTTGTTTCAGAGTAACTAGGCTACTGAGTGCTACTGAAACAGAGACAGAGAGAGAGAGATGTTGTTTCAGAGTAACTAGGCTACTGAGTGCTACTGAAACACAAAGAGACAGAGAGAGATGTTGTTTCAGAGTAACTAGGCTACTGAGTGCTACTGAAACAGAGACAGAGAGAGATGTTGTTTCAGAGTAACTAGGCTACTGAGTGCTACTGAAACAGAGACAGAGAGAGAGAGATGTTGTTTCAGAGTAACTAGGCTACTGAGTGCTACTGAAACAGCAGAGACAGAGAGAGATGTTGTTTCAGAGTAACTAGGCTACAGAGTGCTACTGAAACAGAGACAGAGAGAGATGTTGTTTCAGAGTAACTAGGCTACTGAGTGCTACTGAAACAGAGACAGAGAGATGTTGTTTCAGAGTAACTAGGCTACTGAGTGCTACTGAAACAGAGACAGAGAGAGATGTTGTTTCAGAGTAACTAGGCTACTGAGTGCTACTGAAACAGAGACAGAGAGAGAGAGATGTTGTTTCAGAGTAACTAGGCTACTGAGTGCTGCTGAAACAGAGACAGAGAGAGATGTTGTTTCAGAGTAACTAGGCTACTGAGTGCTACTGAAACAGAGACAGAGAGAGAGAGATGTTGTTTCAGAGTAACTAGGCTACTGAGTGCTACTGAAACAGCAGAGACAGAGAGAGATGTTGTTTCAGAGTAACTAGGCTACTGAGTGCTACTGAAACAGAGACAGAGAGAGATGTTGTTTCAGAGTAACTAGGCTACTGAGTGCTACTGAAACAGAGACAGAGAGATGTTGTTTCAGAGTAACTAGGCTACTGAGTGCTACTGAAACAGAGACAGAGAGAGATGTTGTTTCAGAGTAACTAGGCTACTGAGTGCTACTGAAACAGAGACAGAGAGAGAGAGATGTTGTTTCAGAGTAACTAGGCTACTGAGTGCTACTGAAACAGAGACAGAGAGAGATGTTGTTTCAGAGTAACTAGGCTACTGAGTGCTACTGAAACAGAGAGACAGAGAGAGATGTTGTTTCAGAGTAACTAGGCTACTGAGTGCTACTGAAACACAAAGAGACAGAGAGAGATGTTGTTTCAGAGTAACTAGGCTACTGAGTGCTACTGAAACAGAGACAGAGAGAGATGTTGTTTCAGAGTAACTAGGCTACTGAGTGCTACTGAAACAGAGACAGAGAGAGATGTTGTTTCAGAGTAACTAGGCTACTGAGTGCTACTGAAACAGAGACAGAGAGAGATGTTGTTTCAGAGTAACTAGGCTACTGAGTGCTACTGAAACAGAGACAGAGAGAGAGATATTGTTTCAGAGTAACTAGGCTACTGAGTGCTACTGAAACAGAGAGACAGAGAGAGATGTTGTTTCAGAGTAACTAGGCTACTGAGTAATACTGAAACAGAGAGACAGAGATAGATGTTGTTTCAGAGTAACTAGGCTACTGAGTGCTACTGAAACACAAAGAGACAGAGAGAGATGTTGTTTCAGAGTAACTAGGCTACTGAGTGCTACTGAAACAGAGACAGAGAGAGAGAGATGTTGTTTCAGAGTAACTAGGCTACTGAGTGCTACTGAAACAGAGAGACAGAGAGAGATGTTGTTTCAGAGTAACTAGGCTACTGAGTGCTACTGAAACAGAGAGACAGAGAGAGATGTTGTTTCAGAGTAACTAGGCTACTGAGTGCTACTGAAACACAAAGAGACAGAGAGAGATGTTGTTTCAGAGTAACTAGGCTACTGAGTGCTACTGAAACAGAGACAGAGAGAGATGTTGTTTCAGAGTAACTAGGCTACTGAGTGCTACTGAAACAGAGACAGAGAGAGAGATGTTGTTTCAGAGTAACTAGGCTACTGAGTGCTACTGAAACAGAGACAGAGAGAGATGTTGTTTCAGAGTAACTAGGCTACTGAGTGCTACTGAAACACAGAGACAGAGAGAGATGTTGTTTCAGAGTAACTAGGCTACTGAGTGCTACTGAAACAGAGACAGAGAGAGATGTTGTTTCAGAGCAACTAGGCTACTGAGTGCTACTGAAACAGAGACAGAGAGAGATGTTGTTTCAGAGTAACTAGGCTACTGAGTGCTACTGAAACAGAGACAGAGAGAGAGATATTGTTTCAGAGTAACTAGGCTACTGAGTGCTACTGAAACAGAGAGACAGAGAGAGATGTTGTTTCAGAGTAACTAGGCTACTGAGTGCTACTGAAACACAAAGAGACAGAGAGAGATGTTGTTTCAGAGTAACTAGGCTACTGAGTGCTACTGAAACAGAGACAGAGAGAGATGTTGTTTCAGAGTAACTAGGCTACTGAGTGCTACTGAAACAGAGACAGAGAGAGATGTTGTTTCAGAGTAACTAGGCTACTGAGTGCTACTGAAACAGAGACAGAGAGAGATGTTGTTTCAGAGTAACTAGGCTACTGAGTGCTACTGAAACAGAGACAGAGAGAGAGATGTTGTTTCAGAGTAACTAGGCTACTGAGTGCTACTGAAACAGAGACAGAGAGAGATGTTGTTTCAGAGCAACTAGGCTACTGAGTGCTACTGAAACACAGAGACAGAGAGATGTTGTTTCAGAGTAACTAGGCTACTGAGTGCTACTGAAACAGAGACAGAGGGAGATGTTGTTTCAGAGCAACTAGGCTACTGAGTGCTACTGAAACAGAGACAGAGAGAGATGTTGTTTCAGAGTAACTAGGCTACTGAGTGCTACTGAAACAGAGACAGAGAGAGATGTTGTTTCAGAGTAACTAGGCTACTGAGTGCTACTGAAACACAGAGAGACAGAGAGAGATGTTGTTTCAGAGTAACTAGGCTACTGAGTGCTACTGAAACACAAAGAGACAGAGAGAGATGTTGTTTCAGAGTAACTAGGCTACTGAGTGCTACTGAAACACAGAGAGACAGAGAGAGATGTTGTTTCAGAGTAACTAGGCTACTGAGTGCTACTGAAACAGAGACAGAGAGAGAGATGTTGTTTCAGAGTAACTAGGCTACTGAGTGCTACTGAAACAGAGACAGAGAGACATGTTGTTTCAGAGTAACTAGGCTACTGAGTGCTACTGAAACAGAGACAGAGAGAGATGTTGTTTCAGAGTAACTAGGCTACTGAGTGCTACTGAAACAGAGACAGAGAGAGATGTTGTTTCAGAGTAACTAGGCTACTGAGTGCTACTGAAACAGAGACAGAGAGAGATGTTGTTTCAGAGTAACTAGGCTACTGAGTGCTACTGAAACAGAGACAGAGAGAGATGTTGTTTCAGAGTAACTAGGCTACTGAGTGCTACTGAAACAGAGACAGAGAGAGATGTTGTTTCAGAGTAACTAGGCTACTGAGTGCTACTGAAACAGAGACAGAGAGAGATGTTGTTTCAGAGTAACTAGGCTACTGAGTGCTACTGAAACAGAGACAGAGAGAGATGTTGTTTCAGAGTAACTAGGCTACTGAGTGCTACTGAAACACAGAGACAGAGAGAGATGTTGTTTCAGAGTAACTAGGCTACTGAGTGCTACTGAAACAGAGACAGAGAGAGATGTTGTTTCAGAGTAACTAGGCTACTGAGTGCTACTGAAACAGAGACAGAGAGAGATGTTGTTTCAGAGTAACTAGGCTACTGAGTGCTACTGAAACAGAGACAGAGAGAGATGTTGTTTCAGAGTAACTAGGCTACTGAGTGCTACTGAAACAGAGACAGAGAGAGATGTTGTTTCAGAGTAACTAGGCTACTGAGTGCTACTGAAACAGAGACAGAGAGAGATGTTGTTTCAGAGTAACTAGGCTACTGAGTGCTACTAAAACACAGAGACAGAGAGAGATGTTGTTTCAGAGTAACTAGGCTACTGAGTGCTACTGAAACAGAGACAGAGAGAGATGTTGTTTCAGAGTAACTAGGCTACTGAGTGCTACTGAAACACAGAGACAGAGAGAGATGTTGTTTCAGAGTAACTAGGCTACTGAGTGCTACTGAAACAGAGACAGAGAGAGATGTTGTTTCAGAGTAACTAGGCTACTGAGTGCTACTGAAACAGAGACAGAGAGAGATGTTGTTTCAGAGTAACTAGGCTACTGAGTGCTACTGAAACAGAGACAGAGAGAGATGTTGTTTCAGAGTAACTAGGCTACTGAGTGCTACTGAAACAAGAGACAGAGAGAGATGTTGTTTCAGAGTAACTAGGCTACTGAGTGCTACTGAAACAGAGACAGAGAGAGAGATGTTGTTTCAGAGTAACTAGGCTACTGAGTGCTACTGAAACAGAGACAGAGAGAGATGTTGTTTCAGAGTAACTAGGCTACTGAGTGCTACTGAAACAGAGACAGAGAGAGATGTTGTTTCAGAGTAACTAGGCTACTGAGTGCTACTGAAACAGAGACAGAGAGAGATGTTGTTTCAGAGTAACTAGGCTACTGAGTGCTACTGAAACAGAGACAGAGAGAGATGTTGTTTCAGAGTAACTAGGCTACTGAGTGCTACTGAAACAGAGACAGAGAGAGATGTTGTTTCAGAGTAACTAGGCTACTGAGTGCTACTGAAACAGAGAGACAGAGAGAGATGTTGTTTCAGAGTAACTAGGCTACTGAGTGCTACTGAAACAGAGACAGAGAGAGATGTTGTTTCAGAGTAACTAGGCTACTGAGTGCTACTGAAACAGAGACAGAGAGAGATGTTGTTTCAGAGTAACTAGGCTACTGAGTGCTACTGAAACAGAGACAGAGAGAGATGTTGTTTCAGAGTAACTAGGCTACTGAGTGCTACTGAAACAGAGACAGAGAGAGATGTTGTTTCAGAGTAACTAGGCTACTGAGTGCTACTGAAACAGAGACAGAGAGAGATGTTGTTTCAGAGTAACTAGGCTACTGAGTGCTACTGAAACACAGAGACAGAGAGAGATGTTGTTTCAGAGTAACTAGGCTACTGAGTGCTACTGAAACAGAGACAGAGAGAGATGTTGTTTCAGAGTAACTAGGCTACTGAGTGCTACTGAAACAGAGACAGAGAGAGATGTTGTTTCAGAGTAACTAGGCTACTGAGTGCTACTGAAACAGAGACAGAGAGAGATGTTGTTTCAGAGTAACTAGGCTACTGAGTGCTACTGAAACAGAGACAGAGAGAGATGTTGTTTCAGAGTAACTAGGCTACTGAGTGCTACTGAAACAGAGACAGAGAGAGATGTTGTTTCAGAGTAACTAGGCTACTGAGTGCTACTGAAACAGAGACAGAGAGAGATGTTGTTTCAGAGTAACTAGGCTACTGAGTGCTACTGAAACAGAGACAGAGAGAGATGTTGTTTCAGAGTAACTAGGCTACTGAGTGCTACTGAAACAGAGACAGAGAGAGATGTTGTTTCAGAGTAACTAGGCTACTGAGTGCTACTGAAACAGAGACAGAGAGAGATGTTGTTTCAGAGTAACTAGGCTACTGAGTGCTACTGAAACAGAGACAGAGAGAGATGTTGTTTCAGAGTAACTAGGCTACTGAGTGCTACTGAAACAGAGACAGAGAGAGAGATGTTGTTTCAGAGTAACTAGGCTACTGAGTGCTACTGAAACAGAGACAGAGAGAGATGTTGTTTCAGAGTAACTAGGCTACTGAGTGCTACTGAAACAGAGACAGAGAGAGATGTTGTTTCAGAGTAACTAGGCTACTGAGTGCTACTGAAACAGAGACAGAGAGAGATGTTGTTTCAGAGTAACTAGGCTACTGAGTGCTACTGAAACACAGAGACAGAGAGAGATGTTGTTTCAGAGTAACTAGGCTACTGAGTGCTACTGAAACAGAGACAGAGAGAGAGATGTTGTTTCAGAGTAACTAGGCTACTGAGTGCTACTGAAACAGAGACAGAGAGAGAGATGTTGTTTCAGAGTAACTAGGCTACTGAGTGCTACTGAAACAGAGACAGAGAGAGATGTTGTTTCAGAGTAACTAGGCTACTGAGTGCTACTGAAACAGAGACAGAGAGAGATGTTGTTTCAGAGTAACTAGGCTACTGAGTGCTACTGAAACAGAGACAGAGAGAGATGTTGTTTCAGAGTAACTAGGCTACTGAGTGCTACTGAAACAGAGACAGAGAGAGAGATGTTGTTTCAGAGTAACTAGGCTACTGAGTGCTACTGAAACAGAGACAGAGAGAGATGTTGTTTCAGAGTAACTAGGCTACTGAGTGCTACTGAAACAGAGACAGAGAGAGATGTTGTTTCAGAGTAACTAGGCTACTGAGTGCTACTGAAACAGAGACAGAGAGAGATGTTGTTTCAGAGTAACTAGGCTACTGAGTGCTACTGAAACAGAGACAGAGAGAGATGTTGTTTCAGAGTAACTAGGCTACTGAGTGCTACTGAAACAGAGACAGAGAGAGATGTTGTTTCAGAGTAACTAGGCTACTGAGTGCTACTGAAACAGAGACAGAGAGAGATGTTGTTTCAGAGTAACTAGGCTACTGAGTGCTACTGAAACAGAGACAGAGAGAGATGTTGTTTCAGAGTAACTAGGCTACTGAGTGCTACTGAAACAGAGACAGAGAGAGATGTTGTTTCAGAGTAACTAGGCTACTGAGTGCTACTGAAACAGAGACAGAGAGAGATGTTGTTTCAGAGTAACTAGGCTACTGAGTGCTACTGAAACAGAGACAGAGAGAGAGATGTTGTTTCAGAGTAACTAGGCTACTGAGTGCTACTGAAACAGAGACAGAGAGAGAGAGATGTTGTTTCAGAGTAACTAGGCTACTGAGTGCTACTGAAACAGAGACAGAGAGAGAGATGTTGTTTCAGAGTAACTAGGCTACTGAGTGCTACTGAAACAGAGACAGAGAGAGAGATGTTGTTTCAGAGTAACTAGGCTACTGAGTGCTACTGAAACAGAGACAGAGAGAGATGTTGTTTCAGAGTAACTAGGCTACTGAGTGCTACTGAAACAGAGACAGAGAGAGAGATGTTGTTTCAGAGTAACTAGGCTACTGAGTGCTACTGAAACAGAGACAAGAGAGAGAGATGTTGTTTCAGAGTAACTAGGCTACTGAGTGCTACTGAAACAGAGACAGAGAGAGAGAGATGTTGTTTCAGAGTAACTAGGCTACTGAGTGCTACTGAAACAGAGACAGAGAGCTACTGTAGTGTTGATACCTGATTGTTCTTTCTCTGTCTGTCTGTCTGTCTGGACCCACTGTTACTGGCTGGTTGTATCTCTGTATATTACAGAATGTTTTACTGTATGTTTAAACTCACACACCTGTTGTCCGTCTGTCTCCAGTTGTTCCACTCAGTCCAGACCTCCTGCACTGAGCTGCTGAAGGTGATTGAGAAATACCAGCGGAGGATCACACGTGAGTGACCCCTTTTACTATGGTTACCACTTGATTAAAGACAGACCAGGAAATGGACAGAGGATCGTACTGTTCTATTCACTGAGAACCCCACTCTCCCTCCCTATGGGTTTCAGACCAGGAAATAGACAGAGGATCATACTGTTCTATTCACTGAGAACCCCACTCTCCCTCCCTATGGGTTTCAGACCTGTCTCAGGAGGGTTAGGGTTAGGTTATGTTGAGGTTGGGTTAGGGTTATGTTGAGGTTGGGTTAGGTTATGTTGAGGTTGGGTTAGGGTTAGGGTTATGTTGAGGTTGGGTTAGGGTTAGGGTTATGTTGGGTTAGGGTTATGTTGAGGTTGGGTTAGGGTATGTTGAGGTTGGGTTAGGGTTAGGGTTATGTTGAGGTTGGGTTAGGGTTATGTTGGGTTAGGGTTATGTTGAGGTTGGGTTAGGGTATGTTGAGGTTGGGTTAGGGTTAGGGTTATGTTATGGTTGGGTTAGGGTTATGTTGAGGTTATGTTGAGGTTGATGACATTCCTGTGTTCCAGACCTGTCTCAGGAGGGTTAGGGTTAGGTTCTGTTGAGGTTGGGTTAGGGTTATGTTGAGGTTGGGTTATGTTGAGGTTATGTTGAGGTTGATGACATTCCTGTTTCCAGACCTGTCTCAGGAGGAGAATGAGTTGGGGATGTTCCTGAGGGTCCAGGCGGAACACGACCGCACCAAGGCTGGCAACATGATGGACGCAACCAGCAAGGCCCTGTGTTCCTCGGCCAAGCAGAGGTCAGAACCACCCCTAACCCTAACCCAAGGCCCTGTGTTCCTCGGCCCAGCAGAGGTCAGAACCACCCCTAACCCTAACCCAAGGCCCTGTGTTCCTCGGCCAAGCAGAGGTCAGAACCACCCCTAACCCTAACCCAAGGCCCTGTGTGCCTCGGCCCAGCAGAGGTCAGAACCACCCGGCTAACCCTAACCCAAGGCCCTGTGTGCCTCGGCCAAGCAGAGGTCAGGAAACCACCCCTAACCCTAACCCAAGGCCCTGTGTTCCTCGGCCCAGCAGAGGTCAGAACCACCCCTAACCCTAACCAAGGCCTGTGTGCCTCGGCCCAGCAGAGGTCAGAACCACCCCTAACCCTAAACCCAAGGCCCTGTGTGCCTCCGGCCCAGCAGAGGTCAGAACCACCCCTAACCCTAACCCAAGGCCCTGTGTTTCCTCGGCCAGCAGAGGTCAGAACCCACCCCTAACCCTAACCCAAGGCCCTGTGTGCCTCGGCCCAGCAGAGGTCAGAACCACCCTAACCCTAACCCAAGGCCCTGTGTTCCTCGGCCCCCAGCAGAGGTCAGAACCACCCCTAACCCTAACCCAAGGCCTGTGTTCCTCGGCCCAGCAGAGGTCAGAACCTACCCCTAAAACCCTAACCCAAGGCCCTGTGTTCCTCGGCCAAGCACAGCAGAGGTCAGAACCACCCCTAACCCTAACCCAAGGCCCTGTGTGCCTCGGCCCAGCAGAGGTCAGAACCACCCCTAACCCTAACCCAAGGCCCTGTGTGCCTCGGCCCAGCAGAGGTCAGAACCACCCCTAACCCTAACCCAAGGCCCTGTGTGCCTCGGCCAAGCAGAGGTCAGAACCACCCCTAACCCCTAACTCTGGGCCAAACCCTAACCCTGTGCCCACCCACAGAGTTAATACTGGATCTGCTATGTTAATACTAATGTTTATGTGTCAGACTGGTCCTGTGCCCACCCCCAGAGTTAATACTGGATCTGCTATGTTAATACTAATGTTTATGTGTCGGACTGGTCCTGTGCCCACCCCCAGAGTTAATACTGGATCTGCTATGTTAATACTAATGTTTATGTGTCAGACTGGTCCTGTGCCCAACCCTGCAGCGGATGGAGCAGGAAGTGGAGACGTTCCGGCGGCGTGCGATCGCTGACACGCTCCTGACCGTGACCCGGATGGAGAAATCCAGGACGGAATACCGTGGAGCGCTGCTCTGGATGAAGGATGTCTCTCAGGAACTGGACCCTGACACCTATAAACAACTGGAGAAGTTCCGCAAGGTGTGTGTCTGTTAACCCGGTGTCTGTGGCCCACCAGGTGTGTGTCTGTTAACCCGGTGTCTGGGGCCCACCAGGTGTGTGTCTGTTAACCCGGTGTCTGGGGCCCACCAGGTGTGTGTCTGTTAACCCGGTGTCTGTGGCCCACCAGGTGTGTGTCTGTTAACCCGGTGTCTGGGGCCCACCAGGTGTGTGTCTGTTAACCCGGTGTCTGGGGCCCACCAGGTGTGTGTCTGTTAACCCGGTGTCTGGGGCCCACCAGGTGTGTGTCTGTTAACCCGGTGTCTGGGGCCCACCAGGTGTGTGTCTGTTAACCCGGTGTCTGGGGCCCACCAGGTGTGTGTCTGTTAACCCGGTGTCTGGGGCCCACCAGGTGTGTGTCTGTTAACCCGGTGTCTGTGGCCCACCAGGTGTGTGTCTGTTAACCCGGTGTCTGGGGCCCACCAGGTGTGTGTCTGTTAACCCGGTGTCTGGGGCCCACCAGGTGTGTGTCTGTTAACCCGGAGTCTGTGGCCCACCAGGTGTGTGTCTGTTAACCCGGTGTCTGTGGCCCACCAGGTGTGTGTCTGTTAACCCGGTGTCTGTGGCCCACCAGGTGTGTGTCTGTTAACCCGGTGTCTGGGGCCCACCAGGTGTGTGTCTGTTAACCCGGTGTCTGGGGCCCACCAGGTGTGTGTCTGTTAACCCGGTGTCTGTGGCCCACCAGGTGTGTGTCTGTTAACCCGGTGTCTGGGGCCCACCAGGTGTGTGTCTGTTAACCCGGTGTCTGTGGCCCACCAGGTGTGTGTCTGTTAACCCGGTGTCTGGGGCCCACCAGGTGCAGTGTGTGTGTGTTTGAATGTGTGTGTGTGTGTGTGTTTGAATGTGTGTGTGTGTGTTTGAATGTGTGTGTGTGTGTGTGTGTGTGTTTGTATGTGTTTGTGTGTGAGTGTTTGAATGTGTTTGTGTGTGTGTGTGTGTGTGTGTGAGTGTTAACCCTGTGTGTGTGTGTGTGTGTGTGTGTGTGTGTTAACCCTGTGTGTGGTCCTCCAGGTACAGTCCCAGGTCAGAGGGTCGAAGGAGCAGTTTGAGAAGCTGAAGAACGATGTGTGTCAGAAGGTTGACATGCTGGGAGCCTCCCGTTGTAACATGCTGTCTCACTCCCTCTGCACATACCAGGTCTGTCTGTCTGTCTGTCTCACTCCCTCTGTTCTACCAGGTCTGTCTGTCTGTCTCACTCCCTCTGTTCTACCAGGTCTGTCTGTCTGTCTCACTCCCTCTGTTCTACCAGGTCTGTCTGTCTGTCTCACTCCCTCTGTTCTACCAGGTCTGTCTGTGTCTTTTCATAGTAGCGGTCGATGTGTGTTTTAAAGCAGGATCGTCTCTTTCCAGACCCTAACCCTAACCCTCTTTCCAGACCACCCTCCTCCAGTTCTGGGAGAGGACAGCCTATGTGATGAGTGGGATCCATGTGGCTTTTAAAGGCCTCGTCTCCTACCAGTTCACCACTCTCAAGGTACATACGTGTGGGACGGGCTGCATGTACATTACAAGTGTGTGTGTTGTAACAGTAGATGGTGTGTGTGTTGTAACAGTAGATGGTGTGTGTATAACAGTAGATGGTGTGTGTAACAGTAGATGGTGTGTGTAACAGTAGATGGTGTGTGTAACAGTAGATGGTGTGTGTAACAGTAGATGGTGTGTGTAACAGTAGATGGTGTGTGTGTAACAGTAGATGGTGTGTGTAACAGTAGATGGTGTGTGTGTAACAGTAGATGGTGTGTGTAACAGTAGATGGTGTGTGTGTAACAGTAGATGGTGTGTAACAGTAGATGGTGTGTAACAGTAGATGGTGTGTGTGTAACAGTAGATGGTGTGTGTGTAACAGTAGATGGGTGTGTGTAACAGTAGATGGTGTGTGTGTAACAGTAGATGGGTGTGTGTAACAGTAGATGGTGTGTGTAACAGTAGATGGTGTGTGTGTAACAGTAGATGGTGTTGTGTAACAGTAGATGGGTGTGTGTAACAGTAGATGGGTGTGTGTAACAGTAGATGGTGTGTGTGAACAGTAGATGGTGTGTGTGTAACAGTAGATTGTGTGTAACAGTAGATGGTGTGTGTGTAACAGTAGATGGTGTGTGTAACAGTAGATGGTGTGTGTGTAACAGTAGATGGTGTGTGTAACAGTAGATGGTGTGTGTAACAGTAGATGGTGTGTGTGTAACAGTAGATGGTGTGTGTGTAACAGTAGATGGTGTGTGTAACAGTAGATGGTGTGTGTAACAGTAGATGGTGTGTGTGTAACAGTAGATGGTGTGTGTGTAACAGTAGATGGTGTGTGTAACAGTAGATGGTGTGTGTGTAACAGTAGATGTGTGTGTGTAACAGTAGATGGTGTGTGTAACAGTAGATGGTGTGTGTAACAGTAGATGGGTGTGTGTAACAGTAGATGAGGTGTGTGTAACAGTAGATGGTGTGTAACAGTAGATGATGTGTGTGTAACAGTAGATGGTGTGTAACAGTAGATGATGTGTAACAGTAGATGGTGTGTGGTAACAGTAGATGGTGTGTGTAACAGTAGATGGTGTGTGTGTAACAGTAGATGGTGTGTGTAACAGTAGATGGTGTGTGTAACAGTAGATGGTGTGTGTGTAACAGTAGATGGTGTGTGTAACAGTAGATGGTGTGTGTAACAGTAGATGGTGTGTGTAACAGTAGATGGTGTGTGTAACAGTAGATGGTGTGTGTAACAGTAGATGGTGTGTGTAACAGTAGATGGTGTGTGTAACAGTAGATGGTGTGTGTAACAGTAGATGGTGTGTGTAACAGTAGATGGTGTGTGTAACAGTAGATGGTGTGTGTGTAACAGTAGATGGTGTGTGTAACAGTAGATGTGTGTGTAACAGTAGATGGTGTGTTGTAACAGTAGATGGTGTGTGTGTAACAGTAGATGGTGTGTGTAACATAACAGTAGATGGTGTGTGTAACAGTAGATGGTGTGTGTGTAACAGTAGATGGTGTGTGTAACAGTAGATGGTGTGTGTGTAACAGTAGATGGTGTGTGTGTAACAGTAGATGGTGTGTGTGTAACAGTAGATGGTGTGTAACAGTAGATGGTGTGTGTAACAGTAGATGGTGTGTGTAACAGTAGATGGTGTGTGTAACAGTAGATGGTGTGTGTGTAACAGTAAGATGGTGTGGTGTAACAGTAGATGGTGTGTGTGTAACAGTAGATGGTGTGTGTGTAACAGTAGATGGTGTGTGTAACAGTAGATGGTGTGTGTAACAGTAGATGGTGTGTGTGTAACAGTAGATGGTGTGTGTAACAGTAGATGGTGTGTGTGTAACAGTAGATGGTGTGTGTGTAACAGTAGATGGTGTGTGTGTAACAGTAGATGGTGTGTGTGTAACAGTAGATGGTGTGTGTAACAGTAGATGGTGTGTGTGTAACAGTAGATGGTGTGTGTAACAGTAGATGGTGTGTGTAACAGTAGATGGTGTGTGTGTAACAGTAGATGGTGTGTGTGTAACAGTAGATGGTGTGTGTGTAACAGTAGATGGTGTGTGTAACAGTAGATGGTGTGTGTAACAGTAGATGGTGTGTGTGTAACAGTAGATGGTGTGTGTGTAACAGTAGATGGTGTGTGTGTAACAGTAGATGGTGTGTGTAACAGTAGATGGTGTGTGTGTAACAGTAGATGGTGTGTGTGTAACAGTAGATGGTGTGTGTGTAACAGTAGATGGTGTGTGTGTAACAGTAGATGGTGTGTGTAACAGTAGATGGTGTGTGTGTAACAGTAGATGGTGTGTGTAACAGTAGATGGTGTGTGTGTAACAGTAGATGGTGTGTGTGTAACAGTAGATGGTGTGTGTGTAACAGTAGATGGTGTGTGTGTAACAGTAGATGGTGTGTGTGTAACAGTAGATGGTGTGTGTAACAGTAGATGGTGTGTGTAACAGTAGATGGTGTGTGTGTAACAGTAGATGGTGTGTGTGTAACAGTAGATGGTGTGTGTAACAGTAGATGGTGTGTGTAACAGTAGATGGTGTGTGTAACAGTAGATGGTGTGTGTAACAGTAGATGGTGTGTGTGTAACAGTAGATGGTGTGTGTGTAACAGTAGATGGTGTGTGTGTAACAGTAGATGGTGTGTGTGTAACAGTAGATGGTGTGTGTAACAGTAGATGGTGTGTGTGTAACAGTAGATGGTGTGTGTAACAGTAGATGGTGTGTGTGTAACAGTAGATGGTGTGTGTGTAACAGTAGATGGTGTGTGTGTAACAGTAGATGGTGTGTGTGTAACAGTAGATGGTGTGTGTGTAACAGTAGATGGTGTGTGTGTAACAGTAGATGGTGTGTGTGTAACAGTAGATGGTGTGTGTGTAACAGTAGATGGTGTGTGTGTAACAGTAGATGGTGTGTGTAACAGTAGATGGTGTGTGTAACAGTAGATGGTGTGTGTAACAGTAGATGGTGTGTGTAACAGTAGATGGTGTGTGTAACAGTAGATGGTGTGTGTTGTAACAGTAGATGGTGTGTGTAACAGTAGATGGTGTGTGTGTAACAGTAGATGGTGTGTGTGTAACAGTAGATGGTGTGTGTGTAACAGTAGATGGTGTGTGTGTAACAGTAGATGGTGTGTGTGTAACAGTAGATGGTGTGTGTGTGTAACAGTAGATGGTGTGTGTGTAACAGTAGATGGTGTGTGTGTAACAGTAGATGGTGTGTGTAACAGTAGATGGTGTGTGTAACAGTAGATGGTGTGTGTGTAACAGTAGATGGTGTGTGTAACAGTAGATGGTGTGTGTGTAACAGTAGATGGTGTGTGTAACAGTAGATGGTGTGTGTAACAGTAGATGGTGTGTGTGTAACAGTAGATGGTGTGTGTAACAGTAGATGGTGTGTGTGTAACAGTAGATGGTGTGTGTGTAACAGTAGATGGTGTGTGTGTAACAGTAGATGGTGTGTGTAACAGTAGATGGTGTGTGTGTAACAGTAGATGGTGTGTGTGTAACAGTAGATGGTGTGTGTGTAACAGTAGATGGTGTGTGTAACAGTAGATGGTGTGTGTAACAGTAGATGGTGTGTGTGTAACAGTAGATGGTGTGTGTGTAACAGTAGATGGTGTGTGTGTAACAGTAGATGGTGTGTGTGTAACAGTAGATGGTGTGTGTGTAACAGTAGATGGTGTGTGTGTAACAGTAGATGGTGTGTGTGTAACAGTAGATGGTGTGTGTAACAGTAGATGGTGTGTGTGTAACAGTAGATGGTGTGTGTAACAGTAGATGGTGTGTGTGTAACAGTAGATGGTGTGTGTAACAGTAGATGGTGTGTGTAACAGTAGATGGTGTGTGTAACAGTAGATGGTGTGTGTGTAACAGTAGATGGTGTGTGTAACAGTAGATGGTGTGTGTGTAACAGTAGATGGTGTGTGTTGTAACAGTAGATGGTGTGTGTGTAACAGTAGATGGTGTGTGTGTAACAGTAGATGGTGTGTGTGTAACAGTAGATGGTGTGTGTGTAACAGTAGATGGTGTGTGTAACAGTAGATGGTGTGTGTAACAGTAGATGGTGTGTGTAACAGTAGATGGTGTGTGTAACAGTAGATGGTGTGTGTGTAACAGTAGATGGTGTGTGTAACAGTAGATGGTGTGTGTAACAGTAGATGGTGTGTAACAGTAGATGGTGTGTGTGTAACAGTAGATGGTGTGTGTGTAACAGTAGATGGTGTGTGTGTAACAGTAGATGGTGTGTGTGTAACAGTAGATGGTGTGTGTAACAGTAGATGGTGTGTGTAACAGTAGATGGTGTGTGTAACAGTAGATGGTGTGTGTAACAGTAGATGTGTTGTCAGGACCTCCGGGACCCTCTGGAGCAGCTGACAGATGTAGAGAACCAGGACCATAACAAAGAGGATGCCATACAGAGTATCAGGTGAGAACACCCACACCAAGCAAATTAATTACTTAAAAATCATACAATGTGATTTTTTGGAATTTTGTTTTAGATTCCGTCTCTCACAGTTGAAGTGTACCTATGATAAAAAATTACAGACCTCTGCATGCTTTGTAAGTAGGATAACCTGCAAAATCAGCAGTGTGTCAAATACTTGTTCTCCCCACTGTAGTGAGCTCCAAAAGTATTGGGACAGTGCTCCAGTGCTTTGTAGTACAGAGCCAAAACAAAATAAAAATGTTTCACTGTCCCAATACTTTTGGGGATCACTGGATGTCTTCATTAAACAGGAGGCCTGTGTAAGGGCCTTCTTCCAGGGAGGGAGACTGTAGATGGTACCTCTTCTCTAGTGCTGTAGGACTAGTCTCTTCCAGGGAGGGAGACTGGACTGTAGATGGTACCTCTTCTCTAGTGCTGTAGGACTAGTCTCTTCCAGGGAGGGAGACTGGACTGTAGATGGTACCTCTTCTCTAGTGCTGTAGGACTAGTCTCTTCCAGGGAGGGAGACTGGACTGTAGATGGTACCTCTTCTCTAGTGCTGTAGGACTAGTCTCTTCCAGGGAGGGAGACTGTAGATGGTACCTCTTCTCTAGTGCTGTAGGACTAGTCTCTTCCAGGGAGGGAGACTGGACTGTAGATGGTACCTCTTCTCTAGTGCTGTAGGACTAGTCTCTTCCAGGGAGGGAGACTGGACTGTAGATGGTACCTCTTCTCTAGTGCTGTAGGACTAGTCTCTTCCAGGGAGGGAGACTGTAGATGGTACCTCTTCTCTAGTGCTGTAGGACTAGTCTCTTCCAGGGAGGGAGACTGGACTGTAGATGGTACCTCTTCTCTAGTGCTGTAGGACTAGTCTCTTCCAGGGAGGGAGACTGGACTGTAGATGGTACCTCTTCTCTAGTGCTGTAGGACTAGTCTCTTCCAGGGAGGGAGACTGTAGATGGTACCTCTTCTCTAGTGCTGTAGGACTAGTCTCTTCCAGGGAGGGAGACTGTAGATGGTACCTCTTCTCTAGTGCTGTAGGACTAGTCTCTTCCAGGGAGGGAGACTGGACTGTAGATGGTACCTCTTCTCTAGTGCTGTAGGACTAGTCTCTTCCAGGGAGGGAGACTGGACTGTAGATGGTACCTCTTCTCTAGTGCTGTAGGACTAGTCTCTTCCAGGGAGGGAGACTGGACTGTAGATGGTACCTCTTCTCTAGTGCTGTAGGACTAGTCTCTTCCAGGGAGGGAGACTGGACTGTAGATGGTACCTCTTCTCTAGTGCTGTAGGACTAGTCTCTTCCAGGGAGGGAGACTGTAGATGGTACCTCTTCTCTAGTGCTGTAGGACTAGTCTCTTCCAGGGAGGGAGACTGGACTGTAGATGGTACCTCTTCTCTAGTGCTGTAGGACTAGTCTCTTCCAGGGAGGGAGACTGGACTGTAGATGGTACCTCTTCTCTAGTGCTGTAGGACTAGTCTCTTCCAGGGAGGGAGACTGTAGATGGTACCTCTTCTCTAGTGCTGTAGGACTAGTCTCTTCCAGGGAGGGAGACTGTAGATGGTACCTCTTCTCTAGTGCTGTAGGACTAGTCTCTTCCAGGGAGGGAGACTGGACTGTAGATGGTACCTCTTCTCTAGTGCTGTAGGACTAGTCTCTTCCAGGGAGGGAGACTGGACTGTAGATGGTACCTCTTCTCTAGTGCTGTAGGACTAGTCTCTTCCAGGGAGGGAGACTGGACTGTAGATTGTACCTCTTCTCTAGTGCTGTAGGACTAGTCTCTTCCAGGGAGGGAGACTATAGATGGTACCTCTTCTCTAGTGCTGTAGGACTAGTCTCTTCCAGGGAGGGAGACTGGACTGTAGATGGTACCTCTTCTCTCTAGTGCTGTAGGACTAGTCTCTTCCAGGGAGGGAGACTGGACTGTAGATGGTACCTCTTCTCTAGTGCTGTAGGACTAGTCTCTTCCAGGGAGGGAGACTGGACTGTAGATGGTACCTCTTCTCTAGTGCTGTAGGACTAGTCTCTTCCAGGGAGGGAGACTGTAGATGGTACCTCTTCTCTAGTGCTGTAGGACTAGTCTCTTCCAGGGAGGGAGACTGGACTGTAGATGGTACCTCTTCTCTAGTGCTGTAGGACTAGTCTCTTCCAGGGAGGGAGACTGGACTGTAGATGGTACCTCTTCTCTAGTGCTGTAGGACTAGTCTCTTCCAGGGAGGGAGACTGTAGATGGTACCTCTTCTCTCTAGTGCTGTAGGACTAGTCTCTTCCAGGGAGGGAGACTGGACTGTAGATGGTACCTCTTCTCTAGTGCTGTAGGACTAGTCTCTTCCAGGGAGGGAGACTGTAGATGGTACCTCTTCTCTAGTGCTGTAGGACATTACATTTTTACATTTTAGTCATTTAGCAGACGCTCTTATCCAGAGCGACTTACAAGAGCAATTAGGGTTAAGCGCCTTGCTCAAGGGCACATCGACAGATTTGTCACCTAGTTGGCTCGGGGATTAGAACCAGCGACCTTTCGGTTACTGGCACAAGGCTCTTAACCACTAAGCTACCTGCCGCCAACCACTTTTTTTTATGCGGGATGGGGGAAGAAGGATTACTTTTATACTATTCCAGGTATTCCTTAAAGAGGTAGGGTTTCAAGTGTCTCCGTAAGGTGGTCAGTGACTCCGCTGTCCTGGCGTTGTGGGGGAGCTTGTTCCACCATTGGGGTGCCAGAGCAACGAATAGCTTTGACTGGGCTGAGCGGGAACTGTGCTTCCGTAGAGGTAGGGGAGCTAGCAGGCCAGAGGTGGATGAACGTAGTGCCCTCGTTTGGGTGTAGGGTCTGATCAGAGCCTGAAGGTAAGGAGGTGCCGTTCCCCTCACAGCTCCGTAGGCAAGCACCATGGTCTTGTAGCAGATGCGAGCTTCAACTGGAAGCCAGTGGAGTGTGCGGAGGAGCGGGGTGACGTGAGAGAACTTGGGAAGGTAGAACACCAGACGGGCTGCGGCATTCTGGATAAGTTGTAGGGGTTTAATGGCACAGGCAGGGAGCCCAGCCAACAGCGAGTTGCAGTAATCCAGACGGGAGATGACAAGTGCCTGGATTAGGACCTGTGCCGCTTTCTGTGTAAGGTAGGGTCGTACTCTGCGAATGTTGTAGAGCATGAACCTGCAGGATCGGGTCACCGCTTTGATGTTAGCGGTGAACGACAGGGTGTTGTCCAGGGTCACGCCAAGGTTCTTTGCACTCTGGGAGGAGGACACAATGGAGTTGTCAACCGTGATGGCGAGATCATGGAGCGGGCAGTCCTTCCCCGGGAGGAAGAGCAGCTCCGTCTTGCAGAGGTTCAGCTTGAGGTGGTGATCCGACATCCACACTGATATGTCTGCCAGACATGCAGAGATGCGATTTGCCACCTGGTTATCAGAAGGGGGAAAGGAGAAAATGAATTGTGTGTCGTCTGCGTAGCAATGATAGGAGAGACCATGTGAGGATATGACAGAGCCAAGTGACTTGGTGTATAGCGAGAATAGGAGAGGGCCTAGAACTGAGCCCTGGGGGACACCAGTGGTGAGAGCACGTGGTGCGGAGACAGCTTCTCGCCACGCCACCTGGTAGGAGCGACCGGTCAGGTAGGACGCAATCCAAGAGTGAGCCGCGCCGGAGATGCCCAACTCAGAGAGGGTGGAGAGGAGGATCTGATGGTTCACAGTATCAAAGGCAGCAGACAGGTCTAGAAGGACGAGAGCAGAGGAGAGAGAGTTAGCTTTAGCAGTGCGGAGAGCCTCCGTGACACAGAGAAGAGCAGTCTCAGTTGAATGACCAGTTTTGAAACCTGACTGGTTTGGATCAAGAAGGTCATTCTGAGAGAGATAGCAGGAGAGTTGGCTAGAGACGGCACACTCAAGAGTTTTGGAGAGAAAAGAAAGAAGGGATACTGGTCTGTAGTTGTTAACATCAGAGGGATCGAGTGTAGGTTTTTTGAGGAGGGGTGCAACTCTCGCTCTCTTGAAGATGGAAGGGACATGGCCAGCGGTCAAGGATGAGTTGATGAGCGAGGTGAGGTAAGGGAGAAGGTCTCCGGAAATGGTCTGGAGAATAGAGGAGGGGATAGGGTCAAGCATCACAAGTCGCAATATTTCATCTGGAGAGAGAGCGTAGAAAGAAGTGAAAGCATAGGGTAGGGCAGTTCTGTGAGCTCGTAATGAGTCGTCAAGCCACGGAGCAGGAGGGGAGGACCGAGCCGGCCGGGAGGATGGGGGACATAGAGAGTCAAAGGATGCAGAAAGGGAGGAGAGGAGGGTTGAGGAGGCAGAATCAGGAGATTGGAGGGAGAAGGATTGAGCAGAGGGAAGAGATGATAGGATGGAAGAGGAGAGTAGCGGGAGAGAGCGAGCGAAGGTTGCGACGGCGCATTACCATCTGTGTAGGGGCAGAGTGAGTAGTGTTGGAGGAGAGCGAGAGAGAAAAGGATACAAAGTAGTGGTCGGAGGCATGGAGGGGAGTTGCAGTGAGATTAGTAGAAGAACAGCATCTAGTAAAGATGAGGTCAAGCGTATTGCCTGCCTTGTGAGTATGGGGGGACGGTGAGAGGGTGAGGTCAAAAGAGGAAAGGAGTGGAAAGAAGGAGGCAGAGAGAAATGAGTCAAAGGCAGACGTAGGGAGGTTGAAATCCTCCAGAACTGTGAGGGGTGTTGAATCTGTGTCATGTTGAATCTGTGTCGTGTTGAATCTGTGTCGTGTTGAATCTGTGTCGTGTTGAATCTGTGTCGTGTTGAATCTGTGTCGTGTTGAATCTAGGTCGTGTAGAATCTGTGTCGTGTCGAATCTGTGTCGTGTCCAATCTGTGTCGTGTCGAATCTGTGTCGTGTCGAATCTGTGTCGTGTCAAATCTGTGTCGTGTCGAATCTGTGTCGTGTCGAATCTGTGTCGTGTTGAATCTGTGTCGTGTCGAATCTGTGTCATGTTGAATCTGTGTCATGTTGAATCTGTGTCCTGTTGAATCTGTGTCGTGTTGAATCTGTGTCGTGTTGAATCGGTGTCGTGTTGAATCGGTGTCGTGTTGAATCGGTGTCGTGTTGAATCGGTGTCGTGTTGAATCTGTGTCGTGTGGAATCTGTGTCGTGTTGAATCTGTGTCGTGTTGAATCTGTGTCGTGTGGAATCTGTGTCGTGTTGAATCTGTGTCGTGTGGAATCTGTGTCGTGTTGAATCTGTGTCGTGTTGAATCTGTGTCGTGTGGAATCTGTGTCGTGTTGAATCTGTGTCGTGTTGAATCTGTGTCTTGTGGAATCTGTGTCGTGTTGAATCTGTGTCGTGTGGAATCTGTGTCGTGTTGAATCTGTGTCGTGTGGAATCTGTGTCGTGTTGAATCTGTGTCGTGTTGAATCTGTGTCGTGTTGAATCTGTGTCGTGTTGAATCTGTGTCGTGTGGAATCTGTGTCGTGTGGAATCTGTGTCGTGTTGAATCTGTGTCGTGTTGAATCTGTGTCGTGTTGAATCTGTGTCGTGTTGAATCTGTGTCGTGTTGAATCTGTGTCGTGTTGAATCTGTGTCGTGTTGAATCTGTGTCGTGTTGAATCTGTGTCGTGTTGAATCTGTGTCGTGTGGAATCTGTGTCGTGTTGAATCTGTGTCGTGTTGAATCTGTGTCGTGTTGAATCTGTGTCGTGTTGAATCTGTGTCGTGTTGAATCTGTGTCGTGTGAATCTGTGTCGTGTGGAATCTGTGTCGTGTTGAATCTGTGTCGTGTTGAATCTGTGTCGTGTTGAATCTGTGTCGTGTGAATCTGTGGAATCTGTGTCGTGTTGAATCTGTGTCGTGTTGAATCTGTGTCGTGTTGAATCTGTGTCGTGTTGAATCTGTGTCGTGTTGAATCTGTGTCGTGTTGAATCTGTGTCGTGTTGAATCTGTGTCGTGTGGAATCTGTGTCGTGTTGAATCTGTGTCGTGTGGAATCTGTGTCGTGTGGAATCTGTGTCGTGTTGAATCTGTGTCGTGTTGAATCTGTGTCGTGTGGAATCTGTGTCGTGTTGAATCTGTGTCGTGTTGAATCTGTGTCGTGTGGAATCTGTGTCGTGTTGAATCTGTGTCGTGTGGAATCTGTGTCGTGTTGAATCTGTGTCGTGTGGAATCTGTGTCGTGTTGAATCTGTGTCGTGTTGAATCTGTGTCGTGTTGAATCTGTGTCGTGTTGAATCTGTGTCGTGTGGAATCTGTGTCGTGTGGAATCTGTGTCGTGTTGAATCTGTGTCGTGTTGAATCTGTGTCGTGTTGAATCTGTGTCGTGTGGAATCTGTGTCGTGTGGAATCTGTGTCGTGTTGAATCTGTGTCGTGTGGAATCTGTGTCGTGTTGAATCTGTGTCGTGTTGAATCTGTGTCGTGTTGAATCTGTGTCGTGTTGAATCTGTGTCGTGTTGAATCTGTGTCGTGTTGAATCTGTGTCGTGTTGAATCTGTGTCGTGTTGAATCTGTGTCGTGTTGAATCTGTGTCGTGTTGAATCTGTGTCGTGTTGAATCTGTGTCGTGTTGAATCTGTGTCGTGTTGAATCTGTGTCGTGTTGAATCTGTGTCGTGTGGAATCTGTGTCGTGTTGAATCTGTGTCGTGTGGAATCTGTGTCGTGTTGAATCTGTGTCGTGTGGAATCTGTGTCGTGTTGAATCTGTGTCGTGTTGAATCTGTGTCGTGTTGAATCTGTGTCGTGTTGAATCTGTGTCGTGTGGAATCTGTGTCGTGTTGAATCTGTGTCGTGTTGAATCTGTGTCGTGTTGAATCTGTGTCGTGTTGAATCTGTGTCGTGTGGAATCTGTGTCGTGTTGAATCTGTGTCGTGTTGAATCTGTGTCGTGTTGAATCTGTGTCGTGTGGAATCTGTGTCGTGTTGAATCTGTGTCGTGTTGAATCTGTGTCGTGTTGAATCTGTGTCGTGTTGAATCTGTGTCGTGTTGAATCTGTGTCGTGTTGAATCTGTGTCGTGTTGAATCTGTGTCGTGTTGAATCTGTGTCGTGTTGAATCTGTGTCGTGTGGAATCTGTGTCGTGTTGAATCTGCTCACCAGGAACCTTCATCACGTGTGGGGTTTCTATTGCCTCTATTTCACTTCTCTGTTGTTTGTCCCAGACATTCTCCAACATTACTTTCACTGTTTTTAATTTTTTATTTATTTTTGTAAATAGTTTTTTATATATATATATTTTTTAACACATCCACCACCCCCCCTCTCGGAGGACACATATATTTTTTAATTTTGTTTTTTACAGCTTCTCTGCTACATATACATACAGTACCAGTCAAAAGTTTGGACACACCAACTCATTCAAGGGTTTTTCTTTATTTTTTACTAATTTCTACATTGTAGAACAATAGTGACGACATCAAAACTATGAAATACCACATATGGAATCATGTAGTAGTAGCCACCCTTTGCCTTGACAGCTTTGCACACTCTTGGCATTCTCTCAACCAGCTTCATGAGGTAGTCACCTGGAATGCATTTCAATTAACAGGTGTGCCTTGTTAAAAGTTAATTTGTGGAATTTCTTTCCTTCTTAATGCGTTTGAGCCAATCAGTTGTGTTGTGACAAGGTAGGGGGCGGTATACAGAAGACATGAAGGTCAGTCAATACAGACAATTTCAAGAACTTTGAAAGTTTCTTCAAGTGCAGTCGCAAATACCATCCTTGTGGGCCGGCTAAGGAGTATTGGTGTCTCTGAGGGGTCTTTTTTTTTTTTTTTTTTTTTTTTTGTCATTTAGCAGACGCTCTTATCCAGAGCGACTTACAGGAGCAATTAGGGTTAAGTGCCTTGCTCAAGGGCACATCAACAGATTTTTCGCCTAGTCGGCTCGGGGATTAGAACCAGCGACCTTTCGGTTACTGGCACAATGCTCTTACCCACTAAGCTACCTGCCGCCCCTGTGAAAAGACCCCTGGTGGCATGTCTGGTGGGGTAAGTGTGTGTGTTAGAGCTGTGTGTAAGTTGACTATGCAAACAATTTAGAATTTACAATTTTGTTTTGGAGGTGTTCAGAACAAGGTTAAGGGCAGAGAAAGCTTGTTGGACACTAAGAAAGCTTTGTTGTAGAGCGTTTAATACATTCTTTGGCCTGGTTTGCTAACTTTTTACATTTACATTTTAGTCATTTAGCAGACGCTCTTAACCAGAGCGACTTACAGGAGCAATTAGGGTTAAGTGCCTTGCTCAAGGGCACATTAACGTCATTTAGCAGACGCTCTTAGCCAGAGCGACTCACAAATTGGTGCGTTCACCCTATAGCCAGTGGGATAACCACTTTACAATTTGGGGGGGGGGGGGGGGGGGTTAGAAGGAATACTTTATCCTATCCCAGGTATTCCTTAAAGAGGTGGGGTTTCAAATGTCTCCGGAAGGTGGTGAGTGACTCCGCTGTCCTGGCGTCGTGAGGGAGCTTGTTCCACCATTGGGGTGCCAGAGCAGCGAACAGTTTTGACTGGGCTGAGCGGGAGCTATGCTTCCGCAGAGGAAGGGGAGCCAGCAGGCCAGAGGTGGATGAACGCAATGTCCTCGTTTGGGTGTAGGGACTGATCAGAGCCTGAAGGTACAGAGGTGCCGTTCCCCTCACTGCTCCATAGGCAAGCACCATGGTCTTGTAGCGGATGCGAGCTTCAACTGGAAGCCAGTGGAGTGTGCGGAGGAGGGGGGTGACGTGAGAGAACTTTGGAAGGTTGAACACCAGACGGGCTGCGGCATTCTGGATGAGTTGTAGGGGTTTAATGGCACAGGCAGGGAGCCCAGCCAACAGCGAGTTGCAGTAGTCCAGACGGGAGATGACAAGTGCCTGGACCAGGACCTGCGCCGCTTCCTGTGTAAGGCAGGGTCGCACTCTCCGAATGTTGTAGAGCATGAACCTGCAGGAGCGGGTCACCGCCTTGATGTTGGCGGAGAACGACAGGGTGTTGTCCAGGGTCACGCCTAGGCTCTTCGCACTCTGGGAGGAGGACACAGCGGAGTTGTCAACCGTGATGGCGAGATCATGGAACGGGCAGTCCTTCCCCGGGAGGAAGAGCAGCTCCGTCTTGCCAGGGTTCAGCTTGAGGTGGTGATCCGTCATCCATACTGATATGTCTGCCAGACATGCAGAGATGCGATTCGCCACCTGGTTATCAGAAGGGG
Organism: Coregonus ussuriensis; assembly: GCA_031479575.1. Taxonomy (NCBI): domain Eukaryota; kingdom Metazoa; phylum Chordata; class Actinopteri; order Salmoniformes; family Salmonidae; genus Coregonus; species Coregonus ussuriensis. The sequence goes on along the minus strand of CM062494.1, from coordinate 144,570,196 downwards.
GAAAGGAGAAGATTAGTTGTGTATCGTCAGCGTAGCAATGATAGGAAAGGCCATGTGAGGATATGACAGAGCCAAGTGACTTGGTGTATAGGGAGAAAAGGAGAGGGCCCAGAACCGATCCCTGGGGGACACCAGTGGTGAGAGCACGTGGTGCGGAGACAGCTTCCCGCCACGCCACTTGGTAGGAGCGACCGGTCAGGTAGGACGCAATCCAGGAGTGAGCCGCGCCGGAGATGCCCATCTCGGAGAGGGTGGAGAGGAGGATCTGATGGTTCACAGTATCAAAGGCAGCAGACAGGTCTAGAAGGACAAGAGCAGAGGAGAGAGAGTTAGCTTTAGCAGTGCGGAGAGTCTCCGTGACACAGAGAAGAGCAGTCTCAGTTGAATGACCAGTCCTGAAACCTGATTGGTTTGGATCAAGAAGGTCATTCTGAGAGAGATAGCAAGAGAGTTGGCTAAAGACGGCACGCTCAATAGTTTTGGAAAGAAAAGAAAGAAGGGATACTGGTCTGTAGTTGTTGACATCAGTGGGGTCGAGTGTTGGTTTTTTGAGAAGGGGAGTAACTCTCGCTCTCTTGAAGACGGAAGGGACATGGCCAGCGGTCAAGGATGAGTTGATCAGCGAGGTGAGGTAGGGGAGAAGGTCACCGGAGATGGTCTGGAGAAGGGAGGAGGGGATGGGGTCAAGCGGGCAGGTTGTTGGGCGGCCTGCAGTCACAAGTCGCAGGATTTTATCTGGAGAGAGAGGGGAGAAAGAAGTCAAAGCATAGGGTAGGGCAGTGTGAGCAGGACCAGCAGTGTCATTAGACTTAACAAACGAGGATCGGATGTCGTCAACCTTCTTTTCAAAGTGGTTGACGAAGTCATCCACAGAGAGAGAGGAGGGGGGGGGGGGGGGGGGGGGAGGATTCAGGAGGGAGGAAAATGTGGCAAAGAGCTTCCTAGGGTTAGAGGCAGATGCTTGGAATTTAGAGTGGTAGAAGGTGGCCTTAGCAGCAGAAACAGATGAAGAAAATGTAGAGAGGAGGGAGTGAAAAGATGCCAGGTCGGCAGGGAGTTTAGTTTTCTTCCATTTCCGCTCCGCTGCCCGGAGCTCTGTTCTGTGAGCTCGCAATGAGTCATCAAGCCACGGAGCTGGAGGGGAGGACCGAGCCGGCCGGGAGGATAGGGGACACAGAGAGTCAAAGGATGCAGAAAGGGAGGAGAGGAGGGTTGAGGAGGCAGAATCAGGAGATTGGAGGGAGAAGGATTGAGCAGAGGGAAGAGATGATAGGATGGAAGAGGAGAGAGTAGTGGGAGAGAGAGAGCGAAGGTTGCGGCGGCGCATTACCATCTGTGTAGGGGCAGAGTGAGTAGTGTGGGAGGAGAGTGAGAGAGAAAAGGAAACAAAGTAGTGGTCGGAGACATGGAGGGGAGTTGCAGTGAGATTAGTAGAGGAGCAGCATCTAGTGAAGATGAGGTCAAGCGTATTGCCTGCCTTGTGAGTAGGGGGGGACGGTGAGAGGGTGAGGTCAAAAGAGGAGAGGAGTGGAAAGAAGGAGGCAGAGAGAAATGAGTCAAATGTGGACATAGGGAGGTTGAAATCCCCCAAAACTGTGAGGGGTGAGCCATCCTCAGGGAAGGAACTTATCAAGGCGTCAAGCTCATTGATGAACTCTCCAAGGGAACCTGGAGGGCGATAGATGACAAGGATATTAAGCTTAAATGGGCTAGTGACTGTGACAGCATGGAATTCAAATGAGGAGATAGACAGATGGGTTAGGGGAAAAATTGAGAATGTCCACTTGGGAGAGATGAGGATTCCTGTACCACCACCCCTCTGACCAGATGCTCTCGGGGTATGCGAGAACACATGGTCAGACGAGGAGAGAGCAGTAGGAGTAGCGGTGTTTTCAGTGGTGATCCATGTTTCCGTCAGCGCCAGGAAGTCGAGGGACTGGAGGTTGGCATAGGCTGGGATGAAGTCAGCTTTGTTGGCAGCAGAACGGCAGTTCCAGAGGCTGCCTGCGACCTGGAACTCCACGTGGGTGGTGCGTGCAGGGACCACCAGGTTGGAGAGGCAGCAGCCACGCGGTGTGGTGCGTTTGTGTAGCCTGTGCAGAGAGGAGAGAACAGGGATAGGCAGAGGCATAGTTGACAGGCTGTAGCAAATGGCTACAAAAATGCAGAGGAGATCGGAATGAAATGGACTAAGCATCTGGGAGCGGAGAGAGCAGGGCCTCCCTCACCAAAAACTTCTACCTCAGAAACTAAAATTGTTTCACTGAACCACCCGAACAAAAAACTCTCCCAACTTCCGCCTTTGGAAATCAGAATTGTTGTGAACCACAGCGGTTCAATGTTTAAAGGAATAGACTCAACCCACTTTGTTCAGCTAGCCAACTATGACACCATAGCCAACTAGCAGACTAGCATCCAATAACAATAACACACCGTTTAGCACCAACACTTGGTCACAACAAACCACCAATAATGTGATAACACACTAAACAGATCATTCGTGTCTGTGTCAAGTTCCTTTCAAGACGCAGCAATGATTAGACGTTGGCTAGCTAGGACAAGTATATTGTGGTTAGCTACTACAGTACAGCCAGCTGGTCATGTTGGGTAGCTAGCAATGGCCACTGTGTTGACTCTGTTTGAAGAACGGCTAGCTAGCTAGCTAGCTTCGTGCTACAGCCGGCACGGCCGAGGACACTGCCAAGACACAGTAACTACCCACAACAACCCACGAAGCCTAGCTATGACGCCGTAGCCAACCTGCAAGCTAGCATCCATTAACACACAACTTAGCATCAACACCTGGCCACAACAAACTGCCAAGAGTGTGTCAGCACACCAAACAGACAATTCAAGTCCGTGTCGAGTTCCCTTCACAACGCAGCAAAAAATAAAATAAAAAATTAAACGTTGGAACCAGCTCTCCAGCGTTGCTAATCGTTACCAGTAGCTACCCGCTAGCTAGCTAGCCTCGTGCCTCGATACTAACCTACAACTACCCACGGAAACCTACAATAACAACAACACCAACCTACAATAAATACAATACCTAACTACGGCTAACTACCTACCTACGATCTAATACATGGTTAAGCAAAAGTTAAACGTTGGCTAGGACTACATTACCATTGGAACCAGCTCTCCAGCGTTGCTAATCGTTACCTGTAGCTACCCGCTAGCTAGCTAGCCTCGTGCCTCGATACCAACCCACAATTACCCACGGAAACCTACAATAACAACAATACTAACCTACAGTGAATACAATACCTAACTACAGCTAACTACCTACCTACGATCTAATACATGGTTAAGCAAAAGTTAAACGTTGGCTAGCACTACATTACCATTGGAACCAGCTCTCCAGCGTTGCTAATCGTTACCAGTAGCTACCCGCTAGCTAGCTAGCCTCGTGCCTCGATACTAACCCACAATTACCCACGGAAACCTACAATAACAACAATACTAACCTACAATAAATACAATACTTAACTACAGCTAACTACCTACCTACGATCTAACACATGGTTAAGCTTTACTCAACACTACATGTAGCTTACCTCCTGCTTACCTCCAGCCAGAGAGGGAGAGGTTGTTGTCCTGGCACCACACTACCTCTCTCAAAGAGTGCAGTGTATAAAGTCAGAACATCTGCTGTCTCAGCCACTGCCTGTCACCAAGGGAGAACCCCAAGGCTCCATCCTAGGCCCCACGCTCTTCTCAATTTACATCAACAACATAGCTCAGGCAGTAGGAAGCTCTCTCATCCATTTATATGCAGATGAAACAGTCTTATACTCAGCTGGCCCCTCCCCAGATTTTGTATTAAACGCTCTACAACAAAGCTTTCTTAGTGTCCAACAAGCTTTCTCTGCCCTTAACCTTGTTCTGAACACCTCCAAAACAAAATTGTAAATTCTAAATTGTTTGCATAGTCAACTTACACACAGCTCTGACACACACACTTACCCCACCAGACATGCCACCAGGGGTCTTTTCACAGTCCACAAATCCAGAACAAATTCAAGAAAGCATACAGTATTATATTGAGCCATTATTGCGTAGAACTTCCTTCCATCTCATATTGCTCAAATGAACAGCTAACCTGGTTTCAAAAAACAGATAAGTAACATCTCACGGCACATCATCTCTCCCTTATTTGACCTAGATATTTTATGTATGTATTGATATGTAGGCTATGCGTGCTGTTTTTACATTTATGTTCGCTGTACAAAAAATATAAATGCAACATGCAACAATTTCAAAGATTTTACTGAGTTACAGTTCATATAAGGAAATCAGTCAATTGAAATAAATTAATTAGGCCCTAATCTATGGATTTCACATGACTGGGAATACAGATATGCATCTGTTGGTCACAAAAATGTTAGGGGAGTGGATCAGAAAACCAGTCAGTATCTTGTGTGACCACCATTTGCCTCATGCAGCGCGACATCGCCTTTGCATAGAGTTGATCAGGCTGTTGATTGTGGCCTGTGGAATGTTGTCCCACTCCTCTTCAAAGACTATGCAAAGTTGCTGAATATTGGCGGGAACTGGAACACGCTGTCGTACACGTCGATCCAGAGCATCCCAAACTTGCTCAATGGGTGACATGTCTGGTAATTATGCAGGCCATGGAACAACTGGGACATTTTCAGCTTCCAGGAATTGTGTCCAGATCCTTGCGACATGGGTCTATGCATTATCATGCTGAAACATGAGGTGATGGCGGCAGATGAATGGCACTACAATGGGCCTCAGGATCTCATCACGGTATCTCTGTGCATTCAAATTGCCACTGATAAAATGCAATTGTGTTCGTTGTCCGTAGTTTATGCCTGCCAGTACCATACCCCACCACCACCATGGGGCTCTCCGTTCACAACGTACCATACCCCACCACCACCATGGGGCTCTCCGTTCACAACGTACCATAACCCCACCACCACCATGGGGCTCTCCGTTCACAACGTACCATAACCCCACCACCACCATGGGGCTCTCCGTTCACAACGTACCATAACCCCACCACCACCATGGGGCTCTCCGTTCACAAGCCTGCCAGTACCATAACCCCACCACCACCATGGGGCTCTCTGTTCACAACGCTGCCAGTACCATAACCCCACCACCACCATGGGGCTCTCCGTTCACAACGTTGCCAGTACCATAACCCCACCACCACCATGGGGCTCTCCATTCACAACGTACCATAACCCCACCACCACCATGGGGCTCTCCGTTCACAACGTACCATAACCCCACCACCACCATGGGGCTCTCCGTTCACAACGTACCATAACCCCACCACCACCATGGGGCATTCCGTTCACAACGTACCATAACCCCACCACCACCATGGGGCTCTCCGTTCACAACGCTGCCAGTACCATAACCCCACCACCACCATGGGGCTCTCCGTTCACAACGTACCATAACCCCACCTCCACCATGGGGCTCTCCGTTCACAAGCCTGCCAGTACCATAAGCCCACCACCACCATGGGGCTCTCCGTTCACAACGCTGCCAGTACCATAACCCCACCACCACCATGGGGCTCTCCGTTCACAACGTTGACATCAGCAAATCGCTTGCCCACACAACGCCATACTCTGTCTGCTATCTGCCCGGTACAGTTGAAACCGGGATTAATCCGTGAAGAGCACACTTCTCCAGCGTGCCATTGGCCATCGAAGGTGAGCATTTGCCCACTGAAGTCGGTTACGAGACCGAACTGCAGTCAGGTCAAGACCCTGGTGAGCACGCAGAGGAGATTCCCTGAGATGGTTTCTGACAGTTTGTGCTGAAATTCTTCGGTTGTGCAAACCCACTGTTTCATCAGCTGTCCGGGTGGCTGGTCTCAGACGATCCCACAGGTGAAGAAGTCGGATGTGTGAGGCCGGTTAGATGTACTTGCAAGTTCTCTATAACGACGTTGAGAAACGTTTATGGTAGAGAAATGAACATTCAATTCTCTAGCAATAGTTCTGGTGGACATTGCTGTAGTCAGCATGCCAATTGCACGCTCCCTAAAAAAATCTGTGGCATTGTGTTGTGTGACAAAACTGCACATTTTAGATTGGCCTTTTATTGTCCCCAGCACAAGGTGCACCTGTGTAATGATCATGCTGTTTAATCAGCTTCTTGAAATGCTACACCAGGTGGATGGATTATCTTGGCAAATAATAAATGCTCACTAACAGGAATGTAAACAAATTTGTGCACAAAATTGGAGAGAAATAAGCTTTTGTTTGTATGGAAAATGTGCCGGGATCTTTTATTTCAGCTCCTTAAACATGTGACCAACACTTTACATGTTGCTTTTATATTTCTGTTCAGTGTAGTTCTGTTCAGTGTAGTTCTGTTCAGTATATTTCTGTTCAGTATATTTCTGTTCAGTGTAGTTCTGTTCAGTGTAGTTCTGTTCAGTGTAGTTCTGTTCAGTATATTTCTGTTCAGTGTAGTTCTGTTCAGTATACTTCTGTTCAGTGTAGTTCTGTTCAGTGTAGTTCTGTTCAGTATATTTCTGTTCAGTGTAGTTCTGTTCAGTATACTTCTGTTCAGTGTAGTTCTGTTCAGTGTAGTTCTGTTCAGTGTAGTTCTGTTCAGTATATTTCTGTTCAGTGTAGTTCTGTTCAGTATACTTCTGTTCAGTGTAGTTCTGTTCAGTGTAGTTCTGTCCTTGAGCTGTTCTTGTCTATTAATGTTCTGTATTATGTCATGTTTCATGTTTTGGACCCCAGGAAGAGCAGCTGCTGCTTTCGCAACAGCTAATGGTGATCCTAATAAACCCCAGGAAGAGCAGCTGCTGCCTTGGCAGGAACTAATGGGGATCCATAATAAACCCCAGGAAGAGTAGCTGCTGCCTTGGCAGGAACTAATGGGGATCCATAATAAACCCCAGGATGAGTAGCTGCTGCCTTGGCAACAGCTAATGGGGATCCTAATAAACCCCAGGAAGAGCAGCTGCTGCCTTGGCAACAGCTAATGGGGATCCATAATAAACCCCAGGAAGAGCAGCTGCTGCCTTGGCAGGAACTAATGGGGATCCTAATAAACCCCAGGAAGAGCAGCTGCTGCCTTGGCAACAGCTAATGGGGATCCTAATAAACCCCAGGAAGAGCAGCTGCTGCCTTGGCAACAGCTAATGGGGATCCTAATAAACCCCAGGAAGAGCAGCTGCTGCCTTGGCAACAGCTAATGGGGATCCTAATAAAATACCAAACATATCCTTTCTCTCCTCTCCTCCTCTCAGTCTGGTCTCCCTGGATGAAGAGAAGCCATCAGAATCAGCCTCTGGTACGTACTGACCCCTACTGGACTAGATATGCTATAACATTACATTATATACTGACCCCTACTGGGCTAGATATGCTATAACATTACATTATATACTGACCCCTACTGGGCTAGATATGCTATAACATTACATTATACACTGACCCCTACTGGGCTAGATATGCTATAACATGACATTATATACTGACCCCTACTGGGCTAGATATGCTATAACATTACATTATAAACTGACCCCTACTGGGCTAGATATGCTATAACATTACATTATATACTGACCCCTACTGGTCTAGATATGCTATAACATTACATTATATACTGACCCCTACTGGACTAGATATGCTATAACATTACATTATATACTGACCCCTACTGGACTAGATATGCTATAACATGTTCAGTGGAATGGAATTACATGATGTACTTGATGTGGTTTCCTTTACAGGCCCCTCCCATTCTGCTGATGGGCAGAGCCACATCAGTGACAGCTCTCTGTGTGCAAGTCTGGACTCTGGTACGTGAGTGTGTAGTGATGCTTTATGGCATTGTTCTGTGCAGAAGCAAGCTGTGTGTGTGTTCAGTGAACGTTATGGCCTCAACTCACCAAAGGGATGCGTGGGATTTATTTTACAATGCATTGTTGTGAATGATAATGGCCCAACCGAAAGCCGGGGCAGGTGGGTAGTAAATGCTCTGCTCAGTTAGAACGTGTCTCTATTATTGCGTTTTATCCCTGGCGCTGTAGTCACACAAAATAATACAAATGTTGTCCTTATTCACTTTTATTTAGCTAATCTCAATTGGAAAAGGTAGCTAAGGGTTGAGGCTTTACCAGACATCAGGGGTCTCCAACAGGTAGCTAAGGGTTGAGGCTTTACCAGACATCAGGGGTCTCCAACAGGTAGCTAAGGGTTGAGGCTTTACCAGACACCAGGGGTCTCCAACAGGTAGCTAAGGGTTGAGGCTTTACCAGACACCAGGGGTCTCCAACAGGTAGCTAAGGGTTGAGGCTTTACCAGACACCAGGGGTCTCCAACAGGTAGCTAAGGGTTGAGGCTTTACCAGACATCAGGGGTCTCCAACAGGTAGCTAAGGGTTGAGGCTTTACCAGACATCAGGGGTCTCCAACAGGTAGCTAAGGGTTGAGGCTTTACCAGACATCAGGGGTCTCCAACAGGTAGCTAAGGGTTGAGGCTTTACCAGACATCAGGGGTCTCCAACAGGTAGCTAAGGGTTGAGGCTTTACCAGACATCAGGGGTCTCCAACAGGTAGCTAAGGGTTGAGGCTTTACCAGACATCAGGGGTCTCCAACAGGTAGCTAAGGGTTGAGGCTTTACCAGACATCAGGGGTCTCCAACAGGTAGCTAAGGGTTGAGGCTTTACCAGACATCAGGGGTCTCCAACAGGTAGCTAAGGGTTGAGGCTTTACCAGACATCAGGGGTCTCCAACAGGTAGCTAAGGGTTGAGGCTTTACCAGACACCAGGGGTCTCCAACAGGTAGCTAAGGGTTGAGGCTTTACCAGACATCAGGGGTCTCCAACAGGTAGCTAAGGGTTGAGGCTTTACCAGACATCAGGGGTCTCCAACAGGTAGCTAAGGGTTGAGGCTTTACCAGACATCAGGGGTCTCCAACAGGTAGCTAAGGGTTGAGGCTTTACCAGACATCAGGGGTCTCCAACAGGTAGCTAAGGGTTGAGGCTTTACCAGACATCAGGGGTCTCCAACAGGTAGCTAAGGGTTGAGGCTTTACCAGACATCAGGGGTCTCCAACAGGTAGCTAAGGGTTGAGGCTTTACCAGACATCAGGGGTCTCCAACAGGTAGCTAAGGGTTGAGGCTTTACCAGACATCAGGGGTCTCCAACAGGTAGCTAAGGGTTGAGGCTTTACCAGACATCAGGGGTCTCCAACAGGTAGCTAAGGGTTGAGGCTTTACCAGACATCAGGGGTCTCCAACAGGTAGCTAAGGGTTGAGGCTTTACCAGACATCAGGGGTCTCCAACAGGTAGCTAAGGGTTGAGGCTTTACCAGACATCAGGGGTCTCCAACAGGTAGCTAAGGGTTGAGGCTTTACCAGACATCAGGGGTCTCCAACAGGTAGCTAAGGGTTGAGGCTTTACCAGACATCAGGGGTCTCCAACAGGTAGCTAAGGGTTGAGGCTTTACCAGACATCAGGGGTCTCCAACAGGTAGCTAAGGGTTGAGGCTTTACCAGACATCAGGGGTCTCCAACGGGTAGCTACGGGTTGAGGCTTTACCAGACATCAGGGGTCTCCAACGGGTAGCTAAGGGTTGAGGCTTTACCAGACATCAGGGGTCTCCAACGGGTAGCTAAGGGTTGAGGCTTTACCAGACATCAGGGGTCTCCAACAGGTAGCTAAGGTTTGAGGCTTTACCAGACATCAGGGGTCTCCAACAGGTAGCTAAGGGTTGAGGCTTTACCAGACATCAGGGGTCTCCAACGGGTAGCTAAGAGTTGAGGCTTTACCAGACATCAGGGGTCTCCAACGGGTAGCTAAGGGTTGAGGCTTTACCAGACATCAGGGGTCTCCAACAGGTAGCTAAGGGTTGAGGCTTTACCAGACATCAGGGGTCTCCAACAGGTAGCTAAGGGTTGAGGCTTTACCAGACATCAGGGGTCTCCAACAGGGAGCTAAGGGTTGAGGCTTTACCAGACATCAGGGGTCTCCAACAGGTAGCTAAGGGTTGAGGCTTTACCAGACATCAGGGGTCTCCAACAGGTAGCTAAGGGTTGAGGCTTTACCAGACATCAGGGGTCTCCAACGGGTAGCTAAGAGTTGAGGCTTTACCAGACATCAGGGGTCTCCAACGGGTAGCTAAGGGTTGAGGCTTTACCAGACATCAGGGGTCTCCAACAGGTAGCTAAGGGTTGAGGCTTTACCAGACATCAGGGGTCTCCAACAGGTAGCTAAGGGTTGAGGCTTTACCAGACATCAGGGGTCTCCAACAGGGAGCTAAGGGTTGAGGCTTTACCAGACATCAGGGGTCTCCAACAGGTAGCTAAGGGTTGAGGCTTTACCAGACATCAGGGGTCTCCAACAGGTAGCTAAGGGTTGAGGCTTTACCAGACATCAGGGGTCTCCAACGGGTCCATCCCCATCTAACAGTAGCTACCAGCCCACCTATCAGGAGCTCACCAAACTGTTCTGACAGTACATGCAATGTTCACGTGTTCCACCACAACATCTCACAAGTATCAGACACTGCAAGCTCCCAGCTACTGAAAATTAGCTGGGGGCACAAAATTGCATTTCTTTAATCTTCCCAAAGTTGCTAGAAACACTACTTTGCTACTGATGGTGTTAGCTATGTAGATACTAAAGATAACTGACGGGGATTCATTCATTTAAAGTGCCAGAGACCTATAACATTTTGCTAGCTACTGAGTACATCCCAACCAAGCTAGAATCACGATGATGTTCTCGCTGTCTATTGGTTTCACCGCTCTGACGCACTGCTAACTCCGCCCACCTGCTTCTGGTTTCACGCTTTAGTCTCTAACCATCCTCCTGTAGCCCAGCCCTGTCCTCTCTAACCATCCTCCTGTTCTCCAACCCTGTCCTCTCTAACCATCCTCCTGTTCTCCAACTCTGTCCTCTCTAACCATCCTCCTGTTCTCCAACCCTGTCCTCTCTAACCATCCTCCTGTAGCCCAGCCCTGTCCTCTCTAACCATCCTCCTGTTCTCCAACCCTGTCCTTTCTAAACATCCTCCTGTTCTCAAACCCTGTCCTCTCTAACCATCCTCCTGTTCTCCAACCCTGTCCTCTCTAACCATCCTCCTGTTCTCCAACCCTGTCCTTTCTAACCATCCTCCTGTTCTCCAACCCTGTCCTTTCTAACCATCCTCCTGTACCCCAGCCCTGTCCTCTCTAACCATCCTCCTGTACCCCAGCCCTGTCCTCTCTAACCATCCTCCTGTACCCCAGCCCTGTCCTCTCTAACCATCCTCCTGTACCCCAGCCCTGTCCTCTCTAACCATCCTCCTGTACCCCAGCCCTGTCCTCTCTAACCATCCTCCTGTAGCCAAGCCCTGTCCTCTCTAACCATCCTCCTGTAGCCCAGCCCTGTCCTCTCTAACCATCCTCCTGTTCTCCAACCCTGTCCTCTCTAACCATCCTCCTGTACCCCAGCCCTGTCCTCTCTAACCATCCTCCTGTAGCCCAACCCTGTCCTCTCTAACCATCCTCCTGTACCACAGCCCTGTCCTCTCTAACCATCCTCCTGTTCTCCAACCCTGTCCTCTCTAACCATCCTCCTGTACCCCATCCCTGTCCTCTCTAACCATCCTCCTGTTCTCCAACCCTGTCCTCTCTAACCATTCTCCTGTACCCCAGCCCTGTCCTCTCTAACCAACCTCCTGTAGCCCAGCCCTGTCCTCTCTAACCATCCTCCTGTTCTCCAACCCTGTCCTCTCTAACCATCCTCCTGTACCCCAGCCCTGTCCTCTCTAACCATCCTCCTGTACCCCAGCCCTGTCCTCTCTAACCAACCTCCTGTTCTCCAACCCTGTCCTCTCTAACCAACCTCCTGTTCTCCAACCCTGTCCTCTCTAACCATCCTCCTGTTCTCCAACCCTGTCCTCTCTAACCATCATCCTGTTCTCCAACCCTGTCCTCTCTAACCATCCTCCTGTTCTCCAACCCTGTGTCTCTAACCATCCTCCTGTTCTCCAACCCTGTCCTCTCTAACATCCTCCTGTTCTCCAACCCTGTCCTCTCTAACCATCCTCCTGTTCTCCAACCCTGTCCTCTCTAACCATCCTCCTGTAGCCCAGCCCTGTCCTCTCTAACCATCCTCCTGTTCTCCAACCCTGTCCTCTCTAACCATCCTCCTGTTCTCCAACCCTGTCCTTTCTAACCATCCTCCTGTTCTCCAACCCTGTCCTCTCTAACCATCCTCCTGTTCTCCAACCCTGTCCTCTCTAACCATCCTCCTGTTCTCCAACCCTGTCCTTTCTAACCATCCTCCTGTTCTCCAACCCTGTCCTTTCTAACCATCCTCCTGTTCTCCAACCCTGTGTCTCTAACCATCCTCCTGTACCCCAGCCCTGTCCTTTCTAACCATCCTCCTGTTCTCCAACCCTGTCCTCTCTAACATCCTCCTGTTCTCCAATCCTGTCCTCTCTAACCATCCTCCTGTTCTCCAACCGTGTCCTCTCTAACATCCTCCTGTTCTCCAACCCTGTCCTCTCAAACCATCCTCCTGTTCTCCAACCCTGTGTCTCTAACCATCCTCCTGTTCTCCAACCCTGTGTCTCTAACCATCCTCCTGTTCTCCAACCCTGTCCTCTCTAACCATCCTCCTGTTCTCCAACCCTGTCCTCTCTAACCATCCTCCTGTTCTCCAACCCTGTCCTCTCTAACCATCCTCCTGTTCTCCAACCCTGTCCTCTCTAACCATCCTCCTGTTCTCCAACCCTGTGTCTCTAACCATCCTCCTGTTCTCCAACCCTGTGTCTCTAACCATCCTCCTGTTCTCCAACCCTGTCCTCTCTAACATCCTCCTGTTCTCCAACCCTGTCCTTTCTAACCATCCTCCTGTTCTCCAACCCTGTCCTCTCTAACCATCCTCCTGTTCTCCAACCCTGTCCTCTCTAACCATCCTCCTGTTCTCCAACCCTGTCCTCTCTAACCATCCTCCTGTTCTCCAACCCTGTCCTCTCTAACCATCCTCCTGTTCTCCAACCCTGTGTCTCTAACCATCCTCCTGTACCCCAGCCCTGTCCTCTCTAACCATCCTCCTGTTCTCCAACCCTGTCCTCTCTAACCATCCTCCTGTTCTCCAACCCTGTCCTCTCTAACCATCCTCCTGTTCTCCAACCCTGTCCTCTCTAACCATCCTCCTGTTCTCCAACCCTGTCCTTTCTAACCATCCTCCTGTTCTCCAACCCTGTCCTCTCTAACATCCTCCTGTTCTCCAACCCTGTCCTCTCGAACCATCCTCCTGTTCTCCAACCGTGTCCTCTCTAACATCCTCCTGTTCTCCAACCCTGTCCTCTCAAACCATCCTCCTGTTCTCCAACCCTGTGTCTCTAACCATCCTCCTGTTCTCCAACCCTGTGTCTCTAACCATCCTCCTGTTCTCCAACCCTGTCCTCTCTAACCATCCTCCTGTTCTCCAACCCTGTCCTCTCTAACCATCCTCCTGTTCTCCAACCCTGTCCTCTCTAACATCCTCCTGTTCTCCAACCCTGTCCCTTCTAACCATCCTCCTGTTCTCCAACCCTGTCCTCTCTAACCATCCTCCTGTTCTCCAACCCTGTCCTCTCTAACCATCCTCCTGTTCTCCAACCCTGTCCTCTCTAACCATCCTCCTGTTCTCCAACCCTGTCCTCTCTAACCATCCTCCTGTTCTCTACCCCTGTCCTCTCTAACCATCCTCCTGTTCTCTAACCCTGTCCTCTCTAACCATCCTTCTGTTCTCCAACCCAGTCCTCTCTAACCATCCTCCTGTTCTCCAACCCTGTGTCTCTAACCATCCTCCTGTTCCTCAGCCCTGTGTCTCTAACCATCCTCCTGTTCTCCAACCCTGTTCTCTCTAACCATCCTCCTGTTCTCCAACCCTGTCCTCTCTAACCATCCTCCTGTTCTCTAACCCTGTGTCTCTAACCATCCTCCTGTTCTCCAACCCTGTCCTCTCTAACCATCCTTCTGTTCTCCAGCCCTGTCCTCTCTAACCATCCTTCTGTTCTCCAACCCAGTCCTCTCTAACCATCCTCCTGTTCTCCAACCCTGTGTCTCTAACCATCCTCCTGTTCTCCAACCCTGTGTCTCTAACCATCCTCCTGTTCTCCAACCCTGTGTCTCTAACCACCCTTCTGTTCTCCAACCCTGTCCTCTCTAACCATCCTCCTGTTCTCCAACCCTGTCCTCTCTAACCATCCTCCTGTTCTCCAACCCTGTCCTCTCTAACCATCCTCCTGTTCTCCAACCCTGTCCTCTCTAACCATCCTCCTGTTCTCTTACCCTGTGTCTCTAACCATCCTCCTGTTCTCCAACCCTGTGTCTCTAACCATCCTCCTGTTCTCCAACCCTGTCCTCTCTAACCATCCTCCTGTTCTCCAACCCTGTCCTCTCTAACCATCCTCCTGTTCTCCAACCCTGTCCTCTCTAACCATCCTCCTGTTCTCCAACCCTGTCCTCTCTAACCATCCTCCTGTTCTCCAACCCTGTGTCTCTAACCATCCTCCTGTTCTCCAACCCTGTGTCTCTAACCATCCTCCTGTTCTCCAACCCTGTCCTCTCTAACCCTCCTCCTGTTCTCCAACCCTGTCCTCTCTAACCATCCTCCTGTTCTCCAACCCTGTCCTCTCTAACCATCCTCCTGTTCTCCAACCCTGTGTCTCTAACCATCCTCCTGTTCTCCAACCCTGTGTCTCTAACCATCCTCCTGTTCTCCAACCCTGTCCTCTCTAACCCTCCTCCTGTTCTCCAACCCTGTCCTCTCTAACCATCCTCCTGTTCTCCAACCCTGTCCTCTCTAACCCTCCTCCTGTTCCTCAGCCCTGTGTGATCTCAGTGGGCAGTTCAGTACAGCCAGCACCGATGACGAGCTCTTCCTCCTGGCCTGTGACCAGCCCCAGCCTGGCCTCTCCTCCTCCATGCAGCTTCTGCCCCCTCTACAGACCACAGCACCCTCTGGTGGTCCCTGGGGTTTTGGAGGTGTGCAGCCCAGCAGCCTCACACATCTCTCTCTCCCTGGGAGCCTCACTGGTAAACAGGCTGACGACTGTGGTGGTGGTGGAGTAGGTTGGCTCTTACCTGTCCTGTCCTGTCCTCTACTGATGGAGAGTTATTTTTACTGACACTGATGTTTTGGACTTTTTCAGTCAAAACAACAAATCATACTGGTCTTGGCCAGTCAGTTGACTGTTCTTCATACAGCCTCCAGTTGACTGTTCTTCATACAGCCTCCAGTTGACTGTTCTTCATACAGCCTCCAGTTGACTGTTCTTCATACAGCCTCCAGTTGACTGTTCTTCATACAGCCTCCAGTTGACTGTTCTTCATACAGCCTCCAGTTGACTGTTCTTCATACAGCCTCCAGTTGACTGTTCTTCATACAGTCTCCAGTTGACTGTACACAAAATAAAATGTATGCACGCATGACTGTAAGTCGCTTTGGATAAAAGCGTCTGCTAAATGGCATATTATTATTATTATTAATATTATTATTATTAATAAGTCATTTGGGACCCATCTTTGCTTAAGTATGCAGCGCCCCTCATTGCTGGCTCAATGACACACATTTTTTATTTAACTTTAGGAAATATTCCAAAAGCAGTTTTTGCGCTGCCACTCCATAAGCGTGGGGATAGTAGCGATCTGGATAATTATCTACCCTTTTCCAGGCTCCTTTGTCTTGCGAAAATACACTGTATATACAGCAGTATGTGGACACCCCTTCAAATTAGTGGATTCGCCTATTTCAGCCACACCCGTTGCTGAAAGGTTTATAAAATCGAGCACACAGCCATGCAATCTCCATAGACAAACATTGGCAGTAGAATGGCCTTACTGAAGAGCTCAGTGACTTTCAACGTGGCACCGTCATAGGATGCCACCTTTCCAACAAGTCAGTTCGTCAAATTTCTGCCCTGCTAGAGCTGCCCTGGTAACTGTAAGTGCTGTTATTGTGAAGTGGAAACGTCTAGGAGCAACAACGGCTCAACCGCAAAGTGGTAGGCCACACAAGCTCACAGAACAGGACTGCCGAGTGCTGAAGCGCCTGTCCTCGGTTCCAACACTCACTACCGAGTTCCAAACTTTAGCACAAGAACTGTTCGTCGGGAGCTTCGTGAAATGGGTTTCCATGGCCGAGCAGCCGCATACAAGCCCATACAAGATCACCATGCGCAATGCCAAGCGTCGGCTGCAGTGGTGTAAAGCTCGCCGCCATTGGAATCTGGAGCAGTGGAAACGCGTTCTCTGGAGTGATGAATCACGCTTCACCATCTCGCAGTCCGACGCACAAATCTGGGTTTGGTGGATGCTAGGAGAACGCTACTTGCTGGAATGTATAGTGCCAACTGTAAAGTTTGGTGGAGGAGGAATAATGGTCTGGGGCTGTTTTTCATGGTTCTGGCTAGGCCCCTTAGTTCCAGTGAAGGGAAATATTAACGCTACAGCGAACAATGACATTCTAGACGATTCTGTGCATCCAACTTTGTGGCAACAGTTTGGGGAAGGCCCTGTTTTAGCATGACAATGCCCCTGTGCACAAAGCGAGGTCCATACAGAAATGGTTTGTCGAGATCGGTGTGGAAGAACTTGACTTGCCTGCACAGAGCCCTGACCTCAACCCCATCGAACACCTTTGGGATGAATTGTAACCCCGACTGTGAGCCAGGCCTAATCGCCCAACATCAGTGCCCGACCTCACTAATGCTCTTGTGGCTGAATGGAAGCAAGTCCCCGCAGTAATGTTCCAACATCTAGTGGAAAGCCTTCCCAGAAGAGTGGAGGCTGTTATAGCAGCAAAGGGGGGACCAACTCCATATTAATGGCAATGATATCAAGGCAGTAAAAATAGTCATTCAGAAAGAACGAATCGTTCGCCAACTGCACTCCCCCCTGGATGGCTCTTACCTCTCCTGTCCTGTCCTCCCCCTGGATGGCTCTTACCTCTCCTGTCCTTTCCTCCCCCTGGATGGCTCTTACCTCTCCTGTCCTGTCCTCCCCCTGGATGGCTCTTACCTCTCCTGTCCTGTCCTCCCCCTGGATGGCTCTTACCTCTCCTGTCCTGTCCTCCCCCTGGATGGCTCTTACCTCTCCTGTCCTTTCCTCCCCCAGGATGGCTCTTACCTCTTCTGTCCTGCCCTCCCCCTGGATGGCTCTTACCTCTCCTGTCCTGTCCTCCCCCTGGATGGCTCTTACCTCTCCTGTCCTTTCCTCCCCCTGGATGGCTCTTACCTCTCCTGTCCTTTCCTCCCCCTGGATGGCTCTTACCTCTCCTGTCCTCACCTCCCCCTGGATAACTCTTACCTCTTCTCCAGTCCTCCCCCTGTTCTCCTATCAAACCTGTCTTACTGGGGGTTTGAGCTGTTCCTACCTGATGTGTGGTGTTTCTCTGATCTCAGTCTCCCTGTTGTCTTCTGACTCATTTGATTTCAACTGATTTCCCCTCTCTCTCTCAGGTTTCTCTCAGGTCCTGAACTGTCTCTGTCCTCTGTGTGAATGGTGTTTCAGACCAGACAGTTTTTCTATTGACATGAGTCAATAACAATGAATAGTTCTGTGATGACCTGGCTACATGCAGCTTCTAACCCTTTGTCTGTCTCTGTGCTGTGTTCCAGGTGGGGCCCTGCAGCAGGGGGCCGGTGTGGGGGCACGGCAGAGGGACAAGGAGGAGGACAGGGAGGCTGGGGACATGGCCTTTCTGAAGGACCTCCTGAGCCCTGGACCAATGGAAGCAGACGAGTTCAGTGGAGAGTGGCAAGGCACCTTGGGCTGCTTGGAGTCCTCTGACCCTGTCCCCCCCACCCTGGCCCCTCCCCCCCCTACTGGAGAAGCCTGCCCCCCCTCTCAGCCCCCCAGTCCCACCGGCTTCCTGCCCTCCCAGCTGCTGGACCACAGTCTGAGTTCTACAGGTCAGTCAGTCAGCACCATCTCCTGGTCTGACCTCTAGTGGCTAGATGATCTTACTGCATGTCTGACCTCTAGTGGCTAGATGATCTTACTGCATGTCTGACCTCTAGTGGCTAGGTGATCTTACTGCATGTCTGACCTCTAGCGGCTAGATGATCTTACTGCATGTCTGACCTCTAGTGGCTAGATGATCTTACTGTATGTCTGACCTCTAGTGGCTAGATGATCTTACTGCATGTCTGACCTCTAGTGGCTAGATGATCTTACTGCATGTCTGACCTCTAGTGGCTAGATGATCTTACTGCATGTCTGACCTCTAGTGGCTAGATGATCTTACTGCATGTCTGACCTCTAGTGGCTAGATGATCTTACTGCATGTCTGACCTCTAGTGGCTAGGTGATCTTACTGCATGTCTGACCTCTAGTGGCTAGATGATCTTACTGCATGTCTGACCTCTAGTGGCTAGATGATCTTACTGCATGTCTGACCTCTAGCGGCTAGATGATCTTACTGCATGTCTGACCTCTAGTGGCTAGGTGATCTTACTGCATGTCTGACCTCTGGTGGCTAGATGATCTTACTGCATGTCTGACCTCTAGTGGCTAGGTGATCTTACTGCATGTCTGACCTCTGGTGGCTAGATGATCTTACTGCATGTCTGACCTCTAGTGGCTAGGTGATCTTACTGCATGTCTGACCTCTAGTGGCTAGATGATCTTACTGCATGTCTGACCTCTAGTGGCTAGATGATCTTACTGCATGTCTGACCTCTAGTGGCTAGATGATCTTACTGTATATCTGACCTCTAGTGGCTAGGTGATCTTACTGCATGTCTGACCTCTAGTGGCTAGATGATCTTACTGCATGTCTGACCTCTAGTGGCTAGGTGATCTTACTGCATGTCTGACCTCTAGTGGCTAGATGATCTTACTGCATGTCTGACCTCTAGTGGCTAGATGATCTTACTGCATGTCTGACCTCTAGTGGCTAGATGATCTTACTGCATGTCTGACCTCTAGTGGCTAGATGATCTTACTGCATGTCTGACCTCTAGTGGCTAGGTGATCTTACTGCATGTCTGACCTCTAGTGGCTAGATGATCTTACTGCATGTCTGACCTCTAGTGGCTAGATGATCTTACTGCATGTCTGACCTCTAGCGGCTAGATGATCTTACTGCATGTCTGACCTCTAGTGGCTAGGTGATCTTACTGCATGTCTGACCTCTGGTGGCTAGATGATCTTACTGCATGTCTGACCTCTAGTGGCTAGGTGATCTTACTGCATGTCTGACCTCTGGTGGCTAGATGATCTTACTGCATGTCTGACCTCTAGTGGCTAGGTGATCTTACTGCATGTCTGACCTCTAGTGGCTAGATGATCTTACTGCATGTCTGACCTCTAGTGGCTAGATGATCTTACTGCATGTCTGACCTCTAGTGGCTAGATGATCTTACTGTATATCTGACCTCTAGTGGCTAGGTGATCTTACTGCATGTCTGACCTCTAGTGGCTAGATGATCTTACTGCATGTCTGACCTCTAGTGGCTAGGTGATCTTACTGCATGTCTGACCTCTAGTGGCTAGATGATCTTACTGCATGTCTGACCTCTAGTGGCTAGATGATCTTACTGCATGTCTGACCTCTAGTGGCTAGATGATCTTACTGCATGTCTGACCTCTAGTGGCTAGGTGATCTTACTGCATGTCTGACCTCTGGTGGCTAGATGATCTTACTGCATGTCTGACCTCTAGTGGCTAGATGATCTTACTGCATGTCTGACCTCTAGTGGCTAGATGATGTTACTGCATGTCTGACCTCTAGTGGCTAGATGATCTTACTGCATGTCTGACCTCTAGTGCCATCTAGAAAGGGACAGTTTGTCTGCAGTTCCAGTACATTGTTATCAGCATGTTGTGTTCAGTCTGGAGGAATGATGACTTCACATTCCCTTGTCTCCTCGCCCTTCGTTCTATCCTCCTCATCCTCTGTCCTTCTGTCACTCAGGCTGGGCGACTCCTCCCATGTTCCAGGCTCCGCCCCTACAGCCCCCAGCGTCTGGCCAGGCCCAATCAGCTAAGGGTGGCCCAAAGACAACAGCCAATGGTGAGAGGGTGTGGTTTGCGAGGCTTGCTGTTATAGGCTCAGCAGTGCAGGGTTCAGTTTTAACTGTCATATGTGTCTTCCAGTACCAAGTCCCTCAAGGTGTGTCTGTCTAGTCTCTCAAGGTGTGTCTGTCTAGTCCCTCAAGGTGCATCGCGGGACATGTCTGCATGGTTCAACCTGTTTGCTGATCTGGACCCCCTCTCTAACCCTGACGCCATCGGACGCTCTGAAGATGAGATCTTCAATGCCTGAGGGGTGTGTGTGTGTGTGTGTGTGTGTGTGTGTGTGTGTGTGTGTGTGTGTGTGTGTGTGTGTGTGTGTGTGTGTGTGTGTGTGTGTGTGGGTGCAGTTACTGTATACTTTGTGAAAGGGACCTGGGAGGAAGAATGGATCACATGAAATGCTGTATTAATGTTGTGCTATTGATGATATAGGATGATCTGACTGAGATTAACCTTCCATATAGGATATGTACTGGAGGGTGCTGGGCTTAATCTTAGAGATAGAATATAGGACCTAACGCATGATTGGTTTGCCCAACAACCTAACACCTGATTGGTTGGCCCAACAACCTAACACCTGATTGGTTGGCCCAACAACCTAACACCTGATTGGCTGGCCCAACAACCTAACACCTGATTGGTTGGCCCAACAACCTTACACTGGACCTGTTTCTACCAGTGGCATGGTCTATAATACTAATTATAAAGCGGGTAGTTTGGGTCCTGAATTCTGATTGGCTGAAACAGCATTCCAGCCGTGTGTATATCAGACAATATACCACAGGTATGACGCAAAACCAGTTTAGAATAGCAATAAGGCACTTCTGAGTTTGTGGTATTTGGCAAATATCCCACTGCTAAGGGCTGTATCCAGGACCTCTGCTTCGCGTCGGGCCAACAGCCCTTAGGCAGGGTATATTGGCCGTTTCCATTCCCCCTTAGGCAGGGTATATTGGCCGTTTCCATTCCCCCTTAGGCAGGGTATATTGGCCGTTTCCATTCCCCCTTAGGCAGGGTATATTGGCCGTTTCCATTCCCCCTTAGGCAGGGTGTATTGGCCGTTTCCATTCCCCCTTAGGCAGGGTGTATTGGCCGTTTCCATTCCCCCTTAGGCAGGGTGTATTGGCCGTTTCCATTCCCCCTTAGGCAGGGTGTATTGGCCGTTTCCATTCCCCCTTAGGCAGGGTGTATTGGCCGTTTCCATTCCCCCTTAGGCAGGGTGTATTGGCCGTTTCCGTTCCCCCTTAGGCAGGGTGTATTGGCCGTTTCCGTTCCCCCTTAGGCAGGGTGTATTGGCCGTTTCCGTTCCCCCTTAGGCAGGGTGTATTGGCCGTTTCCGTTCCCCCTTAGGCAGGGTGTATTGGCCGTTTCCGTTCCCCCTTAGGCAGGGTGTATTGGCCGTTTCCGTTCCCCCTTAGGCAGGGTGTATTGGCCGTTTCCGTTCCCCCTTAGGCAGGGTGTATTGGCCGTTTCCGTTCCCCCTTAGGCAGGGTGTATTGGCCGTTTCCGTTCCCCCTTAGGCAGGGTGTATTGGCCGTTTCCGTTCCCCCTTAGGCAGGGTGTATTGGCCGTTTCCGTTCCCCCTTAGGCAGGGTGTATTGGCCGTTTCCGTTCCCCCTTAGGCAGGGTGTATTGGCCGTTTCCGTTCCCCCTTAGGCAGGGTGTATTGGCCGTTTCCGTTCCCCCTTAGGCAGGGTGTATTGGCCGTTTCCGTTCCCCCTTAGGCAGGGTGTATTGGCCGTTTCCGTTCCCCCTTAGGCAGGGTGTATTGGCCGTTTCCGTTCCCCCTTAGGCAGGGTGTATTGGCCGTTTCCGTTCCCCCTTAGGCAGGGTGTATTGGCCGTTTCCGTTCCCCCTTAGGCAGGGTGTATTGGCCGTTTCCGTTCCCCCTTAGGCAGGGTGTATTGGCCGTTTCCGTTCCCCCTTAGGCAGGGTGTATTGGCCGTTTCCGTTCCCCCTTAGGCAGGGTATATTGGCCGTTTCCGTTCCCCCTTAGGCAGGGTATATTGGCCGTTTCCGTTCCCCCTTAGGCAGGGTATACTGGCCGTTTCCGTTCCCCCTTAGGCAGGGTATACTGGCCGTTTCCGTTCCCCCTTAGGCAGGGTATACTGGCCGTTTCCGTTCCCCCTTAGGCAGGGTATACTGGCCGTTTCCGTTCCCCCTTAGGCAGGGTATACTGGCCGTTTCCGTTCCCCCTTAGGCAGGGTATACTGGCCGTTTCCGTTCCCCCTTAGGCAGGGTATATTGGCCGTTTCCGTTCCCCCTTAGGCAGGGTATATTGGCCGTTTCCGTTCCCCCTTAGGCAGGGTATATTGGCCGTTTCCGTTCCCCCTTAGGCAGGGTATATTGGCCGTTTCCGTTCCCCCTTAGGCAGGGTATATTGTCCGTTTCCGTTCCCCCTTAGGCAGGGTATATTGGCCGTTTCCGTTCCCCCTTAGGCAGGGTATATTGGCCGTTTCCGTTCCCCCTTAGGCAGGGTATATTGGACGTTTCCGTTCCCCCTTAGGCAGGGTATATTGGCCGTTTCCGTTCCCCCTTAGGCAGGGTATATTGGCCGTTTCCGTTCCCCCTTAGGCAGGGTATATTGGCCGTTTCCGTTCCCCCTTAGGCAGGGTATATTGGCCGTTTCCGTTCCCCCTTAGGCAGGGTATATTGGCCGTTTCCGTTCCCCCTTAGGCAGGGTATATTGGCCGTTTCCGTTCCCCCTTAGGCAGGGTATATTGGCCGTTTCCGTTCCCCCTTAGGCAGGGTATATTGGCCGTTTCCGTTCCCCCTTAGGCAGGGTATATTGGCCGTTTCCGTTCCCCCTTAGGCAGGGTATATTGGCCGTTTCCGTTCCCCCTTAGGCAGGGTATATTGGCCGTTTCCATTCCCCCTTAGGCAGGGTATATTGGCCGTTTCCATTCCCCCTTAGGCAGGGTATATTGGCCGTTTCCATTCCCCCTTAGGCAGGGTATATTGGCCGTTTCCATTCCCCCTTAGGCAGGGTATATTGGCCGTTTCCATTCCCCCTTAGGCAGGGTATATTGGCCGTTTCCATTCCCCCTCTGGCCTTATTGCTTAACTAAAGACTCACCGTGGATCTCTAGTTCCAATACTCTATTTTCAGACAACTACAACGGTGCTGAAGATCTGCAGATACTGGATCTATTTTGTTTAGAACTACGCTGGAAAAATGTATTCCTCAAGAATAATTATTTATCATATCAGTTTTTGGTTCTAAAGGAAGTATCAACACTGGAGCGATGTAGAACTATGCCAAGCAAGGGACAGATAACTTCTACAGTAGGTTATCATTGGCTTTCGGTCATCACTACACCCCCATCATGAAGCAAGGGACAGATAACTTCTACAGTAGGTTATCATTGGCTTTCGGTCATCACTGCACCCCCATCACTGATTATTTGGACCAAGGCGGTGTGGTGAAGCAAGGGACAGATAACTTATACATGGCAGTGCTCGCTGTGCCACTAGAGATCCTGGTTCGAGTCCAGTGCTCGCTGGGCCACTAGAGATCCTGGTTCGAGTCCAGTGCTCGCGGTGCCACTAGAGATCCTGGTTCGAGTCCAGTGCTCGCTGGGCCACTAGAGATCCTGGTTCGAGTCCAGTGCTCGCGGTGCCACTAGAGATCCTGGTTCGAGTCCAGTGCTCGCTGTGCCACTAGAGATCCTGGTTCGAGTCCAGTGCTCGCGGTGCCACTAGAGATCCTGGTTCGAGTCCAGGCTCTGTCGCAGCCGGCCGCAACCGGGAGACCCATGGGCGGCGCACAATTGGTCCAGCATCATCCAAGGTAGGGGAGGGTTTGGCCGGCAGGGATGTGGATTCGTTTCCCACGGGGGGCCAGTATGAATTTAAAAAAAAAAAATACGTATTCATTCACTAACTGTATGTCGCTCTGGATAAGAGCGTCTGCTAAATGACTAAAATGTAAAATGTTTATCATAGGCTTTAGGTCATCACTACACCCCGATCACTGATTATTTGGACGGGGGGGGGGGGGGCTAACCGGAACTCCCAATTTGTAACACACACGGACCCAGAACTAAATCAAGCGGCTGTGGGTTAACAGAGATTACGTCTAAGATATTATTGCTGATGGTCTAATCATGCAAACTGCTGCATCTGGTTCTTGTCTCCGCTATAAGAATTGGATTTGATACACCTCCCCTGTTAATACTATCATACTGCCCCTTTAGCGGATATGATTTATACTGTACTGTACTACTGTCCTGTAGTCCCATAGATCACCTAGGAAACAGCGTTTCCTGCCTCACTGGAGCATGCTGGTTTGGTGCTACAGGAACTCCAGAAGCTTTTCCACTTCTCTGGAATATGTTGGATTATTGGATATATTCTTCTTCTTCTTCTGAATCACCAGGAGCTAAAACAGAAGCCTGATCATCACTATCCCAGTTGATTGATAACTCTGTTGGGATTACATCTTTTCATGAGAAGAAAGTGAATATTGTGCAGTCGGTAGTGTCATGCTGCAGTTTTTCTTACTTTACACTGTATTCGGAAAGTATTCAGACCCCTTCACTTTTTCCACATTTTGTTACATTACAGCCTTATTCTAAAATGGATTAAATAGTTTCCCCCCCCTCATCAATCTACACACAATACCCCATAATGACAAAGCAAAAACAGGTTTTTAGAAATGTTTTTAAATGTATAATTAAAAAATATCCTGGAAATATCACATTCTTGGGCACCTTCAATGCTGCAGAAATGTTTTGGTACCCTTCCCCAGATCTGTGCCTCGACACAATCCTGTCTCGGAGCTCTACGGACAATTCCTTCGACCTCATGGCTTGGTTTTTGCTCTGACGTGCACTGTCAACTGTGGGACCTTATATAGACAGGTGTGTGCCTTTCCAAATCATGTCCAATCAATTTAATTTACCACAAGTGGACTCCAATCAAGTTGTAGAAACATCTCAAGGATGATCAATGGAAGCAGGATGCACCTGAGCTCAATGTCGAGTCTCATAGCAAAGGGTCTGAATACTTATGTACATTTTTTATAAATGTGCAGACATTTCTAAAAACCTGCTTACGCTTTGTCATTATGGGGTATTGGGTCATTATGGGCTATTGGGTCATTATGGGGTATTGGGTGTAGATTGATGAGGGAAAAAATGAATTTAATCCATTTTAGAATAAGGCTGTAACGTAACAAAATGTGGGAAAAGTGAAGGGGTCTGAATACTTTCCGAATACACTGTACATACAGACAAGAATGTATATCAATCACAAATGCTTTATTATATTCAACTATGCCTTTCATTTCACTTAAAGGATGTATGTAACGTCATAGGATGAAATGGGGATGTATGTAACGTCATAGGATGAAACGGGGATGTATGTAACGTCATAGGATGAAATGAGGATGTATGTAACGTCATAGGATGAAATGGGGATGTATGTAACGTCATAGGATGAAACGGGGATGTATGTAATGTCATAGGATGAAATGAGGATGTATGTAACGTCATAGGATGAAATGGGGATGTATGTAACGTCATAGGATGAAACGGGGATGTATGTAACTTCATAGGATGAAGCAGGGCTGTTATCAACAGTTGAAGGAACTTTATTAAACTGTTATTTGAGATGCTTTTCCATTTGTGTGTTTCTTTAAAAGTATCAAGTTGAGTATTTCATGACCAACTCACCTTCCATCCCCTCCAGTCTACCCTGGTGGACATCTCTGCCAATACATTTAAAGGTCGACTTTGGGCAAAAGCGCAAAAATGTATTTAAACGGTATAACTGATCAATGCACCATCATACCAGGTCATTTATTGCTTAAAAAAAAAAAAAGGATAAATAACATCCTGTGAAATGACATCAACACATACTGGAGGAGTTACTGGCTAGCTACAGAGGCTAGCTTAGCTAACGAACTAGCTACAGTGGCTAGCTTAGCTAACGAACTAGCTACAGTGGCTAGCTTAGCTAACGAACTAGCTACAGTGGCTAGCTTAGCTAACGAACTAGCTACAGTGGCTAGCTTAGCTAACGAACTAGCTACAGTGGCTAGCTTAGCTAACGAACTAGCTACAGTGGCTAGCTTAGCTAATGAACTAGCTACAGTGGCTAGCTTAGCTAATGAACTAGCTACAGTGGCTAGCTTAGCTAACGAACTAGCTACAGTGGCTAGCTTAGCTAACGAACTAGCTACAGTGGCTAGCTTAGCTAACGAACTAGCTACAGTGGCTAGCTTAGCTAATGAACTAGCTACAGTGGCTAGCTTAGCTAACAAACTAGCAACAGTGGCTAGCTTAGCTAACGAACTAGCTACGTTGGTCGTGTGCGCACCTGACCAGAATGACACTGATGAACCACCAAAGGCACAGTTGGACCGTTTTTCGTGCCCAAAGTTGACCTTTAAAAGGAAACCACATCTCTACTGCTACAGGTTGTAAAACATGATCAAATATCATCTCCAATATTAAAATCTACTCTGACAGCAGAGCTCTTCATTTCTCTGTTGAGTCGACAGTCCTAGTAGTTTACAAGTCTGTACATGTCGAATGTTTAGAGCCCTGAACCTAACTCTGACCAGGATCAATTCTGAGCTGAAGTTATAACCACCCAAAACTCCTCCTGACCCTAAGGGCTCTATTCAATCTGTATCACTGAAGTTCAGCGTTACCGCCTGATAGAAATGTAAAGGCAATGTTCCTGTGTTAGTGGAGACTGCATTCACGGTAGATGTCGGCTCACTCGGAAATTACCTTTACATTTCTATTGCACAATCTGTAACGCTTCAGCAATACAGATTGAATAGAGCCCTAATTCTATCTGAGTAACCTAACCCTAAGTAAATTACCCTAACCAACCTTAAATTACCCCTAACCAACCTTAAATTACCCCTAACCAACCTTAAATTACCCTAACCCCCTAACCAACCTTAAATTACCCCAACCCCCTAACCAACCTTAAATTACCCATAACCAACCTTTAATTACCCCTAACCAACCTTAAATTACCCTAATCTCCTAACCAACCTTAAATTACCCCTAACCCCCTAACCAACCTTAAATTACCCCTAACCAACCTTAAATTACCCTAACCCCCTAACCAACCTTAAATTACCCCTAACCAACCTTAAATTACCCTAACCCCCTAACCAACCTTAAATTACCCCTAACCCCCTAACCATCCTTAAATTACCCCTAACCAACCTTAAATTACCCCTAAACAACCATAAATTACCCCTAACCAACCTTAAATTACCCCTAACCAACCTTAAATTACCCCTAACCAACCATAAATGACCCCTAACCAACCTTAAATTACCCCTAACCAACCTTAAATTACCCCTAACCAACCTTAAATGACCCCTAACCAACCATCAATTACCCCTAACCAACCTTAAATTACCCCTAACCAACCTTAAATTACCCCTAACCAACCTTAAATTACCCCTAACCAACCTTAAATGACCCCTAACCAATCATAAATTACCTCTAACAGTGAGATGGAGAAAGGGACTTATCTTGTATGTTTGTGATTTAAATATGAAATACTGAAATCCATGATGAAATATATAGTCATTCACAGTAATGGGGGAAATATAATCCAGTTCATAATAATAATGTTATATTATTACTATTATAATCCAGTTAATAATATAATAATAATGTTATATTATTACTATTATAATCCAGTTCTCCTTGTCAGCCTAAAATACAAACACAGTGCCTCAATATTATCTCCAGATCCAATCCATTTCAGACACGTCCCCATGGCAGGCACAGTAAAGTTGCACATATACCACAGTAGAGACCAGAGCAGGACAGAAGGCTTCTTCAGTCTCTTTCTCAGCTCCTGGAGTCCTTTAGAAAAAAGAGGCCAGAGATGCCCCAAGTCCACTGACTGACACCAACACAAGCTGAAGCTGAGCAACACTCACGGGGCTGCTGTCCCATCCCAACCCAGTATCACACATTATTTTGAAATAGACTATTTGTGACAGGCACACGAAAAAGTCATTTTTTCTGTGTGCAGTACACGATTTAGTATACAGTGCATTTCAATCACAGATAAAGACAGAGGAAGGGGAGGGATGGAGGAAGGGAGGGTGGGAGGGAGAGAGAGGGGAAGCAGACAAAACAGAACACTGGACAGACACCATGAGCCAGGTCTAAAGCAGAACACTGGACAGACACCATGAGCCAGGTCTAAAGCAGAACACTGGACAGACACCATGAGCCAGGTCTAAAGCAGAACACTGGACAGACACCATGAGCCAGGTCTGCCCTAACCCTAACCCTAACCAGGTCTAAAGCAGAACACTGGACAGACACCATGAGCCAGGTCTAAAGCAGAACACTGGACAGACACCATGAGCCAGGTCTAAAGCAGAACACTGGACAGACACCATGAGCCAGGTCTGTCCTAACCCTAACCCTAACCAGGTCTAAAGCAGAACCAGGTCTTCAGGCACATTATTGTTTTTCTTTCATCCCCCCCATCTTAGTTTTGCTACGATATCTCTGAGCCCAGATCACCATGGAAACCACACAGCCTGGATCCCCATGGAAACCACACAGCCCAGATCACCATGGAAACCACACAGCTTCACACTGGAAGACATCTTAATTCAAGATAAATAATAATGATTTAAAAATGTGGAGAGGTTTCATGGTTTAATGCGATGAAATTAAAAGTATTTCCTGTACATAGGATCAGTGGAACATTGGGACCAGGGGGCGGAGTTAGAATGTCCATGTAGAACCAGGGGACAGTTATGACCAGTTGAGTTAGCATGTCGAAGGCGTCTTGAGTGGCAGGGTATTATGTTCATTATGTTTATCTGACTGTGATGTTATTCCGCAGTCTGTCCACCAGGGCGGCAGCGTGGAGCTCTAGCTCTCTGGTTCCTCCAGGTGTCTGGGCAGGCAGGGTTGCTGGTGGACGTTGCTGGTGCCCCAGGATACCCCTAGGGAAGGGGACAGGCTACGGAGGCTCACCCCACCTAGAGGCACCATGGAGGGGGACAGACTGCGCAGGCCAACCCCACCCAGAGGCACCAAGCTGGGGGACAGGCTGCGGAGGCCGACCCCTGATCTGAAGCTGAGCTCCGGAGCGGGCAACAGGGGCTTCAGGATGCTGACCAGGCAGAAGGCTGAGCCACTCTTAGGGATGAAGTTCACCTTGTTCCGGTCCGGACACAGGAAGGGAGGAATCTCCTGGAGGGTTCTGGGACTGTAACACACACAAACACACACATTGTCATTCAAAACTAATATG
Source organism: Coregonus ussuriensis (assembly GCA_031479575.1). Classification (NCBI taxonomy): domain Eukaryota; kingdom Metazoa; phylum Chordata; class Actinopteri; order Salmoniformes; family Salmonidae; genus Coregonus; species Coregonus ussuriensis. Next base: position 144,540,921 of record CM062494.1, on the reverse strand, counting down.
ACAGAGATTATTTATGGTATTTACTTAGCAGAGTGCCCTTTTCCTATACAAGAGGAGTAATACCAGTTTGGCCACAAAAGGCTGTACTTGGCTAGTTTTAATGTTCTGAGTTAGCTTCTACTATGGTGGGCTCGCGCTAGTTTTAATGTTCTGAGTTAGCTTCTACTATGGTGGGCACGCGCTAGTTTTAATGTTCTGAGCTAGCTTCTACTATGGTGGGCTCGCGCTAGTTTTAATGTTCTGAGTTAGCTTCTACTACGGTGGGCTCGCGCTAGTTTTAATGTTCTGAGTTAGCTTCTACTATGGTGGGCTCGCGCTAGTTTTAATGTTCTGAGTTAGCATCTACTATGGTGGGCTCGCGCTAGTTTTAATGTTCTGAGTTAGCTTCTACTATGGTGGGCTCGCGCTAGTTTTAATGTTCTGAGTTAGCTTCTACTACGGTGGGCTCGCGCTAGTTTTAATGTTCTGAGTTAGCTTCTACTATGGTGGGCTCGCGCTGGTTTTAATGTTCTGAGTTAGCTTCTACTATGGTGGGCTCGCGCTAGTTTTAATGTTCTGAGCTAGCTTTTAATATGGTGGGCTCGCGCTAGTTTTAATGTTCTGAGTTAGCTTCTACTATGGTGGGCACGCGCTAATTTTAATGTTCTGAGCTAGCTTCTACTATGGTGGGCTTGCGCTAGTTTTAATGTTCTGAGCTAGCTTCTACTATGGTGGGCTCAACCTAGTTTTAATGTTCTGAGTTAGCTTCTACTATGGTGGGCTCGCGCTAGTTTTAATGTTCTGAGCTAGCTTCTACTATGGTGGGCTCAACCTAGTTTTAATGTTCTGAGTTAGCTTCTACTATGGTGGGCTCGCGCTAGTTTTAATGTTCTGAGCTAGCTTCTACTATGGTGGGCTCGCGCTAGTTTTAATGTTCTGAGCTAGCTTCAACTATGGTGGGCTCGCGCTAGTTTTAATGTTCTGAGTTAGCTTCTACTATGGTGGGCTCGCGCTAGTTTTAATGTTCTGAGTTAGCTTCTACTATGGTGGGCTCGCGCTAGTTTTAATGTTCTGAGTTAGCTTCTACTACGGTGGGCTCGCGCTAGTTTTAATGTTCTGAGTTAGCTTCTACTATGGTGGGCTCGCGCTAGTTTTAATGTTCTGAGTTAGCTTCTACTACGGTGGGCTCGCGCTAGTTTTAATGTTCTGAGTTAGCTTCTACTATGGTGGGCTCACGCTAGTTTTAATGTTCTGAGTTAGCTTCTACTACGGTGGGCTCACGCTAGTTTTAATGTTCTGAGTTAGCTTCTACTACGGTGGGCTCGCGCTAGTTTTAATGTTCTGAGTTAGCTTCTACTATGGTGGGCTCGCGCTGGTTTTAATGTTCTGAGTTAGCTTCTACTATGGTGGGCTCGCGCTAGTTTTAATGTTCTGAGCTAGCTTTTAATATGGTGGGCTCGCGCTAGTTTTAATGTTCTGAGTTAGCTTCTACTATGGTGGGCACGCGCTAATTTTAATGTTCTGAGCTAGCTTCTACTATGGTGGGCTTGCGCTAGTTTTAATGTTCTGAGCTAGCTTCTACTATGGTGGGCTCAACCTAGTTTTAATGTTCTGAGTTAGCTTCTACTATGGTGGGCTCGCGCTAGTTTTAATGTTCTGAGCTAGCTTCTACTATGGTGGGCTCAACCTAGTTTTAATGTTCTGAGTTAGCTTCTACTATGGTGGGCTCGCGCTAGTTTTAATGTTCTGAGCTAGCTTCTACTATGGTGGGCTCGCGCTAGTTTTAATGTTCTGAGCTAGCTTCAACTATGGTGGGCTCGCGCTAGTTTTAATGTTCTGAGTTAGCTTCTACTATGGTGGGCTCGCGCTAGTTTTAATGTTCTGAGTTAGCTTCTACTATGGTGGGCTCGCGCTAGTTTTAATGTTCTGAGTTAGCTTCTACTACGGTGGGCTCGCGCTAGTTTTAATGTTCTGAGTTAGCTTCTACTATGGTGGGCTCGCGCTAGTTTTAATGTTCTGAGTTAGCTTCTACTACGGTGGGCTCGCGCTAGTTTTAATGTTCTGAGTTAGCTTCTACTATGGTGGGCTCGCGCTAGTTTTAATGTTCTGAGTTAGCTTCTACTACGGTGGGCTCGCGCTAGTTTTAATGTTCTGAGTTAGCTTCTACTATGGTGGGCTCGCGCTAGTTTTAATGTTCTGAGTTAGCTTCTACTATGGTGGGCTCGCGCTAGGTTTTAATGTTCTGAGCTAGCTTCTACTATGGTGGGCTCGCGCTAGTTTTAATGTTCTGAGCTAGCTTCTACTATGGTGGGCTCGCGCTAGTTTTAATGTTCTGAGCTAGCTTCTACTATGGTGGGCTCGCGCTAGTTTTAATGTTCTGAGCTAGCTTCTACTATGGTGGGCTAGCGCTAGTTTTAATGTTCTGAGCTAGCTTCTACTATGGTGGGCTAACGCTAGTTTTAATGTTCTGAGTTAGCTTCTACTATGGTGGGCTCGTGCTAGTTTTAATGTTCTGAGCTAGCTTCTACTATGGTGGGCTCGCGCTAGTTTTAATGTTCTGAGCTAGCTTCTACTATGGTGGGCTCGCGCTAGTTTTAATGTTCTGAGCTAGCCTCTACTATGGTGGGCTCACACTAGTTTTAATGTTCTGAGTTAGCTTCTACTATGGTGGGCTCGCGCTAGTTTTAATGTTCTGAGTTAGCTTCTACTATGGTGGGCTCGCGCTAGTTTTAATGTTCTGAGTTAGCTTCTACTATGGTGGGCTCACGCTAGTTTTAATGTTAGAATGTTAAATACTGTTAGAATGTTTTTCTGTTGACTGCCATAGCCCCACATCAAAAAGTAAACAATGGCTGTTAATTACATAATTTTTTTAATATGGGGTGGGGTCGCGAGAATTTTCCCATATCAAAATGGGGTCGTGGGCCAAAACAGTTTGGGAACCCCTGCTGTACAGTATGAAGATAGTCAGAAATGACTTCTCTAATAGAAATCCCCCTCACGAAGTCATGGCGACGTTGGCTAGCTAAGCTCATGCGTAGAAACACATAATTGGGTCTAACGTCGTCTTGCATGTGCAGGCACTCCTTTGATATAAAGTTGTTTTTGACTAAAATGAAAACGTGTCAGTTTGTCACTTTCACGAGGTTGGAGTAATATATTCACCTTCTTAAGACATTGGCTCAAATCCAGGTTGTGCCTTTAGATTTCGAGAAAATTAACACCTAAGGAAGAATTTTTCACTTCATGTTGGTTCACAACATGTTGGTCTGTCTCTCTGTGACCCCTGATAACTTTGGTACGAAGTTGACTACAAATACAAAGTTGCCAATGTCTTTGCAATTGAACAAGCAAATAAATAGATGCTTCAAATGAAAACCGACTGTAGTGAATAAATAGATGCTTCAAATGAAAACCAAAACAAATCAATCCAGTAGGCCTATACTCCCAGTCAGTATTCAATAGAACGTTGCAGCAATTTTCTAGTCAATTAAAAACTACATTTAAGAAAAGTTAAACATGTCAAAAGATTGGTTAAAACACTCTTAAGCCTAAATTCCATCGCTATCGGGAAACCCTGGTTTTGTTAGCAGCATGGTTTCTTATGAGGTGTGACTGGCTCAGCTGGCCCAGTATCTGTATGTTAGAGACGTCGACGATGACGTGTTTCCTCTCTAAAGCCCAGAGCCCAGTTTCCCCATTGGAATTTAGGCTTATGAGTGTTTTAATGATCCATCTTTCCTCCAACGGCCCAAGATGTAACATGATCCATCTTTCCTACAACGGCCCAAGATGTAACATGATCCATCTTTCCTACAACGGCCCAAGATGTAACATGCGTTTCCCAAAACAGTCGCTAAGTGCGTAGTTGAAGCATGTGTGGATACTGATGGGATGGAAAGAAAGGGAGCGCTGCTCTCAGATCAACTTTCTCCATTCAAATCTTACCTTCACATTATAATTATTTCACAGTACTGACGAGGGATCAGCGCCTAGAGAGATATTCCCACCTACGGCTGCAACTGTTGAGGCGTCTTATTCGAATGCTCACTCAGTAAACTGCACTAAATCACCAATTTGGAACATCATTGCACACGTTAGACTACACATCATGAAATACAGGACCAGTCAAACGTTTGGACACACCTACTCTACTCATTCCAGGGGTTTTCTTTATTTTTACTCTTTTCTACATTGTAGAATAATAGTGAAGACATCAAAACTATGAAATAACACATATGGAATCATGTAGTAACCAAAAAAGTGTTGAGAGAATGCCAAAGCTGGTTGAGAGAATGCCAAGAGTGTGCAAAGCTGTCATCAAGGCAAAGGGTGGCTACTATGAAGAACATAAAATATACAATATATTCTGATTTGTTTAACACTTTTTTGGTTACTACATGATTCCATATGTGTTATTTCATAGTTTTGATGTCTTCACTATTATTCTACAATGTAGAAAAAAATAAAATAAAATAAAGGAAAACCCATGAATGAGTAGGTGTGTCCAAACCTTTGACTGGTCCTGTATATTGGGACAAATGACAGACAGTGGTCTACAAGCATAGCCGTGGGAAGATGTTTTGGGTGAGGGTGGGGGCGCTGCCATTCTTCAGCCCACACTACAGACGGCTATATCAGGGCGCTGATACAGGACGAGTAACCCACACTACAGACGGCTATATCAGGGCGCTGATACAGGACGAGTAACCCACACTACAGACGGCTATATCAGGGCGCTGATACAGGACGAGTAGCCCACACTACAGACGGCTATATCAGGGCGCTGATACAGGACGAGTAACCCACACTACAGACGGCTATATCAGGGCGCTGATACAGGACGAGTAACCCACACTACAGACGGCTATATCAGGGCGCTGATACAGGACGAGTAACCCACACTACAGACGGCTATATCAGGGCGCTGATACAGGACGAGTAACCCACACTACAGACGGCTATATCAGGGCGCTGATACAGGACGAGTAACCCACACTACAGACGGCTATATCAGGGCGCTGATACAGGACGAGTAACCCACACTACAGACGGCTATATCAGGGCGCTGATACAGGACGAGTAACCCACACTACAGACGGCTATATCAGGGCGCTGATACAGGACGAGTAACCCACACTACAGACGGCTATATCAGGGCGCTGATACAGGACGAGTAACCCACACTACAGACGGCTATATCAGGGCGCTGATACAGGACGAGTAACCCACACTACAGACGGCTATATCAGGGCGCTGATACAGGACGAGTAACCCACACTACAGACGGCTATATCAGGGCGCTGATACAGGACGAGTAAAGGCCCAGTGCACTACTTTTGTGAAAAAATAAGATATATATTTAGAATGATTTTTTAGGGTGCGCTGCAGCAGCCTCAGCATCCCGACTAGTAGCAGAAAATAACTACATTTATTGACCATGAAGTTGCCGAAAAGGCCTTTTTTTCAGTTGCTTGTACATTTTTATTTATACCTTTTTTGGAAGTAAATTAAGAGTTGAGTTAATAAGTTGCTCTGCGAAACTCCATATATTTTGGTGACTTCTTCAACAACAAAACACTAAAATATTATTTACAGATTTCTTGTTCTATTAATTCAGCCTGTTTTGAGGATCAAATGGGGTTCATTAGGCCATGTCACCTAGGTCATATTTTTGTACACACTTTGATCTATCCCATGACTCATTACATTACATTACATTTTAGTCATTTAGCAGACGCTCTTATCCAGAGCGACTTACAGTTAGTGCATACATTATTTTATCGAACCCACAACCCTGGCGTTGCAAACGCCATGCTCTACCAACTGAGCTACATCCCCTGCCGGCCAAATCCCTCCCCTACCCTGGACGACGCTGGGCCAATTGTGCGCCCCACTCTTTGCGAGATACGAGACAGATCAATGCAGGTTGAATCAACGCGATATCTGATGTAAGACAATGTATTGTATTTTTGTATTTGTATTTAATAGCTGTGTGCTAGTAGTTTAAACAGACAGCTCGGTGCATTCAGCTTGTCAACACTTCTTACAAATACAAGTAGTGATGAAGAATCTCTCCTCTACTTTGAGCCATGAGAGATTGACATGCATATTATTAATGATAGCTCTCTGTGTACATTTAAGGGCCAGCCGTGCTGCCCGGTTCTGAGCCAATTGTCATTTTCCTTATACTGTCCAGCTGGCACTGCCTTAGACCACTGCGCCACTCGCGAGGTACTCTCACAGCCCTCAGGACGGTTAGGGTCAGGGGTTAGGGTTAGGGGTCAGAGGTCAAGGGTTAGGCTGTACTCACAGTGACTCCTCAAAGACCTTGACCTTCTCACAGCCCTCCGGCGGCTCCCTCTTGAACATGTAGCTGTTGTTGGGCTTCGGAGACGCTGCGTACTTCGGGAGAGGAGAGCAGGGGCCCAGTTCTGAGGACAGACAGACAGACAGACAGGGAGCAGGTTAGTCCCAATATTCAGGGACGGAGGGGGACAAAGCTATGGATATGTGTGTACCTTTCTCCTCTGCGGGGTAGGGGCTGCCTCCTCCCATATCGCTGAGGATGGTGAGGTAGGAGGGAGAGATGGAGTCGGGCCGGCTGCTGCTGTTGCTATGTTTACCGCCACCGAGGCCCCCCCCTGAGGGGGTCTGTGTGTCGATGCTGCGTGTGGAGCTGCTGCGCTGGGCGGGGATGGGCAGGGGGGCGCGGTGCCCGTCTGGGACGTCTTGGGGCTGAACCCAAAACACACAGAAATAATAACACTTCAATTGTGTGTGTGTGTGTGTGTGTGTGTGTGTGTGTGTGTGTGTGTGTGTGTGTGTGTGTGTGTGTGTGTGTGTGTGTGTGTGTGTGTGTGTGTGTGTGTGTGTGTGTGTGTGTGTGTGTGTGTCTGAGTTAACAAGAACAAGGACTCCCAATAATAACCTCATCTGGTAGTTGTGTTGTGTCACGGATGATAATGCGTTCAATCTCCTGGTTGAGACCCTCCACACTGTTCCTGAAGCGTGGCGCCGTGGACTTGGACATGGGGATCAGGATGGTCTTATTAGGCATCTGGGCCTTACATACAGACAGGGTCAAGGTTAGTGGTAGAGTTAGGGTTAACCCTTAGACATGGGGGTTAGGGTTAACCCTTAGAGATGGGGGTTAGGGTTAACCCTTAGAGATGGGGGTTAGGGTTAACCCTTAGAGATGGGGGTTAGGGTTAACCCTTAGAGATGGGGGTTAGGGTTAACCCTTAGAGATGGGGGTTAGGGTTAAACCTTAGAGATGGGGGTTAGGGTTAACCCTTAGAGATGGGGGTTAGGGTTAACCCTTAGAGATGGGGGTTAGGGTTAACCCTTAGAGATGGGGGTTAGGGTTAACCCTTAGAGATGGGGGTTAGGGTTAACCCTTAGAGATGGGGGTTTGGGTTAACCCTTAGAGATGGGGGTTAGGGTTAACCCTTAGAGATGGGGGTTAGGGTTAACCCTTAGAGATGGGGGTTAGGGTTAAACCTTAGAGATGGGGGTTAGGGTTAACCCTTAGAGATGGGGGTTAGGGTTAACCCTTAGAGATGGGGGTTAGGGTTAACCCTTAGAGATGGGGGTTAGGGTTAACCCTTAGAGATGGGGGTTAGGGTTAACCCTTAGAGATGGGGGTTAGGGTTAACCCTTAGAGATGGGGGTTAGGGTTAACCTTTAGAGATGGGGGTTAGGGTTAACCCTTAGAGATGGGGGTTAGGGTTAACCCTTAGACATGGGGGTTAGGGTTAACCCTTAGAGATGGGGGTTAGGGTTAACCCTTAGAGATGGGGGTTAGGGTTAACCCTTAGAGATGGGGGTTAGGGTTAACCCTTAGAGATGGGGGTTAGGGTTAACCCTTAGAGATGGGGGTTAGGGTTAACCCTTAGAGATGGGGGTTAGGGTTACCCTTAGAGATGGGGGTTAGGGTTACCAGAGATGGGGGTTAGGGTTAACCTTTAGAGATGGGGGTTAGGGTTAACCCTTAGAGATGGGGGTTAGGGTTAACCCTTAGAGATGGGGGTTAGGGTTAACCCTTAGAGATGGGGGTTAGGGTTAACCCTTAGAGATGGGGGTTAGGGTTAACCCTTAGAGATGGGGGTTACCCTTAGAGATGGGGGTTAGGGTTACCAGAGATGGGGGCTAGGGTTAACCCTTAGAGATGGGGGTTAGGGTTAACCCTTAGAGATGGGGGTTAGGGTTAAACCTTAGAGATGGGGGTTAGGGTTAACCCTTAGAGATGGGGGTTAGGGTTAACCCTTAGAGATGGGGGTTAGGGTTAACCTTTAGAGATGGGGGTTAGGGTTAACCCTTAGAGATGGGGATTAGGTTTAACCCTTAGAGATGGGGGTTAGGGTTAACCCTTAGAGATGGGGGTTAGGGTTAACCCTTAGAGATGGGGGTTAGGGTTAACCCTTAGAGATGGGGGTTAGGGTTACCCTTAGAGATGGGGGTTAGGGTTACCAGAGATGGGGGTTAGGGTTAACCCTTAGAGATGGGGGTTAGGGTTAACCCTTAGAGATGGGGGTTAGGGTTAACCCTTAGAGATGGGGGTTAGGGTTAACCCTTAGACATGGGGGTTAGGGTTAACCCTTAGAGATGGGGGTTAGGGTTAACCCTTAGAGATGGGGGTTAGGGTTAACCCTTAGAGATGGGGGTTAGGGTTAACCCTTAGAGATGGGGGTTAGGGTTAACCCTTAGAGATGGGGGTTAGGGTTAACCCTTAGAGATGGGGGTTAGGGTTACCCTTAGAGATGGGGGTTAGGGTTACCAGAGATGGGGGTTAGGGTTAACCCTTAGAGATGGGGGTTAGGGTTAACCCTTAGAGATGGGGGTTAGGGTTAACCCTTAGAGATGGGGGTTAGGGTTAACCCTTAGAGATGGGGGTTAGGGTTAACCCTTAGAGATGGGGGTTAGGGTTAACCCTTAGAGATGGGGGTTAGGGTTAACCCTTAGAGATGGGGGTTACCCTTAGAGATGGGGGTTAGGGTTACCAGAGATGGGGGCTAGGGTTAACCCTTAGAGATGGGGGTTAGGGTTAACCCTTAGAGATGGGGGTTAGGGTTAAACCTTAGAGATGGGGGTTAGGGTTAACCCTTAGAGATGGGGGTTAGGGTTAACCCTTAGAGATGGGGGTTAGGGTTAACCTTTAGAGATGGGGGTTAGGGTTAACCCTTAGAGATGGGGATTAGGTTTAACCCTTAGAGATGGGGGTTAGGGTTAACCCTTAGAGATGGGGGTTAGGGTTAACCCTTAGAGATGGGGGTTAGGGTTAACCCTTAGAGATGGGGGTTAGGGTTACCCTTAGAGATGGGGGTTAGGGTTACCAGAGATGGGGGTTAGGGTTAACCCTTAGAGATGGGGGTTAGGGTTAACCCTTAGAGATGGGGGTTAGGGTTAACCCTTAGAGATGGGGGTTAGGGTTAACCCTTAGAGATGGGGGTTAGGGTTAACCCTTAGAGATGGGGGTTAGGGTTAACCCTTAGAGATGGGGGTTACCCTTAGAGATGAGTGTTAGTGTTACCAGAGATGGGGGCTAGGGTTAACCCTTAGAGATGGGGGTTAGGGTTAACCCTTAGAGATGGGGGTTAGGGTTAAACCTTAGAGATGGGGGTTAGGGTTAACCCTTAGAGATGGGGGTTAGGGTTAACCCTTAGAGATGGGGGTTAGGGTTAACCTTTAGAGATGGGGGTTAGGGTTAACCCTTAGAGATGGGGGTTAGGGTTAACCCTTAGAGATGGGGGTTAGGGTTAACCCTTAGAGATGGGGGTTAGGGTTAACCCTTAGAGATGGGGGTTAGGGTTAACCCTTAGAGATGGGGGTTAGGGTTAACCCTTAGAGATGGGGGTTAGGGTTACCAGAGATGGGGGTTAGGGTTAACCCTTAGAGATGGGGATGGGATCATCCTGTCTACCATACTGATACACCGTCATAATACACAGAGAAACCCTGTCTACCATACTGATACACCGTCATAATACACAGAGAAACCCTGTCTACCATACTGATACACCGTCATAATACACAGAGAAACCCTGTCTACCATACTGATACACCGTCATAATACACAGAGAAACCCTGTCTACCATACTGATACACCGTCATAATACACAGAGAAACCCTGTCTACCATACTGATACACCGTCATAATACACAGAGAAACCCTGTCTACCATACTGATACACCGTCATAATACACAGAGAAACCCTGTCTACCATACTGATACACCGTCATAATACACAGAGAAACCCTGTCTACCATACTGATACACCGTCATAATACACAGAGAAACCCTGTCTACCATACTGATACACCGTCATAATACACAGAGAAACCCTGTCTACCATACTGATACACCGTCATAATACACAGAGAAACCCTGTCTACCATACTGATACACCGTCATAATACACAGAGAAACCCTGTCTACCATACTGATACACCGTCATAATACACAGAGAAACCCTGTCTACCATACTGATACACCGTCATAATACACAGAGGGTGTTTCTCAAAATGCATTCTACCGTGCTCCGAGCACGCAAAATTGGAGCACGGGAGGGTCAGAGTATGAGTCCAAATCAAAGTATGCGAAACAAACCACGGAGAGCACTTCTCGAATGCGTACTCTGTTTGTACATAATTTCACGCATGCATCGATGCAAGTTTCAACGGACAGTATGCAAAGAAATATGACGCAACCACGTAAAAAAAATTATGCAACATTTCTTGAAATCAAAAATCAATAGCTACCATTATTTGAGCTGAAGCGAGAGAAAATATACTCCCGACTTCGGAATGAAATGTTGCCTTTTCACATCTCATATATTGCCTGACTACAATGTGTTATCTTGATACGTTAATAATTACTACTAGTACTGTTAGCTAGCCAGATAGCAACTAGTTAATAATTACTACTAGTACTGTTAGCTAGCCAGATAGCAACTAGTTAATAATTACTACTAGTACTGTTAGCTAGCCAGATAGCAACTAGTTAATAATTACTACTAGTACTGTTAGCTAGCCAGATAGCAACTAGTTAATAATTACTACTAGTACTGTTAGCTAGCCAGATAGCAACTAGTTAATAATTACTACTAGTACTGTTAGCTAGCCAGATAGCAACTAGTTAATAATTACTACTAGTACTGTTAGCTAGCCAGATAGCAACTAGTTAATAATTACTACTAGTACTGTTAGCTAGCCAGATAGCATTAATAATTACTACTAGTACTGTTAGCTAGCCAGATAGCAACTAAGAATTGTTAGCTAGCTACCCACGAAGAATTTACATCTATCTTGCATAATATTAGTTTTAGGTTATTTTTGCCTGTTCAACTATCTGGTTAGCTACAGTGCCTTGCAAAAGTATTCATCCCCCTTGACTAGGGTACTCTCTGTAACTAAAGGTTAGGGTACACTGTAACTAAAGGTTAGGGTACTCACTGTAACTAAAGGTTAGGGTACTCACTGTAACTAAAGGTTACGGTACACTGTAACTAAAGGTTAGGGTTAGGGTACTCTCTGTAACTAAAGGTTAGGGTACTCTCTGTAACTAAAGGTTAGGGTTAGGGTACACCGTAACTAAAGGTTAGGGTACACTCTGTAACTAAAGGTTAGGGTACACTGTAACTAAAGGTTAGGGTACACTCTGTAACTAAAGGTTAAGGTTAGGGTACTCTGTAACTAAAGGTTAGGGTACTCTCTGTAACTAAAGGTTAGGGTACACTCTGTAACTAAAGGTTAGGGTTAGGGTACACTGTAACTAAAGGTTAGGGTTAGGGTACACTCTGTAACTAAAGGTTAGGGTACTCTCTGTAACTAAAGGTTAGGGTACTCTCTGTAACTAAAGGTTAGGGTTAGGGTACACTGTAACTAAAGGTTAGGGTACACTGTAACTAAAGGTTAGGGTACACTGTAACTAAAGGTTAGGGTACACTGTAACTAAAGGTTAGGGTTAGGGTACACTGTAACTAAAGGTTAAGGTTAGGGTACACTGTAACTAAAGGTTAGGGTACACTGTAACTAAAGGTTAGGGTTAGGGTACACTGTAACTAAAGGTTAGGGTACACTGTAACTAAAGGTTAGGGTACTCTGTAACTAAAGGTTAGGGTTAGGGTACACTGTAACTAAAGGTTAGGGTACGTTCTGTAACTAAAGGTTAGGGTACACTGTAACTAAAGGTTAGGGTTAGGGTACACTGTAACTAAAGGTTAGGGTACTCTGTAACTAAAGGTTAGGGTTAGGGTACACTGTAACTAAAGGTTAGGGTACTCTGTAACTAAAGGTTAGGGTTAGGGTACACTGTAACTAAAGGTTAGGGTGCACTGTAACTAAAGGTTAGGGTTAGGGTACACTGTAACTAAAGGTTAGGGTACTCTGTAACTAAAGGTTAGGGTACACTGTAACTAAAGGTTAGGGTACACTGTAACTAAAGGTTAGGGTTAGGGTACACTGTAACTAAAGGTTAAGGTACACTGTAACTAAAGGTTAGGGTACACTGTAACTAAAGGTTAGGGTACTCTCTGTAACTAAAGGTTAGGGTTAGGGTACTCTCTGTAACTAAAGGTTAGGGTACACTGTAACTAAAGGTTAGGGTTAGGGTACACTGTAACTAAAGGTTAGGGTACACTGTAACTAAAGGTTAGGGTTAGGGTACACTCTGTGACTAAAGGTTAAGGTTAGGGTACTCTCTGTGACTAAAGGTTAAGGTTAGGGTACACTGTAACTAAAGGTTAGGGTTAGGGTACACTGTAACTAAAGGTTAGGGTACACTGTAACTAAAGGTTAGGGTACTCTGTAACTAAAGGTTAGGGTTAGGGTACACTGTAACTAAAGGTTAAGGTTAGGGTACACTCTGTGACTAAAGGTTAAGGTTAGGGTACTCTCTGTAACTAAAGGTTAGGGTACACTGTAACTAAAGGTTAGGGTACTCTGTAACTAAAGGTTAGGGTTAGGGTACACTGTAACTAAAGGTTAGGGTACACTGTAACTAAAGGTTAGGGTTAGGGTACACTGTAACTAAAGGTTAAGGTTAGGGTACACGCTGTAACTAAAGGTTAGGGTACACTGTAACTAAAGGTTAAGGTTAGGGTACACGCTGTAACTAAAGGTTAGGGTACACTGTAACTAAAGGTTAGGGTTAGGGTACACTGTAACTAAAGGTTAGGGTACACTGTAACTAAAGGTTAGGGTTAGGGTACACTGTAACTAAAGGTTAAGGTGCACTGTAACTAAAGGTTAGGGTTAGGGTACACTCTGTAACTAAAGGTTAAGGTTAGGGTACACTGTAACTAAAGGTTAGGGTACACTGTAACTAAAGGTTAGGGTACTCTCTGTAACTAAAGGTTAAGGTTAGGGTACACTCTGTAACTAAAGGTTAGGGTGCACTGTAACTAAAGGTTAGGGTACTCTCTGTAACTAAAGGTTAGGGTACACTGTAACTAAAGGTTAAGGTTAGGGTACACTGTAACTAAAGGTTAAGGTGCACTGTAACTAAAGGTTAGGGTTAGGGTACTCTGTAACTAAAGGTTAGGGTTAGGGTACACTGTAACTAAAGGTTAGGGTTAGGGTACACTGTAACTAAAGGTTAGGGTTAGGGTACTCTCTGTAACTAAAGGTTAGGGTTAGGGTACACTCTGTAACTAAAGGTTAGGGTGCACTGTAACTACAGGTTAGGGTACTCTGTAACTAAAGGTTAAGGTTAGGGTACACTGTAACTAAAGGTTAAGGTTAGGGTACACTGTAACTAAAGGTTAGGGTACTCTGTAACTAAAGGTTAGGGTTAGGGTACACTGTAACTAAAGGTTAAGGTGCACTGTAACTAAAGGTTAAGGTTAAGGTGCACTGTAACTAAAGGTTAGGGTTAGGGTACACTGTAACTAAAGGTTAGGGTACTCTCTGTAACTAAAGGTTAGGGTACACTGTAACTAAAGGTTAAGGTTAGGGTACACTGTAACTAAAGGTTAGGGTTCACTGTAACTAAAGGTTAAGGTTAGGGTACACTGTAACTAAAGGTTAGGGTACACTGTAACTAAAGGTTAGGGTACACTGTAACTAAAGGTTAGGGTACACTGTAACTAAAGGTTAAGGTTAGGGTACACGCTGTAACTAAAGGTTAGGGTACACGCTGTAACTAAAGGTTAGGGTACTCTGTAACTAAAGGTTAGGGTATACTGTAACTAAAGGTTAGGGTACACTGTAACTAAAGGTTAGGGTACACTGTAACTAAAGGTTAGGGTACACTGTAACTAAAGGTTAGGGTACACTGTAACTAAAGGTTAGGGTTAGGGTACACTGTAACTAAAGGTTAAGGTTAGGGTACTCTGTAACTAAAGGTTAGGGTACACTGTAACTAAAGGTTAGGGTACTCTCTGTAACTAAAGGTTAAGGTTAGGGTACACTCTGTAACTAAAGGTTAGGGTACACTGTAACTAAAGGTTAGGGTACTCTGTAACTAAAGGTTAGGGTACACTGTAACTAAAGGTTAGGGTACACTGTAACTAAAGGTTAGGGTACTCTCTGTAACTAAAGGTTAAGGTTAGGGTACTCTCTGTAACTAAAGGTTAAGGTTAGGGTACTCTCTGTAACTAAAGGTTAAGGTTAGGGTACTCTGTAACTAAAGGTTAGGGTACTCTGTGACTAAAGGTTAAGGTTAGGGTACTCTGTAACTAAAGGTTAAGGTTAGGGTATACTGTAACTAAAGGTTAGGGTACACTGTAACTAAAGGTTAGGGTACACTGTAACTAAAGGTTAGGGTACACTGTAACTAAAGGTTAGGGTACACTGTAACTAAAGGTTAGGGTACTCTGTAACTAAAGGTTAAGGTTAGGGTACTCTGTAACTAAAGGTTAGGGTTAGGGTACTCTCTGTAACTAAAGGTTAAGGTTAGGGTACACTGTAACTAAAGGTTAGGGTACTCTGTAACTAAAGGTTAGGGTACACTGTAACTAAAGGTTAGGGTTAGGGTACTCTCTGTAACTAAAGGTTAGGGTACACTGTAACTAAAGGTTAAGGTTAGGGTACTCTGTAACTAAAGGTTAGGGTTAGGGTACTCTGTAACTAAAGGTTAAGGTTAGGGTACTCTGTAACTAAAGGTTAAGGTTAGGGTACTCTGTAACTAAAGGTTAAGGTTAGGGTATACTGTAACTAAAGGTTAGGGTACACTGTAACTAAAGGTTAGGGTACACGCTGTAACTAAAGGTTAGGGTACTCTGTAACTAAAGGTTAAGGTTAGGGTACACTGTAACTAAAGGTTAGGGTACTCTGTGACTAAAGGTTAAGGTTAGGGTACTCTGTAACTAAAGGTTAAGGTTAGGGTATACTGTAACTAAAGGTTAGGGTACACTGTAACTAAAGGTTAGGGTACACTGTAACTAAAGGTTAGGGTACACTGTAACTAAAGGTTAGGGTACACTGTAACTAAAGGTTTGGGTACTCTGTAACTAAAGGTTAAGGTTAGGGTACTCTGTAACTAAAGGTTAGGGTTAGGGTACTCTCTGTAACTAAAGGTTAAGGTTAGGGTACACGCTGTAACTAAAGGTTAGGGTACTCTGTAACTAAAGGTTAGGGTACACTGTAACTAAAGGTTAGGGTTAGGGTACTCTCTGTAACTAAAGGTTAGGGTACACTGTAACTAAAGGTTAAGGTTAGGGTACTCTGTAACTAAAGGTTAGGGTTAGGGTACTCTGTAACTAAAGGTTAAGGTTAGGGTACTCTGTAACTAAAGGTTAAGGTTAGGGTACTCTGTAACTAAAGGTTAAGGTTAGGGTATACTGTAACTAAAGGTTAGGGTACACTGTAACTAAAGGTTAGGGTACACTGTAACTAAAGGTTAGGGTACACTGTAACTAAAGGTTAGGGTACACTGTAACTAAAGGTTAAGGTTAGGGTACACTCTGTAACTAAAGGTTAGGGTACACTGTAACTAAAGGTTAAGGTTAGGGTACACGCTGTAACTAAAGGTTAGGGTTAGGGTACACTCTGTAACTAAAGGTTAGGGTACACTGTAACTAAAGGTTAGGGTTAGGGTACACTCTGTAACTAAAGGTTAGGGTACACTGTAACTAAAGGTTAGGGTTAGGGTACTCTGTAACTAAAGGTTAGGGTATACTGTAACTAAAGGTTAGGGTACACTGTAACTAAAGGTTAGGGTACACTGTAACTAAAGGTTAGGGTACACTGTAACTAAAGGTTAGGGTACACTGTAACTAAAGGTTAGGGTACACTGTAACTAAAGGTTAAGGTTAGGGTACTCTGTAACTAAAGGTTAGGGTACACTGTAACTAAAGGTTAGGGTTAGGGTACTCTCTGTAACTAAAGGTTAAGGTTAGGGTACTCTGTAACTAAAGGTTAGGGTTAGGGTACACTGTAACTAAAGGTTAGGGTACACTGTAACTAAAGGTTAGGGTTAGGGTACACTGTAACTAAAGGTTAGGGTACACTCTGTAACTAAAGGTTAGGGTTAGGGTACACTGTAACTAAAGGTTAAGGTTAGAGTACACTGTAACTAAAGGTTAAGGTTAGGGTACACTCTGTAACTAAAGGTTAGGGTACACTGTAACTAAAGGTTAGGGTACACTGTAACTAAAGGTTAGGGTTAGGGTACTCTCTGTAACTAAAGGTTAGGGTACGTTCTGTAACTAAAGGTTAGGGTTAGGGTACACTGTAACTAAAGGTTAAGGTTAGGGTACACTGTAACTAAAGGTTAGGGTACACGGTAACTAAAGGTTAGGGTACTCTGTGACTAAAGGTTAAGGTACTCTGTAACTAAAGGTTAAGGTTAGGGTACTCTGTAACTAAAGGTTAGGGTACGTTCTGTAACTAAAGGTTAGGGTTAGGGTACACTGTAACTAAAGGTTAGGGTTAGGGTACTCTCTGTAACTAAAGGTTAGGGTACTCTCTGTAACTAAAGGTTAGGGTTAGGGTACACTGTAACTAAAGGTTAGGGTTAGGGTACACTGTAACTAAAGGTTAAGGTTAGGGTACTCTCTGTAACTAAAGGTTAGGGTACGTTCTGTAACTAAAGGTTAGGGTTAGGGTACACTGTAACTAAAGGTTAGGGTTAGGGTACACTGTAACTAAAGGTTAAGGTTAGGGTACACTCTGTGACTAAAGGTTAGGGTTAGGGTACACTGTAACTAAAGGTTAGGGTACACGGTAACTAAAGGTTAGGGTACACTCTGTGACTAAAGGTTAAGGTACTCTGTAACTAAAGGTTAAGGTTAGGGTACTCTGTAACTAAAGGTTAGGGTTAGGGTACACTGTAACTAAAGGTTAGGGTTAGGGTACACTGTAACTAAAGGTTAGGGTACACGGTAACTAAAGGTTAGGGTACACTCTGTGACTAAAGGTTAAGGTACTCTGTAACTAAAGGTTAAGGTTAGGGTACTCTGTAACTAAAGGTTAGGGTACACTGTAACTAAAGGTTAGGGTACACTGTAACTAAAGGTTAGGGTTAGGGTACACTGTAACTAAAGGTTAAGGTTAGGGTACACTGTAACTAAAGGTTAGGGTTAGGGTACACTCTGTAACTAAAGGTTAGGGTTAGGGTACACTGTAACTAAAGGTTAAGGTACACTGTAACTAAAGGTTAAGGTTAGGGTACACTGTAACTAAAGGTTAGGGTTAGGGTACTCTCTGTAACTAAAGGTTAGGGTTAGGGTACTCTCTGTAACTAAAGGTTAGGGTACGTTCTGTAACTAAAGGTTAGGGTTAGGGTACACTGTAACTAAAGGTTAGGGTTAGGGTACACTGTAACTAAAGGTTAGGGTTAGGGTACACTGTAACTAAAGGTTAAGGTTAGGGTACACTCTGTGACTAAAGGTTAGGGTTAGGGTACACTGTAACTAAAGGTTAGGGTACACGGTAACTAAAGGTTAGGGTACACTCTGTGACTAAAGGTTAAGGTACTCTGTAACTAAAGGTTAAGGTTAGGGTACTCTGTAACTAAAGGTTAGGGTTAGGGTACACTGTAACTAAAGGTTAGGGTTAGGGTACACTCTGTAACTAAAGGTTAGGGTTAGGGTACTCTGTAACTAAAGGTTAGGGTTAGGGTACACTGTAACTAAAGGTTAGGGTACACTGTAACTAAAGGTTAGGGTTAGGGTACACTGTAACTAAAGGTTAGGGTTAGGGTACACTGTAACTAAAGGTTAGGGTTAGGGTACACTGTAACTAAAGGTTAGGGTACTCTGTAACTAAAGGTTAGGGTACACTGTAACTAAAGGTTAGGGTTAGGGTACTCTCTGTAACTAAAGGTTAGGGTTAGGGTACACTGTGTAACTAAAGGTTAAGGTTAGGGTACACTGTAACTAAAGGTTAGGGTACACTCTGTAACTAAAGGTTAGGGTACACTCTGTGACTAAAGGTTAAGGTTAGGGTACTCTGTAACTAAAGGTTAGGGTTAGGGTACACTGTAACTAAAGGTTAGGGTTAGGGTACACTGTAACTAAAGGTTAGGGTACACTGTAACTAAAGGTTAGGGTTAGGGTACACTGTAACTAAAGGTTAGGGTTAGGGTACACTGTAACTAAAGGTTAGGGTTAGGGTACACTCTGTGACTAAAGGTTAAGGTTAGGGTACACTCTGTAACTAAAGGTTAGGGTACACTCTGTAACTAAAGGTTAGGGTTAGGGTACTCTCTGTAACTAAAGGTTAGGGTACACTGTGTAACTAAAGGTTAGGGTTAGGGTACACTGTAACTAAAGGTTAGGGTTAGGGTACACTGTGTAACTAAAGGTTAGGGTTAGGGTACACTGTGTAACTAAAGGTTAGGGTACACTCTGTGACTAAAGGTTAGGGTTAGGGTACACTGTGTAACTAAAGGTTAGGGTTAGGGTACACTGTGTAACTAAAGGTTAGGGTACACTCTGTGACTAAAGGTTAGGGTTAGGGTACACTGTGTAACTAAAGGTTAGGGTACACTCTGTGACTAAAGGTTAGGGTACGTTCTGTAACTAAAGGTTAGGGTTTGGGTACACTCTGTAACTAAAGGTTAGGGTACGTTCTGTGACTAAAGGTTAGGGTTAGGGTACACTGTAACTAAAGGTTAAGGTGCACTGTAACTAAAGGTTAGGGTTAGGGTACACTGTAACTAAAGGTTAAGATTAGGGTACACTGTAACTAAAGGTTAGGGTACACTGTAACTAAAGGTTAGGGTGCACTGTAACTAAAGGTTAAGGTTAGGGTACACTGTAACTAAAGGTTAGGGTACACTGTAACTAAAGGTTAGGGTTAGGGTATACTGTAACTAAAGGTTAAGGTTAGGGTACACTGTAACTAAAGGTTAGGGTACACTGTAACTAAAGGTTAGGGTGCACTGTAACTAAAGGTTAGGGTTAGGGTACACTGTAACTAAAGGTTAGGGTTAGGGTGCACTGTAACTAAAGGTTAGGGTACTCTGTAACTAAAGGTTAGGGTTAGGGTACACTGTAATTAAAGGTTAGGGTACACTGTAACTAAAGGTTAGGGTTAGGGTACACTGTAACTAAAGGTTAGGGTGCACTGTAACTAAAGGTTAGGGTACACTGTAACTAAAGGTTAGGGTACACTGTAACTAAAGGTTAAGGTGCACTGTAACTAAAGGTTAGGGTACACTGTAACTAAAGGTTAGGGTGCACTGTAACTAAAGGTTAGGGTACACTGTAACTAAAGGTTAGGGTTAGGGTACTCTCTGTAACTAAAGGTTAGGGTACTCTCTGTAACTAAAGGTTAGGGTACTCTCTGTAACTAAAGGTTAGGGTTAGGGTACTCTGTAACTAAAGGTTAAGGTTAGGGTACACTGTAACTAAAGGTTAGGGTACTCTCTGTAACTAAAGGTTAGGGTACACTGTAACTAAAGGTTAAGGTGCACTGTAACTAAAGGTTAGGGTACACTGTAACTAAAGGTTAGGGTACACTGTAACTAAAGGTTAGGGTGCACTGTAACTAAAGGTTAGGGTACACTGTAACTAAAGGTTAGGGTTAGGGTACACTGTAACTAAAGGTTAGGGTGCACTGTAACTAAAGGTTAGGGTACACTGTAACTAAAGGTTAGGGTACACTGTAACTAAAGGTTAGGGTGCACTGTAACTAAAGGTTAGGGTACACTGTAACTAAATGTTAGGGTTAGGGTACACTGTAACTAAAGGTTAGGGTGCACTGTAACTAAAGGTTAGGGTACACTGTAACTAAAGGTTAGGGTACACTGTAACTAAAGGTTAGGGTACACTGTAACTAAAGGTTAGGGTACACTGTAACTAAAGGTTAAGGTGCACTGTAACTAAAGGTTAGGGTACACTGTAACTAAAGGTTAGGGTACACTGTAACTAAAGGTTAAGGTGCACTGTAACTAAAGGTTAGGGTTAGGGTACACTGTAACTAAAGGTTAGGGTACACTGTAACTAAAGGTTAGGGTACACTGTAACTAAAGGTTAGGGTTAGGGTACTCTCTGTAACTAAAGGTTAGGGTTAGGGTACTCTCTGTAACTAAAGGTTAAGGTTAGGGTACACTCTGTAACTAAAGGTTAGGGTACTCTGTAACTAAAGGTTAAGGTGCACTGTAACTAAAGGTTAAGGTTAGGGTACTCTCTGTAACTAAAGGTTAGGGTGCACTGTAACTAAAGGTTAGGGTACTCTGTAACTAAAGGTTAGGGTGCACTGTAACTAAAGGTTAAGGTTAGGGTACTCTCTGTAACTAAAGGTTAGGGTACTCTCTGTAACTAAAGGTTAAGGTTAGGGTACTCTGTAACTAAAGGTTAGGGTACACTGTAACTAAAGGTTAGGGTTAGGGTACTCTCTGTAACTAAAGGTTAAGGTTAGGGTACACTGTAACTAAAGGTTAAGGTTAGGGTACACTCTGTAACTAAAGGTTAGGGTACACTGTAACTAAAGGTTAGGGTTAGGGTACTCTCTGTAACTAAAGGTTAAGGTTAGGGTACTCTGTAACTAAAGGTTAAGGTGCACTGTAACTAAAGGTTAGGGTTAGGGTACACTCTGTGACTAAAGGTTAGGGTACTCTCTGTAACTAAAGGTTAGGGTACACTGTAACTAAAGGTTAAGGTTAGGGTACACTCTGTAACTAAAGGTTAGGGTACACTGTAACTAAAGGTTAAGGTGCACTGTAACTAAAGGTTAGGGTACACTGTAACTAAAGGTTAGGGTACACTCTGTGACTAAAGGTTAGGGTTAGGGTACACTCTGTAACTAAAGGTTAGGGTACACTGTAACTAAAGGTTAGGGTACACTCTGTGACTAAAGGTTAGGGTTAGGGTACACTCTGTAACTAAAGGTTAGGGTACACTCTGTGACTAAAGGTTAGGGTTAGGGTACACTGTAACTAAAGGTTAAGGTGCACTGTAACTAAAGGTTAGGGTACACTGTAACTAAAGGTTAGGGTACACTCTGTGACTAAAGGTTAGGGTTAGGGTACACTCTGTAACTAAAGGTTAGGGTACACTGTAACTAAAGGTTAGGGTACACTCTGTGACTAAAGGTTAGGGTTAGGGTACACTCTGTAACTAAAGGTTAGGGTACACTCTGTGACTAAAGGTTAGGGTTAGGGTACACTCTGTAACTAAAGGTTAGGGTACGTTCTGTGACTAAAGGTTAGGGTACACTCTGTGACTAAAGGTTAGGGTACGTTCTGTAACTAAAGGTTAGGGTTAGGGTACACTCTGTAACTAAAGGTTAGGGTACGTTCTGTGACTAAAGGTTAGGGTACACTCTGTAACTAAAGGTTAGGGTACTCTCTGTAACTAAAGGTTAGGGTACACTGTAACTAAAGGTTAGGGTTAGGGTACACGGTAACTAAAGGTTAGGGTACACGGTAACTAAAGGTTAGGGTACACGGTAACTAAAGGTTAGGGTACACGGTAACTAAAGGTTAGGGTTAGGGTACCCTATGTAACTAAAGGTTAAGGTAAGGAGTAGATAGAATGAGGCTCAGGGTAGTGTACCTGTGACTGGATGATGGCAGCATGATTACCGTTGAAGGGGGTTAGGGTTAGGGTTAGGGTTAGGGTTAAGGAGTAGATAGAATGAGGCTCATGGTAGTGTACCTGTGACTGGATGATGGCAGCATGACTACCGTTGAAGGGGGTTAGGGTTAGGGTTAGGGTTAAGGAGTAGATAGAATGAGGCTCAGGGTAGTGTACCTGTGACTGGATGATGGCAGCATGACTACCGTTGAAGGGGGTTAGGGTTAGGGTTAGGGTTAAGGAGTAGATAGAATGAGGCTCAGGGTAGTGTACCTGTGACTGGATGATGGCAGCATGACTACCGTTGAAGGGGGTTAGGGTTAGGGTTAGGGTTAGGGTAAGGAGTAGATAGAATGAGGCTCAGGGTAGTGTACCTGTGACTGGATGATGGCAGCATGACTACCGTTGAAGGGGGTTAGGGTTAGGGTTAGGGTTAGGGTTAAGGAGTAGATAGAATGAGGCTCAGGGTAGTGTACCTGTGACTGGATGATGGCACCATGACTACCGTTGAAGGGGGTTAGGGTTAGGGTAAGGAGTGGTGTACCTGTGACTGGATGATGGCAGCATGACTACCGTTGAAGGGGGTTAGGGTTAGGGTAAGGAGTAGTGTACCTGTGACTGGATGATGGCAGCATGACTACCGTTGAAGGGGGTTAGGGTTAGGGTAAGGAGTAGATAGAATGAGGCTCAGGGTAGTGTACCTGTGACTGGATGATGGCAGCATGACTACCGTTGAAGGGGGTTAGGGTTAGGGTAAGGAGTAGTGTACCTGTGACTGGATGATGGCAGCATGACTACCGTTGAAGGGGGTTAGGGTTAGGGTAAGGAGTAGTGTACCTGTGACTGGATGATGGCAGCATGACTACCGTTGAAGGGGGTTAGGGTTAGGGTTAGGGTTAGGGTTAGGGTTAGGGTTAAGGAGTAGATAGAATGAGGCTCAGGGTAGTGTACCTGTGACTGGATGATGGCAGCATGACTACCGTTGAAGGGGGTTAGGGTTAGGGTAAGGAGTAGTGTACCTGTGACTGGATGATGGCAGCATGACTACCGTTGAAGGGGGTTAGGGTTAGGGTAAGGAGTAGTGTACCTGTGACTGGATGATGGCAGCATGACTACCGTTGAAGGGGGTTAGGGTTAGGGTTAGGGTTAGAGTTAAGGAGTAGATAGAATGAGGCTCAGGGTAGTGTACCTGTGACTGGATGATGGCAGCATGACTACCGTTGAAGGGGGTTAGGGTTAGGGTAAGGAGTAGTGTACCTGTGACTGGATGATGGCAGCATGACTACCGTTGAAGGGGGTTAGGGTTAGGGTTAGGGTTAGGGTTAGGGTTAGGGTTAGGGTTAGGGTTAGGGTTAAGGAGTAGATAGAATGAGGCTCAGGGTAGTGTACCTGTGACTGGATGATGGCAGCATGACTACCGTTGAAGGGGGTTAGGGTTAGGGTAAGGAGTAGTGTACCTGTGACTGGATGATGGCAGCATGACTACCGTTGAAGGGGGTTAGGGTTAGGGTTAGGGTTAGGGTTAGGGTTAAGGAGTAGATAGAATGAGGCTCAGGGTAGTGTACCTGTGACTGGATGATGGCAGCATGACTACCATTGAAGGGGGTTAGGGTTAGGGTTAGGGTTAGGGTTAAGGAGTAGATAGAATGAGGCTCAGGGTAGTGTACCTGTGACTGGATGATGGCACCATGACTACCGTTGAAGGGGGTTAGGGTTAGGGTTAGGGTTAGGGTTAAGGAGTAGATAGAATGAGGCTCAGGGTAGTGTACCTGTGACTGGATGATGGCAGCATGACTACCGTTGAAGGGGGTTAGGGTTAGGGTTAGGGTTAGGGGTAAGGAGTAGATAGAATGAGGCTCAGGGTAGTGTACCTGTGACTGGATGATGGCAGCATGACTACCGTTGAAGGGGGTTAGGGTTAGGGTTAGGGTTAAGGAGTAGATAGAATGAGGCTCAGGGTAGTGTACCTGTGACTGGATGATGGCAGCATGACTACCGTTGAAGGGGGTTAGGGTTAGGGTTAGGGTTAAGGAGTAGATAGAATGAGGCTCAGGGTAGTGTACCTGTGACTGGATGATGGCAGCATGACTACCGTTGAAGGGGGTTAGGGTTAGGGTTAGGGTTAGGGTAAGGAGTAGATAGAATGAGGCTCAGGGTAGTGTACCTGTGACTGGATGATGGCAGCATGACTACCGTTGAAGGGGGTTAGGGTTAGGGTAAGGAGTAGTGTACCTGTTACTGGATGATGGCAGCATGACTACCGTTGAAGGGGGTTAGGGTTAGGGTAAGGAGTAGATAGAATGAGGCTCAGGGTAGTGTACCTGTGACTGGATGATGGCAGCATGACTACCGTTGAAGGGGGTTAGGGTTAGGGTAAGGAGTAGTGTACCTGTGACTGGATGATGGCAGCATGACTACCGTTGAAGGGGGTTAGGGTTAGGGTAAGGAGTAGTGTACCTGTGACTGGATGATGGCAGCATGACTACCGTTGAAGGGGGTTAGGGTTAGGGTTAGGGTTAGGGTTAAGGAGTAGATAGAATGAGGCTCAGGGTAGTGTACCTGTGACTGGATGATGGCAGCATGACTACCGTTGAAGGGGGTTAGGGTTAGGGTAAGGAGTAGTGTACCTGTGACTGGATGATGGCAGCATGACTACCGTTGAAGGGGGTTAGGGTTAGGGTAAGGAGTAGTGTACCTGTGACTGGATGATGGCATTATGACTACCGTTGAAGGGGGTTAGGGTTAGGGTTAGGGTTAGGGTTAAGGAGTAGATAGAATGAGGCTCAGGGTAGTGTACCTGTGACTGGATGATGGCAGCATGACTACCGTTGAAGGGGGTTAGGGTTAGGGTAAGGAGTAGTGTACCTGTGACTGGATGATGGCAGCATGACTACCGTTGAAGGGGGTTAGGGTTAGGGTTAGGGTTAGGGTTAAGGAGTAGATAGAATGAGGCTCAGGGTAGTGTACCTGTGACTGGATGATGGCAGCATGACTACCGTTGAAGGGGGTTAGGGTTAGGGTTAGGGTTAGGGTTAAGGAGTAGATAGAATGAGGCTCAGGGTAGTGTACCTGTGACTGGATGATGGCACCATGACTACCGTTGAAGGGGGTTAGGGTTAGGGTTAGGGTTAGGGTTAAGGAGTAGATAGAATGAGGCTCAGGGTAGTGTACCTGTGACTGGATGATGGCAGCATGACTACCGTTGAAGGGGGTTAGGGTTAGGGTTAGGGTTAGGGTTAGGGTTAAGGAGTAGATAGAATGAGGCTCAGGGTAGTGTACCTGTGACTGGATGATGGCAGCATGACTACCGTTGAAGGGGGTTAGGGTTAGGGTTAGGGTTAGGGTTAAGGAGTAGATAGAATGAGGCTCAGGGTAGTGTACCTGTGACTGGATGATGGCAGCATGACTACCGTTGAAGGGGGTTAGGGTTAGGGTTAGGGTTAGGGTTAAGGAGTAGATAGAATGAGGCTCAGGGTAGTGTACCTGTGACTGGATGATGGCAGCATGACTACCGTTGAAGGGGGTTAGGGTTAGGGTTAGGGTTAGGGTTAAGGAGTAGATAGAATGAGGCTCAGGGTAGTGTACCTGTGACTGGATGATGGCACCATGACTACCGTTGAAGGGGGTTAGGGTTAGGGTAAGGAGTAGTGTACCTGTGACTGGATGATGGCACCATGACTACCGTTGAAGGGGGACTTGCGGTCCTTGTCCCTGCGGTGACGGCTGCTGCGCTTACTGCGCTGGAGTTGCTGACGCAATTTAGCAATCTGGAGGAGAGAAGAGTTACTGGGTTAGGATTAGGTGTATATAGATAGGATGTTGTTATCTAAGCAAGGAGATGTGGAGAGTTGTCACTATGTTGTCACTATGTTGTTATCATGTGGAGTGTGTCACTATGTTGTCACTATGTTGTTATTATGTGGAGTGTGTCACTATGTTGTCACTATGTTGTCACTATGTTGTCACTATGTTGTCACTATGTTGTTATTATGTGGACTGTGTCACTATGTTGTCACTATGTTGTCACTATGTTGTCACTATGTTGTTATTATGTGGAGTGTGTCACTATGTTGTCACTATGTTGTTATTATGTGGAGTGTGTCACTATGTTGTCACTATGTTGTTATTATGTGGAGTGTGTCACTATGTTGTCACTATGTTGTCACTATGTTGTCACTATGTTGTTATTATGTGGAGTGTATCACTATGTTGTCACTATGTTGTCACTATGTTGTTATTATGTGGAGTGTGTCACTATGTTGTCACTATGTTGTTATTATGTGGAGTGTGTCACTATGTTGTCACTATGTTGTTATTATGTGGAGTGTGTCACTATGTTGTCACTATGTTGTTATTATGTGGAGTGTGTCACTATGTTGTCACTATGTTGTCACTATGTTGTTATTATGTGGAGTGTGTCACTATGTTGTCACTATGTTGTCACTATGTTGTCACTATGTTGTTATCATGTGGAGTGTGTCACTATGTTGTCACTATGTTGTTATCATGTGGAGTGTGTCACTATGTTGTCACTATGTTGTCACTATGTTGTCACTATGTTGTTATTATGTGGAGTGTGTCACTATGTTGTCACTATGTTGTCACTATGTTGTCACTATGTTGTTATTATGTGGAGTGTATCACTATGTTGTCACTATGTTGTTATTATGTGGAGTGTATCACTATGTTGTCACTATGTTGTCACTATGTTGTCACTATGTTGTTATTATGTGGAGTGTGTCACTATGTTGTCACTATGTTGTTATTATGTGGAGTGTGTCACTATGTTGTCACTATGTTGTCACTATGTTGTCACTATGTTGTTATTATGTGGAGTGTATCACTATGTTGTCACTATGTTGTCACTATGTTGTCACTATGTTGTTATTATGTGGAGTGTGTCACTATGTTGTCACTATGTTGTCACTATGTTGTCACTATGTTGTTATTATGTGGAGTGTGTCACTATGTTGTCACTATGTTGTCACTATGTTGTCACTATGTTGTCACTATGTTGTCACTATGTTGTTATTATGTGGAGTGTGTCACTATGTTGTCACTATGTTGTCACTATGTTGTTATTATGTGGAGTGTGTCACTATGTTGTCACTATGTTGTCACTATGTTGTCACTATGTTGTTATTATGTGGAGTGTGTCACTATGTTGTCACTATGTTGTCACTATGTTGTTATCATGTGGAGTGTGTCACTATGTTGTCACTATGTTGTTATTATGTGGAGTGTGTCACTATGTTGTCACTATGTTGTCACTATGTTGTCACTATGTTGTCACTATGTTGTTATTATGTGGAGTGTGTCACTATGTTGTCACTATGTTGTCACTATGTTGTTATTATGTGGAGTGTGTCACTATGTTGTCACTATGTTGTCACTATGTTGTCACTATGTTGTCACTATGTTGTTATTATGTGGAGTGTGTCACTATGTTGTCACTATGTTGTTATTATGTGGAGTGTGTCACTATGTTATCACTATGTTGTCACTATGTTGTCACTATGTTGTCACTATGTTGTCACTATGTTGTCACTATGTTGTTATTATGTGGAGTGTGTCACTATGTTGTCACTATGTTGTTATTATGTGGAGTGTGTCACTATGTTGTCACTATGTTGTCACTATGTTGTCACTATGTTGTCACTATGTTGTTATTATGTGGAGTGTGTCACTATGTTGTCACTATGTTGTCACTATGTTGTCACTATGTTGTTATTATGTGGAGTGTGTCACTATGTTGTCACTATGTTGTCACTATGTTGTCACTATGTTGTTATTATGTGGAGTGTGTCACTATGTTGTCACTATGTTGTAACTATGTTGTTATTATGTGGAGTGTGTCACTATGTTGTTATTATGTGGAGTGTGTCACTATGTTGTTATTATGTGGAGTGTGTCACTATGTTATCACTATGTTATCACTATGTTGTCACTATGTTGTCACTATGTTGTCACTATGTTGTCACTATGTTGTTATCATGTGGAGTGTGTCACTATGTTGTCACTATGTTGTTATTATGTGGAGTGTGTCACTATGTTATCACTATGTTGTCACTATGTTATCACTATGTTGTCACTATGTTGTCACTATGTTGTCACTATGTTGTCACTATGTTGTTATTATGTGGAGTGTATCACTATGTTGTCACTATGTTGTCACTATGTTGTCACTATGTTGTCACTATGTTGTTATTATGTGGAGTGTGTCACTATGTTGTTATTATGTGGAGTGTGTCACTATGTTATCACTATGTTGTCACTATGTTATCACTATGTTGTCACTATGTTGTCACTATGTTGTCACTATGTTGTAACTATGTTGTTATTATGTGGAGTGTGTCACTATGTTGTCACTATGTTGTCACTATGTTGTCACTATGTTGTCACTATGTTGTTATTATGTGGAGTGTGTCACTATGTTGTCACTATGTTGTCACTATGTTGTCACTATGTTGTTATTATGTGGAGTGTGTCACTATGTTGT
>CM062494.1:144427478-144507478 GCA_031479575.1 Coregonus ussuriensis | reverse complement strand
CTGTCTCCTCTACCCCCCTGTCTCTACCCCCGTCTCCTCTACCCCCCCTGTCTCCTCTTCCCCTGTCTCCTCTACCCCCCTGTCTCCTCTACCCCCCTGTCTCCTCTACCCCCCTGTCTCCTCTACCCCCCTGTCTCCTCTACCCCCTGTCTCCTCTACTCCCCTGTCTCCTCTACCCCCCTGTCTCCTCTACCCCCCTGTCTCCTCTATCCCCTGTCTCCTCTACCCCCCTGTCTCCTCTCCCCCTGTCCCCTCTACCCCCCTGTCTCCTCTCCCCCCCGTCTCCTCTACCCCCCTGTCTCTACCCCCCTGTCTCCTCTACCCCCCTGTCTCCTCTACCCCCTGTCTCCTCTACCCCCCCCTCTACCCCCCTGTCTCCTCTACCCCCTGTCTCCTCTACCCCCCTGTCTCCTCTACCCCCCTGTCTCTACCCCCCTGTCTCCTCTACCCCCCTGTCTCCTCTATCACCTATCTCCTCTACCCCCCTGTCTCCTCTACCCCCCTGTCTCCTCTACCCCCCTGTCTCCTCTATCCCCTGTCTCCTCTACCCCCCTGTCTCCTCTACCCCCTGTCTCCTCTACCCCCCTGTCTCCTCTACCCCCCTGTCTCCTTTATCCCCTGTCTCCTCTACCCCCCTGTCTCCTCTACCCCCTGTCTCCTCTACCCCCCTGTCTCCTCTACCCCCCTGTCTCCTCTACCCCCTGTCTCCTCTACCCCCCCTGTCTCCTCTATCACCTGTCTCCTCTACCCCCCTGTCTCCTCTACCCCCCTGTCTCCTCTACCCCCCTGTCTCCTCTCCCCCTGTCTCCTCTACCCCCCTGTCTCTACCCCCCTGTCTCCTCTACCCCCCTGTCTCCTCTACTCCCCTGTCCCCTCTACCCCCCTGTCTCCTCTCCCCCCCGTCTCCTCTACCCCCCTGTCTCTACCCCCCTGTCTCCTCTACCCCCTGTCTCCTCTACCCCCCTCTCCTCTAACCCCCTGTCTCCTCTACCCCCCTGTCTCCTCTACCCCCTGTCTCCTCTACCCCCTGTCTCCTCTACCCCCCTGTCTCCTCTACCCCCCTGTCTCTACCCCCCTGTCTCCTCTACCCCCCTGTCTCCTCTACCCCCCTGTCTCCTCTACCCCCCTGTCTCCTCTACCCCCTGTCTCCTCTACCCCCCTGTCTCCTCTACCCCCCTGTCTCCTCTACCCCCTGTCTCCTCTACCCCCCTGTCTCCTCTACCCCCCTGTCTCCTCTACCCCCTGTCTCCTCTACCCCCCTGTCTCCTCTACCCCCCTGTCTCCTCTACCCCCCTGTCTCCTCTACCCCCTGTCTCCTCTACCCCCTGTCTCCTCTACCCCCCGTCTCCTCTACTCCCTGTCTCTACCCCCCTGTCCCCTCTACCCCCCTGTCTCCTCTACCCCCTGTCTCCTCTACCCCCTGTCTCTACCCCCCTGTCTCCTCTACCCCCCTGTCTCCTCTACCCCCTGTCTCCTCTACCCCCCTGTCTCTACCCCCCTGTCTTCTCTACCCCCTGTCTCCTCTACTCCCTGTCTCCTCTACCCCCTGTCTCCTCTACCCCCCTGTCTCCTCTACCCCCCTGTCTCCTCTACCCCCCTGTCTCCTCTACCCCCTGTCTCCTCTACCCCCCTGTCTCCTCTACCCCCCTGTCTCCTCTACCCCCCTGTCTCCTCTACCCCCTGTCTCCTCTACCCCCCTGTCTCCTCTACCCCCCTGTCTCCTCTACCCCCTGTTTCCTCTACCCCCTGTCTCCTCTACCCCCGTCTCCTCTACTCCCTGTCTCTACCCCCCTGTCCCCTCTACCCCCCTGTCTCCTCTACCCCCTGTCTCCTCTACCCCCTGTCTCTACCCCCCTGTCTCCTCTACTCCCCTGTCTCCTCTACCCCCTGTCTCCTCTACCCCCCTGTCTCTACCCCCCTGTCTCCTCTACCCCCCTGTCTCCTCTACCCCCTGTCTCCTCTACCCCCCTGTCTCCTCTACCCCCCTGTCTCCTCTATCACCCTGTCTCCTCTACCTCCTGTCTCCTCTACCCCCTGTCTCCTCTACCCCCCTGTCTCCTCTATCCCCTGTCTCCTCTACCCCCCTGTCTTCTCTACCCCCTGTCTCCTCTACTCCCCTGTCTCCTCTACCCCCCTGTCTCCTCTACCCCCCTGTCTCCTCTACTCCCCTGTCTCCTCTACCCCCCTGTCTCCTCTACCCCCCTGTCTCCTCTACCCCCCTGTCTCCTCTACCCCCTGTCTCCTCTACCCCCCTGTCTCCTCTACCCCCCTGTCTCCTCTATCACCCTGTCTCCTCTACCTCCTGTCTCCTCTACTCCCTGTCCCCTCTACTCCCTGTCCCCTCTATCCCCTGTCTCCTCTACCCCCCTGTCTCCTCTACCCCCCTGTCTCCTCTATCACCCTGTCTCCTCTACCCTCCTGTCTCCTCTACTCCCTGTCTCCTCTATCCCCCTGTCTCCTCTACCCCCCTGTCTTCTCTACCCCCTGTCTCCTCTACTCCCTGTCTCCTCTACCCCCCTGTCTCCTCTACCCCCCTGTCTCCTCTACCCCCCTGTCTCCTCTACCCCCCTGTCTCCTCTATCCCCCTGTCTCCTCTACCCCCCTGTCTTCTCTACCCCCTGTCTCCTCTACTCCCTGTCTCCTCTACCCCCCTGTCTCCTCTACCCCCCTGTCTCCTCTACCCCCCTGTCTCCTCTATCCCCTGTCTCCTCTACCCCCCCTGTCTTCCTCTACCCCCTGTCTCCTCTACTCCCTGTCTCCTCTACCCCCCTGTCTCCTCTACCCCCCTGTCTCCTCTACTCCCTGTCCCCTCTACCCCCCTGTCTCCTCTACCCCCTGTCTCCTCTACCCCCCTGTCTCCTCTACCCCCCTGTCTCCTCTACCCCCCTGTCTCCTCTACCCCCCTGTCTCCTCTACCCCCTGTCTCCTCTACCCCCTGTCTCCTCTACCTCCTGTCTCCTCTACCCCCTGTCTCCTCTACCCCCTGTCTCCTCTACCTCCTGTCTCCTCTACCCCCTGTCTCCTCTACTCCCTGTCTCCTCTATCCCCTGTCTCCTCTACCCCCCTGTCCCCTCTACCCCCCTGTCTCCTCTACCCCCCTGTCTCCTCTACCTCCTGTCTCCTCTACTCCCTGTCTCCTCTACCCCCTGTCTCCTCTACCTCCTGTCTCCTCTACCCCCTGTCTCCTCTACTCCCTGTCTCCTCTATCCCCTGTCTCCTCTACCCCCCTGTCCCCTCTACCCCCTGTCTCCTCTACCCCCCTGTCTCCTCTACCCCCTGTCTCCTCTACCCCCCTGTCTCCTCTACCCCCCTGTCCCCTCTACCCCCTGTCTCCTCTACCCCCCTGTCTCCTCTACCCCCCTGTCTCCTCTACCCCCCTGTCTCCTCTACCCCCTGTCTCCTCTACCCCCCTGTCTCCTCTACCCCCCTGTCTCCTCTACCCCCTGTCTCCTCTACCCCCCTGTCTCCTCTATCCCCCTGTCTCCTCTACCCCCCTGTCTCCTCTACCCCCTGTCTCTACCCCCCTGTCTCCTCTACCCCCCTGTCTCCTCTACCCCCTGTCTCTACCCCCCTGTCTCCTCTACCCCCCTGTCTCCTCTACTCCCCTGTCTCCTCTACCCCCCTGTCCTCTACCCCCTGTCTCCTCTACCCCCTGTCTCCTCTACCCCCCTGTCTCCTCTACCCCCCTGTCTCCTCTACCCCCCTGTCTCCTCTACCCCCCTGTCTCCTCTACCCCCCTGTCTCCTCTACCCCCTGTCCTCTACCCCCCTGTCTCCTCTACCCCCTGTCTCCTCTATCCCCTGTCTCCTCTACCCCCCTGTCTCCTCTACCCCCTACTCCTCTACCCTCCTGTCCCCTCTACTCCCTGTCTCCTCTACCCCCCCGTCTCCTCTACCCCTGTCTCCTCTACCCCCCTACTCCTCTACCCCCCTGTCTCCTCTACCCCCTGTCTCCTCTATCCCCTGTCTCCTCTACCCCCCTGTCTCCTCTACCCCCCCGTCTCCTCTACCCCCTGTCTCCTCTACCCACTGTCCCCAGATATCCCCCCCGTCCCCACTTCCCCTCTGCACCCCCTCTACCCTCCTGACCCCTCTACCCCATTTCAACTAAGAAACAAGCTGAGCCAGCTGTTATTGCCATGCTGCTCAGATTAATACTAATATGAGAGAGAGAGAGCTGGTCCAGCAGAGAAGCTATATTTGGCAGCAGAGCCCTCCCCTCCCCTCACAACCAAGCATCACTGTTGCTATGGGACTAGGGCACTTCATATTGTGTATCTGGATCCAAACACAAAGCAGATGCCAACCCTGTGCTCTCTCTCTGCAGGACCACACTATTAAACCTTAGGTAACAACATGTTACAGTAGTCATTACTATTAAGAACAAACAGCTGTGATCAAGAGAAGATACATGATAAATGTATGATCAATGCCCATGTCTGTTTATCCCACCCGCTGCCTATCGAGGCACTCAGCCCCCCATCACACAAACACGTGGTGTGAATGGACCTGTAATGCAATGTTGTTCTCTGAAGTATTCACATACCCTTATTAGCGGCCGACCGTGCATTCATTACCGGTAATATTATCCGTTTGATAATCACATCCAGTGATTGGCTCACCTGTGAAGAGGTCTTGTGATGGAGAGTACGTGACCAGCAGCGAGGCGAGAGATGAGACCTGCCGCTTCCTAGAGACGAGACTGGGGGGGGGGGATCAGAGGGAGGAACCGGGAGAGGAACCGGGAGAGGGCGACAGCGGAGCAGAGATGTCGGAGACGGAGACGACAGACACAAACAAGCAGTAATGAACAGATGGCTCGTGGATGCGCATAGAGAGGTTGCTGTGGGCGTTGCTGTAGCTCGCCTGCTGAAACGCGAGGTGTTGTTGATGATGAGATGAGGATGAGCAGTCCGTTTTGTATCATCCGATGAAAATTATTTCCGATAGCGAGGATCCACTTTGCAGATTAGTGCGAAGAATATCAGGGAAATAACAAATAACAGGGCTGGGGATGGAAGATGGTTTGCTTGCAGAGCGGAGAGAGACCGTCACATTGGATCCCGTGCGTGGCTTTGACGTAGCGAGTCACCGCGCTGCTCGTGCTGATGCTGCAGTTGCTAGGGCGCGTGGTGCAGACGATCTCCACCAACCAAGGCGCGCGTGTGCGGGGCGGTGCATAGACCTACCGTATAAAGACCAATGCGGTGGTTTCCAAGCGGACTGGGGCTGCATTTCAGATGACCTAAAACCCACCGGTCTATATGGTTTTAACAGTGAGCGAACCGATTATTTTCAGTTACAGAAATCAAAATAGACTTTGAGGCAGCTGTCAGCAACACACAATATACTGTATATAGTCCATGAGCCAGGGGTCGGCCAGGCTCACTTGGGGTGACGATGTCTCATAGTGATTGTTTTGAAGCCTGGAAGTTGGGAAATGTGTGATAGCAGTGCAGCAATGGGAGAATGTGTGTGATAACGCTTCCTGTTATCCATCCATCCCATCCATCTTTCCCACTGGGATTTTACCTTGATACATTTTAAACCAAGTTTGACCAGTGGTTCTGAAAGGTCATGAAATTACCTTTCAAATTATATATAATATAACCAACTTTGAAAGCACCAGCTACAATGAGCCTATTGTTTAAAAATCGCCCATATTGTGCCATTGACATTAGAATGTTGGAAGGTTAACCATAGAATTCCATGTAATGGGGCAGCTATGTTTTTGGATTGTAACTTCCGTGATAGAGGCACCAAATTGCGCAAACACAGCTAGAACAGGGTTTAAAAAATATTTGCAGATACAGGGCCATCACAGAATTCATGCATTAATGCGGAGTAGCACTCACCTCTGTCATCATGAAGTGCTTTGAGAGACTAGTCAAGGATCATATCACCTCTACCTTACCTGTGACCCTAGACCCACTTCAATTTGCTTACCGCCCCAATAGATCCACAGACGATGCAATCGCCATCACACTGCACACTGCCCTATCCCATCTGGACAAGAGGAATACCTATGTAAGAATGCTGTTCATTGACTATAGCTCAGCATTCAACACCATAGTACCCTCCAAGCTCATCATTAAGCTCGAAGCCCTGGGTCTGAACCCTGCCCTGTGCAACTGGGTCCTGGACTTCCTGACGGGCCGCCCCCAGGTGGTGAAGGTAGGAAACAACATCTCCACTTCGCTGATCCTCAACACTGGGGCCCCATAAGGGTGCGTGCTCAGCCCCCTCCTGTACTCCCTGTTCACCCATGACTGCGTAGCCAAGCACACCTCCAACTCAATCATCAAGTTTGCAGACGACACAACAGTAGTAGGCCTGATTACCAACAATGACGAGACAGCCTACAGGGAGGAGGTGAGGGCTCTCGGAGTGTGGTGTCAGGAAAATAACCTCTCCCTCAACATCAACAAAACAAAGGAGATGATCGTGGACTTCAGGAAACAGCAGAGGGTGCACCCCCCTATCCACATCGACGGGACCACAGTGGAGAAGGTGGAAAGCTTCAAGTTCCTTGGCGTACACATCACCGACAAACTGAAATGGTTCAGCCACGCAGACAGTGTGGTGAAGAAGGCGCAACAGCATCTCTTCAACCTCAGGAAGCTGAAGAAATTCGGCTTAGCACCTAAAACCCTCACAAACTTTTACAGATGCACAATTGAGAGCATCCTGTCGGGCTGTATCACCGCCTGGTACGGCAACTGCACCGCCCGTAACCACAGGGCTCTCCAGAGGGTGGTGTGGTCTGCCCAACGCATCACTGGGGGCCAACTACCTGTCCTCCAGGATACCTACAGCACCCGATGTCACAGGAAGGCCAAAAAGATAATCAAGGAGCCACTGCCCGAGCCACTGCCTGTTCACCCCACTATCATCCAGAAGGCGAGGTCAGTACAGGTGCATCAAAGCTGGGACCGAGAGAATGAAAAACAGCTTCTATCTCAAGGCCATCAGACTGTTAAATAGCCATCACTAGCACATTAGAGGCTGCTGCTGCCTATTGAAATCACTGGCCACTTTAAGAAATGGAACACTAGTCACTTTAATAATGTTTAGATATCTTGCACTACTCATCTCATATGTATATACTGTATTCTATTCTATAATATTCTACTGTATCTTAGTCCATGCCGCTCTGTCACTGCTTGTCCATATATGTATATATTCTTAAATCCCATTCATTACTAGTTTTGTGTTTATTGGGTATAGGTTGTGAAATTGTTAGATATTACTGCACTGTCGGAGCTAGAAGCACAAGCATTTCGCTACACCCGCTATAACATCTGCTAAACACGTGTATGTGACAAATAACATTTGATTTGATTTGATTTGATGTGCTAGTTGGAACTAGGAACCTCAGAGTTAGAATTAACTGAAGTTATTTTGTAGAGCTTCTTATTTGTTGACTCTGATGCTTCCCAAGTGGGAAACTCGGGATCACTGGATATCTTTATCTATATATTTCCGGATATCTGACATTTTATTAGACATAAGGAGGAGACAGACATGCTCCAGATACGCATGTCCATAATTTCATACTGATTACAAAGGGAAACCCGGAGTACAAAGGGAAACCCGGAGTACAAAGGGAAACCCGGAGTACAAAGGGAAACCCGGAGTACAAAGGGAAACCCGGAGTACAAAGGGAAACCAAGCTACGAGCTGTCCACTGAGGCGAGCCTACCAGCTAAATACCGTCTATGCTTGCTTCGAGTCTAGCAACACTGAACCATGCATGAGAGCACCAGCTGTTCCGGATGACTGTGTGCTCATGCTCTCTGTAGCCGTTGTGAGTAAGACCTTTAAACAGGTTAACATTCACAAGGCCGCTGGGCCAGACGGATTACCAGGTCGCGTACTCAGAGCATGTGCTGACCAGCAGGCAAGTGTCTTCACTGACATTTTCAACCTCTCCCTGATGCATTCTGTAATACCTACATGTTTCAAGCAGACCACCATAGTCCCTGTGCTCAAGAACGTAGGGCTGTTGTGGTGACCGTATTACCTCCACACTGGCGGTCACGAGTCATGAAGGCAGTCAAATTCCACGTGACCATGTAGTCACGGTAACTAGGCTTCTCCAAGCTCTGATGCTGCTGCTGGTCATTAGTAGCCTACCAAACTTGCTAACTGCCTGGTACTCAGCACTCTATTGTCCCTCTAATCACTCTGACATCAATGGAAATGTAATCGAAAATCTAATCAAACACTTCATTTCTATAGGCTATGCAATGGCCTGTTTCGAGACAGGTGCATGATAATGGTCCATTCTAAATCAAAACAAATTTCACACATATATATTATTTTGTATATGTAAAGACAAGATTAAATCAAGAATAGTCTGATGGGTGACAATATTAGCCTATCACTTGTGAATGATATATTATCACTTGTGAATGATGCCCAGTGTAAGGCAAGAAACAAAGCCTTTTACATTTAAGTCATTTAGCAGACGCTCTTATCCAGAGCGACTTACAGGAGCAATTAGGGTTAAGTGCCTTGCTCAAGGGCACATCGACAGATTTTTCACCTAGTCGGCTCAGGGATTAGAACCAGAGACCTTTCGGTTACTGGCACAACGCTCTTAACCACTAAGCTACCTGCCTTTTCTGTGTGACTTTTTCTAATCATAGTCGCACACCTGATGTAGCCTAGCCCATAGGCCTATATGTTTTGATATGGTTTGTATCACAACTAAAGTGGCCAAATAACTTCTTAGAATTAAGCACATTAATCCGCTTTACAAGGGGTGTAGAGCCTAACTGGCATACATAAGCAGCGCGTGAGTTTCAAGTTTGGGGAAGATCATTTTCACCATAAAAATGCACCTTTATAATAAAAGCGTTACATTCATAATTGCATTTGCGGTAATGGTGTGTCACGATCGTCGGATATAGAGGACCAAGGCGCAGCGTGGAAGGTCCCTAGAGCCAGGGCGCAGCGTGGAAGGTCCCTAGAGCCAGGGCGCAGCGTGGAAGGTCCCTAGAGCCAGGGCGTGGCGTGGAAGGTCCCTAGAGCCAGGGCGTGACACGGTGTTTTCCCGCTAAGGGAACATTCCCGCTTATAGCCTACTACCATGTGTGCATTGCTGCGCTTACAGTGAGGGAAAAAAGTATTTGATCCCCTGCTGATTTTGTACGTTTGCCCACTGACAAAGACATGATCAGTCTATAATTTTATTGGTAGGTTTATTTGAACAGTGAGAGACAGAATAACAACAACAAAATTCAGAAAAACGTATGTCAAAAATGTTATAAATTGATTCGCATTTTAATGAGGGAAATAAGTATTTGACCCCCTCTCAATCAGAAAGATTTCTGGCTCCCAGGTGTCTTTTATACAGGTAACGAGCTGAGATTAGCAGCACACTCTTAAAAGGGAGTGCTCCTAATCTCAGTTTGTTACCTGTATAAAAGACACCTGTCCACAGAAGCAATCAATCAATCAGATTCCAAACTCTCCACCATGGCCAAGACAAAGAGCTCTCCAAGGATGTCAGGGACAAGATTGTAGACCTACACAAGGCTGGAATGGGCTGCAAGACCATCGCCAAGCAGTTTGGTGAGAAGGTGACAACAGTTGGTGCGATTATTCGCAAATGGAAGAAACACAAAAGAACTCTCAATCTCCCTCGGCCTGGGGCTCCATGCAAGATCTCACCTTGTGGAGTTGCAATGATCATGAGAACGGTGAGGAATCAGCCCAGAACTACACGGGAGGATCTTGTCAATGATCTCAAGGCAGCTGGGACCATAGTCACCAAGAAAACAATTGGTAACACACTACGCCGTGAAGGACTGAAATCCTGCAGCGCCCGCAAACTCCCCCTGCTCAAGAAAGCACATATACAGGCCCATCTGAAGTTTCCCATTGAACATCTGAATGATTCAGAGGAGAACTGGGTGAAAGTGTTGTGGTCAGATGAGACCAAAATGGAGCTCTTTGGCATCAACTCAACTCGCCGTGTTTGGAGGAGGAGGAATGCTGCCTATGACCCCAAGAACACCATCCCCACCGTCAAACATGGAGGTGGAAACATTATGCTTTGGGGGTGTTTTTCTGCTAAGGGGACAGGACAACTTCACCACATCAAAGGGACGATGGACGGGGCCATGTACCGTCAAATCTTGGGTGAGAACCTCCTTCCCTCAACCAGGGCATTGAAAATGGGTCGTGGATGGGTAATCCAGCATGACAATGACCCAAAACACACGGCCAAGGCAACAAAGGAGTGGCTCAAGAAGAAGCACATTAAGGTCCTGGAGTGGCCTAGCCAGTCTCCAGACCTTAATCCCATAGAACATCTGTGGAGGGAGCTGAAGGTTCGAGTTGCCAAACGTCAGCCTCGAAACCTTAATGACTTGGAGAAGATCTGCAAAGAGGAGTGGGACAAAATCCTTCCTGAGATGTGTGCAAACCTGGTGGCCAACTACAAGAAACGTCTGACCTCTGTGATTGCCAACAAGGGTTTTGCCACCAAGTACTAAGTCATGTTTTGCAGAGGGGTCAAATACTTATTTCCCTCATTAAAATGCAAATCAATTTATAATATTTTTGACATGCGTTTTTTTCTGGATTCTTTTGTTGTTATTCTGTCTCTCAGTATTCAAATAAACCTACCATTAAAATTATAAACTGATCATGTCTTTGTCAGTGGGCAAACGTACAAAATCAGCAGGCGATCAAATACTTTTTTTACCTCACTGTGAAGAAATAGCCTGGTAGTTTCTCAACATTTTCAGCTAAACGTTCTGATCTGTTGCGTCAGCCTCATTGCGTAAAAAAGGTTTTTTGATGCTAGTGGTTGTATTAATTTGAGATCTATCGCATCCCACAACTGTCCCAGACTATGTTTGGAAAATTTATATACACAGTTGAAGGGTTAGTTCTATTTTTGTTTCATCAGACCAGAGGACATTTCTCCAAAAAGTACGATCTTTGTCCCCATGTGCAGTTGCAAACCGTAGTCTGGCTTTTTAATGGCGGTTTTGGAGCAGTGGCTTCTTCCTTGATGAGCGGCCTTTCAGGTTATGTCTATGGCCTCCTGTAGCTCAGTCGGTAGAGCATGGCGCTTGCAACGCCAGGGTTGTGGGTTCGATTCCCACGGGGGGCCAGTATGAAAAATGTATGCACTCACTAACTGTAAATCGCTCTGGATAAGAGCGTCTGCTAAATGACGTAAATGTAAAATGTCGATATAAGACTTTTACTGTGGATATAGATACTTTTGTACCTGTTTCCTCCAGCATCTTCACAAGGTCCTTTGCTGTTGTTCTGGGATTGATTTGCACTTTTCGATCCAAAGTACGTTAATCTCTAGGAGACAGAACACGTCTCCTTCCTGAGCGGTATGACGGCTGCCTGGTCCCACGGTGTTTATACATGCGTACTATTGTTTGTATAGATGAACGTGGCACCTTCAGGTGTTTGGAAATTGCTCCCAAGGATGAACCAGACTTGTGAAGGTCTACAATTTTTTTCTGAGGTCTTGGCTGATTTCTTTTCATTTTCCCATGATGTCAAGCAAAGAGGCACTGAGTTTGAAGGTAGGCCTTGAAATACATCCACAGGTACTCCTCCAATTGACTCAAATTATGTCAATTAGCCTATCAGAAGCTTCTAAAGCAATGACATCATTTTCTGGAATTTTCCAAGCTGTTTAAAGGCACAGTCAACTTAGTATATGTAAACTTCTGACCCACTGGAATTGTGATACAGTGAATTATAAGTGAAATAATCTGTCTGTAAACAATTGTTGGAAAACTTACTTGTGTCATGCACAAAGTAGATGTCCTAACCGACTTGCCAAAACTATAGTTTGTTAACAATACATTTGTGTAGTGGTTGAAAAACTAGTTTTAATGACTCCAACCTAAGTGTATGTAAACTTCCGACATCAACTGTAGGTACTCCTAGTTATGTTTGGAGGAAAAAGGGCGAGGCTTGCAAACCGAAGAACACCATCCCAACCGTGAAGCACGGGGGTGGCAGTATCATGCTGTGGGGGTGCTTTGCTGCAGGAGGGACTGGTGCACTTCACAAAATAGATGGCATCACGAGGAAGGAAAAGTATGTGGATATATTGAAGCAACATCTCAAGACATCAGTCAGGAAGTTAAAGCTTGGTTGCAAATGGGTCCCGAGCGCCGATGACGTGGATGTCGATTAAGGGAAAGGAGAACCTAATCATCTTCTAACAGGGGAAGGGAAGGGAAAGGAGAACCTAATCATCTTCTAACAGGGGAAGGGAAGGGAAAGGAGATACCTAATCATCTTCTAACAGGGGAAGGGAAGGGAAAGGAGAACCTAATCATCTTCTAACAGGGGAAGGGAAGGGAAAGGAGATACCTAATCATCTTCTAACAGGGGAAGGGAAGGGAAAGGAGAACCTAATCATCTTCTAACAGGGGAAGGGAAGGGAAAGGAGAACCTAATCATCTTCTAACAGGGGAAGGGAAGGGAAAGGAGAACCTAATCATCTTCTAACAGGGGAAGGGAAGGGAAAGGAGATACCTAATCATCCTCTAACAGGGGAAGGGAAGGGAAAGGAGAACCTAATCATCTTCTAACAGGGGAAGGGAAGGGAAAGGAGATACCTAATCATCTTCTAACAGGGGAAGGGAAGGGAAAGGAGAACCTAATCATCTTCTAACAGGGGAAGGGAAGGGAAAGGAGATACCTAATCATCTTCTAACAGAGGAAGGGAAAGGAAAGGAGATACCTAATCATCTTCTAACAGGGGAAGGGAAGGGAAAGGAGAACCTAATCATCTTCTAACAGGGGAAGGGAAGGGAAAGGAGATACCTAATCATCTTCTAACAGGGGAAGGGAAGGAGATACCTAATCATCTTCTAACAGGGGAAGGGAAGGGAAAGGAGATACCTAATCATCTTCTAACAGGGGAAGGGAAGGGAAAGGAGAACCTAATCATCTTCTAACAGGGGAAGGGAAGGGAAAGGAGATACCTAATCATCTTCTAACAGGGGAAGGGAAGGGAAAGGAGATACCTAATCATCCTCTAACAGGGGAAGGGAAGGGAAAGGAGAACCTAATCATCTTCTAACAGGGGAAGGGAAGGAGATACCTAATCATCTTCTAACAGGGGAAGGGAAGGGAAAGGATAACCTAATCATCTTCTAACAGGGGAAGGGAAGGGAAAGGAGATACCTAATCATCTTCTAACAGGGGAAGGGAAGGGAAAGGAGAACCTAATCATCTTCTAACAGGGGAAGGGAAGGGAAAGGAGAACCTAATCATCTTCTAACAGGGGAAGGGAAGGGAAAGGAGAACCTAATCATCTTCTAACAGGGGAAGGGAAGGGAAAGGAGAACCTAATCATCTTCTAACAGGGGAAGGGAAGGGAAAGGAGATGCCTAATCATCTTCTAACAGGGGAAGGGAAGGGAAAGGAGAACCTAATCATCTTCTAACAGGGGAAGGGAAGGGAAAGGAGATACCTAATCATCCTCTAACAGGGGAAGGGAAGGGAAAGGAGAACCTAATCATCTTCTAACAGGGGAAGGGAAGGGAAAGGAGATACCTAATCATCTTCTAACAGGGGAAGGGAAGGGAAAGGAGATACCTAATCATCTTCTAACAGGGGAAGGGAAGGGAAAGGAGATACCTAATCATCTTCTAACAGGGGAAGGGAAGGGAAAGGAGAACCTAATCATCTTCTAACAGGGGAAGGGAAGGGAAAGGAGAACCTAATCATCTTCTAACAGGGGAAGGGAAGGGAAAGGAGAACCTAATCATCTTCTAACAGGGGAAGGGAAGGGAAAGGAGAACCTAATCATCTTCTAACAGGGGAAGGGAAGGGAAAGGAGAACCTAATCATCTTCTAACAGGGGAAGGGAAGGAGATACCTAATCATCTTCTAACAGGGGAAGGGAAGGGAAAGGATAACCTAATCATCTTCTAACAGGGGAAGGGAAGGGAAAGGAGATACCTAATCATCTTCTAACAGGGGAAGGGAAGGGAAAGGAGAACCTAATCATCTTCTAACAGGGGAAGGGAAGGGAAAGGAGAACCTAATCATCTTCTAACAGGGGAAGGGAAGGGAAAGGAGAACCTAATCATCTTCTAACAGGGGAAGGGAAGGGAAAGGAGAACCTAATCATCTTCTAACAGGGGAAGGGAAGGGAAAGGAGATACCTAATCATCTTCTAACAGGGGAAGGGAAGGGAAAGGAGAACCTAATCATCTTCTAACAGGGGAAGGGAAGGGAAAGGAGAACCTAATCATCTTCTAACATGGGAAGGGAAGGGAAAGGAGATACCTAATCATCCTCTAACAGGGGAAGGGAAGGGAAAGGAGATACCTAATCATCTTCTAACAGTGGAAGGGAAGGGAAAGGAGAACCTAATCATCTTCTAACAGGGGAAGGGAAGGGAAAGGAGAACCTAATCATCTTCTAACAGGGGAAGGGAAGGGAAAGGAGATACCTAATCATCTTCTAACAGGGGAAGGGAAGGGAAAGGAGATACCTAATCATCTTCTAACAGGGGAAGGGAAGGGAAAGGAGATACCTAATCATCTTCTAACAGGGGAAGGGAAGGGAAAGGAGAACCTAATCATCTTCTAACAGGGGAAGGGAAGGGAAAGGAGAACCTAATCATCTTCTAACAGGGGAAGGGAAGGGAAAGGAGATACCTAATCATCTTCTAACAGGGGAAGGGAAGGGAAAGGAGAACCTAATCATCTTCTAACAGGGGAAGGGAAGGGAAAGGAGAACCTAATCATCTTCTAACAGGGGAAGGGAAGGGAAAGGAGAACCTAATCATCTTCTAACAGGGGAAGGGAAGGGAAAGGAGAACCTAATCATCTTCTAACAGGGGAAGGGAAGGGAAAGGAGAACCTAATCATCTTCTAACAGGGGAAGGGAAGGGAAAGGAGAACCTAATCATCTTCTAACAGGGGAAGGGAAGGGAAAGGAGAACCTAATCATCTTCTAACAGGGGAAGGGAAGGGAAAGGAGATACCTAATCATCTTCTAACAGGGGAAGGGAAGGGAAAGGAGATACCTAATCATCTTCTAACAGGGGAAGGGAAGGGAAAGGAGAACCTAATCATCTTCTAACAGGGGAAGGGAAGGGAAAGGAGAACCTAATCATCTTCTAACAGGGGAAGGGAAGGGAAAGGAGAACCTAATCATCTTCTAACAGGGGAAGGGAAGGGAAAGGAGATACCTAATCATCTTCTAACAGGGGAAGGGAAGGGAAAGGAGAACCTAATCATCTTCTAACAGGGGAAGGGAAGGGAAAGGAGATACCTAATCATCTTCTAACAG
Organism: Coregonus ussuriensis; assembly: GCA_031479575.1. Taxonomy (NCBI): domain Eukaryota; kingdom Metazoa; phylum Chordata; class Actinopteri; order Salmoniformes; family Salmonidae; genus Coregonus; species Coregonus ussuriensis. Next base: position 144,492,173 of record CM062494.1, on the reverse strand, counting down.
GGGAAGGGAAGGGAAAGGAGAACCTAATCATCTTCTAACAGGGGAAGGGAAGGGAAAGGAGATACCTAATCATCTTCTAACAGGGGAAGGGAAGGGAAAGGAGATACCTAATCATCTTCTAACAGGGGAAGGGAAGGGAAAGGAGATACCTAATCATCTTCTAACAGGGGAAGGGAAGGGAAAGGAGAACCTAATCATCTTCTAACAGGGGAAGGGAAGGGAAAGGAGAACCTAATCATCTTCTAACAGGGGAAGGGAAGGGAAAGGAGATACCTAATCATCTTCTAACAGGGGAAGGGAAGGGAAAGGAGAACCTAATCATCTTCTAACAGGGGAAGGGAAGGGAAAGGAGATACCTAATCATCTTCTAACAGGGGAAGGGAAGGGAAAGGAGATACCTAATCATCTTCTAACAGGGGAAGGGAAGGGAAAGGAGAACCTAATCATCTTCTAACAGGGGAAGGGAAGGGAAAGGAGAACCTAATCATCTTCTAACAGGGGAAGGGAAGGGAAAGGAGAACCTAATCATCTTCTAACAGGGGAAGGGAAGGGAAAGGAGATACCTAATCATCTTCTAACAGGGGAAGGGAAGGGAAAGGAGATACCTAATCATCTTCTAACAGGGGAAGGGAAGGGAAAGGAGAACCTAATCATCTTCTAACAGGGGAAGGGAAGGGAAAGGAGAACCTAATCATCTTCTAACAGGGGAAGGGAAGGGAAAGGAGAACCTAATCATCTTCTAACAGGGGAAGGGAAGGGAAAGGAGATACCTAATCATCTTCTAACAGGGGAAGGGAAGGGAAAGGAGAACCTAATCATCTTCTAACAGGGGAAGGGAAGGGAAAGGAGATACCTAATCATCTTCTAACAGGGGAAGGGAAGGGAAAGGAGAACCTAATCATCTTCTAACAGGGGAAGGGAAGGGAAAGGAGAACCTAATCATCTTCTAACAGGGGAAGGGAAGGGAAAGGAGAACCTAATCATCTTCTAACAGGGGAAGGGAAGGGAAAGGAGAACCTAATCATCTTCTAACAGGGGAAGGGAAGGGAAAGGAGATACCTAATCATCTTCTAACAGGGGAAGGGAAGGGAAAGGAGAACCTAATCATCTTCTAACAGGGGAAGGGAAGGGAAAGGAGAACCTAATCATCTTCTAACAGGGGAAGGGAAGGGAAAGGAGATACCTAATCATCTTCTAACAGGGGAAGGGAAGGGAAAGGAGATACCTAATCATCTTCTAACAGTGGAAGGGAAGGGAAAGGAGAACCTAATCATCTTCTAACAGGGGAAGGGAAGGGAAAGGAGAACCTAATCATCTTCTAACAGGGGAAGGGAAGGGAAAGGAGATACCTAATCATCTTCTAACAGGGGAAGGGAAGGGAAAGGAGATACCTAATCATCTTCTAACAGGGGAAGGGAAGGGAAAGGAGATACCTAATCATCTTCTAACAGGGGAAGGGAAGGGAAAGGAGAACCTAATCATCTTCTAACAGGGGAAGGGAAGGGAAAGGAGAACCTAATCATCTTCTAACAGGGGAAGGGAAGGGAAAGGAGAACCTAATCATCTTCTAACAGGGGAAGGGAAGGGAAAGGAGATACCTAATCATCTTCTAACAGGGGAAGGGAAGGGAAAGGAGATACCTAATCATCTTCTAACAGGGGAAGGGAAGGGAAAGGAGAACCTAATCATCTTCTAACAGGGGAAGGGAAGGGAAAGGAGAACCTAATCATCTTCTAACAGGGGAAGGGAAGGGAAAGGAGAACCTAATCATCTTCTAACAGGGGAAGGGAAGGGAAAGGAGATACCTAATCATCTTCTAACAGGGGAAGGGAAGGGAAAGGAGATACCTAATCATCTTCTAACAGGGGAAGGGAAGGGAAAGGAGAACCTAATCATCTTCTAACAGGGGAAGGGAAGGGAAAGGAGAACCTAATCATCTTCTAACAGGGGAAGGGAAGGGAAAGGAGATACCTAATCATCTTCTAACAGGGGAAGGGAAGGGAAAGGAGAACCTAATCATCTTCTAACAGGGGAAGGGAAGGGAAAGGAGATACCTAATCATCTTCTAACAGGGGAAGGGAAGGGAAAGGAGATACCTAATCATCTTCTAACAGGGGAAGGGAAGGGAAAGGAGAACCTAATCATCTTCTAACAGGGGAAGGGAAGGGAAAGGAGATACCTAATCATCTTCTAACAGGGGAAGGGAAGGGAAAGGAGATACCTAATCATCTTCTAACAGGGGAAGGGAAGGGAAAGGAGAACCTAATCATCTTCTAACAGGGGAAGGGAAGGGAAAGGAGATACCTAATCATCTTCTAACAGGGGAAGGGAAGGGAAAGGAGAACCTAATCATCTTCTAACAGGGGAAGGGAAGGGAAAGGAGAACCTAATCATCTTCTAACAGGGGAAGGGAAGGGAAAGGAGATACCTAATCATCTTCTAACAGGGGAAGGGAAGGGAAAGGAGATACCTAATCATCTTCTAACAGGGGAAGGGAAGGGAAAGGAGATACCTAATCATCTTCTAACAGGGGAAGGGAAGGGAAAGGAGAACCTAATCATCTTCTAACAGGGGAAGGGAAGGGAAAGGAGAACCTAATCATCTTCTAACAGGGGAAGGGAAGGGAAAGGAGAACCTAATCATCTTCTAACAGGGGAAGGGAAGGGAAAGGAGAACCTAATCATCTTCTAACAGGGGAAGGGAAGGGAAAGGAGAACCTAATCATCTTCTAACAGGGGACGGGAAGGGAAAGGAGATACCTAATCATCTTCTAACAGGGGACGGGAAGGGAAAGGAGAATCATCTTCTAACAGGGGAAGGGAAGGGAAAGGAGAACCCAATCATCTTCTAACAGGGGAAGGGAAGGGAAAGGAGAACCTAATCATCTTCTAACAGGGGAAGGGAAGGGAAAGGAGATACCTAATCATCTTCTAACAGGGGAAGGGAAGGGAAAGGAGAACCTAATCATCTTCTAACAGGGGAAGGGAAGGGAAAGGAGAACCTAATCATCTTCTAACAGGGGAAGGGAAGGGAAAGGAGATACCTAATCATCTTCTAACAGGGGAAGGGAAGGGAAAGGAGATACCTAATCATCTTCTAACAGGGGAAGGGAAGGGAAAGGAGATACCTAATCATCTTCTAACAGGGGAAGGGAAGGGAAAGGAGAACCTAATCATCTTCTAACAGGGGAAGGGAAGGGAAAGGAGATACCTAATCATCTTCTAACAGGGGAAGGGAAGGGAAAGGAGATACCTAATCATCTTCTAACAGGGGAAGGGAAGGGAAAGGAGAACCTAATCATCTTCTAACAGGGGAAGGGAAGGGAAAGGAGATACCTAATCATCTTCTAACAGGGGAAGGGAAGGGAAAGGAGAACCTAATCATCTTCTAACAGGGGAAGGGAAGGGAAAGGAGATACCTAATCATCTTCTAACAGGGGAAGGGAAGGGAAAGGAGATACCTAATCATCTTCTAACAGGGGAAGGGAAGGGAAAGGAGAACCTAATCATCTTCTAACAGGGGAAGGGAAGGGAAAGGAGATACCTAATCATCTTCTAACAGGGGAAGGGAAGGGAAAGGAGAACCTAATCATCTTCTAACAGGGGAAGGGAAGGGAAAGGAGATACCTAATCATCTTCTAACAGGGGAAGGGAAGGGAAAGGAGAACCTAATCATCTTCTAACAGGGGAAGGGAAGGGAAAGGAGATACCTAATCATCTTCTAACAGGGGAAGGGAAGGGAAAGGAGAACCTAATCATCTTCTAACAGGGGAAGGGAAGGGAAAGGAGAACCTAATCATCTTCTAACAGGGGAAGGGAAGGGAAAGGAGAACCTAATCATCTTCTAACAGGGGAAGGGAAGGGAAAGGAGATACCTAATCATCTTCTAACAGGGGAAGGGAAGGGAAAGGAGATACCTAATCATCTTCTAACAGGGGAAGGGAAGGGAAAGGAGATACCTAATCATCTTCTAACAGGGGAAGGGAAGGGAAAGGAGAACCTAATCATCTTCTAACAGGGGAAGGGAAGGGAAAGGAGAACCTAATCATCTTCTAACAGGGGAAGGGAAGGGAAAGGAGATACCTAATCATCTTCTAACAGGGGAAGGGAAGGGAAAGGAGAACCTAATCATCTTCTAACAGGGGAAGGGAAGGGAAAGGAGAACCTAATCATCTTCTAACAGGGGAAGGGAAGGGAAAGGAGATACCTAATCATCTTCTAACAGGGGAAGGGAAGGGAAAGGAGAACCTAATCATCTTCTAACAGGGGAAGGGAAGGGAAAGGAGAACCTAATCATCTTCTAACAGGGGAAGGGAAGGGAAAGGAGAACCTAATCATCTTCTAACAGGGGAAGGGAAGGGAAAGGAGATACCTAATCATCTTCTAACAGGGGAAGGGAAGGGAAAGGAGAACCTAATCATCTTCTAACAGGGGAAGGGAAGGGAAAGGAGAACCTAATCATCTTCTAACAGGGGAAGGGAAGGGAAAGGAGAACCTAATCATCTTCTAACAGGGGAAGGGAAGGGAAAGGAGATACCTAATCATCTTCTAACAGGGGAAGGGAAGGGAAAGGAGATACCTAATCATCTTCTAACAGGGGAAGGGAAGGGAAAGGAGAACCTAATCATCTTCTAACAGGGGAAGGGAAGGGAAAGGAGAACCTAATCATCTTCTAACAGGGGAAGGGAAGGGAAAGGAGATACCTAATCATCTTCTAACAGGGGAAGGGAAGGGAAAGGAGAACCTAATCATCTTCTAACAGGGGAAGGGAAGGGAAAGGAGATACCTAATCATCTTCTAACAGGGGAAGGGAAGGGAAAGGAGATACCTAATCATCTTCTAACAGGGGAAGGGAAGGGAAAGGAGAACCTAATCATCTTCTAACAGGGGAAGGGAAGGGAAAGGAGAACCTAATCATCTTCTAACAGGGGAAGGGAAGGGAAAGGAGAACCTAATCATCTTCTAACAGGGGAAGGGAAGGGAAAGGAGATACCTAATCATCTTCTAACAGGGGAAGGGAAGGGAAAGGAGAACCTAATCATCTTCTAACAGGGGAAGGGAAGGGAAAGGAGAACCTAATCATCTTCTAACAGGGGAAGGGAAGGGAAAGGAGAACCTAATCATCTTCTAACAGGGGAAGGGAAGGGAAGGAGATACCTAATCATCTTCTAACAGGGGAAGGGAAGGGAAAGGAGAACCTAATCATCTTCTAACAGGGGAAGGGAAGGGAAAGGAGATACCTAATCATCTTCTAACAGGGGAAGGGAAGGGAAAGGAGAACCTAATCATCTTCTAACAGGGGAAGGGAAGGGAAAGGAGAACCTAATCATCTTCTAACAGGGGAAGGGAAGGGAAAGGAGAACCTAATCATCTTCTAACAGGGGAAGGGAAGGGAAAGGAGAACCTAATCATCTTCTAACAGGGGAAGGGAAGGGAAAGGAGATACCTAATCATCTTCTAACAGGGGAAGGGAAGGGAAAGGAGAACCTAATCATCTTCTAACAGGGGAAGGGAAGGGAAAGGAGAACCTAATCATCTTCTAACAGGGGAAGGGAAGGGAAAGGAGATACCTAATCATCTTCTAACAGGGGAAGGGAAGGGAAAGGAGATACCTAATCATCTTCTAACAGGGGAAGGGAAGGGAAAGGAGAACCTAATCATCTTCTAACAGGGGAAGGGAAGGGAAAGGAGAACCTAATCATCTTCTAACAGGGGAAGGGAAGGGAAAGGAGATACCTAATCATCTTCTAACAGGGGAAGGGAAGGGAAAGGAGATACCTAATCATCTTCTAACAGGGGAAGGGAAGGGAAAGGAGATACCTAATCATCTTCTAACAGGGGAAGGGAAGGGAAAGGAGAACCTAATCATCTTCTAACAGGGGAAGGGAAGGGAAAGGAGAACCTAATCATCTTCTAACAGGGGAAGGGAAGGGAAAGGAGAACCTAATCATCTTCTAACAGGGGAAGGGAAGGGAAAGGAGATACCTAATCATCTTCTAACAGGGGAAGGGAAGGGAAAGGAGATACCTAATCATCTTCTAACAGGGGAAGGGAAGGGAAAGGAGATACCTAATCATCTTCTAACAGGGGAAGGGAAGGGAAAGGAGAACCTAATCATCTTCTAACAGGGGAAGGGAAGGGAAAGGAGAACCTAATCATCTTCTAACAGGGGAAGGGAAGGGAAAGGAGATACCTAATCATCTTCTAACAGGGGAAGGGAAGGGAAAGGAGATACCTAATCATCTTCTAACAGGGGAAGGGAAGGGAAAGGAGAACCTAATCATCTTCTAACAGGGGAAGGGAAGGGAAAGGAGAACCTAATCATCTTCTAACAGGGGAAGGGAAGGGAAAGGAGATACCTAATCATCTTCTAACAGGGGAAGGGAAGGGAAAGGAGAACCTAATCATCTTCTAACAGGGGAAGGGAAGGGAAAGGAGATACCTAATCATCTTCTAACAGGGGAAGGGAAGGGAAAGGAGATACCTAATCATCTTCTAACAGGGGAAGGGAAGGGAAAGGAGAACCTAATCATCTTCTAACAGGGGAAGGGAAGGGAAAGGAGATACCTAATCATCTTCTAACAGGGGAAGGGAAGGGAAAGGAGATACCTAATCATCTTCTAACAGGGGAAGGGAAGGGAAAGGAGAACCTAATCATCTTCTAACAGGGGAAGGGAAGGGAAAGGAGATACCTAATCATCTTCTAACAGGGGAAGGGAAGGGAAAGGAGAACCTAATCATCTTCTAACAGGGGAAGGGAAGGGAAAGGAGAACCTAATCATCTTCTAACAGGGGAAGGGAAGGGAAAGGAGATACCTAATCATCTTCTAACAGGGGAAGGGAAGGGAAAGGAGAACCTAATCATCTTCTAACAGGGGAAGGGAAGGGAAAGGAGATACCTAATCATCTTCTAACAGGGGAAGGGAAGGGAAAGGAGAACCTAATCATCTTCTAACAGGGGAAGGGAAGGGAAAGGAGATACCTAATCATCTTCTAACAGGGGAAGGGAAGGGAAAGGAGAACCTAATCATCTTCTAACAGGGGAAGGGAAGGGAAAGGAGAACCTAATCATCTTCTAACAGGGGAAGGGAAGGGAAAGGAGAACCTAATCATCTTCTAACAGGGGAAGGGAAGGGAAAGGAGATACCTAATCATCTTCTAACAGGGGAAGGGAAGGGAAAGGAGATACCTAATCATCTTCTAACAGGGGAAGGGAAGGGAAAGGAGATACCTAATCATCTTCTAACAGGGGAAGGGAAGGGAAAGGAGAACCTAATCATCTTCTAACAGGGGAAGGGAAGGGAAAGGAGAACCTAATCATCTTCTAACAGGGGAAGGGAAGGGAAAGGAGATACCTAATCATCTTCTAACAGGGGAAGGGAAGGGAAAGGAGATACCTAATCATCTTCTAACAGGGGAAGGGAAGGGAAAGGAGAACCTAATCATCTTCTAACAGGGGAAGGGAAGGGAAAGGAGAACCTAATCATCTTCTAACAGGGGAAGGGAAGGGAAAGGAGAACCTAATCATCTTCTAACAGGGGAAGGGAAGGGAAAGGAGATACCTAATCATCTTCTAACAGGGGAAGGGAAGGGAAAGGAGAACCTAATCATCTTCTAACAGGGGAAGGGAAGGGAAAGGAGATACCTAATCATCTTCTAACAGGGGAAGGGAAGGGAAAGGAGATACCTAATCATCTTCTAACAGGGGAAGGGAAGGGAAAGGAGATACCTAATCATCTTCTAACAGGGGAAGGGAAGGGAAAGGAGAACCTAATCATCTTCTAACAGGGGAAGGGAAGGGAAAGGAGATACCTAATCATCTTCTAACAGGGGAAGGGAAGGGAAAGGAGATACCTAATCATCTTCTAACAGGGGAAGGGAAGGGAAAGGAGAACCTAATCATCTTCTAACAGGGGAAGGGAAGGGAAAGGAGATACCTAATCATCTTCTAACAGGGGAAGGGAAGGGAAAGGAGATACCTAATCATCTTCTAACAGGGGAAGGGAAGGGAAAGGAGAACCTAATCATCTTCTAACAGGGGAAGGGAAGGGAAAGGAGAACCTAATCATCTTCTAACAGGGGAAGGGAAGGGAAAGGAGATACCTAATCATCTTCTAACAGGGGAAGGGAAGGGAAAGGAGAACCTAATCATCTTCTAACAGGGGAAGGGAAGGGAAAGGAGAACCTAATCATCTTCTAACAGGGGAAGGGAAGGGAAAGGAGATACCTAATCATCTTCTAACAGGGGAAGGGAAGGGAAAGGAGATACCTAATCATCTTCTAACAGGGGAAGGGAAGGGAAAGGAGATACCTAATCATCTTCTAACAGGGGAAGGGAAGGGAAAGGAGAACCTAATCATCTTCTAACAGGGGAAGGGAAGGGAAAGGAGAACCTAATCATCTTCTAACAGGGGAAGGGAAGGGAAAGGAGATACCTAATCATCTTCTAACAGGGGAAGGGAAGGGAAAGGAGATACCTAATCATCTTCTAACAGGGGAAGGGAAGGGAAAGGAGATACCTAATCATCTTCTAACAGGGGAAGGGAAGGGAAAGGAGAACCTAATCATCTTCTAACAGGGGAAGGGAAGGGAAAGGAGAACCTAATCATCTTCTAACAGGGGAAGGGAAGGGAAAGGAGAACCTAATCATCTTCTAACAGGGGAAGGGAAGGGAAAGGAGAACCTAATCATCTTCTAACAGGGGAAGGGAAGGGAAAGGAGAACCTAATCATCTTCTAACAGGGGAAGGGAAGGGAAAGGAGATACCTAATCATCTTCTAACAGGGGAAGGGAAGGGAAAGGAGATACCTAATCATCTTCTAACAGGGGAAGGGAAGGGAAAGGAGAACCTAATCATCTTCTAACAGGGGAAGGGAAGGGAAAGGAGAACCTAATCATCTTCTAACAGGGGAAGGGAAGGGAAAGGAGAACCTAATCATCTTCTAACAGGGGAAGGGAAGGGAAAGGAGAACCTAATCATCTTCTAACAGGGGAAGGGAAGGGAAAGGAGATACCTAATCATCTTCTAACAGGGGAAGGGAAGGGAAAGGAGATACCTAATCATCTTCTAACAGGGGAAGGGAAGGGAAAGGAGAACCTAATCATCTTCTAACAGGGGAAGGGAAGGGAAAGGAGAACCTAATCATCTTCTAACAGGGGAAGGGAAGGGAAAGGAGATACCTAATCATCTTCTAACAGGGGAAGGGAAGGGAAAGGAGATACCTAATCATCTTCTAACAGGGGAAGGGAAGGGAAAGGAGAACCTAATCATCTTCTAACAGGGGAAGGGAAGGGAAAGGAGAACCTAATCATCTTCTAACAGGGGAAGGGAAGGGAAAGGAGATACCTAATCATCTTCTAACAGGGGAAGGGAAGGGAAAGGAGAACCTAATCATCTTCTAACAGGGGAAGGGAAGGGAAAGGAGAACCTAATCATCTTCTAACAGGGGAAGGGAAGGGAAAGGAGAACCTAATCATCTTCTAACAGGGGAAGGGAAGGGAAAGGAGAACCTAATCATCTTCTAACAGGGGAAGGGAAGGGAAAGGAGAACCTAATCATCTTCTAACAGGGGAAGGGAAGGGAAAGGAGAACCTAATCATCTTCTAACAGGGGAAGGGAAGGGAAAGGAGAACCTAATCATCTTCTAACAGGGGAAGGGAAGGGAAAGGAGAACCTAATCATCTTCTAACAGGGGAAGGGAAGGGAAAGGAGAACCTAATCATCTTCTAACAGGGGAAGGGAAGGGAAAGGAGATACCTAATCATCTTCTAACAGGGGAAGGGAAGGGAAAGGAGAACCTAATCATCTTCTAACAGGGGAAGGGAAGGGAAAGGAGAACCTAATCATCTTCTAACAGGGGAAGGGAAGGGAAAGGAGATACCTAATCATCTTCTAACAGGGGAAGGGAAGGGAAAGGAGATACCTAATCATCTTCTAACAGGGGAAGGGAAGGGAAAGGAGAACCTAATCATCTTCTAACAGGGGAAGGGAAGGGAAAGGAGAACCTAATCATCTTCTAACAGGGGAAGGGAAGGGAAAGGAGATACCTAATCATCTTCTAACAGGGGAAGGGAAGGGAAAGGAGATACCTAATCATCTTCTAACAGGGGAAGGGAAGGGAAAGGAGATACCTAATCATCTTCTAACAGGGGAAGGGAAGGGAAAGGAGAACCTAATCATCTTCTAACAGGGGAAGGGAAGGGAAAGGAGAACCTAATCATCTTCTAACAGGGGAAGGGAAGGGAAAGGAGAACCTAATCATCTTCTAACAGGGGAAGGGAAGGGAAAGGAGATACCTAATCATCTTCTAACAGGGGAAGGGAAGGGAAAGGAGAACCTAATCATCTTCTAACAGGGGAAGGGAAGGGAAAGGAGAACCTAATCATCTTCTAACAGGGGAAGGGAAGGGAAAGGAGATACCTAATCATCTTCTAACAGGGGAAGGGAAGGGAAAGGAGAACCTAATCATCTTCTAACAGGGGAAGGGAAGGGAAAGGAGAACCTAATCATCTTCTAACAGGGGAAGGGAAGGGAAAGGAGATACCTAATCATCTTCTAACAGGGGAAGGGAAGGGAAAGGAGAACCTAATCATCTTCTAACAGGGGAAGGGAAGGGAAAGGAGATACCTAATCATCTTCTAACAGGGGAAGGGAAGGGAAAGGAGATACCTAATCATCTTCTAACAGGGGAAGGGAAGGGAAAGGAGATACCTAATCATCTTCTAACAGGGGAAGGGAAGGGAAAGGAGAACCTAATCATCTTCTAACAGGGGAAGGGAAGGGAAAGGAGATACCTAATCATCTTCTAACAGGGGAAGGGAAGGGAAAGGAGAACCTAATCATCTTCTAACAGGGGAAGGGAAGGGAAAGGAGATACCTAATCATCTTCTAACAGGGGAAGGGAAGGGAAAGGAGATACCTAATCATCTTCTAACAGGGGAAGGGAAGGGAAAGGAGAACCTAATCATCTTCTAACAGGGGAAGGGAAGGGAAAGGAGAACCTAATCATCTTCTAACAGGGGAAGGGAAGGGAAAGGAGATACCTAATCATCTTCTAACAGGGGAAGGGAAGGGAAAGGAGATACCTAATCATCTTCTAACAGGGGAAGGGAAGGGAAAGGAGAACCTAATCATCTTCTAACAGGGGAAGGGAAGGGAAAGGAGAACCTAATCATCTTCTAACAGGGGAAGGGAAGGGAAAGGAGAACCTAATCATCTTCTAACAGGGGAAGGGAAGGGAAAGGAGAACCTAATCATCTTCTAACAGGGGAAGGGAAGGGAAAGGAGATACCTAATCATCTTCTAACAGGGGAAGGGAAGGGAAAGGAGAACCTAATCATCTTCTAACAGGGGAAGGGAAGGGAAAGGAGATACCTAATCATCTTCTAACAGGGGAAGGGAAGGGAAAGGAGATACCTAATCATCTTCTAACAGGGGAAGGGAAGGGAAAGGAGAACCTAATCATCTTCTAACAGGGGAAGGGAAGGGAAAGGAGAACCTAATCATCTTCTAACAGGGGAAGGGAAGGGAAAGGAGATACCTAATCATCTTCTAACAGGGGAAGGGAAGGGAAAGGAGATACCTAATCATCTTCTAACAGGGGAAGGGAAGGGAAAGGAGAACCTAATCATCTTCTAACAGGGGAAGGGAAGGGAAAGGAGAACCTAATCATCTTCTAACAGGGGAAGGGAAGGGAAAGGAGAACCTAATCATCTTCTAACAGGGGAAGGGAAGGGAAAGGAGAACCTAATCATCTTCTAACAGGGGAAGGGAAGGGAAAGGAGATACCTAATCATCTTCTAACAGGGGAAGGGAAGGGAAAGGAGAACCTAATCATCTTCTAACAGGGGAAGGGAAGGGAAAGGAGAACCTAATCATCTTCTAACAGGGGAAGGGAAGGGAAAGGAGAACCTAATCATCTTCTAACAGGGGAAGGGAAGGGAAAGGAGATACCTAATCATCTTCTAACAGGGGAAGGGAAGGGAAAGGAGAACCTAATCATCTTCTAACAGGGGAAGGGAAGGGAAAGGAGAACCTAATCATCTTCTAACAGGGGAAGGGAAGGGAAAGGAGAACCTAATCATCTTCTAACAGGGGAAGGGAAGGGAAAGGAGATACCTAATCATCTTCTAACAGGGGAAGGGAAGGGAAAGGAGAACCTAATCATCTTCTAACAGGGGAAGGGAAGGGAAAGGAGAACCTAATCATCTTCTAACAGGGGAAGGGAAGGGAAAGGAGATACCTAATCATCTTCTAACAGGGGAAGGGAAGGGAAAGGAGATACCTAATCATCTTCTAACAGGGGAAGGGAAGGGAAAGGAGAACCTAATCATCTTCTAACAGGGGAAGGGAAGGGAAAGGAGAACCTAATCATCTTCTAACAGGGGAAGGGAAGGGAAAGGAGATACCTAATCATCTTCTAACAGGGGAAGGGAAGGGAAAGGAGAACCTAATCATCTTCTAACAGGGGAAGGGAAGGGAAAGGAGAACCTAATCATCTTCTAACAGGGGAAGGGAAGGGAAAGGAGAACCTAATCATCTTCTAACAGGGGAAGGGAAGGGAAAGGAGAACCTAATCATCTTCTAACAGGGGAAGGGAAGGGAAAGGAGATACCTAATCATCTTCTAACAGGGGAAGGGAAGGGAAAGGAGATACCTAATCATCTTCTAACAGGGGAAGGGAAGGGAAAGGAGATACCTAATCATCTTCTAACAGGGGAAGGGAAGGGAAAGGAGATACCTAATCATCTTCTAACAGGGGAAGGGAAGGGAAAGGAGAACCTAATCATCTTCTAACAGGGGAAGGGAAGGGAAAGGAGAACCTAATCATCTTCTAACAGGGGAAGGGAAGGGAAAGGAGAACCTAATCATCTTCTAACAGGGGAAGGGAAGGGAAAGGAGATACCTAATCATCTTCTAACAGGGGAAGGGAAGGGAAAGGAGAACCTAATCATCTTCTAACAGGGGAAGGGAAGGGAAAGGAGATACCTAATCATCTTCTAACAGGGGAAGGGAAGGGAAAGGAGAACCTAATCATCTTCTAACAGGGGAAGGGAAGGGAAAGGAGAACCTAATCATCTTCTAACAGGGGAAGGGAAGGGAAAGGAGATACCTAATCATCTTCTAACAGGGGAAGGGAAGGGAAAGGAGAACCTAATCATCTTCTAACAGGGGAAGGGAAGGGAAAGGAGAACCTAATCATCTTCTAACAGGGGAAGGGAAGGGAAAGGAGATACCTAATCATCTTCTAACAGGGGAAGGGAAGGGAAAGGAGAACCTAATCATCTTCTAACAGGGGAAGGGAAGGGAAAGGAGAACCTAATCATCTTCTAACAGGGGAAGGGAAGGGAAAGGAGAACCTAATCATCTTCTAACAGGGGAAGGGAAGGGAAAGGAGAACCTAATCATCTTCTAACAGGGGAAGGGAAGGGAAAGGAGATACCTAATCATCTTCTAACAGGGGAAGGGAAGGGAAAGGAGATACCTAATCATCTTCTAACAGGGGAAGGGAAGGGAAAGGAGATACCTAATCATCTTCTAACAGGGGAAGGGAAGGGAAAGGAGATACCTAATCATCTTCTAACAGGGGAAGGGAAGGGAAAGGAGATACCTAATCATCTTCTAACAGGGGAAGGGAAGGGAAAGGAGAACCTAATCATCTTCTAACAGGGGAAGGGAAGGGAAAGGAGAACCTAATCATCTTCTAACAGGGGAAGGGAAGGGAAAGGAGAACCTAATCATCTTCTAACAGGGGAAGGGAAGGGAAAGGAGAACCTAATCATCTTCTAACAGGGGAAGGGAAGGGAAAGGAGATACCTAATCATCTTCTAACAGGGGAAGGGAAGGGAAAGGAGATACCTAATCATCTTCTAACAGGGGAAGGGAAGGGAAAGGAGATACCTAATCATCTTCTAACAGGGGAAGGGAAGGGAAAGGAGAACCTAATCATCTTCTAACAGGGGAAGGGAAGGGAAAGGAGATACCTAATCATCTTCTAACAGGGGAAGGGAAGGGAAAGGAGATACCTAATCATCTTCTAACAGGGGAAGGGAAGGGAAAGGAGAACCTAATCATCTTCTAACAGGGGAAGGGAAGGGAAAGGAGAACCTAATCATCTTCTAACAGGGGAAGGGAAGGGAAAGGAGAACCTAATCATCTTCTAACAGGGGAAGGGAAGGGAAAGGAGAACCTAATCATCTTCTAACAGGGGAAGGGAAGGGAAAGGAGATACCTAATCATCTTCTAACAGGGGAAGGGAAGGGAAAGGAGAACCTAATCATCTTCTAACAGGGGAAGGGAAGGGAAAGGAGAACCTAATCATCTTCTAACAGGGGAAGGGAAGGGAAAGGAGAACCTAATCATCTTCTAACAGGGGAAGGGAAGGGAAAGGAGAACCTAATCATCTTCTAACAGGGGAAGGGAAGGGAAAGGAGATACCTAATCATCTTCTAACAGGGGAAGGGAAGGGAAAGGAGATACCTAATCATCTTCTAACAGGGGAAGGGAAGGGAAAGGAGAACCTAATCATCTTCTAACAGGGGAAGGGAAGGGAAAGGAGAACCTAATCATCTTCTAACAGGGGAAGGGAAGGGAAAGGAGAACCTAATCATCTTCTAACAGGGGAAGGGAAGGGAAAGGAGAACCTAATCATCTTCTAACAGGGGAAGGGAAGGGAAAGGAGATACCTAATCATCTTCTAACAGGGGAAGGGAAGGGAAAGGAGAACCTAATCATCTTCTAACAGGGGAAGGGAAGGGAAAGGAGAACCTAATCATCTTCTAACAGGGGAAGGGAAGGGAAAGGAGATACCTAATCATCTTCTAACAGGGGAAGGGAAGGGAAAGGAGATACCTAATCATCTTCTAACAGGGGAAGGGAAGGGAAAGGAGAACCTAATCATCTTCTAACAGGGGAAGGGAAGGGAAAGGAGAACCTAATCATCTTCTAACAGGGGAAGGGAAGGGAAAGGAGAACCTAATCATCTTCTAACAGGGGAAGGGAAGGGAAAGGAGAACCTAATCATCTTCTAACAGGGGAAGGGAAGGGAAAGGAGAACCTAATCATCTTCTAACAGGGGAAGGGAAGGGAAAGGAGATACCTAATCATCTTCTAACAGGGGAAGGGAAGGGAAAGGAGAACCTAATCATCTTCTAACAGGGGAAGGGAAGGGAAAGGAGATACCTAATCATCTTCTAACAGGGGAAGGGAAGGGAAAGGAGAACCTAATCATCTTCTAACAGGGGAAGGGAAGGGAAAGGAGATACCTAATCATCTTCTAACAGGGGAAGGGAAGGGAAAGGAGATACCTAATCATCTTCTAACAGGGGAAGGGAAGGGAAAGGAGAACCTAATCATCTTCTAACAGGGGAAGGGAAGGGAAAGGAGATACCTAATCATCTTCTAACAGGGGAAGGGAAGGGAAAGGAGAACCTAATCATCTTCTAACAGGGGAAGGGAAGGGAAAGGAGAACCTAATCATCTTCTAACAGGGGAAGGGAAGGGAAAGGAGAACCTAATCATCTTCTAACAGGGGAAGGGAAGGGAAAGGAGATACCTAATCATCTTCTAACAGGGGAAGGGAAGGGAAAGGAGAACCTAATCATCTTCTAACAGGGGAAGGGAAGGGAAAGGAGAACCTAATCATCTTCTAACAGGGGAAGGGAAGGGAAAGGAGATACCTAATCATCTTCTAACAGGGGAAGGGAAGGGAAAGGAGAACCTAATCATCTTCTAACAGGGGAAGGGAAGGGAAAGGAGATACCTAATCATCTTCTAACAGGGGAAGGGAAGGGAAAGGAGAACCTAATCATCTTCTAACAGGGGAAGGGAAGGGAAAGGAGATACCTAATCATCTTCTAACAGGGGAAGGGAAGGGAAAGGAGAACCTAATCATCTTCTAACAGGGGAAGGGAAGGGAAAGGAGATACCTAATCATCTTCTAACAGGGGAAGGGAAGGGAAAGGAGAACCTAATCATCTTCTAACAGGGGAAGGGAAGGGAAAGGAGAACCTAATCATCTTCTAACAGGGGAAGGGAAGGGAAAGGAGATACCTAATCATCTTCTAACAGGGGAAGGGAAGGGAAAGGAGATACCTAATCATCTTCTAACAGGGGAAGGGAAGGGAAAGGAGAACCTAATCATCTTCTAACAGGGGAAGGGAAGGGAAAGGAGAACCTAATCATCTTCTAACAGGGGAAGGGAAGGGAAAGGAGATACCTAATCATCTTCTAACAGGGGAAGGGAAGGGAAAGGAGAACCTAATCATCTTCTAACAGGGGAAGGGAAGGGAAAGGAGAACCTAATCATCTTCTAACAGGGGAAGGGAAGGGAAAGGAGATACCTAATCATCTTCTAACAGGGGAAGGGAAGGGAAAGGAGATACCTAATCATCTTCTAACAGGGGAAGGGAAGGGAAAGGAGAACCTAATCATCTTCTAACAGGGGAAGGGAAGGGAAAGGAGATACCTAATCATCTTCTAACAGGGGAAGGGAAGGGAAAGGAGAACCTAATCATCTTCTAACAGGGGAAGGGAAGGGAAAGGAGATACCTAATCATCTTCTAACAGGGGAAGGGAAGGGAAAGGAGAACCTAATCATCTTCTAACAGGGGAAGGGAAGGGAAAGGAGAACCTAATCATCTTCTAACAGGGGAAGGGAAGGGAAAGGAGATACCTAATCATCTTCTAACAGGGGAAGGGAAGGGAAAGGAGAACCTAATCATCTTCTAACAGGGGAAGGGAAGGGAAAGGAGAACCTAATCATCTTCTAACAGGGGAAGGGAAGGGAAAGGAGAACCTAATCATCTTCTAACAGGGGAAGGGAAGGGAAAGGAGATACCTAATCATCTTCTAACAGGGGAAGGGAAGGGAAAGGAGAACCTAATCATCTTCTAACAGGGGAAGGGAAGGGAAAGGAGAACCTAATCATCTTCTAACAGGGGAAGGGAAGGGAAAGGAGAACCTAATCATCTTCTAACAGGGGAAGGGAAGGGAAAGGAGAACCTAATCATCTTCTAACAGGGGAAGGGAAGGGAAAGGAGAACCTAATCATCTTCTAACAGGGGAAGGGAAGGGAAAGGAGATACCTAATCATCTTCTAACAGGGGAAGGGAAGGGAAAGGAGAACCTAATCATCTTCTAACAGGGGAAGGGAAGGGAAAGGAGAACCTAATCATCTTCTAACAGGGGAAGGGAAGGGAAAGGAGATACCTAATCATCTTCTAACAGGGGAAGGGAAGGGAAAGGAGATACCTAATCATCTTCTAACAGGGGAAGGGAAGGGAAAGGAGATACCTAATCATCTTCTAACAGGGGAAGGGAAGGGAAAGGAGAACCTAATCATCTTCTAACAGGGGAAGGGAAGGGAAAGGAGAACCTAATCATCTTCTAACAGGGGAAGGGAAGGGAAAGGAGATACCTAATCATCTTCTAACAGGGGAAGGGAAGGGAAAGGAGATACCTAATCATCTTCTAACAGGGGAAGGGAAGGGAAAGGAGATACCTAATCATCTTCTAACAGGGGAAGGGAAGGGAAAGGAGATACCTAATCATCTTCTAACAGGGGAAGGGAAGGGAAAGGAGAACCTAATCATCTTCTAACAGGGGAAGGGAAGGGAAAGGAGATACCTAATCATCTTCTAACAGGGGAAGGGAAGGGAAAGGAGAACCTAATCATCTTCTAACAGGGGAAGGGAAGGGAAAGGAGAACCTAATCATCTTCTAACAGGGGAAGGGAAGGGAAAGGAGAACCTAATCATCTTCTAACAGGGGAAGGGAAGGGAAAGGAGATACCTAATCATCTTCTAACAGGGGAAGGGAAGGGAAAGGAGAACCTAATCATCTTCTAACAGGGGAAGGGAAGGGAAAGGAGAACCTAATCATCTTCTAACAGGGGAAGGGAAGGGAAAGGAGAACCTAATCATCTTCTAACAGGGGAAGGGAAGGGAAAGGAGAACCTAATCATCTTCTAACAGGGGAAGGGAAGGGAAAGGAGAACCTAATCATCTTCTAACAGGGGAAGGGAAGGGAAAGGAGATACCTAATCATCTTCTAACAGGGGAAGGGAAGGGAAAGGAGAACCTAATCATCTTCTAACAGGGGAAGGGAAGGGAAAGGAGATACCTAATCATCTTCTAACAGGGGAAGGGAAGGGAAAGGAGATACCTAATCATCTTCTAACAGGGGAAGGGAAGGGAAAGGAGAACCTAATCATCTTCTAACAGGGGAAGGGAAGGGAAAGGAGAACCTAATCATCTTCTAACAGGGGAAGGGAAGGGAAAGGAGATACCTAATCATCTTCTAACAGGGGAAGGGAAGGGAAAGGAGAACCTAATCATCTTCTAACAGGGGAAGGGAAGGGAAAGGAGAACCTAATCATCTTCTAACAGGGGAAGGGAAGGGAAAGGAGAACCTAATCATCTTCTAACAGGGGAAGGGAAGGGAAAGGAGATACCTAATCATCTTCTAACAGGGGAAGGGAAGGGAAAGGAGAACCTAATCATCTTCTAACAGGGGAAGGGAAGGGAAAGGAGAACCTAATCATCTTCTAACAGGGGAAGGGAAGGGAAAGGAGAACCTAATCATCTTCTAACAGGGGAAGGGAAGGGAAAGGAGATACCTAATCATCTTCTAACAGGGGAAGGGAAGGGAAAGGAGATACCTAATCATCTTCTAACAGGGGAAGGGAAGGGAAAGGAGAACCTAATCATCTTCTAACAGGGGAAGGGAAGGGAAAGGAGAACCTAATCATCTTCTAACAGGGGAAGGGAAGGGAAAGGAGATACCTAATCATCTTCTAACAGGGGAAGGGAAGGGAAAGGAGAACCTAATCATCTTCTAACAGGGGAAGGGAAGGGAAAGGAGATACCTAATCATCTTCTAACAGGGGAAGGGAAGGGAAAGGAGAACCTAATCATCTTCTAACAGGGGAAGGGAAGGGAAAGGAGAACCTAATCATCTTCTAACAGGGGAAGGGAAGGGAAAGGAGAACCTAATCATCTTCTAACAGGGGAAGGGAAGGGAAAGGAGATACCTAATCATCTTCTAACAGGGGAAGGGAAGGGAAAGGAGAACCTAATCATCTTCTAACAGGGGAAGGGAAGGGAAAGGAGAACCTAATCATCTTCTAACAGGGGAAGGGAAGGGAAAGGAGAACCTAATCATCTTCTAACAGGGGAAGGGAAGGGAAAGGAGATACCTAATCATCTTCTAACAGGGGAAGGGAAGGGAAAGGAGATACCTAATCATCTTCTAACAGGGGAAGGGAAGGGAAAGGAGAACCTAATCATCTTCTAACAGGGGAAGGGAAGGGAAAGGAGATACCTAATCATCTTCTAACAGGGGAAGGGAAGGGAAAGGAGATACCTAATCATCTTCTAACAGGGG
Source organism: Coregonus ussuriensis (assembly GCA_031479575.1). Lineage (NCBI taxonomy): Eukaryota > Metazoa > Chordata > Actinopteri > Salmoniformes > Salmonidae > Coregonus > Coregonus ussuriensis. The sequence continues at coordinate 144,472,790 of CM062494.1, read as the reverse complement.
AAGGGAAGGGAAAGGAGATACCTAATCATCTTCTAACAGGGGAAGGGAAGGGAAAGGAGATACCTAATCATCTTCTAACAGGGGAAGGGAAGGGAAAGGAGAACCTAATCATCTTCTAACAGGGGAAGGGAAGGGAAAGGAGAACCTAATCATCTTCTAACAGGGGAAGGGAAGGGAAAGGAGATACCTAATCATCTTCTAACAGGGGAAGGGAAGGGAAAGGAGAACCTAATCATCTTCTAACAGGGGAAGGGAAGGGAAAGGAGATACCTAATCATCTTCTAACAGGGGAAGGGAAGGGAAAGGAGATACCTAATCATCTTCTAACAGGGGAAGGGAAGGGAAAGGAGATACCTAATCATCTTCTAACAGGGGAAGGGAAGGGAAAGGAGAACCTAATCATCTTCTAACAGGGGAAGGGAAGGGAAAGGAGAACCTAATCATCTTCTAACAGGGGAAGGGAAGGGAAAGGAGATACCTAATCATCTTCTAACAGGGGAAGGGAAGGGAAAGGAGATACCTAATCATCTTCTAACAGGGGAAGGGAAGGGAAAGGAGAACCTAATCATCTTCTAACAGGGGAAGGGAAGGGAAAGGAGATACCTAATCATCTTCTAACAGGGGAAGGGAAGGGAAAGGAGATACCTAATCATCTTCTAACAGGGGAAGGGAAGGGAAAGGAGATACCTAATCATCTTCTAACAGGGGAAGGGAAGGGAAAGGAGAACCTAATCATCTTCTAACAGGGGAAGGGAAGGGAAAGGAGATACCTAATCATCTTCTAACAGGGGAAGGGAAGGGAAAGGAGATACCTAATCATCTTCTAACAGGGGAAGGGAAGGGAAAGGAGAACCTAATCATCTTCTAACAGGGGAAGGGAAGGGAAAGGAGAACCTAATCATCTTCTAACAGGGGAAGGGAAGGGAAAGGAGATACCTAATCATCTTCTAACAGGGGAAGGGAAGGGAAAGGAGAACCTAATCATCTTCTAACAGGGGAAGGGAAGGGAAAGGAGATACCTAATCATCTTCTAACAGGGGAAGGGAAGGGAAAGGAGAACCTAATCATCTTCTAACAGGGGAAGGGAAGGGAAAGGAGAACCTAATCATCTTCTAACAGGGGAAGGGAAGGGAAAGGAGAACCTAATCATCTTCTAACAGGGGAAGGGAAGGGAAAGGAGAACCTAATCATCTTCTAACAGGGGAAGGGAAGGGAAAGGAGATACCTAATCATCTTCTAACAGGGGAAGGGAAGGGAAAGGAGATACCTAATCATCTTCTAACAGGGGAAGGGAAGGGAAAGGAGAACCTAATCATCTTCTAACAGGGGAAGGGAAGGGAAAGGAGAACCTAATCATCTTCTAACAGGGGAAGGGAAGGGAAAGGAGAACCTAATCATCTTCTAACAGGGGAAGGGAAGGGAAAGGAGAACCTAATCATCTTCTAACAGGGGAAGGGAAGGGAAAGGAGAACCTAATCATCTTCTAACAGGGGAAGGGAAGGGAAAGGAGATACCTAATCATCTTCTAACAGGGGAAGGGAAGGGAAAGGAGAACCTAATCATCTTCTAACAGGGGAAGGGAAGGGAAAGGAGATACCTAATCATCTTCTAACAGGGGAAGGGAAGGGAAAGGAGAACCTAATCATCTTCTAACAGGGGAAGGGAAGGGAAAGGAGAACCTAATCATCTTCTAACAGGGGAAGGGAAGGGAAAGGAGAACCTAATCATCTTCTAACAGGGGAAGGGAAGGGAAAGGAGAACCTAATCATCTTCTAACAGGGGAAGGGAAGGGAAAGGAGATACCTAATCATCTTCTAACAGGGGAAGGGAAGGGAAAGGAGATACCTAATCATCTTCTAACAGGGGAAGGGAAGGGAAAGGAGATACCTAATCATCTTCTAACAGGGGAAGGGAAGGGAAAGGAGAACCTAATCATCTTCTAACAGGGGAAGGGAAGGGAAAGGAGAACCTAATCATCTTCTAACAGGGGAAGGGAAGGGAAAGGAGATACCTAATCATCTTCTAACAGGGGAAGGGAAGGGAAAGGAGAACCTAATCATCTTCTAACAGGGGAAGGGAAGGGAAAGGAGAACCTAATCATCTTCTAACAGGGGAAGGGAAGGGAAAGGAGAACCTAATCATCTTCTAACAGGGGAAGGGAAGGGAAAGGAGATACCTAATCATCTTCTAACAGGGGAAGGGAAGGGAAAGGAGAACCTAATCATCTTCTAACAGGGGAAGGGAAGGGAAAGGAGAACCTAATCATCTTCTAACAGGGGAAGGGAAGGGAAAGGAGAACCTAATCATCTTCTAACAGGGGAAGGGAAGGGAAAGGAGATACCTAATCATCTTCTAACAGGGGAAGGGAAGGGAAAGGAGATACCTAATCATCTTCTAACAGGGGAAGGGAAGGGAAAGGAGAACCTAATCATCTTCTAACAGGGGAAGGGAAGGGAAAGGAGAACCTAATCATCTTCTAACAGGGGAAGGGAAGGGAAAGGAGAACCTAATCATCTTCTAACAGGGGAAGGGAAGGGAAAGGAGATACCTAATCATCTTCTAACAGGGGAAGGGAAGGGAAAGGAGATACCTAATCATCTTCTAACAGGGGAAGGGAAGGGAAAGGAGAACCTAATCATCTTCTAACAGGGGAAGGGAAGGGAAAGGAGAACCTAATCATCTTCTAACAGGGGAAGGGAAGGGAAAGGAGAACCTAATCATCTTCTAACAGGGGAAGGGAAGGGAAAGGAGATACCTAATCATCTTCTAACAGGGGAAGGGAAGGGAAAGGAGATACCTAATCATCATCTTCTAACAGGGGAAGGGAAGGGAAAGGAGAACCTAATCATCTTCTAACAGGGGAAGGGAAGGGAAAGGAGATACCTAATCATCTTCTAACAGGGGAAGGGAAGGGAAAGGAGATACCTAATCATCTTCTAACAGGGGAAGGGAAGGGAAAGGAGATACCTAATCATCTTCTAACAGGGGAAGGGAAGGGAAAGGAGATACCTAATCATCTTCTAACAGGGGAAGGGAAGGGAAAGGAGAACCTAATCATCTTCTAACAGGGGAAGGGAAGGGAAAGGAGAACCTAATCATCTTCTAACAGGGGAAGGGAAGGGAAAGGAGAACCTAATCATCTTCTAACAGGGGAAGGGAAGGGAAAGGAGATACCTAATCATCTTCTAACAGGGGAAGGGAAGGGAAAGGAGAACCTAATCATCTTCTAACAGGGGAAGGGAAGGGAAAGGAGATACCTAATCATCTTCTAACAGGGGAAGGGAAGGGAAAGGAGAACCTAATCATCTTCTAACAGGGGAAGGGAAGGGAAAGGAGAACCTAATCATCTTCTAACAGGGGAAGGGAAGGGAAAGGAGAACCTAATCATCTTCTAACAGGGGAAGGGAAGGGAAAGGAGAACCTAATCATCTTCTAACAGGGGAAGGGAAGGGAAAGGAGAACCTAATCATCTTCTAACAGGGGAAGGGAAGGGAAAGGAGATACCTAATCATCTTCTAACAGGGGAAGGGAAGGGAAAGGAGAACCTAATCATCTTCTAACAGGGGAAGGGAAGGGAAAGGAGATACCTAATCATCTTCTAACAGGGGAAGGGAAGGGAAAGGAGAACCTAATCATCTTCTAACAGGGGAAGGGAAGGGAAAGGAGATACCTAATCATCTTCTAACAGGGGAAGGGAAGGGAAAGGAGAACCTAATCATCTTCTAACAGGGGAAGGGAAGGGAAAGGAGATACCTAATCATCTTCTAACAGGGGAAGGGAAGGGAAAGGAGAACCTAATCATCTTCTAACAGGGGAAGGGAAGGGAAAGGAGAACCTAATCATCTTCTAACAGGGGAAGGGAAGGGAAAGGAGATACCTAATCATCTTCTAACAGGGGAAGGGAAGGGAAAGGAGAACCTAATCATCTTCTAACAGGGGAAGGGAAGGGAAAGGAGAACCTAATCATCTTCTAACAGGGGAAGGGAAGGGAAAGGAGATACCTAATCATCTTCTAACAGGGGAAGGGAAGGGAAAGGAGATACCTAATCATCTTCTAACAGGGGAAGGGAAGGGAAAGGAGAACCTAATCATCTTCTAACAGGGGAAGGGAAGGGAAAGGAGAACCTAATCATCTTCTAACAGGGGAAGGGAAGGGAAAGGAGAACCTAATCATCTTCTAACAGGGGAAGGGAAGGGAAAGGAGATACCTAATCATCTTCTAACAGGGGAAGGGAAGGGAAAGGAGAACCTAATCATCTTCTAACAGGGGAAGGGAAGGGAAAGGAGAACCTAATCATCTTCTAACAGGGGAAGGGAAGGGAAAGGAGAACCTAATCATCTTCTAACAGGGGAAGGGAAGGGAAAGGAGATACCTAATCATCTTCTAACAGGGGAAGGGAAGGGAAAGGAGATACCTAATCATCTTCTAACAGGGGAAGGGAAGGGAAAGGAGAACCTAATCATCTTCTAACAGGGGAAGGGAAGGGAAAGGAGAACCTAATCATCTTCTAACAGGGGAAGGGAAGGGAAAGGAGATACCTAATCATCTTCTAACAGGGGAAGGGAAGGGAAAGGAGATACCTAATCATCTTCTAACAGGGGAAGGGAAGGGAAAGGAGAACCTAATCATCTTCTAACAGGGGAAGGGAAGGGAAAGGAGAACCTAATCATCTTCTAACAGGGGAAGGGAAGGGAAAGGAGAACCTAATCATCTTCTAACAGGGGAAGGGAAGGGAAAGGAGATACCTAATCATCTTCTAACAGGGGAAGGGAAGGGAAAGGAGATACCTAATCATCTTCTAACAGGGGAAGGGAAGGGAAAGGAGAACCTAATCATCTTCTAACAGGGGAAGGGAAGGGAAAGGAGAACCTAATCATCTTCTAACAGGGGAAGGGAAGGGAAAGGAGATACCTAATCATCTTCTAACAGGGGAAGGGAAGGGAAAGGAGATACCTAATCATCTTCTAACAGGGGAAGGGAAGGGAAAGGAGAACCTAATCATCTTCTAACAGGGGAAGGGAAGGGAAAGGAGATACCTAATCATCTTCTAACAGGGGAAGGGAAGGGAAAGGAGATACCTAATCATCTTCTAACAGGGGAAGGGAAGGGAAAGGAGAACCTAATCATCTTCTAACAGGGGAAGGGAAGGGAAAGGAGAACCTAATCATCTTCTAACAGGGGAAGGGAAGGGAAAGGAGATACCTAATCATCTTCTAACAGGGGAAGGGAAGGGAAAGGAGATACCTAATCATCTTCTAACAGGGGAAGGGAAGGGAAAGGAGAACCTAATCATCTTCTAACAGGGGAAGGGAAGGGAAAGGAGATACCTAATCATCTTCTAACAGGGGAAGGGAAGGGAAAGGAGAACCTAATCATCTTCTAACAGGGGAAGGGAAGGGAAAGGAGAACCTAATCATCTTCTAACAGGGGAAGGGAAGGGAAAGGAGAACCTAATCATCTTCTAACAGGGGAAGGGAAGGGAAAGGAGATACCTAATCATCTTCTAACAGGGGAAGGGAAGGGAAAGGAGATACCTAATCATCTTCTAACAGGGGAAGGGAAGGGAAAGGAGATACCTAATCATCTTCTAACAGGGGAAGGGAAGGGAAAGGAGAACCTAATCATCTTCTAACAGGGGAAGGGAAGGGAAAGGAGAACCTAATCATCTTCTAACAGGGGAAGGGAAGGGAAAGGAGAACCTAATCATCTTCTAACAGGGGAAGGGAAGGGAAAGGAGATACCTAATCATCTTCTAACAGGGGAAGGGAAGGGAAAGGAGATACCTAATCATCTTCTAACAGGGGAAGGGAAGGGAAAGGAGATACCTAATCATCTTCTAACAGGGGAAGGGAAGGGAAAGGAGAACCTAATCATCTTCTAACAGGGGAAGGGAAGGGAAAGGAGAACCTAATCATCTTCTAACAGGGGAAGGGAAGGGAAAGGAGAACCTAATCATCTTCTAACAGGGGAAGGGAAGGGAAAGGAGATACCTAATCATCTTCTAACAGGGGAAGGGAAGGGAAAGGAGAACCTAATCATCTTCTAACAGGGGAAGGGAAGGGAAAGGAGAACCTAATCATCTTCTAACAGGGGAAGGGAAGGGAAAGGAGAACCTAATCATCTTCTAACAGGGGAAGGGAAGGGAAAGGAGAACCTAATCATCTTCTAACAGGGGAAGGGAAGGGAAAGGAGATACCTAATCATCTTCTAACAGGGGAAGGGAAGGGAAAGGAGAACCTAATCATCTTCTAACAGGGGAAGGGAAGGGAAAGGAGATACCTAATCATCTTCTAACAGGGGAAGGGAAGGGAAAGGAGATACCTAATCATCTTCTAACAGGGGAAGGGAAGGGAAAGGAGATACCTAATCATCTTCTAACAGGGGAAGGGAAGGGAAAGGAGAACCTAATCATCTTCTAACAGGGGAAGGGAAGGGAAAGGAGATACCTAATCATCTTCTAACAGGGGAAGGGAAGGGAAAGGAGAACCTAATCATCTTCTAACAGGGGAAGGGAAGGGAAAGGAGAACCTAATCATCTTCTAACAGGGGAAGGGAAGGGAAAGGAGATACCTAATCATCTTCTAACAGGGGAAGGGAAGGGAAAGGAGATACCTAATCATCTTCTAACAGGGGAAGGGAAGGGAAAGGAGAACCTAATCATCTTCTAACAGGGGAAGGGAAGGGAAAGGAGAACCTAATCATCTTCTAACAGGGGAAGGGAAGGGAAAGGAGATACCTAATCATCTTCTAACAGGGGAAGGGAAGGGAAAGGAGAACCTAATCATCTTCTAACAGGGGAAGGGAAGGGAAAGGAGAACCTAATCATCTTCTAACAGGGGAAGGGAAGGGAAAGGAGAACCTAATCATCTTCTAACAGGGGAAGGGAAGGGAAAGGAGATACCTAATCATCTTCTAACAGGGGAAGGGAAGGGAAAGGAGATACCTAATCATCTTCTAACAGGGGAAGGGAAGGGAAAGGAGATACCTAATCATCTTCTAACAGGGGAAGGGAAGGGAAAGGAGAACCTAATCATCTTCTAACAGGGGAAGGGAAGGGAAAGGAGAACCTAATCATCTTCTAACAGGGGAAGGGAAGGGAAAGGAGAACCTAATCATCTTCTAACAGGGGAAGGGAAGGGAAAGGAGATACCTAATCATCTTCTAACAGGGGAAGGGAAGGGAAAGGAGAACCTAATCATCTTCTAACAGGGGAAGGGAAGGGAAAGGAGATACCTAATCATCTTCTAACAGGGGAAGGGAAGGGAAAGGAGAACCTAATCATCTTCTAACAGGGGAAGGGAAGGGAAAGGAGAACCTAATCATCTTCTAACAGGGGAAGGGAAGGGAAAGGAGAACCTAATCATCTTCTAACAGGGGAAGGGAAGGGAAAGGAGATACCTAATCATCTTCTAACAGGGGAAGGGAAGGGAAAGGAGATACCTAATCATCTTCTAACAGGGGAAGGGAAGGGAAAGGAGAACCTAATCATCTTCTAACAGGGGAAGGGAAGGGAAAGGAGATACCTAATCATCTTCTAACAGGGGAAGGGAAGGGAAAGGAGAACCTAATCATCTTCTAACAGGGGAAGGGAAGGGAAAGGAGAACCTAATCATCTTCTAACAGGGGAAGGGAAGGGAAAGGAGAACCTAATCATCTTCTAACAGGGGAAGGGAAGGGAAAGGAGAACCTAATCATCTTCTAACAGGGGAAGGGAAGGGAAAGGAGATACCTAATCATCTTCTAACAGGGGAAGGGAAGGGAAAGGAGATACCTAATCATCTTCTAACAGGGGAAGGGAAGGGAAAGGAGAACCTAATCATCTTCTAACAGGGGAAGGGAAGGGAAAGGAGAACCTAATCATCTTCTAACAGGGGAAGGGAAGGGAAAGGAGAACCTAATCATCTTCTAACAGGGGAAGGGAAGGGAAAGGAGATACCTAATCATCTTCTAACAGGGGAAGGGAAGGGAAAGGAGAACCTAATCATCTTCTAACAGGGGAAGGGAAGGGAAAGGAGATACCTAATCATCTTCTAACAGGGGAAGGGAAGGGAAAGGAGAACCTAATCATCTTCTAACAGGGGAAGGGAAGGGAAAGGAGATACCTAATCATCTTCTAACAGGGGAAGGGAAGGGAAAGGAGAACCTAATCATCTTCTAACAGGGGAAGGGAAGGGAAAGGAGATACCTAATCATCTTCTAACAGGGGAAGGGAAGGGAAAGGAGATACCTAATCATCTTCTAACAGGGGAAGGGAAGGGAAAGGAGAACCTAATCATCTTCTAACAGGGGAAGGGAAGGGAAAGGAGATACCTAATCATCTTCTAACAGGGGAAGGGAAGGGAAAGGAGATACCTAATCATCTTCTAACAGGGGAAGGGAAGGGAAAGGAGATACCTAATCATCTTCTAACAGGGGAAGGGAAGGGAAAGGAGAACCTAATCATCTTCTAACAGGGGAAGGGAAGGGAAAGGAGATACCTAATCATCTTCTAACAGGGGAAGGGAAGGGAAAGGAGAACCTAATCATCTTCTAACAGGGGAAGGGAAGGGAAAGGAGAACCTAATCATCTTCTAACAGGGGAAGGGAAGGGAAAGGAGATACCTAATCATCTTCTAACAGGGGAAGGGAAGGGAAAGGAGAACCTAATCATCTTCTAACAGGGGAAGGGAAGGGAAAGGAGATACCTAATCATCTTCTAACAGGGGAAGGGAAGGGAAAGGAGATACCTAATCATCTTCTAACAGGGGAAGGGAAGGGAAAGGAGAACCTAATCATCTTCTAACAGGGGAAGGGAAGGGAAAGGAGATACCTAATCATCTTCTAACAGGGGAAGGGAAGGGAAAGGAGAACCTAATCATCTTCTAACAGGGGAAGGGAAGGGAAAGGAGATACCTAATCATCTTCTAACAGGGGAAGGGAAGGGAAAGGAGATACCTAATCATCTTCTAACAGGGGAAGGGAAGGGAAAGGAGAACCTAATCATCTTCTAACAGGGGAAGGGAAGGGAAAGGAGATACCTAATCATCTTCTAACAGGGGAAGGGAAGGGAAAGGAGAACCTAATCATCTTCTAACAGGGGAAGGGAAGGGAAAGGAGATACCTAATCATCTTCTAACAGGGGAAGGGAAGGGAAAGGAGATACCTAATCATCTTCTAACAGGGGAAGGGAAGGGAAAGGAGATACCTAATCATCTTCTAACAGGGGAAGGGAAGGGAAAGGAGAACCTAATCATCTTCTAACAGGGGAAGGGAAGGGAAAGGAGATACCTAATCATCTTCTAACAGGGGAAGGGAAGGGAAAGGAGATACCTAATCATCTTCTAACAGGGGAAGGGAAGGGAAAGGAGAACCTAATCATCTTCTAACAGGGGAAGGGAAGGGAAAGGAGAACCTAATCATCTTCTAACAGGGGAAGGGAAGGGAAAGGAGAACCTAATCATCTTCTAACAGGGGAAGGGAAGGGAAAGGAGATACCTAATCATCTTCTAACAGGGGAAGGGAAGGGAAAGGAGATACCTAATCATCTTCTAACAGGGGAAGGGAAGGGAAAGGAGATACCTAATCATCTTCTAACAGGGGAAGGGAAGGGAAAGGAGAACCTAATCATCTTCTAACAGGGGAAGGGAAGGGAAAGGAGAACCTAATCATCTTCTAACAGGGGAAGGGAAGGGAAAGGAGATACCTAATCATCTTCTAACAGGGGAAGGGAAGGGAAAGGAGATACCTAATCATCTTCTAACAGGGGAAGGGAAGGGAAAGGAGAACCTAATCATCTTCTAACAGGGGAAGGGAAGGGAAAGGAGAACCTAATCATCTTCTAACAGGGGAAGGGAAGGGAAAGGAGAACCTAATCATCTTCTAACAGGGGAAGGGAAGGGAAAGGAGAACCTAATCATCTTCTAACAGGGGAAGGGAAGGGAAAGGAGATACCTAATCATCTTCTAACAGGGGAAGGGAAGGGAAAGGAGATACCTAATCATCTTCTAACAGGGGAAGGGAAGGGAAAGGAGAACCTAATCATCTTCTAACAGGGGAAGGGAAGGGAAAGGAGAACCTAATCATCTTCTAACAGGGGAAGGGAAGGGAAAGGAGAACCTAATCATCTTCTAACAGGGGAAGGGAAGGGAAAGGAGAACCTAATCATCTTCTAACAGGGGAAGGGAAGGGAAAGGAGAACCTAATCATCTTCTAACAGGGGAAGGGAAGGGAAAGGAGATACCTAATCATCTTCTAACAGGGGAAGGGAAGGGAAAGGAGATACCTAATCATCTTCTAACAGGGGAAGGGAAGGGAAAGGAGAACCTAATCATCTTCTAACAGGGGAAGGGAAGGGAAAGGAGAACCTAATCATCTTCTAACAGGGGAAGGGAAGGGAAAGGAGAACCTAATCATCTTCTAACAGGGGAAGGGAAGGGAAAGGAGAACCTAATCATCTTCTAACAGGGGAAGGGAAGGGAAAGGAGAACCTAATCATCTTCTAACAGGGGAAGGGAAGGGAAAGGAGATACCTAATCATCTTCTAACAGGGGACGGGAAGGGAAAGGAGATACCTAATCATCTTCTAACAGGGGAAGGGAAGGGAAAGGAGATACCTAATCATCTTCTAACAGGGGAAGGGAAGGGAAAGGAGAACCTAATCATCTTCTAACAGGGGAAGGGAAGGGAAAGGAGATACCTAATCATCTTCTAACAGGGGAAGGGAAGGGAAAGGAGATACCTAATCATCTTCTAACAGGGGAAGGGAAGGGAAAGGAGATACCTAATCATCTTCTAACAGGGGAAGGGAAGGGAAAGGAGATACCTAATCATCTTCTAACAGGGGAAGGGAAGGGAAAGGAGATACCTAATCATCTTCTAACAGGGGAAGGGAAGGGAAAGGAGATACCTAATCATCTTCTAACAGGGGAAGGGAAGGGAAAGGAGATACCTAATCATCTTCTAACAGGGGAAGGGAAGGGAAAGGAGATACCTAATCATCTTCTAACAGGGGAAGGGAAGGGAAAGGAGATACCTAATCATCTTCTAACAGGGGAAGGGAAGGGAAAGGAGATACCTAATCATCTTCTAACAGGGGAAGGGAAGGGAAAGGAGATACCTAATCATCTTCTAACAGGGGAAGGGAAGGGAAAGGAGATACCTAATCATCTTCTAACAGGGGAAGGGAAGGGAAAGGAGATACCTAATCATCTTCTAACAGGGGAAGGGAAGGGAAAGGAGAACCTAATCATCTTCTAACAGGGGAAGGGAAGGGAAAGGAGATACCTAATCATCTTCTAACAGGGGAAGGGAAGGGAAAGGAGATACCTAATCATCTTCTAACAGGGGACGGGAAGGGAAAGGAGATACCTAATCATCTTCTAACAGGGGAAGGGAAGGGAAAGGAGATACCTAATCATCTTCTAACAGGGGAAGGGAAGGGAAAGGAGAACCCAATCATCTTCTAACAGGGGAAGGGAAGGGAAAGGAGAACCTAATCATCTTCTAACAGGGGACGGGAAGGGAAAGGAGATACCTAATCATCTTCTAACAGGGGACGGGAAGGGAAAGGAGATACCTAATCATCTTCTAACAGGGGAAGGGAAGGGAAAGGAGAACCTAATCATCTTCTAACAGGGGAAGGGAAGGGAAAGGAGAACCTAATCATCTTCTAACAGGGGAAGGGAAGGGAAAGGAGAACCTAATCATCTTCTAACAGGGGAAGGGAAGGGAAAGGAGAACCTAATCAGTTGCACAACTGAATGCATTCAACTGAAATGTGTCTTCCGCATTTAAGGTGCGGGGGGCTGCCTTAATCGACATCCACGTCATCGGCGCTCGGGAAGCAGTTATTGTTTGCGGCTAACTGCCTTGCTCAAGGGCAGAACGGCAGATTTTTCCATCTTGCAAGCTCTTAACCGCTAGGTTACGTGATGCGGGGACACACAGCAGCAGAGTGACGTCCACACCATTCGGTTTGTCCTTCTCCTTTTGCACAACCAGGTATGGAGAATCTTTATAAAATGCATAGATAGCAAGTGGCATTTTGATTAATCAGTTCTGGTGTCAGATTCTAGCTGACCACCATTTGCTAATTGGCTCATTAAAGATGTAGTTTAAGAAGAAAATACATGCAATAAAGTTGTGAGTTCTTAATAACCACACTACTGTGCTTTTATACATTTATTAGCTAACCCTAACCACATCACTGTGATTTTATACATTTATTACCTAACCCTTACCACATCACTGTGCTTTTATACATTTATTACCTAACCCTGAGTTCTTAATAACTACACTACTGTGCTTTTATACATTTATTACCTAACCCTAACCACACCACTGTGCTTTTATACATGTATTACCTAACCCTGAGCTCTTAATAACTACACCACTGTGCTTTTATACATTTATTACCTAACCCTAACCACATCACTGTGCTTTTATACATGTAATACCTAACACTGAGTTCTTAATAACTACACTACTGTGCTTTTATACATGTATTACCTAACCCTAACCACACCACTGTGCTTTTATACATTTATTACCTAACCCTGAGTTCTTAATAACTACACTACTGTGCTTTTACACATTTATTACCTAACCCTAACCCTGACCCTAACCGTAACTACAACACTGTGCTTTTATACATTTATTACCTAACCCTAACCCTGACCACACCACTGTGCTTTTATACATGTATTACCATTTATTACCTAACCCTGAGTTCTTAATAACTATACTACTGTGCTTTTATACATTTATTACTTAACCCTAACCACACCACTGTGCTTTTATACATTTATTACCTAACCCTAACCACACCACTGTGCTTTTATACATTTATTACCTAACCCTAACCATTTTACATTTACATTTTAGTCATTTAGCAGACGCTCTTATCCAGAGCGACTTACAGTTAGTGCATACATTATTTTATGTTTTTCTAACCCTAACCCTAACCACACCACTGTGCTTTTATACATTTATTACCTAACCCTAACCGTAACTACACCACTGTGCTTTTATACATGTATTACCTAACCCTAACCCCGAATTCTTAATAACTACACCACTGTTCTTTTATTCATGTATTACCTAACCCTAACCCTAACCCTGAGTTCTTAATAACTACACTACTGTGCATTTATTACCTAACCTTAACCGTAACTACACCACTGTGCTTTTATTCATTTATTACCATTTATTACCTAACCCTAACCACACCACTGTGCTTTTACACATGTATTACCTAACCCTGATTTCTTAATAACTACACTACTGTGTTTTTATACATTTATTACCTAACCCTAACCCTAACCCTGACCCTAACCGTAAATACACCACTGTGCTTTTACACATTTATTACCTAACCCTAACCCTGAGTTCTTTATAACTACACCACTGTGCTTTTACACATGTATTACCTAACCCTGAGTTCTTAATAACTACACCACTGTGCTTTTATACATTTATTACCTAACCCTAACCCTGACCCTGAGATCTTAATAACTACACTACTGTGCTTTTATACATGTATTACCTAACCCTAACCCTGAGTTCTTAATAACTACACCACTGTGCTTTTATACATTTATTACCTAACCCTAACCCTGAGTTCTTAATAACTACACCACTGTGCTTTTATACATGTATTACCTAACCCTAACCCTAACCCTGAGTTCTTAATAACTACACCACTGTGCTTTTATACATTTATTACCTAACCCTAACCCTAACCCTGAGTTCTTAATAACTACACCACTGTGCTTTTATACATTTATTACCTAACCCTAACCCTGAATTCTTAATAACTACACTACTGTGCTTTTATACATGTATTACCTAACCCTAACCCTAACTTCTTAATAACTACACTACTGTGCTTTTACACATGTATTACCTAACCCTAACCCTGAGTTCTTAATAACTACACCACTGTGCTTTTATACATTTATTACCTAACCCTAACCCTGAGTTCTTAATAACTACACCACTGTGGTTTTATACATTTATTACCAAACCCTAACCCTGAGTTCTTAATAACTACACCACTGTGCTTTTATACATTTATTACCTAACCCTAACCCTGAGTTCTTAATAACTACACCACTGTGCCTTTATACATTTATTACCTAACCCTAACCCTGAGTTCTTAATAACTACACCACTGTGCTTTTATACATTTATTACCTAACCCTAACCCTGAGTTCTTAATAACTACACCACTGTGCTTTTATACATTTATTACCTAACCCTAACCCTGAATTCTTAATAACTACACCACTGTGCTTTTATACTTGTATTACCAAACCCTAACCCTGAGTTCTTAATAACTACACCACTGTGCTTTTATACATTTATTACCTAACCCTAACCCGGAGTTCTTAATAACTACACCACTGTGCTTTTATACATTTATTACCTAACCCTAACCATAACCCTGAGTTCTTAATAACTACACCACTGTGCTTTTATACATTTATTACCTAACCCTGAGTTCTTAATAACTACACCACTGTGCTTTTATAAATGTATTACCTAACCCTAACCCTGAGTTCTTAATAACTACACCACTGTGCTTTTATACATTTATTACCTAACCCTAACCCTGAGTTCTTAATAACTACACCACTGTGCTTTTATAAATTTATTACCTAACCCTAAGTTCTTAATAACAACCCCACTGTGCTTTTATACATTTATTACCTAACCCTAACCCTGAGTTCTTAATAACTACACCACTGTGCTTTTATACATTTATTACCTAACCCTAACCCTGAGTTCTTAATAACTACACCACTGTGCTTTTATACATTTATTACCTAACCCTAACCCTGAGTTCTTAATAACTACACCACTGTGCTTTTATACATTTATTACCTAACCCTAACCCTGAGTTCTTAATAACTACACCACTGTGCTTTTATACATTTATTACCTAACCCTAAGTTCTTAATAACAACCCCACTGTGCTTTTATACATTTATTACCTAACCCTAACCCTGAGTTCTTAATAACTACACCACTGTGCTTTTATACATTTATTACCTAACCCTGACCCTGAGTTCTTAATAACTACACCACTGTGCTTTTATACATTTATTACCTAACCCTAACCCTGAGTTCTTAATAACTACACCACTGTGCTTTTATACATTTATTACCTAACCCTAACCCTGAGT
Organism: Coregonus ussuriensis; assembly: GCA_031479575.1. Lineage (NCBI taxonomy): Eukaryota > Metazoa > Chordata > Actinopteri > Salmoniformes > Salmonidae > Coregonus > Coregonus ussuriensis. The sequence continues at coordinate 144,457,625 of CM062494.1, read as the reverse complement.
TCTTAATAACTACACCACTGTGCTTTTATACATTTATTACCTAACCCTAACCCTGAGTTCTTAATAACTACACCACTGTGCTTTTATACATTTATTACCTAACCCTAAGTTCTTAATAACAACCCCACTGTGCTTTTATACATTTATTACCTAACCCTAACCCTGAGTTCTTAATAACTACACCACTGTGCTTTTATACATTTATTACCTAACCCTAACCCTGAGTTCTTAATAACTACACCACTGTGCTTTTATACATTTATTACCTAACCCTGAGTTCTTAATAACTACACCACTGTCCTTTTATACATTTATTACCTAACCCTAACCCTGAGTTCTTAATAACTACACCACTGTGCTTTTATACATTTATTACCTAACCCTAACCCTGAGTTCTTAATAACTACACCACTGTGCTTTTATACATGTATTACCTAACCCTAACCCTGAGTTCTTAATAACTACACCACTGTGCTTTTATACATTTATTACCTAACCCTAAGTTCTTAATAACAACCCCACTGTGCTTTTATACATTTATTACCTAACCCTAACCCTGAGTTCTTAATAACTACACCACTGTGCTTTTATAAATGTATTACCTAACCCTAACCCTGAGTTCTTAATAACTACACCACTGTGCTTTTATACATTTATTACCTAACCCTAACCCTGAGTTCTTAATAACTACACCACTGTGCCTTTATTCATTTTTTTATTTTTATTGTTTTGTGTCAAACCTGTAGTATTCATCAGGATAACATAGCAGAGGTCAGAGTTAACCCTAACAGAGCAGAGGTCAGAGTTAACCCCAACATAGCAGAGGTCAGAGTTAACCCCAACAGAGCAGAGGTCAGAGTTAACCCTAACAGAGCAGAGGTCAGAGTTAACCCCAACAGAGCAGAGGTCAGAGTTAACCCCAACAGAGCAGAGGTCAGAGTTAACCCCAACAGAGCAGAGGTCAGAGTTAACCCCAACAGAGCAGAGGTCAGAGTTAACCCCAACAGAGCAGAGGTCAGAGTTAACCCCAACAGAGCATATGTCAGTTTTTTTTGTTGCAATACACATACATATATTTCTCATATAAATGACAGATACCAAAACAGAAAGCTAATTTGATCCTCTCTGAAGCAGCACTGAAACAGACAGTCCCCTGCATGGTCTAGACCCACTGCACACTGCATCCACTTGCTTACATGTAGCTGCAATACGCAGACACACACACACACACACACACACTCGCAAACGCACACACACGTCGCACACACACAAGAACACATCCACAGTCCACATGGTAAAGATTCACAAGACAGGGTAAACGGTTCCAGCATGCTTCAGAAGGTTAGCTTTAAAAGACCGAGTTGAATTCCAAGCAGACAGAATTGTGGGAATCTGAGTTTCTCTGTTGAAAGACAGTTCACAGTGAGGTGTTGTTGTTGCTGTTTGTCCGTTTCTGAACAGATGCATCCTGCTTCTCTTGATGTAGTCCCAGAACCCCAGTGTTCTCTGGTGATTGTAGTCCCAGAACCCCAGTGTTCTCTGGTGATTGTAGTCCCAAAACCCCAGTGTTCTCTGGTGATTGTAGTCCCAGAACCCCAGTGTTCACTGGTGATTTCAGTCCCAGAACCCCAGTGTTCTCTGGTGATTATAGTCCCAGAACCCCAGTGTTCACTGGTGATTTCAGTCCCAGAACCCCAGTGTTCTCTGGTGATTTCAGTCCCAGAATCCTAGTATTCTCTGGTGATTTCAGTCCCAGAATCCTAGTATTCTCTGGTGATTGTAGTCCTCCCAGTCCTGTCTGGTGATTGTAGTCCCAGTGCTCTCTGGTGATTGTAGTCCCCCCAGTCCTGTCTGGTGATTGTAGTCCCCCCAGTCCTGTCTGGTGATTGTAGTCCCCCCAGTCCTGTCTGGTGATTGTAGTCCCCCCAGTCCTGTCTGGCGATTGTAGTCCCCCCAATCCTGTCTGGTGATTGTAGTCCCCCCAGTCCTGTCTGGTGATTGTAGTCCCCCAGTCCTGTCTGGCGATTGTAGTCCCAGTCCTGTCTGGTGATTGTAGTCCCCCAGTCCTGTCTGGTGATTGTAGTCCCCCCAGTCCTGTCTGGCAATTGTAGTCCCCCCAGTCCTGTCTGGTGATTGTAGTCCCAGTCCTGTCTGGTGATTGTAGTCCCCCAGTCCTGTCTGGTGATTGTAGTCCCCCCAGTCCCGTCTGGTGATTGTAGTCCCCCCAGTCCTGTCTGGTGATTGTAGTCCCCCCAGTCCTGTCTGGCGATTGTAGTCCCCCCAATCCTGTCTGGTGATTGTAGTCCCCCCAGTCCTGTCTGGTGATTGTAGTCCCCCAGTCCTGTCTGGCGATTGTAGTCCCAGTCCTGTCTGGTGATTGTAGTCCCAGTCCTGTCTAGTGATTGTAGTCCCCCAGTCCTGTCTGGCGATTGTAGTCCCCCCAATCCTGTCTGGTGATTGTAGTCCCCCCAGTCCTGTCTGGTGATTGTAGTCCCCCAGTCCTGTCTGGCGATTGTAGTCCCAGTCCTGTCTGGTGATTGTAGTCCCAGTCCTGTCTAGTGATTGTAGTCCCCCCAGTCCTGTCTGGTGATTGTAGTCCCCCAGTCCTGTCTGGTGATTGTAGTCCCCCCAGTCCTGTCTGGTGATTGTAGTCCCCCAGTCCTGTCTGGTGATTGTAGTCCCCCCAGTCCTGTCTGGTGATTGTAGTCCCAGTCCTGTCTGGTGATTGTAGTCCCCCCAGTCCTGTCTGGTGATTGTAGTCCCCCAGTCCTGTCTGGTGATTGTAGTCCCCCCAGTCCTGTCTGGTGATTGTAGTCCCAGTCCTGTCTGGTGATTGTAGTCCCCCAGTCCTGTCTGGTGATTGTAGTCCCAGTCCTGTCTGGTGATTGTAGTCCCCCAGTCCTGTCTGGTGATTGTAGTCCCCCCAGTCCTGTCTGGTGATTGTAGTCCCCCCAATCCTGTCTGGCGATTGTAGTCCCCCCAGTCCTGTCTGGTGATTGTAGTCCCAGTCCTGTCTGGTGATTGTAGTCCCCCAGTCCCACTAACATTCCAACTCTGGGTCGTACTTCAGCTGTTTGATTTAAGGAGAGGGTTGTTGTCCGATAGAGTGTTTACGGACTGAATAAAATATTGAGATTTTGTCCATATAAGTGCAACACAGAGATTACATTTTAAAAAATGAAACAAGAAAACAATGGAAGTGTTAAAAACATAACAAAGCACCTAAAAGCTACAGTGGGGAGATACATATCCATATCCATATCGTTCTCCCCACTGTATATCCTATTGCACAATTTAAATCATGATACAAAAAAGGGATACATAATCAAATATACAAATGAACATAGCATGAAAAACTGGTGAAAGTGGATAATTCAGTCTTTAAGACCGTAGCTAGTCATTTCTGGAGCAAACCCCTTATGGTGGTGAAAGACAGAACACCTGTTTCCAGACCTGCCTTCCTCGTGGTCACAGATTGAGAAGCCAACCAAACCTGATTATAAACCACTAAACCACAAGGAAGCGACTGCTGCATAGCTGGATTCAATTTAAAGCAATGTCATCAAAAGACACAAAGCGAGAGACAGAAACTGGACTGGACACAACCAACTGCTGTTACAACACTCTGTGTAGCTTCCTTCTGCTGTTCCCCAGGAAACACTGTACTGTCTGTTGTCATAACAACACTACTGTCTGTGTTGTCCCTCTGAAGGTCAGAGTTCAGACGCGGGTGTCGCTGGGTTCAGAGGTCAGATAGACAGCGGAGCTGGACTTGGGCCGGGCCTGACCTTCACCCCTGTTGTTATTCACCTCTGACCCCATGGTATCTGTGGAGATGACCCAGGTGGCGGGTCGCCAGCGCTTCAGGGAGTACGGAGTCTTCACACGCTTCTTAATCTTCTCCCCTGTTCCCTGGTTCTGGACCAAGACCTCCCCTGGAACACAAACACAGGGTTAGGGTCAGGCTGGGAGGGTTAGGGTCAGGCTGGGAGGGTTAGGGTCTGAGAGGGGGATGGCTGTGAGGGTTAGGGTCAGGCTGGGAGGGTTAGGGTCAGGCTGTGAGGGTTAGGGTCAGGCTGTGAGGGTTAGGGTCAGGCTGGGAGGGTTAGGGTCAGGCTGTGAGGGTTAGGGTCAGGCTGGGAGGGTTAGGGTCAGGCTGGGAGGGTTAGGGTCAGGCTGTGAGGGTTAGGGTCAGGCTGGGAGGGTTAGGGTCAGGCTGGGAGGGTTAGGGTCAGGCTGTGAGGGTTAGGGTAAGGCTGTGAGGGTTAGGGTCAGGCTGTGAGGGTTAGGGTCAGGCTGGGAGGGTTAGGGTCAGGCTGGGAGGGTTAGGGTCAGGCTGTGAGGGTTAGGGTCAGGCTGGGAGGGTTAGGGTCAGGCTGTGAGGGTTAGGGTCAGGCTGTGAGGGTTAGGGTCAGGCTGTGAGGGTTAGGGTCAGGCTGTGAGGGTTAGAGTCAGGCTGTGAGGGTTAGGGTCAGGCTGTGAGGGTTAGGGTAAGGCTGTGAGGGTTAGGGTCAGGCTGTGAGGGTAGGGTAAGGCTGTGAGGGTTAGGGTCTGAGAGGGGGATGGCTGTGAGGGTTAGGGTAAGGCTGTGAGGGTTAGGGTTGTGAGGGGAAAGGCTGTGAGGGTTAGGGTCAGGCTGTGAGGGTTAGGGTCTGAGAGGGTGCTCTGCTCACCCAGTGAGACCAGGTCTCTGGTGGTGAAGGACAGGTCCAGGGAGTTGGGTCTCTCCGGCCGCCGGCCTCCTTTAGGCTGCCTGAGCAGGGCTTCACCTCTCATGGAGACAGGGTTGGGGTTTGAGCCAGATCCAGACAAGGAACCAGACACAGAGCTCTCCCCCAGGGGGCAGGGGGTCTCTCCACTGGTACTTCCTCCTGCTCCCTCCTCCTCTTCCTCTCCTCCCCCGTCACTCTCCCCCTCTCCCTCCTCCAGTACCAGTCCGTTGTTGTTGTTGTTGTTGTTGTTGTTGGGCCGTGCGTTAGAGGTCTGGAGATCTGGTTGTCCTCTCTCTCTGCTCAGCAGGGGTTCGTGTTCGTCTGGGCTGGCAGTGATCAGACCCTGCTGGCCGTCCTCAGAGCTCCGAGGGTTAGCATTAGTGTTAGTGCTCTGAGTTAGTGTGAGCCCCACCGTGCTGCTGGCGCCCCCTGCTGGCAAGGACCCGGTCGCGTGCCCGTTCACAGAGCGGTCCCGTAGGACCAGCAGGTTGTTGACGGCGCTGACCCGGTGGGGCTCGGAGATGGCGGTGACGTTTGACACACCGTTGGTCTTAGCTCCGCCCTCTACCTGTCGTAGGTTGGACTTGCCATGGCGACCGAACTTAAACCTCAGAGAGGATGAGTCTTTCTTGGGCGGCTTGGTGCGGAGCGGCAGGCTGGAGGGTCGTTTGGGGAGGTTCTGCTGCTTGGGGAGAGGGAACACGGCGGGGGGAGGTGCCTCGGCAGCCATCTTGATGAAAGGGAAGAGCAGGGAGGAGGAGGCGGGGCTCAGCAGGTCCGGAGAACAGAACTGTTTCTGGCTGTGTTCCATCAGGTTCTCATCAGAACTCTCCTTCAGGTTCTTATCCACCTCCCTGGGGTCCAGCTTGGTGGTCTCCAGGTCCTCCTGGGTCAGGGTCAGGTGGAGGTTAGGGTTGGGGTCGTGACCCTGGCTGGACTCTGAGATGAAGGTCATGGTGGTGAGGGCGGAGGTGGAGGTTCCAGCGGAGGGGCTTCCTCCCTCGGGGTTGCCGGGGAGACGGGCGTGAGACGCCTGCTGGCGCTCGTAGTTTATAGAGTTCCTGTTCCTCTCTCCCGCCACACCTCCATCTCTCGTCCGGCCACTCACAGCGGAGGAGGCGTCGCCCTGTGTGTTCTTAGCCATGCCTTCCTGCTCCTCGATGAAGGAAGAGGCGGGGTCAGGGCCGGACTTTGGCACCATGCGGTTTCTGTTGGGACCACAGACACGTTAACGACACAACATGCATTTACCACCAAGGAGGACTAGAAGGGTGTGTGTGTGTGTGTGTGTGTGTGTGTGTGTGTGTGTGTGTGTGTGTAGTGTGTGTGTGTGTGTGTGTGTGTGTGTGTGTGTGTGTGTGTGTGTGTGTAGTGTAGTGTGTAGTGTGTGTGTGTGTGTGTGTGTAGTGTGTGTGTGTGTGTGTGTAGTGTGTGTGTGTGTGTGTGTGTGTAGTGTGTGTGTAGTGTGTGTGTGTGTGTGTGTGTGTAGTGTGTGTGTGTGTGTGTGTAGTGTGTGTGTGTGTGTGTGTGTGTAGTGTGTGTGTGTGTGTGTGTGTGTGTGTAGTGTGTGTGTGTGTGTGTGTGTGTGTGTGTGTGTGTGTAGTGTAGTGTGTAGTGTGTGTGTGTGTGTGTAGTGTGTGTGTGTGTGTGTGTGTGTGTAGTGTGTGTGTGTGTGTGTGTGTGTGTGTAGTGTGTGTGTGTGTGTGTGTAGTGTGTGTGTGTGTGTGTGTGTGTGTAGTGTGTGTGTGTGTGTAGTGTGTGTGTGTGTGTAGTGTGTGTGTGTGTGTGTGTGTGTGTAGTGTGTGTGTGTGTGTGTGTAGTGTGTGTGTGTGTGTGTAGTGTGTAGTGTGTGTGTGTATATAGTGTGTGTGTGTGTAGTGTGTAGTGTGTGTAGTGTGTGTGTGTGTGTAGTGTGTGTGTGTGTGTGTAGTGTGTGTGTGTGTGTAGTGTGTAGTGTGTGTGTGTGTATATAGTGTGTGTGTGTGTAGTGTGTAGTGTGTGTAGTGTGTGTGTGTGTGTGTAGTGTGTGTGTGTGTGTAGTGTGTAGTGTGTGTGTGTATATAGTGTGTGTATAGTGTGTGTATAGTGTGTGTGTATAGTGTGTGTATATAGTGTGTGTATATAGTGTGTGTGTATAGTGTGTGTATAGTGTGTGTATAGTGTGTGTGTATAGTGTGTGTATATAGTGTGTGTATAGTGTGTATATAGTGTGTGTATATAGTGTGTGTATATAGTGTGTGTATAGTGTGTGTGTATAGTGTGTGTATATAGTGTGTGTATATAGTGTGTGTATAGTGTGTGTATAGTGTGTGTATAGTGTGTGTGTATAGTGTGTGTATATAGTGTGTGTGTATAGTGTGTGTATAGTGTGTGTGTATAGTGTGTGTATATAGTGTGTGTATATAGTGTGTGTATAGTGTGTGTGTATAGTGTGTGTATATAGTGTGTGTATATAGTGTGTGTATATAGTGTGTGTATATAGTGTGTGTATATAGTGTGTGTATATAGTGTGTGTATATAGTGTGTGTATATAGTGTGTGTATAGTGTGTGTATATAGTGTGTGTATATAGTGTGTGTATATAGTGTGTGTATAGTGTGTGTGTATAGTGTGTGTATATAGTGTGTGTATATAGTGTGTGTATAGTGTGTGTATAGTGTGTGTATATAGTGTGTGTATAGTGTGTGTATAGTGTGTGTGTATAGTGTGTGTATATAGTGTGTGTATATAGTGTGTGTGTATAGTGTGTGTATATAGTGTGTGTGTATAGTGTGTGTATAGTGTGTGTATAGTGTGTGTGTATAGTGTGTGTATATAGTGTGTGTATAGTGTGTGTATATAGTGTGTGTATAGTGTGTGTATAGTGTGTATATAGTGTGTGTGTATAGTGTGTGTATATAGTGTGTGTATATAGTGTGTGTATAGTGTGTGTGTATAGTGTGTGTATATAGTGTGTGTATATAGTGTGTGTATAGTGTGTGTGTATAGTGTGTGTATAGTGTGTGTATAGTGTGTGTGTATAGTGTGTGTATATAGTGTGTGTATATAGTGTGTGTATAGTGTGTGTATATAGTGTGTATATAGTGTGTGTATATAGTGTGTGTATATAGTGTGTGTATATAGTGTGTGTATATAGTGTGTGTATATAGTGTGTGTATATAGTGTGTGTATATAGTGTGTGTATATAGTAGTGTGTGTAAAATATGTGTGTGTATATAGTGTGTATAGGTCTGTGTGTGTATATAGTGTGTGTATATTAGTGTGTGTTTTGTGTGTAATAGTGTGTGTTATATAGTGTGTAGATACTTGTGTGTATATAGTGTGGTGTATATAGTGTGTGTATATAGTGGGTGTATATATGTGTGTATATAGTGTGTGATATGTGTGTGTATATAGTGTGTATATAGTGTGTGTATATAGTGTGTGTATATAGTGTGTGTATATAAAGTGTGTTATAGTGTGTGTTATCGAGTGTGTGTATATAGTGTGGTATATAGTGTGTGTATATAGTGTTACTATAGGTGTGTGTATATAGTGTGTGTATATAGTGTGGTGTTATATAGGGTGTGGGTTGATATAGTGTGTGGTTATTTATTTAGTGTGTGTATATAGTGTGTGTATATGGTGTGTGTATAGTGTGTGTTGTTGTTGTGTGTGTTATTTAGTGGGGTGTGTATATAGTGTCTGTGTATCAGTGTGTGTATATGAGTGTGTGTATTTAGTGTGTTGTATATAGTGTGTGTAGATAGTGTGTGTATATTGTATTTGTGTGTGTATAGTGTGTGTATAAGTTGGTTGTATATGTGTGGGGAATGTGTTGTATATAGTGTGTGTGTTGTGTGTGTGTATAGTGTGTGTGTATAGTGTGTGTGTATAGTGTGTGTATAGTGTGTGTGTATAGTGTGTGTTTATAGTGTGTGTGTTATAGTGTGTGTAATAGTGTGTGTGTATAGGGTGTGTGTATATAGTGTGTGTATATTTAGTAGTGTTTGTATAGTGTGTGTATATAGTGTGTATAGGTGTATATAGTGTGTGTATATAGTGTGTGTATATATAGTGTGTGTATATAGTGGTGTATAGTGTGTATATTAGTGTGTATATAGTGTGTGTATATAGTGTGTGTATATAGTGTGTGTATATACGCTCTTCGTACGGCGGGCAGTGTGTGTTTATAGTGTGTGTATAGTGTGTGTATATAGTGTGTGTATATTAGTGTGTGTATATAGGGTGTGTGTATATAGTGTGTGTATAGTGTGTGTATAGTGTGTGTATAGTGTTTGTATATAGCGTGTGTGTGTATAAAAGTGTGTGTATATAGTGTGTGTTTAGTTTATTGTGTGTATATAGTGTGTGTAATATATGTGTGTATTATAGTGTGTGTATATAGTGTGTGTGTATAAATGATTTGTCATGTTTGTATATATTTGTGTGTTTGTATTTTTTATAGTGTGTGTGGATAGTGTGTATATAGTGTGTGTATATAGGTGTCCGCCTGTATATTAATGTGTGTCTATGTAGTGTGTATAGTGTGTGTATATAGTGTGTGTATATAGTGTGTATATAGTGTGTGTATGAGTGTGTGTAATATTTAGTGTGTGTATTTATTGTGCTACGCAGGGATTGTGTGTATATAGTGTGTGTATAGTGTGTGTATTGTGTGTGTTCTCTTTAGTGTTGTGTATATAGTGTGTATTAGTGTGTGTATTTTAGTGTGTGTATATCAGTGTGTGCGTATATAGGGTGTGTTATAGTGTGTAAAAATATAGTGTGTGTATATAGTGTGTGTATATAGTGGTGTGTAAATAGTGTGTATATAGTGTGTATAGTGTGTTTTTTTTAGTGTGTGATTTATAGTGTGTGTTAGTGTGTGTTTTATAGTGTGTGTATAGTGTGTGTATATAGTGTGTGTGTATAGTGTGTGTATATAGTGTGTTATATAGTAGTGTGTATATTATTGTGTGTGTATTAGTGTGTGTATAGTGTGTGTGTATAGTGTGTGTGTATAGTGTGTGTGTAATATGTGTGTGTGTATAGTGTGTGTTTGTATAGTGTGTGGGGGGTGGTGTATAGTGTGTGTATAGTAGTGTTGTGTATAGTTACTGCGGGGGTGTGTGTATATAGTGTGTGTATATAGTGTGTGTGTATAGTGTGTATATATGTGTGTATTTAGTGTGTGTATATAGTGTGAGTTGTGTATAGTGTGTATATAGTGTGTATAGTGTGTGTATATAGTGTGCTGTATATATTGTGTGTGTATATAGTGTGTGTATATAGTGTGTGTATAGTGTGTGTATAGTGTGTATATAGTGTGTGTGTATAGTGTGACAACTGTGTTAGTGTGTGTGATAGTGTGTGTATAGTGTGTGTTATAGTGTGTGTATATAGTGTGTGTATATAGTGTGTGTATAAAGGTGTGTGTATATAAAGTGTGTGTATATAGTTGTGTGTATATGTGTGTATATATTGTGTGTGTATTGTGTGTGTATATAGTGTGTGTATATCTAGTGTGTGTATATTAGTGTGTGTATAGTGTGTATATAGTGTGTATATGTGTATATAGTGTGTGTATATAGTGTTGTAGTTTCTATAGTGTGTGTATATAGTGTGTATAGTGTGTGTATAGTCGTGTGTGTAATTATAGGTGTGTGTAAAAATATTAATAATAATGTAATATAGTTGTGTATATAGTGTGTATAATAGTGTGTGTATAAAGGTGTGTGTATTAGTGTGTGTAATATAGTGCGTGGTATATAGTTGTGTATATAGTGTGTGTAATAGTGGTGTATAGTGTGTGTATTATATGTGGTAAGTGTGTATATAGTGTGTGTAATATAGTGTGTTATATAGTGTGTGTATATAGTGTGTGTATAGTGTGTGTATAATGGTGTTAGAGTGTGTGTATATAGTGTGTGTATAGTGTGGTGTAAATGTGTGTATATAGTGTGTGATATAGTGTGTAGTATAGTGTGTGTATATAGTGTGTTATTATAGTGTGTGTGTATAGTGTGTGTATATAGTGTGTGTATAGTGTGTGTATATAGTGTGTGTATAAGTGTGTGTATAGGTGTGTATATAGTGTGTGTATATAGTGTGTGTATATAGTGTGTGTATATAGTGTGTGTATTATAGTGTGTGTATATAGTGTGTTTAGTGTGTATATAGTGTGTGTATAAGTGTGTGTATATAGTGTGTAGTGTATAGTAGTGTGGTATAGTGTGTATATAGTGTGTGTATATGTGTGTGTATATAGTGTGTGTATAGAGTGTGTGTGTATAGTGGTGTATATAGTGTGTGTATATAGTGTGTGTATAAAGATATGGTCCTGTGTGTGTATATAGTGTGTGTATATAGTGTGTGTATTAGTGTTATAAAGTGTGTGTATAGTGTGTACTTATAGTGTGGTTATATAGTGTGTTGTATATAGTGTGTGTATAGTGTGTATATAGTGTGTGTATTTTAGATTGTGTGTATTTATGTGTGTGTATATTAGTGTGTGTATATACGTTGGTGTGTGTATATAGTGTGTGTATAATATTGTGTGTATATAGGTGTGTCTATATAGTGTGTGTATATAGTGGGGGGTGTGTATAAAGTGTGTGTATAGTGTGTATATAGTGTGTGTATATTGTGGGTGTGTTATATTGTGTGTATAATATATAGTGTGTGTATAGTGTGTAGTATAGTGTGTGTATATAGTGTGTATATAGTGTGTGTATATAGTGTGTGTATATAGTGTGTGTATAGTGTGTGTATATAGTGTGTGTATATAGTGTGTGTATATAGTGTGTGTATATAGTGTGTGTATAGTGTGTATATAGTGTGTGTATAGTGTGTATATAGTGTGTGTATATAGTGTGTGTATATAGTGTGTGTATAGTGTGTATATAGTGTGTGTATATAGTGTGTGTATATAGTGTGTATATAGTGTGTGTATAGTGTGTATATAGTGTGTGTATATAGTGTGTGTATATAGTGTGTGTATAGTGTGTGTGTATAGTGTGTGTATATAGTGTGTGTATATAGTGTGTGTATATAGTGTGTGTATATAGTGTGTGTATAGTGTGTGTATGAAATCTAATCAAATGTTATTCATCACATGCTTTGGTAAACAACAGGTGTAGACTAACAGTGAGATGCTGACTGACGGGCCCTTCCCAACAGGTGTAGACTAACAGTGAGATGCTGACTGACGGGCCCTTCCCAACAGGTGTAGACTAACAGTGAGATGCTGACTGACGGGGCCCTTCTCAACAATGCAGAGAGAGAGTTAACAACAGGTGTAGACTAACAGTGAGATGCTGACTGACGGGCCCTTCCCAACAGGTGTAGACTAACAGTGAGATGCTGACTGACGGGCCCTTCCCAACAGGTGTAGACTAACAGTGAGATGCTGACTGACGGGCCCTTCCCAACAATGCAGAGAGAGTGTTAACCATTTGTAGGGCCTTCCTCTGACACCGCCTGGTAAATAGAGCCTAGATGGACAGGAGGCTTGGCCCAACTGATGTACTGGGCCGTACGCACTTTCCTCTGTAGCGCCGTGCGGTCGGATGCCGAGCAGTTACCGTACCAAGCGGTGATGCAACAGGTCAGGATGCTCTCAATGGTGCAGCTAGAGAACAGGACTCATTGTACAGTATGGTCAGCTGCTACTAGTAGGGTTGAGTGTAGGGTGTATATAGTGTCCCTACCTCTCATTGTACAGTATGGTCAGCTGCTACTAGTAGGGTTGAGTGTAGGGTGTATATAGTGTCCCTACCTCTCATTGTACAGTATGGTCAGCTGCTACTAGTAGGGTTGAGTGTAGGGTGTATATAGTGTCCCTACCTCTCATTGTACAGTATGGTCAGCTGCTACTAGTAGGGTTGAGTGTAGGGTGTATATAGTGTCCCTACCTCTCATTGTACAGTATGGTCAGCTGCTACTAGTAGGGTTGAGTGTAGGGTGTATATAGTGTCCCTACCTCTCATTGTACAGTATGGTCAGCTGCTACTAGTAGGGTTGAGTGTAGGGTGTATATAGTGTCCCTACCTCTCATTGTACAGTATGGTCAGCTGCTACTAGTAGGGTTGAGTGTAGGGTGTATATAGTGTCCCTACCTCTCATTGTACAGTATGGTCAGGTCAGCTGCTACTAGTAGGGTTGAGTGTAGGGTGTATATAGTGTCCCTACCTCTCATTGTACAGTATGGTCAGCTGCTACTAGTAGGGTTGAGTGTAGGGTGTATATAGTGTCCCTACCTCTCATTGTACAGTATGGTCAGCTGCTACTAGTAGGGTTGAGTGTAGGGTGTATATAGTGTCCCTACCTCCCATTGTACAGTATGGTCAGCTGCTACTAGTAGGGTTGAGTGTAGGGTGTATATAGTGTCCCTACCTCTCATTGTACAGTATGGTCAGCTGCTACTAGTAGGGTTGAGTGTAGGGTGTATATAGTGTCCCTACCTCTCATTGTACAGTATGGTCAGCTGCTACTAGTAGGGTTGAGTGTAGGGTGTATATAGTGTCCCTACCTCTCATTGTACAGTATGGTCAGCTGCTACTAGTAGGGTTGAGTGTAGGGTGTATATAGTGTCCCTACCTCTCATTGTACAGTATGGTCAGCTGAGCTGCTACTAGTAGGGTTGAGTGTAGGGTGTATATAGTGTCCCTACCTCTCATTGTACAGTATGGTCAGCTGCTACTAGTAGGGTTGAGTGTAGGGTGTATATAGTGTCCCTACCTCTCATTGTACAGTATGGTCAGCTGCTACTAGTAGGGTTGAGTGTAGGGTGTATATAGTGTCCCTACCTCTCATTGTACAGTATGGTCAGCTGCTACTAGTAGGGTTGAGTGTAGGGTGTATATAGTGTCCCTACCTCTCATTGTACAGTGTGGTACAGCTGCTACTAGTGGGGTTAACAGTAGGGCTGACAGACTTGGTCTGGTCCCAGATCAGCAGTAGTTCAGCCATGCGCTCCTCTGCACACTGAGCGGTCAGCCTGGCCTCAGCATCCTGGTCCCAACAGTCCTCCATCGTCTCCTTCAGGGAACGCACCGCCTGGGGGGTGGGGTGGGGGGGGTTACAGAGGCTAACACACACCATACACACCATACACCACACACACCATACACCACACACACCATACACCACACACACCATACACCACAAACACCATACACCACACACACCGTACACCACACACACCGTACACCACACACACCATACACCACACACACCGTACACCACACACACCATACACCACACACACCACACACACCATACACCATACACACCATACACCACACACACCATACACCACACACACCATACACCACACACACCATACACCACACACACCATACACCACACACACCATACACCACACACACCGTACACCACACACACCATACACCACACACACCATACACCACACACACCATACACCACACACACCATACACCACACACACCATACACCACACACACCATACACCACACACACCATACACCACACACACCGTACACACCATACACCACACACACCATACACCACACACACCATACACCACACACACCGTACACACCATACACCACACCACACACACCATACACCACACACACCATACACCAAATACACCGTACACACCATACACCACACACACCATACACCACACACACCGTACACACCACACACCGTACACCACACACCGTACACCACACACACCATACACCACACACACCGTACACACCATACACCACACACACCATACACCACACACACCATACACCACACACACCATACACCACACACACCGTACACCACACACACCATACACCACAAACACCGTACACACCATACACCACACACACCATACACCACACACACCGTACACACCACACACCGTACACCACACACCGTACACCACACACCGTACACCACACACACCACAGGTCTCACCAGGCTGTTTTCCTTCCAGGCCTCAGGGAACTTGGGTCTCTGTTTCTCTCTGGACACCAGGACCTGCATGTCCTCAAAGGAAGGGTGGTTCCCTGCTTCCGCCTGGAACGCTGCCTGGAAGTCTGGAACTGATTCTCCTGGAGAGAAAGGAGGAACACAAGCAGATCCAGCGTTAAGGTCAGGGGTCAGGGAGAGGTCAGTACACCTCATAAAGGTCTCCCAGTAGATGAGGCCCAGGGTTAGAGGTCAGGGGTCAGGGAGAGGTCAGTACACCTCATAAAGGTCTCCCAGTAGATGAGGCCCAGGGTTAGAGGTCAGGGGTCAGGGAGAGGTCAGTACACCTCATAAAGGTCTCCCAATAGACGAGGCCCAGGGTTAGAGGTCAGGGAGGGGTTATTACCTGGGAAGAGGTCAGTACACCTCATAAAGGTCTCCCAGTAGACGAGGCCCAGGGTTAGAGGTCAGGGAGGGGTTATTACCTGGGAAGAGGTCAGTACACCTCATAAAGGTCTCCCAGTAGACGAGGCCCAGGGTTAGAGGTCAGGGAGAGGTCAGTACACCTCATAAAGGTCTCCCAGTAGACGAGGCCCAAGTTAGAGGTCAGGGGTCAGGGAGAGGTCAGTACACCTCATAAAGGTCTCCCAGTAGATGAGGCCCAGGGTTAGAGGTCAGGGAGGGGTTATTACCTGGGAAGAGGTCAGTACACCTCATAAAGGTCTCCCAGTAGATGAGGCCCAGGGTTAGAGGTCAGGGGTCAGGGAGAGGTCAGTACACCTCATAAAGGTCTCCCAGTAGACGAGGCCCAGGGTTAGAGGTCAGGGAGGGGTTATTACCTGGGAAGAGGTCAGTACACCTCATAAAGGTCTCCCAGTAGATGAGGCCCAGGGTTAGAGGTCAGGGAGGGGTTATTACCTGGGAAGAGGTCAGTACACCTCATAAAGGTCTCCCAGTAGACGAGGCCCAGGGTTAGAGGTCAGGGGTCAGGGAGAGGTCAGTACACCTCATAAAGGTCTCCCAGTAGATGAGGCCCAGGGTTAGAGGTCAGGGAGGGGTTATTACCTGGGAAGAGGTCAGTGCACCTCATGAAGGTCTCCCAGTAGATGAGGCCCAGGGTTAGAGGTCAGAGGTCAGGGAGAGGTCAGTACACCTCATAAAGGTCTCCCAGTAGACGAGGCCCAGGGTTAGAGGTCAGGGGTCAGGGAGAGGTCAGTACACCTCATAAAGGTCTCCCAGTAGACGAGGCCCAGGGTTAGAGGTCAGGGAGGGGTTATTACCTGGGAAGAGGTCAGTACACCTCATAAAGGTCTCCCAGTAGATGAGGCCCAGGGTTAGAGGTCAGGGGTCAGGGAGAGGTCAGTACACCTCATAAAGGTCTCCCAGTAGATGAGGCCCAGGGTTAGAGGTCAGGGAGGGGTTATTACCTGGGAAGAGGTCATTACACCTCATAAAGGTCTCCCAGTAGACGAGGCCCAGGGTTAGAGGTCAGGGGTTATTACCTGGGAAGAGGTCAGTACACCTCATGAAGGTCTCCCAGTAGACGAGGCCCAGGGTTAGAGGTCAGGGGTCAGGGAGAGGTCAGTACACCTCATAAAGGTCTCCCAGTAGACGAGGCCCAGGGTTAGAGGTCAGGGGTTATTACCTGGGAAGAGGTCAGTACACCTCATAAAGGTCTCCCAGTAGATGAGGCCCAGGGTTAGAGGTCAGGGAGAGGTCAGTACACCTCATAAAGGTCTCCCAGTAGATGAGGCCCAGGGTTAGAGGTCAGGGAGGGGTTATTACCTGGGAAGAGGTCAGTACACCTCATAAAGGTCTCCCAGTAGACGAGGCCCAGGGTTAGAGGTCAGGGAGGGGTTATTACCTGGGAAGAGGTCAGTACACCTCATAAAGGTCTCCCAGTAGATGAAGCCCAGGGTTAGAGGTCAGGGGTCAGGGAGAGGTCAGTACACCTCATAAAGGTCTCCCAGTAGATGAGGCCCAGGGTTAGAGGTCAGGGAGGGGTTATTACCTGGGAAGAGGTCAGTACACCTCATAAAGGTCTCCCAGTAGACGAGGCCCAGGGTTAGAGGTCAGGTCAGGGAGGGGTTATTACCTGGGAAGAGGTCAGTACACCTCATAAAGGTCTCCCAGTAGATGAGGCCCAGGGTTAGAGGTCAGGGAGGGGTTATTACCTGGGAAGAGGTCAGTACACCTCATGAAGGTCTCCCAGTAGATGAGGCCCAGGGTTAGAGGTCAGGGAGGGGTTATTACCTGGGAAGAGGTCAGTACACCTCATGAAGGTCTCCCAGTAGACGAGGCCCAGGGTTAGAGGTCAGGGGTCAGGGAGAGGTCAGTACACCTCATAAAGGTCTCCCAGTAGATGAGGCCCAGGGTTAGAGGTCAGGGAGAGGTCAGTACACCTCATAAAGGTCTCCCAGTAGATGAGGCCCAGGGTTAGAGGTCAGGGGTCAGGGAGAGGTCAGTACACCTCATAAAGGTCTCCCAGTAGATGAGGCCCAGGGTTAGAGGTCAGGGGTCAGGGAGAGGTCAGTACACCTCATAAAGGTCTCCCAGTAGACGAGGCCCAGGGTTAGAGGTCAGGGAGGGGTTATTACCTGGGAAGAGGTCAGTACACCTCATAAAGGTCTCCCAGTAGATGAGGCCCAGGGTTAGAGGTCAGGGAGGGGTTATTACCTGGGAAGAGGTCAGTACACCTCATAAAGGTCTCCCAGTAGATGAGGCCCAGGGTTAGAGGTCAGGGGTCAGGGAGAGGTCAGTACACCTCATAAAGGTCTCCCAGTAGACGAGGCCCAGGGTTAGAGGTCAGGGAGGGGTTATTACCTGGGAAGAGGTCAGTACACCTCATAAAGGTCTCCCAGTAGACGAGGCCCAGGGCGTACATGTCCACCTGCTTCAGAGCCGACTCACAGTCCCTCAGGTTCACCGCCCCCTCCAGAACCTCTGGGGCCATGTAGCGGACTGTACCCACCTGGAGAGAGACAGAACCAGGGTTATAACACCACACTAACCCTCCAGAACCTCTGGGGCCATGTAGCGGATGCACCCACCTGGAGAGAGACAGAACCAGGGTTATAACACTACACTAACCCTAACCCTCCAGAACCAGGGTTATAACACTACACTAACCCTAACCCTCCAGAACCAGGGTTATAACACTACCCTAACCCTCCAGAACCAGGGTTATAACACTACACTAACCCTAACCCTCCAGAACCAGGGTTATAACACTACACTAACCCTAACCCTCCAGAACCAGGGTTATAACACTACCCTAACCCTCCAGAACCAGGGTTATAACACTACACTAACCCTCCAGAACCAGGGTTATAACACTACACTAACCCTAACCCTCCAGAACCAGGGTTATAACACTACCCTAACCCTCTAGAACCAGGGTTATAACACTACACTAACCCTAACCCTCCAGAACCAGGGTTATAACACTACACTAACCCTAACCCTCCAGAACCAGGGTTATAACACTACACTAACCCTCCAGAACCAGGGTTATAACACTACCTAACCCTAACCCTCCAGAACCAGGGTTATAACACTACACTAACCCTAACCCTCCAGAACCAGGGTTATAACACTACCCTAACCCTCCAGAACCAGGGTTATAACACTACACTAACCCTAACCCTCCAGAACCAGGGTTATAACACTACCCTAACCCTCCAGAACCAGGGTTATAACACTACACTAACCCTAACCCTCCAGAACCAGGGTTATAACACTACCCTAACCCTCCAGAACCAGGGTTATAACACTACCCTAACCCTCCAGAACCAGGGTTATAACACTACCCTAACCCTAACCCTCCAGAACCAGGGTTATAACACTACACTAACCCTAACCCTCCAGAACCAGGGTTATAACACTACATTAACCCTAACCCTCCAGAACCAGGGTTATAACACTACCCTAACCCTCCAGAACCAGGGTTATAACACTACCCTAACCCTAACCCTCCAGAACCAGGGTTATAACACTACACTAACCCTAACCCTCCAGAACGAACCAGGGTTATAACACTACACTAACCCTAACCCTCCAGAACCAGGGTTATAACACTACCCTAACCCTCCAGAACCAGGGTTATAACACTACACTAACCCTAACCCTCCAGAACCAGGGTTATAACACTACACTAACCCTAACCCTCCAGAACCAGGGTTATAAACACTACCCTAACCCTAACCCCTCCAGAACCAGGGTTATAACACTACCCTAACCCTCCAGAACCAGGGTTATAACAACTACCCTAACCCTCCAGAACCAGGGTTATAACACTACCCTAACCCTCCAGAACCAGGGTTATAACACTACCCTAACCCTAACCCTCCAGAACCAGGGTTATAACACTACACTAACCCTAACCCTCCAGAACCAGGGTTATAACACTACACTAACCCTCCAGAACCAGGGTTATAACACTACCCTAACCTAACCCTAACCCTCCAGAACCAGGGTTATAACACTACACTAACCCTAACCCTCCAGAACCAGGGTTATAACACTACACTAACCCTCCAGAACCAGGGTTATAACACTACCCTAACCCTAACCCTCCAGAACCAGGGTTATAACACTACACTAACCCTCCAGAACCAGGGTTATAACACTACCCTAACCCTAACCCTCCAGAACCAGGGTTATAACACTACACTAACCCTAACCCTCCAGAACCAGGGTTATAACACTACCCTAACCCTCCAGAACCAGGGTTATAACACTACACTAACCCTAACCCTCCAGAACCAGGGTTATAACACTACACTAACCCTAACCCTCCAGAACCAGGGTTATAACACTACACTAACCCTCCAGAACCAGGGTTATAACACTACCCTAACCCTCCAGAACCAGGGTTATAACACTACCCTAACCCTAACCCTCCAGAACCAGGGTTATAACACTACACTAACCCTACCCTAACCCTCCAGAACCAGGGTTATAACACTACACTAACCCTCCAGAACCAGGGTTATAACACTACACTAACCCTAACCCTCCAGAACCAGGGTTATAACACTACACTAACCCTAACCCTCCAGAACCAGGGTTATAACACTACCCTAACCCTAACCCTCCAGAACCAGGGTTATAACACTACACTAACCCTCCAGAACCAGGGTTATAACACTACACTAACCCTAACCCTCCAGAACCAGGGTTATAACACTACACTAACCCTAACCCTCCAGAACCAGGGTTATAACACTACACTAACCCTAACCCTCCAGAACCAGGGTTATAACACTACCCTAACCCTCCAGAACCAGGGTTATAACACTACACTAACCCTAACCCTCCAGAACCAGGGTTATAACACTACACTAACCCTAACCCTCCAGAACCAGGGTTATAACACTACCCTAACCCTCCAGAACCAGGGTTATAACACTACCCTAACCCTAACCCTCCAGAACCAGGGTTATAACACTACACTAACCCTCCAGAACCAGGGTTATAACACTACCCTAACCCTCCAGAACCAGGGTTATAACACTACCCTAACCCTCCAGAACCAGGGTTATAACACTACACTAACCCTAACCCTCCAGAACCAGGGTTATAACACTACACTAACCCTCCAGAACCAGGGTTATAACACTACACTACCCTAACCCTCCAGAACCAGGGTTATAACACTACCCTACCCTAACCCTCCAGAACCAGGGTTATAACACTACCTACCCTAACCCTCCAGAACCAGGGTTATAACACTACACTAACCCTAACCCTCCAGAACCAGGGTTATAACACTACCCTAACCCTCCAGAACCAGGGTTATAACACTACCCTAACCCTAACCCTCCAGAACCAGGGTTATAACACTACCCTAACCCTCCAGAACCAGGGTTATAACACTACCCTAACCCTCCAGAACCAGGGTTATAACACTACACTAACCCTAACCCTCCAGAACCAGGGTTATAACACTACACTAACCCTAACCCTCCAGAACCAGGGTTATAACACTACACTAACCCTCCAGAACCAGGGTTATAACACTACACTAACCCTCCAGAACCAGGGTTATAACACTACACTAACCCTAACCCTCCAGAACCAGGGTTATAACACTACCCTAACCCTCCATAACCAGGGTTATAACACTACACTAACCCTAACCCTCCAGAACCAGGGTTATAACACTACACTAACCCTCCAGAACCAGGGTTATAACACTACACTAACCCTCCAGAACCAGGGTTATAACACTACCCTAACCCTCCAGAACCAGGGTTATAACACTACCCTAACCCTAACCCTCCAGAACCAGGGTTATAACACTACACTAACCCTAACCCTCCAGAACCAGGGTTACCACCCTAACCCTCTCCAGAACAGGGTTATAACACTACACTAACCCTAACCTCCAGAACCAGGGTTATAACACTACCCTAACCCTAACCCTCCAGGAACCAGGGTTATAACACTACACTAACCCTTACCCTCCAGAACCAGGGTTATAACACTACCCTAACCCTCCAGAACCAGGGTGTATAACACTACCCTAACCCTCCAGAACCAGGGTTATAACACTACCACTAACCCTAACCCTCCAGAACCAGGGTTATAACACTACCCTACTAACCCTCCAGAACCAGGGTTATAACACTACACTACCCTAACCCTCCAGAACCAGGGTTATAACACTACACTAACCCTCCAGAACCAGGGTTATAACACTACCCTAACCCTCCAGAACCAGGGTTATAACACTACACTAACCCTCCAGAACCAGGGTTATAACACTACACTAACCCTAACCCTCCAGAACCAGGGTTATAACACTACCCTAACCCTCCAGAACCAGGGTTATAACACTACCCTAACCCTAACCCTCCAGAACCAGGGTTATAACACTACCCTACCCTAACCCTCCAGAACCAGGGTTATAACACTACCCTAACCCTCCAGAACCAGGGTTATAACACTACACTAACCCTAACCCTCCAGAACCAGGGTTATAACACTACACTAACCCTAACCCTCCAGAACCAGGGTTATAACACTACCCTAACCCTAACCCTCCAGAACCAGGGTTATAACACTACACTAACCCTAACCCTCCAGAACCAGGGTTATAACACTACCCTAACCCTCCAGAACCAGGGTTATAACACTACACTAACCCTAACCCTCCAGAACCAGGGTTATAACACTACACTAACCCTAACCCTCCAGAACCAGGGTTATAACACTACACTAACCCTCCAGAACCAGGGTTATAACACTACCCTAACCCTAACCCTCCAGAACCAGGGTTATAACACTACCCTAACCCTCCAGAACCAGGGTTATAACACTACCCTAACCCTCCAGAACCAGGGTTATAACACTACACTAACCCTAACCCTCCAGAACCAGGGTTATAACACTACACTAACCCTAACCCTCCAGAACCAGGGTTATAACACTACACTAACCCTCCAGAACCAGGGTTATAACACTACCCTAACCCTAACCCTCCAGAACCAGGGTTATAACACTACCCTAACCCTCCAGAACCAGGGTTATAACACTACCCTAACCCTAACCCTCCAGAACCAGGGTTATAACACTACCCTAACCCTCCAGAACCAGGGTTATAACACTACACTAACCCTAACCCTCCAGAACCAGGGTTATAACACTACACTAACCCTAACCCTCCAGAACCAGGGTTATAACACTACACTAACCCTAACCCTCCAGAACCAGGGTTATAACACTACACTATCCCTCCAGAACCAGAGTTATAACACTACACTAACCCTCCAGAACCAGGGTTATAACACTACACTAACGCTCCAGAACCAGGGTTATAACACTACACTAACCCTCCAGAACCAGGGTTATAACACTACCCTAACCCTAACCCTCCAGAACCAGGGTTATAACACTACACTAACCCTCCAGAACCAGGGTTATAACACTACCCTAACCCTAACCCTCCAGAACCAGGGTTATAACACTACACTACCCTAACCCTCCAGAACCAGGGTTATAACACTACCCTAACCCTCCAGAACCAGGGTTATAACACTACACTAACCCTAACCCTCCAGAACCAGGGTTATAACACTACCCTAACCCTCCAGAACCAGGGTTATAACACTACACTAACCCTAACCCTCCAGAACCAGGGTTATAACACTACACTAACCCTCCAGAACCAGGGTTATAACACTACACTAACCCTAACCCTCCAGAACCAGGGTTATAACACTACACTAACCCTAACCCTCCAGAACCAGGGTTATAACACTACACTAACCCTCCAGAACCAGGGTTATAACACTACCCTAACCCTCCAGAACCAGGGTTATAACACTACACTAACCCTAACCCTCCAGAACCAGGGTTATAACACTACCCTAAC
Source organism: Coregonus ussuriensis (assembly GCA_031479575.1). NCBI lineage: Eukaryota > Metazoa > Chordata > Actinopteri > Salmoniformes > Salmonidae > Coregonus > Coregonus ussuriensis. The sequence goes on along the minus strand of CM062494.1, from coordinate 144,434,604 downwards.
CCTAACCCTCCAGAACCAGGGTTATAACACTACACTAACCCTCCAGAACCAGGGTTATAACACTACACTAACCCTAACCCTCCAGAACCAGGGTTATAACACTACCCTAACCCTAACCCTCCAGAACCAGGGTTATAACACTACACTAACCCTCCAGAACCAGGGTTATAACACTACCCTAACCCTCCAGAACCAGGGTTATAACACTACACTAACCCTCCAGAACCAGGGTTATAACACTACCCTAACCCTCCAGAACCAGGGTTATAACACTACCCTAACCCTAACCCTCCAGAACCAGGGTTATAACACTACACTAACCCTAACCCTCCAGAACCAGGGTTATAACACTACCCTAACCCTCCAGAACCAGGGTTATAACACTACACTAACCCTAACCCTCCAGAACCAGGGTTATAACACTACACTAACCCTAACCCTCCAGAACCAGGGTTATAACACTACCCTAACCCCCCAGAACCAGGGTTATAACACTACACTAACCCTAACCCTCCAGAACCAGGGTTATAACACTACACTAACCCTCCAGAACCAGGGTTATAACACTACCCTAACCCTCCAGAACCAGGGTTATAACACTACCCTAACCCTCCAGAACCAGGGTTATAACACTACCCTAACCCTCCAGAACCAGGGTTATAACACTACCCTAACCCTCCAGAACCAGGGTTATAACACTACCCTAACCCTAACCCTCCAGAACCAGGGTTATAACACTACACTAACCCTAACCCTCCAGAACCAGGGTTATAACACTACACTAACCCTCCAGAACCAGGGTTATAACACTACACTAACCCTCCAGAACCAGGGTTATAACACTACACTAACCCTAACCCTCCAGAACCAGGGTTATAACACTACCCTAACCCTAACCCTCCAGAACCAGGGTTATAACACTACCCTAACCCTAACCCTCCAGAACCAGGGTTATAACACTACACTAACCCTAACCCTCCAGAACCAGGGTTATAACACTACACTAACCCTAACCCTCCAGAACCAGGGTTATAACACTACACTAACCCTAACCCTCCAGAACCAGGGTTATAACACTACACTAACCCTCCAGAACCAGGGTTATAACACTACCCTAACCCTCCAGAACCAGGGTTATAACACTACACTAACCCTAACCACCCACTCCAGAATGTCCCAAGCCATGTAGCAGAAAGTTTCTCCCTGGGAGAGACAGACATGGGTTTCAAAGGGTTCTATTGGGTTCCAAATGGTTCTATTGGGTTTCAAAGGGTTCTATTGGGTTTCAAAGGGTTCTATTGGGTTCCAAAGGGTTCTATTGGGTTTCAAAGGGTTCTATTGGGTTTCAAAGGGTTCTATTGGGTTCCAAATGGTTCTATTGGGTTCCAAAGGCTTCTATGGTCTCCACTCACCTCACTGATGGCAGCATTCTCCTCCTCTCCCTGCCGTACCGGCCGGTTCCCCGTCAACTTCATGGAGAGGCCAAAGTCGATGATGACACATGTTCCGTCGTTCTTCACCAGAATGTTCCGACTGTTCAGATCTCTGTGAGACACAGCTGGCTTGTAGAAGTCTGGAGGAGGAGGAAGGGAGAGAGGAGGAGGAGGAGGGAAGAGGAGGAGGAGGAGGAGGAGGAGGAGGAGGAGGAGGTGGGAAGAGAGGAGGGATGAAAGGAGGAGGGATGAAAGGAGGAGGAGAAAGGGAGAGAGGAGGAGGAGGGGGGAAGAGAGGAGGAGGAGGAGGAGGAGGAGGAGGAGGAGGTGGGAAGAGAGGAGGGATGAAAGGAGAAAGGGAGAGAGGAGAGGAGGAGGAGGAGGGAAGAGAGGAGGAGGTGGGAAGAGGAGGAGGGAAGAGGAGGAGGAGGATGGAAGAGGAGGAGGAGGAGGAGGGAGAGAGGAGGAGGAGGAGGTGGGAAGAGAGGAGGGATGAAAGGAGGAGGAGAAAGGGAGAGAGGAGGAGGAGGTGGGAAGAGGAGGAGGAGGAGGGGGGAAGAGAGGAAGAGGAGGGGGGGAAAGAGGAAGAGGAATAGGGAAGAGAGGAAGAGGAGGAGGGAAGAGAGGAGGGATGAAAGGAGGAGGAGAAAGGGAGAGAGGAGGAGGAGGAGGGAAGAGGAGGAGGAGGAGGAGGAGGAGGAGGTGGGAAGAGAGGAGGGGTGAAAGGAGGAGGAGAAAGGGAGAGAGGAGGAGGAGGAGGGAAGAGGAGGAGGAGGTGGGAAGAGAGGAGGAGGAGGGATGAAAGGAGGAGGGAAGAGAGGAAGAGGAGGGGGGAAGAGAGGAGGAGGAGGGGGGAAAAGAGGAAGAGGAGGGGGGAAAGAGGAAGAGGAATAGGGAAGAGAGGAAGAGGAGGAGGGAAGAGAGGAAGAGGAGGAGGACGAGAGGAGGAGGAGGAGGGAAGAGAGGAGGAGGAGGAGGGAAGAGAGGAGGAGGAGGAGGGAAGAGAGGAGAAGGAGGAGGGAAGAGAGGAAGAGGAGGAGGAAGAGGGGGATGATAGGAGAAGGAGGAGGAGGAGGAGGAGGAGGAGGAGGGATGAAAGGAGGAGGGAAGAGAGGAGGAAGGGAGAGAGAAGGAGGAGGAGGGGGAAGAGAGGAGGAGGAGGAAGAGAGGAGGAAGAGGAAAGAAGAGAGGAAGAAGAGGAGGGAAGAGAGGAAGAGGAGGAGGGAAGAGAGGAAAAGGAGGAGGGAAGAGAGGAAGAGGAGGGGGAAGAGAAGAAGAGGAGGGGGAAGAGAGGAGGAGGAGGGGGAGGGGGGAAGAGAGGAGAAGGAGGGGAAAAGAAAAGAGAGGAAGAGGAGGAGGGAAGAGAGGAAGAGGCGAGAGGAAGAGGAGGGGGAAAGAGAGGAGGAGGAGGGTGGAAGAGAGGAAGAGGAGGGGGGAAGAGAGGAAGAGGAGGAGGGAAGAGATGAAGAGGAGGAGGAAGAGAGGAGGAATGAGGGGGGAAGAGAGGAAGAGGAGGAGGAAGAGAGGAGGAGGAGGAAGAGAGGAAGAGGAGGAGGAAGAGGGGGATGATAGGATAAGGAGGAGGAGGGAAGACAGGAGGAGGAAAGAAGATGAGGAGGAGGAGGAGGAGGAGGAGGAGGAGAAGGGATGAAAGGAGGAGGGAAGAGAGGAGGAAGGGAGAGAGAAGGAGGAGGAGGGGGGGAGAGAGGAGGAGGGGAAGAGAGGAGAAGGAGGAGGAGGAGAAGGGGGGAAGAGAGGAGGAGGAGGAGAAGAGAGGAGAAGGAGGAGGAAGAGAGGAGGTGGAGGAGGAGGAGGAGAAGGGAAGAGAGGAGGAGGAGGAGAAGAGAGGAGGAGGAGGAGGAGGAGGAGGGGGGAAGAGAGGAGGAGGAGGAGGGGAAGAGAGGAGGAAGAGGAGGAGGAAGAGGGGGATGATAGGAGAAGGAGGAGGAAGGGGGAAGAGAGGAGGAGGAGGAGGGGGGAGGAGGAGGGGAAGACAGGAGGATGAGGAGGAGGAGGAGAAGGGGGGGAAGAGAGAGGAGGAGGAGAAGAGAGGAGAAGGAAGAGAGGAGGAAGAGGAGGATGAGGAGGGAAGAGAGGAGGAGGAGGACGAGGAGGAGGAAAGAGAGGAGGAGGAGGAGGGGAAGAAGGGAGTTACAAGATGCTATTTAGAACTACGACTGGGTTCGTTCATAACAGATGAGGAGAACTGATCCTATACCAGTTATTACTGACAACCAGGGCACAGGCAGACCTTTATTGACTTGGTGCAGTAGTCTGGTGATAGTACTGTAGAATAGAGCAGTAGTCTGGTGATAGTACTGTAGAATAGAGCAGTAGTCTGGTGATAGTACTGTAGAATAGAGCAGTAGTCTGGTGATAGTACTGTACTGTAGAATAGAGCAGTAGTCTGGTGATAGTACTGTACTGTAGAATAGAGCAGTAGTCTGGTGATAGTACTGTAGAATAGAGCAGTAGTCTGGTGATAGTACTGTAGAATAGAGCAGTAGTCTGGTGATAGTACTGTAGAATAGAGCAGTAGTCTGGTGATAGTACTGTAGAATAGAGCAGTAGTCTGGTGATAGTACTGTAGAATAGAGCAGTAGTCTGGTGATAGTACTGTAGAATAGAGCAGTAGTCTGGTGATAGTACTGTAGAATAGAGCAGTAGTCTGGTGATAGTACTGTACTGTAGAATAGAGCAGTAGTCTGGTGAGTACTGTACTGTAGAATAGAGCAGTGCAGTAGTCTGGTGATAGTACTGTAGAATAGAGCAGTAGTCTGGTGATAGTACTGTAGAATAGAGCAGTAGTCTGGTGATAGTACTGTAGAATAGAGCAGTAGTCTGGTGATAGTACTGTAGAATAGAGCAGTAGTCTGGTGATAGTACTGTAGAATAGAGCAGTAGTCTGGTGATAGTACTGTACTGTAGAATAGAGCAGTAGTCTGGTGATAGTACTGTAGAATAGAGCAGTAGTCTGGTGATAGTACTGTAGAATAGAGCAGTAGTCTGGTGATAGTACTGTAGAATAGAGCAGTAGTCTGGTGATAGTACTGTAGAATAGAGCAGTAGTCTGGTGATAGTACTGTAGAATAGAGCAGTAGTCTGGTGATAGTACTGTAGAATAGAGCAGTAGTCTGGTGATAGTACTGTAGAATAGAGCAGTAGTCTGGTGATAGTACTGTAGAATAGAGCAGTAGTAGTCTGGTGATAGTACTGTAGAATAGAGCAGTAGTCTGGTGATAGTACTGTAGAATAGAGCAGTAGTCTGGTGATAGTACTGTACTGTAGAATAGAGCAGTAGTCTGGTGATAGTACTGTACTGTAGAATAGAGCAGTAGTCTGGTGATAGTACTGTAGAATAGAGCAGTAGTCTGGTGATAGTACTGTACTGTAGAATAGAGCAGTAGTCTGGTGATAGTACTGTAGAATAGAGCAGTAGTCTGGTGATAGTACTGTAGAATAGAGCAGTAGTCTGGTGATAGTACTGTAGAATAGAGCAGTAGTCTGGTGATAGTACTGTACTGTAGAATAGAGCAGTAGTCTGGTGATAGTACTGTAGAATAGAGCAGTAGTCTGGTGATAGTACTGTACTGTAGAATAGAGCAGTAGTCTGGTGATAGTACTGTACTGTAGAATAGAGCAGTAGTCTGGTGATAGTACTGTAGAATAGAGCAGTAGTCTGGTCTGGTGATAGTACTGTACTGTAGAATAGAGCAGTAGTCTGGTGATAGTACTGTAGAATAGAGCAGTAGTCTGGTGATAGTACTGTACTGTAGAATAGAGCAGTAGTCTGGTGATAGTACTGTAGAATAGAGCAGTAGTCTGGTGATAGTACTGTACTGTAGAATAGAGCAGTAGTCTGGTGATAGTACTGTAGAATAGAGCAGTAGTCTGGTGATAGTACTGTAGAATAGAGCAGTAGTCTGGTGATAGTACTGTAGAATAGAGCAGTAGTCTGGTGATAGTACTGTAGAATAGAGCAGTAGTCTGGTGATAGTACTGTAGAATAGAGCAGTAGTCTGGTGATAGTACTGTAGAATAGAGCAGTAGTCTGGTGATAGTACTGTAGAATAGAGCAGTAGTCTGGTGATAGTACTGTAGAATAGAGCAGTAGTCTGGTGATAGTACTGTAGAATAGAGCAGTAGTCTGGTGATAGTACTGTAGAATAGAATAGAGCAGTAGTCTGGTGATAGTACTGTACTGTAGAATAGAGCAGTAGTCTGGTGATAGTACTGTAGAATAGAGCAGTAGTCTGGTGATAGTACTGTAGAATAGAGCAGTAGTCTGGTGATAGTACTGTAGAATAGAGCAGTAGTCTGGTGATAGTACTGTAGAATAGAGCAGTAGTCTGGTGATAGTACTGTAGAATAGAGCAGTAGTCTGGTGATAGTACTGTAGAATAGAGCAGTAGTCTGGTGATAGTACTGTAGAATAGAGCAGTAGTCTGGTGATAGTACTGTAGAATAGAGCAGTAGTCTGGTGATAGTACTGTAGAATAGAGCAGTAGTCTGGTGATAGTACTGTACTGTAGAATAGAGCAGTAGTCTGGTGATAGTACTGTAGAATAGAGCAGTAGTCTGGTGATAGTACTGTAGAATAGAGCAGTAGTCTGGTGATAGTACTGTAGAATAGAGCAGTAGTCTGGTGATATGATAGTACTGTACTGTAGAATAGAGCAGTAGTCTGGTGATAGTACTGTAGAATAGAGCAGTAGTCTGGTGATAGTACTGTAGAATAGAGCAGTAGTCTGGTGATAGTACTGTAGAATAGAGCAGTAGTCTGGTGATAGTACTGTAGAATAGAGCAGTAGTCTGGTGATAGTACTGTAGAATAGAGCAGTAGTCTGGTGATAGTACTGTAGAATAGAGCAGTAGTCTGGTGATAGTACTGTAGAATAGAGCAGTAGTCTGGTGATAGTACTGTAGAATAGAGCAGTAGTCTGGTGATAGTACTGTAGAATAGAGCAGTAGTCTGGTGATAGTACTGTAGAATAGAGCAGTAGTCTGGTGATAGTACTGTAGAATAGAGCAGTAGTCTGGTGATAGTACTGTAGAATAGAGCAGTAGTCTGGTGATAGTACTGTACTGTAGAATAGAGCAGTAGTCTGGTGATAGTACTGTAGTAGAATAGAGCAGTGCAGTAGTCTGGTGATAGTACTGTACTGTAGAATAGTCCTGAGTGGCGCAGTGGTCTAAGGCACTGCATCGCAGTGCTAACTGTGCCACTAGAGATCCTGGTTCGAATCCAGGCTCTGTCGCAGCCGGCCGCGACCGGGAGACTCATGGGCGGCGCACAATTGGCCCAGCGTTGTCCAGGGTAGGGGAGGGAATGGCCGGCAGGGATGTAGCTCAGTTGATAGAGCATGGCGTTTGCAACGCCAGGGTTGTGGGTTCGATTCCCACGGGGGGCCAGTATAAAAAAACATGTATTCACTAACTGTAAGTCGCTCTGGATAAGAGCGTCTGCTAAATGACTAAAATGTAAATGTAATGAATAGAGCAGTAGTCTGGTGATAGTACTGTAGAATAGAGCAGTAGTCTGGTGATAGTACTGTAGAATAGAGCAGTAGTCTGGTGATAGTACTGTAGAATAGAGCAGTAGTCTGGTGATAGTACTGTAGAATAGAGCAGTAGTCTGGTGATAGTACTGTACTGTAGAATAGAGCAGTAGTCTGGTGATAGTACTGTACTGT
>CM062494.1:144369978-144419978 GCA_031479575.1 Coregonus ussuriensis | reverse complement strand
GTAGGTGTAGATGTGTAGTAGATAGAATAGCTGTAGTAGGTATAGATTATAGATGTGTAGTAGATAGAATAGCTGTAGTAGGTATAGATGTGTAGTAGATAGAATAGCTGTAGTAGGTATAGATGTGTAGTAGATAGAATAGCTGTAGTAGGTGTAGATGTGTAGTAGATAGAATAGCTGTAGTAGGTGTAGATGTGTAGTAGATAGAATAGCTGTAGTAGGTATAGATGTGTAGTAGATAGAATAGCTGTAGTAGGTGTAGATGTGTAGTAGATAGAATAGCAGTAGTAGGTATAGATGTGTAGTAGATAGAATAGCTGTAGTAGGTGTAGATGTGTAGTAGGTAGAATAGCTGTAGTAGGTGTAGATGTGTAGAGTGTAGTAGATAGAATAGCTGTAGTAGAGTGTAGTAGTGTAGATGTAGTAGATAGAATAGCTGTAGTAGGTATAGATGTGTAGTAGATAGAATAGCTGTAGTAGGTGTAGATGTGTAGTAGATAGAATAGCTGTAGTATGTGTAGTAGTTAGATGTGTAGTAGATAGAATAGAATAGCTGTAGTAGGTATAGATGTGTAGTAGATAGAATAGCTGTAGTAGGTAGTAGATGTGTAGTAGATAGAATAGCTGTAGGTAGGTGTAGATGTGTAGTAGATAGAATAGCTGTAGTAGTTGTAGATGTGTAGTAGATAGAATAGCTGTAGTAAGTGTAGTAGTTGTAGATGTGTAGTAGGTAGAATAGCTGTAGTAGGTATAGATGTGTAGTCGATAGAATAGCTGTAGTAGGTGTAGATGTGTAGTAGATAGAATAGCTGTAGTAGGTGTAGTAGTGTAGATGTGTAGTAGATAGAATAGCTGTAGTAGGTATAGATGTGTAGTAGATAGAATAGCTGTAGTAGGTATAGATGTGTAGTAGATAGAATAGCTGTAGTAGGTGTAGTAGTTGTAGATGTGTAGTAGGTAGAATAGCTGTATAAGTGTAGTAGTTGTATGTGTAGTAGGTAGAATAGCTGTAGTAGGTGTAGATGTGTAGTAGATATGAATAGAATAGCTGTAGTAGGTGTAGATGTGTAGTAGATAGAATAGCTGTAGTAGGGTATAGATGTGTAGTAGATAGAATAGCTGTAGTAGGTAAAGATGTGTAGTAGATAGAATAGCTGTAGTAGGTGTAGATGTGTAGTAGATTAGAATAGCTGTAGTAGGTGAAAGAGTGTAGTAGATAGAATAGCTGTAGTAGGTTTAGATGTGTAGTAGATATAATAGCAGTAGTAGGTATAGATGTGTAGTAGATAGAATAGCTGTAGTAGGTGTAGTAGGTGTAGATGTGTAGTAGATAGAATAGCTGTAGTAGTTGTAGATGTGTAGTAGATAGAATAGCTGTAGTAGGTGTAGTAGTTGTAGATGTGTAGTAGGTAGAATAGCTGTAGTAGGTGTAGATGTGTAGTAGATAGAATAGCAGTAGTAGGTGTAGATGTGTAGTAGATAGAATAGCTGTAGTAGGTGTAGATGTGTAGTAGGTAGAATAGCTGTAGTAGGTATAGATGTGTAGTAGGTAGAATAGCTGTAGTAGGTGTAGATGTGTAGTAGGTAGAATAGCTGTAGTAGCTGTAGTAGGTGTAGATGTGTAGTAAATAGAATAGCTGTAGTAGTTGTAGATGTGTAGTAGATAGAATAGCTGTAGTAAGTGTAGTAGTTGTAGATGTGTAGTAGGTAGAATAGCTGTAGTAGGTGTAGATGTGTAGTAGATAGAATAGCTGTAGTAGGTGTAGATGTGTAGTAGGTAGAAATAGCTGTAGTAGGTAATAGATGTGTAGTAGATAGAATAGCTGTAGTAGTTGTAGATGTGTAGTAGATAGAATAGCTGTAGTAGTGTAGTAGTTGTAGATGTGTAGTAGGTAGAATAGCTGTAGTAGGTGTAGATGTGTAGTAGATAGAATAGCTGTAGTAGGTGTAGATGTGTAGTAGGTAGAATAGCTGTAGTAGGTATAGATGTGGAGTAGATAGAATAGCTTAGCGTATAGGTATAGATGTGTAGTGATAGAATAGCTGTAGTAGGTGTAGATGTGTAGTAGATAGAATAGCTGTAGTAGGTGTAGAGTGTGTAGTAGATAGAATAGCTGTAGTAGTTGTAGTATGTTGTAATGTTAGTAGGTAAATAGCTGTAGTAGGTGTAGATGTGTAGTAGATAGAATAGCTGTAGTAGGTTATAGATGTGTAGTATATAGAAATAGCTGTAGTAAGTGAGTAGTGTAGATGTGTAGTAGGTAGAATAGCTGTAGTAGGTGTAGATGTGTAGTAGATAGAATAGCTGTAGTAGTTATAGATGTGTAGTAGAATAGAATAGCTGTAGTAGGTATAGATGTGTAGTAGATAGAATAGCTGTAGTAGGTGTAGATGTGTAGTAGATAGAATAGCTGTAGGTAGGTTAGATGTGTAGTAATAGAATAGCTGTAGTAGGTGGTAGATGTGTAGTAGATAGAATAGCTGTAGTAGGTGTAGATGTGATGTGTAGTAGATAGAATAGCTGTAGTAGGTGTAGATGTGTAGTAGATATAATAGCTGTAGTAGGGTATAGATGTGTAGTAGATAGAATAGCTGTAGTAGGTGTAGATGTGTAGTAGGTAGAATAGCTGTAGTAGGTTGTAGATGTGTAGTAAGATAGAATACTGTAGTAGTGTTAGATGTGTAGTAGATAGAATAGCTGTAGTAGTGTAGTTGTAGATGTGTAGTAGGTAGAATAGCTGTAGTAGGTAGTAGATGTGTAGTAGATAGAATAGCTGTAGTAGTTGTAGATGTGTAGTAGGTAGAATAGCTGTAGTAGGTATAGATGTGTAGTAGATAGAATAGCTGTAGTAGTAGTAGATGTGTAGTAGATAGAATAGCTGTAGTAGGTAGTAGATGTGTAGTAGGTAGAATAGCTGTAGTAGTGTAGTAGTTGTAGATGTGTAGTAGATAGAATAGCTGTAGTAGTGTAGTATTGTAGATGTGTAGTAGGTAGGTGGTAGAATAGCTGTAGTAGGTGTAGATGTGTAGTAGATAGAATAGCTGTAGTAGGTATAGATGTGTAAGTAGATAGAATAGCTGTAGTAGGTATAGATGTGTAGTAGATAGATAGAGTAGTAGGTGTAGATGTGTAGTAGATTGATATAGCTGTAGTAGTGTAGTTTGTGTAGTAGATAGAATAGCTGTAGTAGGTGTAGTAGGTGTAGATGTGTAGTAGATAGAATAGCTGTAGTAGTTGTAGATGTGTAGTAGATAGTATAGCTGTAGTAGTTGTAGGATGTGTAGTAGATAGAATAGCTGTAGTAGGTGTAGATGTGTAGTAGATAGAATACTGCAGGAGGTAGATGTAGTAATAGAATAGCTGTAGTAGGTGTAGTAGGGTGTAGATGTGTATAATAGAATAGCTTAGTAGGTATAAGATGTGTAGTAGATAAATAGCTGTAGATGTGTAGTAATAGAATACTGTACGTATTGTAGATGGTGGTATAATAGAAGCTGTAGTAGGTAGTTGTAGATGGGTTGTAGTAGATAGAATAGCTGTAGTAGGTGTAGATGTGAGTAGATAGAATAGCTGTAGTAGGTGTAGATTGTGTAGTAGATAGAATAGCTGTAGTAGTTGTAGATGTGTAGTAGATAGAATAGCTGTAGTAGTTTGTAGATGTGTGTAGTAGGTAGAATAGCTGTAGTAGGTTGTAGATGTGTAGTAGATAGAATAGCGTAGTAGTGTAGAGTTGTAGATGTGTAGTAGAATAGAATAGCTGTAGTAGGTGTAGATGTGTAGTAGATAGAATAGCTGTAGTAGCTGTAGAGTTGTAGATGTGTAGTAGATAGAATAGCTGTAGTAGGTGTAGATGTGTAGTAGATAGAATAGCTGTAGTAGGTAATAGATGTGTAGTAGTTAGGAATAGCTGTAGTAGTTGTAGATGTGTAGTAGATAGAATAGCAGTAGTAGGGTATAGATGTGTAGTAGATAGAATAGCTGTAAGTAGGTAGGTGTAGATGTGTAGTAGATAGATTAGCAGTAGTAGGTATAGATGTGTAGTAGATAGAATAGCTGTAGTAGGTGTAGATGTGTAGTAGATAGAATAGCAGTAGTAGGTATAGATGTGTAGTAGATAGAATAGCTGTAGTAGGTATAGATGTGTAGTAGATAGAATAGCTGTAGTAGGTATAGATGTGTAGTAGATTAGAATAGCTGTAGTAGGTGTAGATGTGTAGTAGATAGAATAGCTGTAGTAGGTGTAGATGTGTAGTAGATTGAATAGCTGTAGTAGGTGTAGATGTGTAGTAGATAGAATAGCTGTAGTAGGTGTAGATGTGTAGTAGAATAGAATAGGCTGTAGTAGGTATAGATTGTAGTAGATAGAATAGCTGTAGTAGGTGTAGATGTGTAGTAGATAGAATAGCTGTAGTAGGTAGTAGATGTGTAGTAGATAGAATAGCTGTAGTAGGTGTAGATGTGTAGTAGATAGAATAGCTGTAGTAGGTGTTGGTGTAGATGTGTAGTAGATAGAATAGCTGTAGTAGGTTGTAGATGTGTAGTAGATAGAATAGCAGGAGTAGGTATAGATGTGTAGTAGATAGAATAGCAGTAGTAGGTGTAGATGTGTAGTAGATAGAATAGCTGTAGTAGGTATAGATGTGTAGTAGATAGAATAGCTGTAGTAGTTGTAGATGTGTAGTAGATAGAATAGCTGTAGTAGGTGTAGATGTGTAGTAGATAGAATAGCTGTAGTAGGTGTAGATGTGTAGTAGATAGAATAGCTGTAGTAGGTGTAGATGTGTAGTAGATAGAATAGCTGTAGTAGTTGTAGATGTGTAGTAGATAGAATAGCTGTAGTATTGTAGATGTGTAGTAGATAGAATAGCTGTAATAGGTGTAGATGTGTAGTAGATAGAATAGCTGTAGTAGGTGTAGATATGTAGTAGATAGAATAGCTGTAGTAGGTGTAGATGTGTAGTAGATAGAATAGCTGTAGTATAGTAGGTTGTAGATGTTATAGTAGATAGAATAGCTGTAGTAGTTGTAGATGTGTAGTAGATAGAATAGCGTAGTAGGTAGTAGATGTGTAGTAGATAGAATAGCATGTAGTAGTTGTAGATGTGTAGTAGATAGAATAGCTGTAGTAGGTGTAGATGTGTAGGTAGATAGAATAGCTGTAGTAGGTAGTAGATGTGTAGTAGATAGAATAGCTGTAGTAGGTTTAGATTTGTAGTAGATAGAATAGCTGTAGTAGGTATAGATGTGTAGTAGATAGAATAGCTGTAGTAGGTGTAGATGTGTAGTAGATAGAATAGCTGTAGTAGGTGTAGATGTGTAGTAGATAGAATAGCGTGTAGTAGGTGTAGATGTGTAGTAGATAGAATAGCTGTAAGTAGGTGTAGATGTGTAGTAGATAGAATAGCTGTAGTAGGTGTAGGATGTGTAGTAGATAGAATAGCTGTAGTAGGTGTAGATGTGTAGTAGATAGGTATAATAGCTGTAGTAGGTGTAGATGTGTAGTAGATAGAATAGCTGTAGTAGGTTGTAGATGTGTAGTAGATAGAATAGCTGTAGTAGGTATAGATGTGTAGTAGATAGAATAGCTTGTAGTAGGTATAGATGTGTTAGTAGATAGAATAGCTGTAGTAGGTATAGATGTGTAGTAAATAGAATAGCTGTAGTAGGTTTAGATGTGTAGTAGATAGAATAGCTGTAGTATTGTATAGATGTGTAAGTAGATAGAATAGCTGTAGTAGGTGTAGATGTGTAGTAGATAGAATAGCTGTAGTAGGTGTAGATGTGTAGTAGAGTAGAATAGCTGTAGTAGGTATAGATGTGGTATAGATAGAATAGCTGTAGTAGGTATAGATGTGTAGTAGATAGAATAGCGTAGTAGGTATAAGATGTGTAAGTAGATAGAATAGCTAGGGTAGTAGGTAGTAGATGTGTAGTAGATAGAATAGCTGTAGTAGGTATAGATGTGTAGTAGATAGAATAGCTGTAGTAGTTGTAGATGTGTAGTAGATAGAATAGCTGTAGTAGGTGTAGATGTGTAGTAGATAGAATAGCTGTAGTAGTTGTAGATGTGTAGTAGGTAGAATAGCTGTAGTAGGTGTAGATGTGTAGTAGATAGAATAGCTGTAGTAGGTGTAGATGTGTAGTAGATAGAATAGCTGTAGTAGGTGTAGATGTGTAGTAGATAGAATAGCTGTAGTAGTTGTAGATGTGTAGTAGATAGAATAGCTGTAGTAGGTGTAGATGTGTAGTAGATAGAATAGCTGTAGTAGGTGTAGATGTGTAGTAGATAGAATAGCTGTAGTAGGTGTAGATGTGTAGTAGATAGAATAGCTGTAGTAGTTGTAGATGTGTAGTAGGTAGAAAAGCTGTAGTAGTTGTAGATGTGTAGTAGATAGAATAGCTGTAGTAGTTGTAGATGTGTAGTAGATAGAATAGCTGTAGTAGTTGTAGATGTGTAGTAGATAGAATAGCTGTAGTAGGTATAGATGTGTAGTAGATAGAATAGCTGTAGTAGGTGTAGATGTGTAGTAGATAGAATAGCTGTAGTAGGTGTAGATGTGTAGTAGGTAGAATAGCTGTAGTAGGTGTAGATGTGTAGTAGATAGAATAGCTGTAGTAGGTGTAGATGTGTAGTAGATAGAATAGCTGTAGTAGGTTGTAGATGTGTAGTAGATAGAATAGCTGTAGTAGTGTAGTAGGTGTAGATGTGTAGTAGATAGAATAGCTGTAGTAGGTGTAGGTGTAGTAGATGATAATAGCTGTAGTAGGTGTGTAGATGTGTAGTAGGTTAGAATAGCTGTAGTAGGTAGTTGTAGATGTGTAGTAGATAGAATATAGCTGTAGTAGGTATAGATGTGTAGTAGGTAGAATAGCTGTAGTAGTGTAGATGTGTAGTAGATAGAATAGCTGTAGTAGGTATGTAGATGTGTGTAGGTAGAATAGCTAGTGTAGTAGTGTAGGTAGATGGAGTAGATGTACGTAGTGGTGTAGGATGTGTAGTAGATAGAATCAGCTGTAGTAGGTATAGATGTGTAGTAGGTAGAATAGCTGTAGTAGGTATAGATGTGTAGTATATATAATAGCAGTAGGGTAGGTGTAGATGTGTAGTAGGTAGAATAGCTGTAGTAGGTATAGATGTGTAGTAGGTAGAATAGCTGTAGTAGGTATAGATGTGTCGGAGATAGAATAGCTGTAGTAGGTATAGATGTGTAGTAGGTAGAATAGCTGTGAGTAGGTAGTAGATGTGTAGTAGATAGAATAGCTGTAGTAGGTGTAGATGTGTAGTAGATAGAATAGCTGTAGTAGGTGTAGATGTGTAGTAGATAGAATAGCTGTAGTAGGTGTAGTAGGTGTAGATTGTATTAGATAGAATAGCTGTAGTAGGTTTAGATTGTGTAGTAGGATATAATACTGTAGTAGCTTAGATGTGTAGTAGGTAGGAATAGCTGCTGTAGTAGGTAGTAGATGTGTAGTAGATAGAATAGCTGTAGTAGGTATAGATGTGTAGTAGGTAGAATAGCTGTAGTAGGTGTAGATGTGTAGTAGATAGAATAGCTGTAGTAGGTATAGATGTGTAGTAGGTAGAATAGCTGTAGTAGGTATAGATGTGTAGTAGATAGAATAGCTGTAGTAGGTATAGATGTGTAGTAGGTAGAATAGCTGTAGTAGGTATAGATGTGTAGTAGATAGAATAGCAGTAGTAGGTGTAGATGTGTAGTAGATAGAATAGCTGTAGTAGGTATAGATGTGTAGTAGGTAGAATAGCTGTAGTAGGTATAGATGTGTCGTAGATAGAATAGCTGTAGTAGGTGATAGATGTGTAGTAGGATAGAATAGCTGTAGTAGTATAGATGTGTAGTAGATAGAATAGCAGTAGTAGGTGTAGATGTGTAGTAGATAGAATAGCTGTAGTAGGTTTAGATGTGTAGTAGATAGAATAGAATAGCTGTAGTACTAGTAGTAGTGTAGATGTGTAGTAGATAGGAATAGCTGTAGAAGTGTAGTAGGTTTAGATGTGTAGTAGATAGAATAGGGCTGTAGTAGTTATAGGTGTAGATGTGTAGTAGATAGGAAGTAGCTGTAGTAGGTGTAGATGTGTAGTAGATAGAATAGCTGTAGTAGTTGTAGATGTGTAGTAGGTAGAATAGCTGTAGTAGGTGTAGATGTGTAGTAGATAGAATAGCTGTAGTAGGTGTAGATGTGTAGTAGATAGATAGCTGTAGTAGTTGTAGATGTGTAGTAGTTAGAATAGCTGTAGTAGGTGTAGATGTGTAGTAGGATAGAATAGGCTGTAGTAGGTGTAGATGTGTAGTAGGATAGAATAGCTGTAGTAGGTGTAGATGTGTAGTAGATAGAATAGCTGTAGTAGGTATAGATGTGTAGTAGAGTAGAATAGCTGTAGTAGGGTATAGATGTGGTAGTAGGATAGAATAGCTGTAGTAGGTGTAGATGTGTAGTAGATAGAATAGCTGTAGTAGGTGTAGATGTGTAGTAGATAGAATAGCTGTAGTAGGTAGTAGATGTGTAGTAGATAGAATAGCTGTAGTAGGTATAGATGTGTAGTAGATAGAATAGCTGTAGTAGGTGTAGATGTGTAGTAGATAGAATAGCTGTAGTAGGTGTAGATGTGTAGTAGATAGAATAGCTGTAGTAGTGTAGATGTGTAGTAGATAGAATAGCTGTAGTAGGTGTAGATGTGTAGTAGATAGAATAGCTGTAGTAGGTGTAGATGTGTAGTAGGTAGAATAGCTGTAGTAGGTGTAGTAGTTGTAGATGTGTAGTAGATAGAATAGCTGTAGTAGGTGTAGATGTGTAGTAGATAGAATAGCTGTAGTAGGTGTAGATGTGTAGTAGATAGAATAGCTGTAGTAGTTGTAGATGTGTAGTAGATAGAATAGCTGTAGTAGGTGTAGATGTGTAGTAGGTGTAGTAGGTATAGATGTGTAGTAGGTAGAATAGCTGTAGTAGGTGTAGATGTGTAGTAGATAGAATAGCTGTAGTAAGGGTAGGTAGTTATGATGTTGTAGTAGGTATAGAATAGCTGTAGTATGTGTAGGATGTGTAGTAGATAGAATAGCTGTTAGTAGGTTATAGATGTGTAGTAGGTAGAATAGCTGTAGTAGGTTGTAGATTGTGGTAGTAGGATAGAATAGCTGTTAGTAGGTAGTAGATGTGTGAGTGAGATGTAGAATAGGCTGTAGTAGGATGTAGATGTGGTAGTAGATAGAATAGCTGTAGTAGGTATAGATGTTGTAGTAGATAGAATAGCTGTAGTAGGTATAGATGTGTAGTAGATAGAATAGCAGTAGTAGGTGTAGATGTGTAGTAGATAGAATAGCAGTAGTAGGTGTAGAGATGTGTAGTAGATAGAATAGGCTGTAGTAGGTATAGATGTGTAGTAGGATAGAGATTAGCTGGAGTAGGTTAGGTTAGATGTGTAGTAGATAGAATAGCTGTAGTAGGTATAGATGTGTAGTAGGATAGAATAGCTGTAGTAGGTGTAGATGTGTAGTAGATAGAATAGCTGTAGTAGGTGTAGATGTGTAGTAGATAGAATAGCTGTAGTATGTTTAGATGTGTAGTAGGCTAGAATAGCTGTAGTAGGTAGTAGATGTGTAGTATGATAGAATAGCTGTAGTAGGTGATAGATGTGTAGTAGATAGAATAGCTGTAGTAGGTGTAGATGTGTAGTAGATAGAATAGCTGTAGTAGGTAGTAGATGTGTAGTAGATAGAATAGCTGTAGAGGTTGTAGATGTGTAGTAGATAGAATAGCTGTAGTAGGTGTAGATGTGTAGTAGATAGAATAGCTGTAGTAGTTGTAGATGTGTAGTAGATAGAATAGCTGTAGTAGGTTGTAGATGTGTAGTAGATAGAATAGCTGTAGTAGGTGTAGATGTGTAGTAGATAGAATAGCTGTAGTAGGTAGTAGGTGTAATGTGTAGTAGATAGAATAGCTGTAGTAGGTATAGATGTGTAGTAGATAGAATAGCTGTAGTAGGTAGATGTGTAGTAGATAGAATAGCTGTAGTAGTTGTAGATGTGTAGTAGATAGAATTAGCTGTAGTAGGTGTAGTAGGTGTAGTTGTGTGTAGTTAGAATTAAATAGCTGTAGTAGGTGTAGATGTGTAGTAGATAGAATAGCTGTAGTAGGGTTGTAGATGTGTAGTAGATAGAATAGCTGTAGTAGGTGTAGATGTGTAGTAGAGAATAGCTGTAGTAGTTGTAGTGTAGTAGATAAATAGCTGTGTGTAGTAGATGTGTAGTAGGTGTAGATGTGTAGTAGTAGAATAGCTGTAGTAGGTGTAGATGTGTAGTAGATAGAATAGCTGTAGTAGGTGTAGATGGTGTAGTAGATAGAATAACTGTAGTAGGAAAAAAATTGTAGATGTGTAGTAGATAGGAATAGCTTGTAGTAGGTGTAGAATGTGTAGTAGATAGAATAGCTGTAGTAGGTGTAGATGTGTAGTAGATAGAATAGCTGTAGTAGGTGTAGATGTGTAGTAGATAGAATAGCTGTAGTAGTTGTAGATGTGTAGTAGATAGAATAGCTGTAGTAGGTATAGATGTGTAGTAGATAGAATAGCTGTAGTAGGTGTAGATGTGTAGTAGATAGAATAGCAGGAGTAGGTATAGATGTGTAGTAGATAGAATAGCAGTAGTAGGTGTAGATGTGTAGTAGATAGAATAGCTGTAGTAGGTATAGATGTGTAGTAGATAGAATAGCTGTAGTAGGTGTAGTAGTTGTAGATGTGTAGTAGATAGAATAGCTGTAGTAGCTGTAGTAGGTGTAGATGTGTAGTAGATAGAATAGCTGTAGTAGGTGTAGATGTGTAGTAAGATAGAATAGCTGTAGTAGTTGTAGATGTAGTAGATAGAATAGCTGTAGTAAGGTTGTAGAGTGTGTAGTAGATAGAATAGCTGTAGTAGGTTAGAATAGCTGAGTAGTAGTAGGTGTAGATGTGTCGTAGATAGAAAAGCTGTAGTAGGTAGTAGATGTGTATTAGATAGAATAGCTGTAGTAGGTGTAGATGTGTAGTAGATAGAATAGCTGTAGTAGCTTGTAGAGGTGTAGATGTGTAGTAGATAGAAAGCTTGTAGTAGGTATAGATGTGTAGATTAGAAGTAGAATAGCTGTAGTAGATAGTAGATGTGTATGTAGATAGAATAGCTGTAGTAGGTGTAGATGTGAGTAGGTAGAGAATAGCCGTAGATGGTATAGATGTGTAGTAGATAGAAATAGCTTGTAGTATACGATGTGTAGTAGATAGATACTGATGTAGATGTGTAGTAGATAGAATAGCTGTAGTTAGGTGTAGATGTGTAGTAGATAGAATAGCTGTAGTAGTGTATAGATGTGTAGTAGATAGAATAGCTGTAGTAGGTGTAGATGTGTAGTAGATAGAATAGCTGTAGTAGGTATAGATGTGTATGTAGTAGATAGAATAGCAGTAGTAGGTATAGATGTGTAGTAGGTAGAATAGCTGTAGTAGGTGTAGATGTGTAGTAGATAGAATAGCTGTAGTAGGTGTAGATGTGTAGTAGATTAGAATAGCTGTAGTAGGTATAGATGTGTAGTTAGATAGAATAGCTGTAGTAGGTTTAGATGTGTAGTAGATAGAATAGCTGTAGTAGGTATAGATGTGTAGTAGATAGAATAGCAGTAGTAGGTGTAGATGTGTAGTAGATAGAATAGCAGTAGTAGGTATAGATGTGTAGTAGATAGAATAGCAGTAGTAGGTGTAGATGTGTAGTAGATAGAATAGCTGTAGTAGGTGTAGATGTGTAGTAGATAGAATATGCTGTAGTAGGTATGATGTGTAGTAGATAGAATAGCTGTAGTAGTGTATAGATGTGTAGTAGATAGAATAGCTGTAGTAGGGTATAGTAGAGATGTGTAGTAGATAGAATAGCTGTGCTGTAGTAGGTGTAGATGTGTAGTAGATAGAATAGCTGTAGTAGTTGTAGATGTGTAGTAGATAGAATAGCTGTAGTAGGTGTAGATGTGTAGTAGATAGAATAGCTGTAGTAGGTGTAGATGTGTAGTAGATAGAATAGCTGTAGTAGGTGTAGATGTGTAGTAGATAGAATAGCTGTAGTAGGTGTAGATGTGTAGTAGATAGAATAGCTGTAGTAGGTGTAGATGTGTAGTAGATAGAATAGCTGTAGTAGGTATAGTAGGTGTAGTAGATAGAATAGCTGTAGTAGGTGTAGATGTGTAGTAGATAGAATAGCTGTAGTAGGTATAGATGTGTAGTAGATAGAATAGCTGTAGTAGGTAGTAGATGTGTAGTAGATAGAATAGCTGTAGTAGGTAGTAGATGTGTAGTAGATAGAATAGCTGTAGTAGGTATAGATGTGTAGTAAGTAGAATAGCTGTAGTAGTAGTAGATGTGTAGTAGATAGAATAGCTGTAGTAGGTTTTTTTTTATGATGTGTAGTAGATAGAATAGCTGTAGTAGGTATAGATGTGTAGTAGATAGAATAGCTGTAGTAGGTAGTTGTAGATGTGTAGTAGATAGAATAGCTGTAGTAGGTGTAGTAGGTGTAGATGTGTAGTAGATAGAATAGCTGTAGTAGGTGTAGATGTGTAGTAGGTAGAATAGCTGTAGTAGGTATAGATGTGTAGTAGATAGAATAGCTGTAGTAGGTGTAGATGTGTAGTAGAGCTAGAATAGCAGCTGTAGGAGTTGTAGATGTGTAGTATAGAATAGCTGTAGTAGGTGTAGATTGTGTAGTAGGATAGAATAGCTGTAGTAGGTGTAGATGTGTAGTAGATAGAATAGCTGTAGTAGGTGTAGATGTGTAGTAGATAGATATAGCTGTAGTAGGTAGTTGTAGATGTGTAGTAGATAGAATAGCTGTAGTAAGTTGTAGATGTGTAGTAGATAGAATAGCTGTAGTAGGTGTAGATGTGTAGTAGATAGAATAGCTGTAGGTAGTTGTATAGATGTGTAGTAGATAGAATAGCTGTAGTAGGTGTAGATGTGTAAGTAGATAGAATAGCTGTAGTAGGTGTAGATGTGTAGTAGGATAGAATAGCTGTAGTAGGTGTAGATGTGTAGTAGATAGAATAGCTGTAGTATTGTATAGATGTGTAGTAGGTAGAATAGCTGTAGTAGGTGTAGATGTGTAGTAGATAGAATTAGCTGTAGTAGGTATAGATGTGTAGTAGATAGAGATAGCTGTAGTATTGTAGATGTGTAGTAGATAGAATAGCTGTAGTAGGTGTAGATGTGTAGTAGATAGAATAGCTGTAGTAGTGTAGATGTGTAGTAGATAGAATAGCTTGTAGTAGGTGTAGATGTGTAGTAGATAGAATAGCTGTAGTAGGTTGTAGATGTGTAGTAGATAGAATAGCTGTAGTAGGTGTAGATGTGTAGTAGATAGAATAGCTGTAGTAGTAGGTGTAGATGTGTAGTAGATAGATAGCTGTAGTACTGTAGTTGTAGATGTGTAGTAGATAGAATAGCTGTAGTAGGTATAGATGTAGTAGATAGAATAGCTGTAGTAGGTGTAGATGTGTAGTAGATAGAATTAGCTGTAGTAGGTGTAGATAGATGTGTAGTAGATAGAATAAGCTGTAGTAGGTGTATAGATGTGTAGTAGATAGAATAGCTGTAGTAGGTGTAGATGTAGTAGATAGAATAGCTGTAGTAGTTGTAGATGTGTAGTAGATAGAAATAGCTGTAGTAGGTGTAGATGTGTAGTAGATAGAATAGCTGTAGTAGTAGGTGTAGATGTGTAGTAGATAGAATAGCTGTAGGTGTAGTGTGTATAGATGTGTAGTAGATAGAATTGCTGTAGCTGTAGTAGGTGTAGATGTGTAGTAGATAGAATAGCAGGAGTAGGATAGATGTGTAGTAGATAGAATAGCACTGTAGTAGGTGTAGATGTGTAGTAGATAGAATAGCTGCTGTAGTAGTGTAGTAGGTGTAGATGTGTAGTAGATAGAATAGCTGTAGTAGGTGTAGATGTGTAGTAGATAGAATAGCTGTAGTAGGTAGTAGATGTGTAGTAGATAGAATAGCTGTAGTAGGTGTAGATGTGTAGTAGATAGAATAGCTGTAGTAGGTGTAGATGTGTAGTAGATAGAATAGCTGTAGTAGGTGTAGATGTGTAGTAGATAGAATAGCTGTAGTAGGTGTAGATGTGTAGTAGATAGAATAGCTGTAGTAGGTGTAGATGTGTAGTAGATAGAATAGCTGTAGTAGGTAGTAGATGTGTAGTAGATAGAATAGCTGTAGTAGGTGATAGATGTGTAGTAGATAGAATAGCTGTAGTAGGTGTAGATGTGTAGTAGATAGAATAGCTGTAGTAGGTGTAGATGTGTAGTAGATAGAATAGCTGTAGTAGGTATAGATGTGTAGTAGATAGAATAGCTGTAGTAGGTGTAGATGTGTAGTAGATAGAATAGCTGTAGTATGTAGTAGTATGTAGATGTGTAGTAGATAGAATAGCCTCTGTAGTAGGTATAGATGTGTAGTAGATAGAATAGCTGTAGTAGGTATAGATGTGTAGTAGATAGAATAGCTGTAGTAGGTGTAGATGTGTAGTAGGATAGAATAGCTGTAGTAGGTGTAGATGTGTAGTAGATAGAATAGCTGTAGTAGGTGTATAGATGTGTAGTAGATAGAAATAGCTGTAGTAGGTGTAGATGTGTAGTAGATAGAATAGCATTTTTAAAAATGTAGTAGGTGTAGATGTGTAGTAGATAGAATAGCCAGTAGTAGGTTGATAGATGTGTAGTAGATAGAATAGCTTTGTAGTAGGTATAGATGTGTAGTTAGATAGAATAGCTGTAGTTAGGTGTAGATGTGTAGTAGATAGAATAGCAGTAGTAGGTAGTGTGTAGATGTGTAGTAGATAGAATAGCTGTAGTAGGTATAGATGTGTAGTAGATAGAATAGCTGTAGTAGGTGGTAGTTTTGTAGATGTGTAGTAGATAGAATAGCTGTAGTGATGTAGTAGGTGTAGATTGTGTAGTAGATAAAAAGAAGAATAGCTGTAGTAGGGTGTATAGATGTGTAGTAGATAGAATAGCTGTAGTAGGTATAGATGTGTAGTAGATAGAATAGCGCTGTAGTAGGTGTAGATGTGTGTAGTAGAAGATAGCTGTAATAGCTGTGTAGTAGCAGAGTTGTAGATGTGTAGTAGATAGAATAGCTGTAGTAGGTGTAGATGTGTAGTAGATAGAATAGCTGTAGTAGGTGTAGATGTGTAGTAGGTAGAATAGCTGTAGTAGGTATAGATGTGTAGTAGATAGAATAGCTGTAGAAGCTGTAGTAGGTATAGATGTGTAGTAGATAGAATAGCTGTAGTAGGTATAGATGTGTAGTAGGTAGAATAGCTGTAGTAGCTGTAGTAGGTATAGATGTGTAGTAGATAGAATAGCTGTAGTAGGTATAGATGTGTAGTGTAGTAGGATAGAATAGCTGTAGTAGGTGTAGATGTGTAGTAGATAGAATAGCTGTAGTAGGTGTAGATTGTGTAGTTGATAGAATAGCTGTAGTAGGTGTAGATGTGTAGTAGATAGAATAGCTGTAGTAGGTGTAGATGTGTAGTAGATTAGAATAGCTGTTAGGCAGGTGTAGATGTGTAGTAGGTAGAATAGCTGTAGTAGGTGGTAGATGTGTAGTAGATAGAATAGCTGTAGTAGGTGTAGATGTGTAGTAGATAGAATAGGCTGTAGTAGGTGTAGATGTGTAGTAGATAGAATAGCTGTAGTAGGTATAGATGTGTAGTAGATAGAATAGCTGTAGTAGGTATAGATGTGTAGTAGATAGAATAGCTGTAGTAGGTATAGATGTGTAGTAGATAGAATAGCGTAGTAGGTGTAGATGGTGTAGTAGATAGAATAGCTGTAGTAGGTATAGATGTGTAGTAGGTAGAAAAAGCTGTAGTAGGTGTAGATGTGTAGTAGATAGAATAGCTGTAGTAGGTGTATAGATGTGTAGTAGATAGAAATTAATAGCTGTAGTAGGTACATAGATGTGTAGTAGATAGAATAGCAGTAGTAGGTGTAGATGTGTAGTAAATAGAATAGCTGTAGTAGTTGTTAGATGTGTAGTAGGTAGAATAGCTGTAGTAGGTGATAGATGTGTAGTAGATAGAATAGCTGTAGTAGGTGTAGATGTGTAGTACGATAGAAATAGCTTGTAGTAGTGTAGATGTGTAGATTAATAGCTGTAGTAGTTGTAGATGTGTAGTAGATAGAATAGCTGTAGTAGGTATAGATGTGTAGTAGATAGAATAGCTTTTTTTTTTGTAGTAGGTGTAGATGTGTAGTAGATAGAATAGCTGTAGTAGGTGTAGTAGGTTGTAGATGTGTAGTAGATAGGACTTATAGCTTGTAGTAGGTATAGATGTGTAGTAGATAGAATAGCTGTAGTAGGTTGGGTTGTAGATGTGTAGTAGATAGAATAGCTTAGTAGGTAGTAGTGTAGATGTGTAGTAGATAGAATAGCTGTAGTAGGTGTAGATGTGTAGTAGATAGAATAGCTGTAGTAGGTGTAGATGTGTAGTAGATAGAATAGCTGTAGTAGGTATAGATGTGTAGTAGATAGAATAGCTGTAGTAGGTGTAGATGTGTAGTAGATAGAATAGCAGTAGTAGGTATAGATGTGTAGTAGATAGAATAGCTGTAGTAGGTGTAGATGTGTAGTAGATAGAATAGCAGTAGTAGGTGTAGATGTGTAGTAGATAGAATAGCTGTAGTAGGTGTAGATGTGTAGTAGATAGAATAGCTGTAGTAGGTGTAGATGTGTAGTAGATAGAATAGCTGTAGTAGGTTTAGATGTGTAGTAGATAGAATAGCTGTAGTAGGTGTATAGTGTGTAGTAGATAGAATAGCTGTAGTAGGTGTAGATGTGTAGGTAAATAGAATATGCAGTAGTAGGTAGTAGATGTGTAGTAGATAGAATAGCGTAGTAGCTGTAGTAGTGTAGATGTGTAGTAGATAGAATAGCTGTAGTAGGTAGTAGTTGTGATGTGTAGTAGATAGAATAGCTGAAGTAGCTGTAGTAGGTGTAGATGTGTAGTAAATAGAATAGCTGTAGTAGTTGTAGATGTGTAGTAGATTAGAATAGCTGTAGTAGTGTAAGATGTGTAGTAGATAGAAAGCTGTAGTAGGTGTAGATGTGTAGTAGATAGAAGTAGCTGTAGTAGGTGTAGATGTGTAGTAGATAGAATAGCTGTAGTAGGTGTAGATGTGTAGTAGATAGAATAGCTGTAGTAGGTGTAGATGTGTAGTAGGTAGAATAGCTGTAGTAGTGTAGATGTGTAGGTAGTAGAATAGCTGTAGTAGGTTATAGATGTGTAGTAGGTAGAATAGCTGTAGTAGGTATAGATGTGTAGTAGATAGAATAGCAGTAGTTAGGTATAGATGTGTAGTAGTAATAGAATAGCTGTAGTAGTTGTTAGATGTGTAGTAGATAGAATAGGCTAGTAGTAGGTATAGATGTGTAGTAGATAGAATAGCTGTAGTAGGTGGTAGATGTGTAGTAGATAGAATAGCTGTAGTAGGTGGTAGTAGGTGTAGTAAATAGATATGTGTAGTATAGATAGAATAGCTGTAGTAGTTGTAGATGTGTAGTAGATAGAATAGCTGTAGGTGTAGTATGGTGGTAGATGTGTAGTAGATAGAATAGCTTGTAGTAGGTTTTGTAGAATGTGTAGTAGATAGAATTAGCTGTAGTGTAGGTGTAGATGTGTAGTAGATAGTTAAATAGCTGTAGTAGGTGTAGATGTGTAGTAGATAGAATAGCTGTAGTAGTTGTAGATGTGTAGTAGATAGAATAGCTGTAGTAGGTGTAGATGTGTAGTAGATAGAATAGCTGTAGTAGGTGTAGATGTGTAGTAGATAGAATTAGCTGTGCTGTAGTAGGTATAGATGTGTAGTAGATAGAATAGCTGTAGTAGGTGTAGAGTGTAGTAGTAGATAGAATAGCTGTAGTAGGTGTTAGATGTGTAGTAGATAGAATAGCTGTAGTAGGTGTAGATGTGTAGTAGATA
Organism: Coregonus ussuriensis; assembly: GCA_031479575.1. NCBI lineage: Eukaryota > Metazoa > Chordata > Actinopteri > Salmoniformes > Salmonidae > Coregonus > Coregonus ussuriensis. The sequence goes on along the minus strand of CM062494.1, from coordinate 144,401,966 downwards.
GAATAGCTGTAGTAGGGTAAGATCTGTAGTAGATAGAAATAGCTGTAGTAGGTGTAGTAGTTGTAGATGTGTAGTAGATAGAATAGCTGTAGTAGCTGTAGTAGGTGTAGATGTGTAGTAGATAGAATAGCTGTAGTAGGTGTAGATGTGTAGTAGATAGAATAGCTGTAGTAGGTGTAGATGTGTAGTAGATAGAATAGCTGTAGTAGGTGTAGATGTGTAGTAGATAGAATAGCTGTAGTAGGTGTAGATGTGTAGTAGATAGAATAGCTGTAGTAGGTGTAGATGTGTAGTAGATAGAATAGCTGTAGTAGCTGTAGTAGGTGTAGATGTGTAGTAGATAGAATAGCTGTAGTAGGTAGTAGTAGTGGTGTAGATGTGTAGTAGATAGAATAGCTGTAGTAGGTGTAGATGTGTAGTAGGTAGGAAAAAGCTGTAGTAGGTGTAGATGTGTAGTAGATAGAATAGCTGTAGTAGGTATAGATGTGTAGTAGATAGAATAGCTGTAGTAGGTAGTAGATGTGTAGTAGATAGAATAGCTGTAGTAGGTTGTAGATTTGTAGATAGATAGAATAGCTGTAGTAGGTGTAGATGTGTAGTAGATAGAATAGCTGTAGTAGGTGGTAGATGTGTAGTAGATAGAATAGCTGTAGTAGGTGTAGTCTGTGTAGATGAGTAGATAGCTGAGTAGTGTAGTAGGGTGTAGATGTGTAGTAGATAGAATAGCTGTAGTAGCGATATATAGATGTGTAGTAGATAGAATAGCTGTAGTAGTTGTAGATGTGTAGTAGATAGAATAGCTGTAGATAGGTGTAGATGTGTAGTAGATAGAATAGCTGTAGTAGGTGTAGATGTGTAGTAGTAGGTATAGATGTGTAGTAGGTAGAATAGCTGTAGTAGGTGTAGATGTGTAGTAGATAGAATAGCTAGTAGGTGTAGTAGCTTGTAGATGTGTAGTAGATAGAATAGCTGTAGTAGGTGTAGATGTGTAGTAGATAGAATAGCTGTAGTAGGTTAGATGTGTAGTAGATAGAATAGCTGTAGTAGGTAGTAGATGTGTAGTAGATAGAATAGCTGTAGTAGGTGTAGATGTGTAGTAGATAGAATAGCTGTAGTAGGTGTAGATGTGTAGTAGATAGAATAGCTGTAGTAGGTAGTAGATGTGTAGTAGATAGAATAGCTGTAGTAGGTGTAGATGTGTAGTAGATAGAATAGCTGTAGTAGGTATAGATGTGTAGTAGATAGAATAGCTGTAGTAGGTATAGATGTGTAGTAGATAGAATAGCTGTAGTAGGTAGTAGATGTGTAGTAGATAGAATAGCTGTAGTAGTGTAGTAGATGTAGATGTGTAGTAGATAGAATAGAATAGCTGTAGTAGGTATAGATGTGTAGTAGATAGAATAGCTGTAGTAGGTGTAGATGTGTAGTAGATAGAATAGCTGTAGTAGGTGTAGATGTGTAGTAGATAGAATAGCTGTAGTAGGTATAGATGTGTAGTAGATAGAATAGCTGTAGTAGGTGTAGATGTGTAGTAGATAGAATAGCTGTAGTAGGTGTAGTAGTTGTAGATGTGTAGTAGATAGAATAGCTGTAGTAGGTGTAGATGTGTAGTAGATAGAATAGCTGTAGTAGGTAGTAGATGTGTAGTAGATAGAATAGCTGTAGTAGGTGTAGATGTGTAGTAGATAGAATAGCTGTAGTAGGTGTAGATTGTGTAGTAGATAGAATAGCTGTAGTAGGTGTAGATGTGTAGTAGATAGAATAGCTGTAGTAGGTGTAGATGTGTAGTAGATAGAATAGCAGTAGTAGGTGTAGATGTAGTAGTAGATAGAATAGCTGTAGTAGTTGTAAGGTGTAGATGTTTGTAGATGTGTAGTAGATAGAATAGCTGTAGTAGGTGTAGATGTGTAGTAGATAGAATATGTAGGAGGTATAGATGTGTAGTAGGTAGAATAGCTGTAGTAGGTGTAGATGTGTAGTAGATAGAATAGCAGTAGGTAGGTATAGATGTGTAGTAGATAGAATAGCTGTAGTATGTTTAGATGTGTAGTAGATAGAATAGCAGTAGTAGGTGTAGATGTGTAGTAGATAGAATAGCTGTAGTAGGTGTAGATGTGTAGTAGATAGAATAGCTGTAGTAGGTAGTAGGTAATGTGTAGTAGATAGAATAGCTGTAGTAGGTATAGATGTGTAGTAGATAGAATAGCAGTAGTAGGTATAGATGTGTAGTAGATAGAATAGCTGTAGTAGGTGTAGATGTGTAGTAGATAGAATAGCAGTAGTAGGTGGTAGATGTGGTAGTAGATAGAATAGCTGTAGTAGGTATAGATGTGTAGTAGATAGAATAGCTGTAGTAGGTATAGATGTGTAGTAGATAGAATAGCTGTAGTAGGTGTAGTAGTTGTAGATGTGTAGTAGATAGAATAGCTGTAGTAGTTGTAGATGTGTAGTAGATAGAATAGCTGTAGTAGGTGTAGATGTGTAGTAGATAGAATAGCTGTAGTAGGTATAGATGTGTAGTAGATAGAATAGCTGTAGTAGGTATAGATGTGTAGTAGATAGAATAGCTGTAGTAGGTATAGATGTGTAGTAGATAGAATAGCTGTAGTAGGTAGTAGATGTGTAGTAGATAGAATAGCTGTAGTAGGTATAGATGTGTAGTAGATAGAATAGCTGTAGTAGGTAGTAGATGTGTAGTAGATAGAATAGCTGTAGTAGGTATAGATGTGTAGTAGATAGAATAGCTGTAGTAGGTGTAGATGTGTAGTAGATAGAATAGCTGTAGTAGGTGTAGATGTGTAGTAGATAGAATAGCTGTAGTGTAGTAGGTGTAGATGTGTAGTAGATAGAATAGCTGTAGTAGGTATAGATGTGTAGTAGATAGAATAGCTGTAGTAGGTATAGATGTGTAGTAGGTAGAATAGCTGTAGTAGGTATAGATGTGTAGTAGATAGAATAGCTGTAGTAGGTATAGATGTGTAGTAGATAGAATAGCTGTAGTAGGTGTAGATGTGTAGTAGATAGAATAGCTGTAGTAGGTGTAGATGTGTAGTAGATAGAATAGCTGTAGTAGGTATAGATGTGTAGTAGATAGAATAGCTGTAGTAGGTATAGATGTGTAGTAGATAGAATAGCTGTAGTAGGTGTAGATGTGTAGTAGATAGAATAGCTGTAGTAGGTGTAGATGTGTAGTAGATAGAATAGCTGTAGTAGGTGTAGATGTGTAGTAGATAGAATAGCTGTAGTAGGTGTAGATGTGTAGTAGGATAGAATAGCTGTAGTAGGTGTAGATGTGTAGTAGATAGAATAGCTGTAGTAGCTGTAGTAGGTGTAGATGTGTAGTAGATAGAATAGCTGTAGTAGGTGTAGATGTGTAGTAGATAGAATAGCTGTAGTAGGTGTAGATGTGTAGTAGATAGAATAGCTGTAGTAGGTGTAGATGTGTAGTAGATAGAATAGCTGTAGTAGGTGTAGTAGGTGTAGATGTGTAGTAGATAGAATAGCTGTAGTAGGTGTAGATGTGTAGTAGATAGAATAGCTGTAGTAGGTGTAGATGTGTAGTAGATAGAATAGCTGTAGTAGGTGTAGATGTGTAGTAGATAGAATAGCTGTAGTAGGTGTAGATGTGTAGTAGATAGAATAGCTGTAGTAGGTGTAGATGTGTAGTAGATAGAATAGCTGTAGTAGTTGTAGATGTGTAGTAGATAGAATAGCTGTAGTAGGTGTAGATGTGTAGTAGATAGAATAGCTGTAGTAGGTATAGATGTGTAGTAGATAGAATAGCAGTAGTAGGTGTAGATGTGTAGTAGATAGAATAGCTGTAGTAGGTATAGATGTGTAGTAGATAGAATAGCTGTAGTAGGTATAGATGTGTAGTAGATAGAATAGCTGTAGTAGGTGTAGATGTGTAGTAGATAGAATAGCTGTAGTAGGTATAGATGTGTAGTAGATAGAATAGCTGTAGTAGGTATAGATGTGTAGTAGATAGAATAGCTGTAGTAGGTATAGATGTGTAGTAGATAGAATAGCTGTAGTAGGTATAGATGTGTAGTAGATAGAATAGCTGTAGTAGGTATAGATGTGTAGTAGATAGAATAGCTGTAGTAGGTATAGATGTGTAGTAGGTAGAATAGCTGTAGTAGGTATAGATGTGTAGTAGATAGAATAGCTGTAGTAGGTATAGATGTGTAGTAGATAGAATAGCTGTAGTAGGTATAGATGTGTAGTAGATAGAATAGCTGTAGTAGGTGTAGATGTGTAGTAGATAGAATAGCTGTAGTAGGTGTAGTAGTTGTAGATGTGTAGTAGATAGAATAGCAGTAGTAGGTGTAGATGTGTAGTAGATAGAATAGCTGTAGTAGGTATAGATGTGTAGTAGATAGAATAGCTGTAGTAGGTATAGATGTGTAGTAGATAGAATAGCTGTAGTAGGTGTAGATGTGTAGTAGATAGAATAGCTGTAGTAGGTATAGATGTGTAGTAGATAGAATAGCTGTAGTAGGTGTAGATGTGTAGTAGATAGAATAGCTGTAGTAGGTGTAGATGTGTAGTAGATAGAATAGCTGTAGTAGGTATAGATGTGTAGTAGATAGAATAGCTGTAGTAGGTGTAGATGTGTAGTAGATAGAATAGCTGTAGTAGGTGTAGATGTGTAGTAGATAGAATAGCTGTAGTAGGTGTAGATGTGTAGTAGATAGAATAGCTGTAGTAGGTGTAGATGTGTAGTAGATAGAATAGCTGTAGTAGGTATAGATGTGTAGTAGATAGAATAGAATAGCTGTAGTAGGTGTAGATGTGTAGTAGATAGAATAGCTGTAGTAGGTGTAGATGTGTAGTAGATAGAATAGCTGTAGTAGGTGTAGATGTGTAGTAGATAGAATAGCTGTAGTAGGTGTAGATGTGTAGTAGATAGAATAGCTGTAGTAGGTGTAGATGTGTAGTAGATAGAATAGCTGTAGTAGGTGTAGATGTGTAGTAGATAGAATAGCTGTAGTAGGTGTAGATGTGTAGTAGATAGAATAGCTGTAGTAGGTGTAGATGTGTAGTAGATAGAATAGCTGTAGTAGGTGTAGATGTGTAGTAGATAGAATAGCTGTAGTAGGTATAGATGTGTAGTAGATAGAATAGCTGTAGTAGGTGTAGATGTGTAGTAGATAGAATAGCAGTAGTAGGTGTAGATGTGTAGTAGATAGAATAGCTGTAGTAGGTATAGATGTGTAGTAGATAGAATAGCTGTAGTAGGTGTAGTAGGTATAGATGTGTAGTAGATAGAATAGCTGTAGTAGGTGTAGATGTGTAGTAGATAGAATAGCTGTAGTAGGTGTAGATGTGTAGTAGATAGAATAGCTGTAGTAGGTGTAGATGTGTAGTAGATAGAATAGCTGTAGTAGGTGTAGATGTGTAGTAGATAGAATAGCTGTAGTAGGTGTAGATGTGTAGTAGATAGAATAGCTGTAGTAGGTGTAGATGTGTAGTAGATAGAATAGCTGTAGTAGGTATAGATGTGTAGTAGATAGAATAGCTGTAGTAGGTGTAGATGTGTAGTAGATAGAATAGCTGTAGTAGGTGTAGATGTGTAGTAGATAGAATAGCTGTAGTAGGTGTAGATGTGTAGTAGATAGAATAGCTGTAGTAGGTATAGATGTGTAGTAGATAGAATAGCTGTAGTAGGTATAGATGTGTAGTAGATAGAATAGCTGTAGTAGGTAGTAGATAGATGTGTAGTAGATAGAATAGCTGTAGTAGGTGTAGATGTGTAGTAGATAGAATAGCTGTAGTAGGTGTAGATGTGTAGTAGATAGAATAGCTGTAGTAGGTGTAGATGTGTAGTAGATAGAATAGCTGTAGTAGGTATAGATGTGTAGTAGATAGAATAGCTGTAGTAGGTATAGATGTGTAGTAGATAGAATAGCAGTAGTAGGTATAGATGTGTAGTAGATAGAATAGCTGTAGTAGGTAGTAGATGTGTAGTAGATAGAATAGCTGTAGTAGGTATAGATGTGTAGTAGATAGAATAGCTGTAGTAGGTGTAGATGTGTAGTAGATAGAATAGCTGTAGTAGGTGTAGATGTGTAGTAGATAGAATAGCTGTAGTAGGTATAGATGTGTAGTAGATAGAATAGCTGTAGTAGGTGTAGATGTGTAGTAGATAGAATAGCTGTAGTAGGTGTAGATGTGTAGTAGATAGAATAGCTGTAGTAGGTGTAGAAGATGTGTAGTAATAGATGTGTAGTAGATAGAATAGCTGTAGTAGGTATAGATGTGTAGTAGATAGAATAGCAGTAGTAGGTATAGATGTGTAGTAGGTAGAATAGCTGTAGTAGGTGTAGATGTGTAGTAGATAGAATAGCAGTAGTAGGTGTAGATGTGTAGTAGATAGAATAGCTGTAGTAGGTATAGATGTGTAGTAGATAGAATAGCTGTAGTAGGTATAGATGTGTAGTAGATAGAATAGCAGTAGTAGGTATAGATGTGTAGTAGATAGAATAGCTGTAGTAGGTGTAGATGTGTAGTAGATAGAATAGCTGTAGTAGGTATAGATGTGTAGTAGATAGAATAGCTGTAGTAGGTATAGATGTGTAGTAGATAGAATAGCTGTAGTAGGTGTAGATGTGTAGTAGATAGAATAGCTGTAGTAGGTGTAGATGTGTAGTAGATAGAATAGCTGTAGTAGGTATAGATGTGTAGTAGATAGAATAGCTGTAGTAGGTATAGATGTGTAGTAGATAGAATAGCTTGTAGTAGGTAGTAGATGTGTAGTAGATAGAATAGCTGTAGTAGGTATAGATGTGTAGTAGATAGAATAGCTGTAGTAGGAGTAGATGTGTAGTAGATAGAATAGCTGTAGTAGGTATAGATGTGTAGTAGATAGAATAGCTGTAGTAGGTGTAGATGTGTAGTAGATAGAATAGCTGTAGTAGGTGTAGATGTGTAGTAGATAGAATAGCTGTAGTAGGTAGATGTGTAGTAGATAGAATAGCAGTAGTAGGTGTAGATGTGTAGTAGATAGAATAGCTGTAGTAGGTATAGATGTGTAGTAGATAGAATAGCTGTAGTAGGTGTAGATGTGTAGTAGATAGAATAGCTGTAGTAGGTGTAGATGTGTAGTAGATAGAATAGCTGTAGTAGGGAGTAGTGTAGATGTGTAGTAGATAGAATAGCTGTAGTAGGTGTAGATGTGTAGTAGATAGAATAGCTGTAGTAGGTGTAGATGTGTAGTAGATAGAAATAGCGTAGTAGTGTAGATGTGTATAATAGATAGAATAGCTGTAGTAGGTGTAGATGTGGTAGTAGATAGAATAGCTGTAGTATGTTGTAGATGGTGTAGTAGATAGAATAGCTTGTAGTAGTTTGTATAGATGTGTAGTAGATAGAATTAGCTGTAGTTAGGTATAGATGTTTTGTAGTAGATAGAATAGCTGTAGTAGGTGTAGATGTGTAGTGTTAGATAGAATAGGGCTGTAGAAGGTGTGATGTGTAGTAGAGATAGAATAGCTGTAGTAGGTTGTAGTTGGTAATAGATGTGTGTAATGTAGTAGTAAATAGAATAGCTGTAGTAGGTTAGATGTGTAGTAGATACGAAAATAGCATTGTAGTAGGTTGTAGAATGTGTAGTAGTTAGAATAGCTGTAGTAAAGGTGTATAGAAAATGTGTAGTAGATAGAAAAAAAAATATAAATAAAATAATAGCAGCACTGTAGTAGGTGAGGTATAGATGTGTAGTAGATAGAATAGCTGTAGTAGTTGTAGATGTGTAGTAGATAGAATAGCTGTAGTAGGTATAGATGTGTAGTAGATAGAATAGCTGTAGTAGGTATAGATGTGTAGTAGATAGAATAGCTGTAGTAGGTGTAGATGTGTAGTAGATAGAATAGCTGTAGTAGGTGTAGATGTGTAGTAAATAGAATAGCTGTAGTAGTTGTAGATGTGTAGTAGATAGAATAGCTGTAGTAGGTGTAGATGTGTAGTAGATAGAATAGCTGTAGTAGGTGTAGATGTGTAGTAGATAGAATAGCTGTAGTAGGTGTAGATGTGTAGTAGATAGAATAGCTGTAGTAGGTATAGATGTGTAGTAGATAGAATAGCTGTAGTAGGTGTAGATGTGTAGTAGATAGAATAGCTGTAGTAGGTGTAGATGTGTAGTAGATAGAATAGCTGTAGTAGGTGTAGATGTGTAGTAGATAGAATAGCTGTAGTAGCTGTAGTAGGTGTAGATGTGTAGTAGATAGAATAGCTGTAGTAGGTGTAGATGTGTAGTAGATAGAATAGCTGTATGACAGGTGTAGATGTGTAGTAAGATAGAATAGCTGTAGTAGTGTAGATGTTTAGTAGATAGAATAGCTGTAGTTAGGTGTAGATGTGTAAGTAGTTAGAAGTAGAGTAGATAGCTGTAGTAGGTGTAGATGTGTAGTAGATAGAATAGCTGTAGTAGGTGTAGTAGGTGTAGTAGATAGAATAGCTGTAGTAGGTATAGATGTGTAGTAGATAGAATAGCTGTAGTAGGTATAGATGTGTAGTAGATAGAATAGCTGTAGTAGGTATAGATGTGTAGTAGATAGAATAGCTGTAGTAGGTGTAGATGTGTAGTAAATAGAATAGCTGTAGTAGTTGTAGATGTGTAGTAGATAGAATAGCTGTAGTAGGTGTAGATGTGTAGTAGATAGAATAGCTGTAGTAGGTGTAGAGTAGATAGAATAGCTGTAGTAGGTATAGATGTGTAGTAGATAGAATAGCTGTAGTAGGTGTAGATGTGTAGTAGATAGAATAGCTGTAGTAGGTGTAGATGTGTAGTAGATAGAATAGCTGTAGTAGGTGTAGATGTGTAGTAGATAGAATAGCTGTAGTAGGTGTAGATGTGTAGTAGATAGAATAGCTGTAGTAGGTGTAGATGTGTAGTAGATAGAATAGCTGTAGTAGGTGTAGATGTGTAGTAGATAGAATAGCTGTAGTAGGTGTAGATGTGTAGTAGATAGAATAGCTGTAGTAGGTAGTAGATGTGTAGTAGATAGAATAGCTGTAGTAGGTGTAGATGTGTAGTAGATAGAATAGCTGTAGTAGGTGTAGATGTGTAGTAGATAGAATAGCTGTAGTAGGTGTAGTAGGTGTAGATGTGTAGTAGATAGAATAGCTGTAGTAGGTATAGATGTGTAGTAGATAGAATAGCTGTAGTAGTTGTAGATGTGTAGTAGATAGAATAGCTGTAGTAGTTGTAGATGTGTAGTAGATAGAATAGCTGTAGTAGGTGTAGGATGTGGTAGTTGATAGAATAGCTGTAGTAGGTGTAGATGTGTAGTAGATAGAATAGCTGTAGTAGGTGTAGATGTGTAGTAGATAGAATAGCTGTAGTAGGTATAGATGTGTAGTAGATAGAATAGCTGTAGTAGGTGTAGATGTGTAGTAGATAGAATAGCTGTAGTAGGTGTAGTAATTGTAGATGTGTAGTAGGTAGAATAGCTGTAGTAGGTATAGATGTGTAGTAGGTAGAATAGCTGTAGTAGGTATAGATGTGTAGTAGATAGAATATAAATAAAATAAATATAAATAATTAGTTATTTAGCAGACGCTCTTATCCAGAGCGACTTACAGGAGCAATTAGGGTTAAGTGCCTTGCTCAAGGGCACATCGACAGATTTTTCACCTAGTCGGTTCGGGGATTAGAACCAGCGACCTTTCGGTTACTGGCACAACGCTCTTAACCACTAAGCTACCTGCCGCCCTATAGCTGTAGAATAGCTGTAGTAGGTATAGATGTGTAGTAGATAGAATAGCAGTAGTAGGTATAGATGTGTAGTAGATAGAATAGCTGTAGTAGGTATAGATGTGTAGTAGATAGAATAGCTGTAGTAGGTATAGATGTGTAGTAGATAGAATAGCTGTAGTAGGTATAGATGTGTAGTAGATAGAATAGCTGTAGTAGGTATAGATGTGTAGTAGATAGAATAGCAGTAGTAGGTATAGTAGGTGTAGCCGTCTGACCTCCAGCTGTTTGAGGTTGTCCAGGTCCAGAGAGCTCTCAGAACCAGCTGCTTCCATCATGTTGAGATTATGAAGTCCCTGTTTACCACCTCCTGAGAATACATTCACAGTCAGACAGACAGACAGACAGACAGTCACACAGACAGACAGACAGACAGACAGACAGTCACACAGACAGTCAGACAGACAGACAGACAGACAGACAGACAGACAGACAGTCACACAGACAGACAGACAGACAGACAGACAGACAGACAGACAGACAGACAGACAGTCACACAGACAGACAGACAGACAGACAGACAGACAGACAGACAGACAGACAGACAGACAGACAGAGGCTGAGGTCACGGGATACACAGAGATAAGCCTCATATTATTGTCTAGTCATCGCCATGGTTACTCACTGTGCATCATGCGGTAACCGAAAAAGGCAGCAACGATGATGACAGCCAGCACGGAGACGATAGCCAAGGAGATGACTATGGTCTCTTCACACTGCAACTGGTGGTCTGCAACAGGACATAAACAACCTGTTAGTCTCTGTCTCTAACCCTTGACCTCTAACCTCTAACCTAGTAGTATTCTGGTGGTCTGCAACAGGACATAAACAACCTGTTAGTCTCTGTCTCTAACCCTTGACCTCTAACCTAGTAGTATTCTGGTGGTCTGTAACAGGACATAAACAACCTGTTAGTCTCTGTCTCTAACCCTTGACCTCTAACCTCTAACCTAGTAGTATTCTGGTGGTCTACAGCAGGACATAAACAACCTGTTAGTCTCTGTCTCTAACCCTTGACCTCTAACCTAGTAGTATTCTGGTGGTCTACAGCAGGACATAAACAACCTGTTAGTCTCTGTCTCTAACCCTTGACCTCTAACCTCTAACCTAGTAGTATTCTGGTGGTCTGTAACAGGACATAAACAACCTGTTAGTCTCTGTCTCTAACCCTTGACCTCTAACCTCTAACCTAGTAGTATTCTGGTGGTCTGTAACAGGACTTAAACAACCTGTTAGTCTCTGTCTCTAACCCTTGACCTCTAACCTCTAACCTAGTAGTATTCTGGTGGTCTGCAGCAGGACATAAACAACCTGTTAGTCTCTGTCTCTAACCCTTGACCTCTAACCTAGTAGTATTCTGGTGGTATGTAACAGGACATAAACAACCTGTTAGTCTCTGTCTCTAACCCTTGACCTCTAACCTCTAACCTAGTAGTATTCTGGTGGTCTGCAACAGGACATAAACAACCTGTTAGTCTCTGTCTCTAACCCTTGACCTCTAACCTCTAACCTAGTAGTATTCTGGTGGTCTGCAACAGGACATAAACAACCTGTTAGTCTCTGTCTCTAACCCTTGACCTCTAACCTCTAACCTAGTAGTATTCTGGTGGTCTGCAACAGGACATAAACAACCTGTTAGTCTCTGTCTCTAACCCTTGACCTCTAACCTCTAACCTAGTAGTATTCTGGTGGTCTGCAACAGGACATAAACAACCTGTTAGTCTCTGTCTCTAACCCTTGACCTCTAACCTCTAACCTAGTAGTATTCTGGTGGTCTGCAACAGGACATAAACAACCTGTTAGTCTCTGTCTCTAACCCTTGACCTCTAACCTCTAACCTAGTAGTATTCTGGTGGTCTGTAACAGGACATAAACAACCTGTTAGTCTCTGTCTCTAACCCTTGACCTCTAACCTCTAACCTAGTAGTATTCTGGTGGTCTGTAACAGGACATAAACAACCTGTTAGTCTCTGTCTCTAACCCTTGACCTCTAACCTAGTAGTATTCTGGTGGTCTGCAGCAGGACATAAACAACCTGTTAGTCTCTGTCTCTAACCCTTGACCTCTAACCTCTAACCTAGTAGTATTCTGGTGGTCTACAGCAGGACATAAACAACCTGTTAGTCTCTGTCTCTAACCCTTGACCTCTAACCTAGTAGTATTCTGGTGGTCTGCAGCAGGACATAAACAACCTGTTAGTCTCTGTCTCTAACCCTTGACCTCTAACCTCTAACCTAGTAGTATTCTGGTGGTCTGCAACAGGACATAAACAACCTGTTAGTCTCTGTCTCTAACCCTTGACCTCTAACCTCTAACCTAGTAGTATTCTGGTGGTCTGCAACAGGACATAAACAACCTGTTAGTCTCTGTCTCTAACCCTTGACCTCTAACCTAGTAGTATTCTGGTGGTCTACAGCAGGACATAAACAACCTGTTAGTCTCTGTCTCTAACCCTTGACCTCTAACCTCTAACCTAGTAGTATTCTGGTGGTCTACAGCAGGACATAAACAACCTGTTAGTCTCTGTCTCTAACCCTTGACCTCTAACCTAGTAGTATTCTGGTGGTCTACAGCAGGACATAAACAACCTGTTAGTCTCTGTCTCTAACCCTTGACCTCTAACCTCTAACCTAGTAGTATTCTGGTGGTCTACAGCAGGACATAAACAACCTGTTAGTCTCTGTCTCTAACCCTTGACCTCTAACCTCTAACCTAGTAGTATTCTGGTGGTCTGTAACAGGACATAAACAACCTGTTAGTCTCTGTCTCTAACCCTTGACCTCTAACCTCTAACCTAGTAGTATTCTGGTGGTCTGTAACAGGACATAAACAACCTGTTAGTCTCTGTCTCTAACCCTTGACCTCTAACCTCTAACCTAGTAGTATTCTGGTGGTCTGTAACAGGACATAAACAACCTGTTAGTCTCTGTCTCTAACCCTTGACCTCTAACCTAGTAGTATTCTGGTGGTCTACAGCAGGACATAAACAACCTGTTAGTCTCTGTCTCTAACCCTTGACCTCTAACCTAGTAGTATTCTGGTGGTCTGTAACAGGACATAAACAACCTGTTAGTCTCTGTCTCTAACCCTTGACCTCTAACCTCTAACCTAGTAGTATTCTGGTGGTCTGCAGCAGGACATAAACAACCTGTTAGTCTCTGTCTCTAACCCTTGACCTCTAACCTAGTAGTATTCTGGTGGTCTGTAACAGGACATAAACAACCTGTTAGTCTCTGTCTCTAACCCTTGACCTCTAACCTCTAACCTAGTAGTATTCTGGTGGTCTGCAACAGGACATAAACAACCTGTTAGTCTCTGTCTCTAACCCTTGACCTCTAACCTCTAACCTAGTAGTATTCTGGTGGTCTGCAACAGGACATAAACAACCTGTTAGTCTCTGTCTCTAACCCTTGACCTCTAACCTAGTAGTATTCTGGTGGTCTGTAACAGGACATAAACAACCTGTTAGTCTCTGTCTCTAACCCTTGACCTCTAACCTCTAACCTAGTAGTATTCTGGTGGTCTGCAACAGGACATAAACAACCTGTTAGTCTCTGTCTCTAACCCTTGACCTCTAACCTCTAACCTAGTAGTATTCTGGTGGTCTACAGCAGGACATAAACAACCTGTTAGTCTCTGTCTCTAACCCTTGACCTCTAACCTCTAACCTAGCAGTATTCTGGTGGTCTGTAACAGGACATAAACAACCTGTTAGTCTCTGTCTCTAACCCTTGACCTCTAACCTCTAACCTAGTAGTATTCTGGTGGTCTGTAACAGGACATAAACAACCTGTTAGTCTCTGTCTCTAACCCTTGACCTCTAACCTAGTAGTATTCTGGTGGTCTGTAACAGGACATAAACAACCTGTTAGTCTCTGTCTCTAACCCTTGACCTCTAACCTCTAACCTAGTAGTATTCTGGTGGTCTACAACAGGACATAAACAACCTGTTAGTCTCTGTCTCTAACCCTTGACCTCTAACCTCTAACCTAGTAGTATTCTGGTGGTCTGTAACAGGACATAAACAACCTGTTAGTCTCTGTCTCTAACCCTTGACCTCTAACCTCTAACCTAGTAGTATTCTGGTGGTCTACAGCAGGACATAAACAACCTGTTAGTCTCTGTCTCTAACCCTTGACCTCTAACCTCTAACCTAGTAGTATTCTGGTGGTCTGCAACAGGACATAAACAACCTGTTAGTCTCTGTCTCTAACCCTTGACCTCTAACCTCTAACCTAGTAGTATTCTGGTGGTCTACAGCAGGACATAAACAACCTGTTAGTCTCTGTCTCTAACCCTTGACCTCTAACCTCTAACCTAGTAGTATTCTGGTGGTCTGCAACAGGACATAAACAACCTGTTAGTCTCTGTCTCTAACCCTTGACCTCTAACCTCTAACCTAGTAGTATTCTGGTGGTGTACAACAGGACATAAACAACCTGTTAGTCTCTGTCTCTAACCCTTGACCTCTAACCTCTAACCTAGTAGTATTCTGGTGGTCTGTAACAGGACATAAACAACCTGTTAGTCTCTGTCTCTAACCCTTGACCTCTAACCTCTAACCTAGTAGTATTCTGGTGGTCTACAACAGGACATAAACAACCTGTTAGTCTCTGTCTCTAACCCTTGACCTCTAACCTCTAACCTAGTAGTATTCTGGTGGTCTGCAACAGGACATAAACAACCTGTTAGTCTCTGTCTCTAACCCTTGACCTCTAACCTAGTAGTATTCTGGTGGTCTGTAACAGGACATAAACAACCTGTTAGTCTCTGTCTCTAACCCTTGACCTCTAACCTCTAACCTAGTAGTATTCTGGTGGTCTGCAACAGGACATAAACAACCTGTTAGTCTCTGTCTCTAACCCTTGACCTCTAACCTAGTAGTATTCTGGTGGTCTGTAACAGGACATAAACAACCTGTTAGTCTCTGTCTCTAACCCTTGACCTCTAACCTCTAACCTAGTAGTATTCTGGTGGTCTGTAACAGGACATAAACAACCTGTTAGTCTCTGTCTCTAACCCTTGACCTCTAACCTCTAACCTAGTAGTATTCTGGTGGTCTACAACAGGACATAAACAACCTGTTAGTCTCTGTCTCTAACCCTTGACCTCTAACCTCTAACCTAGTAGTATTCTGGTGGTCTGTAACAGGACATAAACAACCTGTTAGTCTCTGTCTCTAACCCTTGACCTCTAACCTAGTAGTATTCTGGTGGTCTGTAACAGGACATAAACAACCTGTTAGTCTCTGTCTCTAACCCTTGACCTCTAACCTCTAACCTAGTAGTATTCTGGTGGTCTGTAACAGGACATAAACAACCTGTTAGTCTCTGTCTCTAACCCTTGACCTCTAACCTCTAACCTAGTAGTATTCTGGTGGTCTACAACAGGACATAAACAACCTGTTAGTCTCTGTCTCTAACCCTTGACCTCTAACCTCTAACCTAGTAGTATTCTGGTGGTCTGTAACAGGACATAAACAACCTGTTAGTCTCTGTCTCTAACCCTTGACCTCTAACCTAGTAGTATTCTGGTGGTCTGCAACAGGACATAAACAACCTGTTAGTCTCTGTCTCTAACCCTTGACCTCTAACCTAGTAGTATTCTGGTGGTCTACAGCAGGACATAAACAACCTGTTAGTCTCTGTCTCTAACCCTTGACCTCTAACCTCTAACCTAGTCACAAGAATATCTTGCGACCCCGCCCCCCTTAAAGCGATACATTTTTACAACAACAAATAACCTTCAATTAATTACATTTTCATCTCTTATCAAAATGAAAAGAAACCAATAAATACACTTACTCAATAAAATGTTGTTTTTCCAATCATCTTTCTCCAAAACGTTTGTATATTGTCCCTTAGAATAATCTGTACTTTTAATTTTATTGGTCCAACAAAATCAATATTTGTCCGACCCCACTGCAGTAACCCTGACCAAAGGAGATGGTAGGCTACAGCAGTGTTTCTACCCCAACAGCACACATTTTATTATAGCCCCGAACAAGCACACCTTGTTCAACTCATGGAGGGCTTGATGATTAGTTGACAAGTTGAATCAGGTTATAATAAAACGTGTGCTGTTGGGGCCGGGGGTACTGGAGGACGGGAGTTGGGGTACTGGAGGACGAAAGTTGGGCCCGGGGGTACTGGAGGACGGGAGTTGGGCCCGGGGGTACTGGAGGACGGGAGTTGGGCCCGGGGGTACTGGAGGACGGGAGTTGGGCCCGGGGGTACTGGAGGACGGGAGTTGGGCCCGGGGGTACTGGAGGACGGGAGTTGGGCCCGGGGGTACTGGAGTACGGGAGTTGGGCCCGGGGGTACTGGAGTACGGGAGTTGGGCCCGGGGGTACTGGAGGACGGGAGTTGGGCCCGGGGGTACTGGAGGACGGGAGTTGGGCCCGGGGGTACTGGAGGACGGGAGTTGGGCCCGGGGGTACTGGAGGACGGGAGTTGGGCCCGGGGGTACTGGAGGACGGGAGTTGGGCCCGGGGGTACTGGAGGACGGGAGTTGGGCCCGGGGGTACTGGAGGACGGGAGTTGGGCCCGGGGGTACTGGAGGACGGGAGTTGGGCCCGGGGGTACTGGAGGACGGGAGTTGGGCCCGGGGGTACTGGAGGACGGGAGTTGGGCCCGGGGGTACTGGAGGACGGGAGTTGGGCTGGTTTACAGCAGGACATTAGTCTCTCAGTATCAGCCTCAGGGTGAGTGTGTTGATCTACTGTTGTATTGGCCATTTCCTTACTTCAATCAATCAATCAATCAATCAATCAATCAAGCACGCACGCACACACGCACGCACGCACACACACACACACACACACACACACAGTCGTATTGCCTTAGAGCCTGTAGTGTTGATACACATACAGTGAGGGAAAAAAGTATTTGATCCCCTGCTGATTTTGTACGTTTGCCCACTGACAAAGACATGATCAGTCTATCATTTTAATGGTAGGTTTATTTGAACAGTGAGAGACAGAATAACAACAAAGAAATCCAGAAAAAAACGCATGTCAAAAATATTATAAATTGATTTGCATTTTAATGAGGGAAATAAGTATTTGACCCCTCTGCAAAACATGACTTAGTACTTGGTGGCAAAACCCTTGTTGGCAATCACAGAGGTCAGACGTTTCTTGTAGTTGGCCACCAGGTTTGCACACATCTCAGGAGGGATTTTGTCCCACTCCTCTTTGCAGATCTTCTCCAAGTCATTAAGGTTTCGAGGCTGATGTTTGGCAACTCGAACCTTCAGCTCCCTCCACAGATGTTCTATGGGATTAAGGTCTGGAGACTGGCTAGGCCACTCCAGGACCTTAATGTGCTTCTTCTTGAGCCACTCCTTTGTTGCCTTGGCCGTGTGTTTTGGGTTATTGTCATGCTGGAATACCCATCCACGACTCATTTTCAATGCCCTGGCTGAGGGAAGGAGGTTCTCACCCAAGATTTGACGGTACGTGGCCCCGTCCATCGTCCCTTTGATGCGGTGAAGTTGTCCTGTCCCCTTAGCAGAAAAACACCCCCAAAGCATAATGTTTCCACCTCCATGTTTGACGGTGGGGATGGTGTTCTTGGGGTCATAGGCAGCATTCCTCCTCCTCCAAACACGTTGAGTTGATGCCAAAGAGCTCCATTTTGGTCTCATCTGACCACAACACTTTCACCCAGTTCTCCTCTGAATCATTCAGATGTTCATTGGCAAACTTCAGACGGGCCTGTATATGTGCTTTCTTGAGCAGGGGGACCTTGTGGGCACTGCAGGATTTCAGTCCTTCACGGCGTAGTGTGTTACCAATTGTTTTCTTGGTGACTATGGTCCCAGCTGCCTTGAGATCATTGACAAGATCCTCCCGTGTAGTTCTGGGCTGATTCCTCACCGTTCTCATGATCATTGCAACTCCACGAGGTGAGATCTTGCATGGAGCCCCAGGCCGAGGGAGATTGACAGGTCTTTTGTGTTTCTTCCATTTGCGAATAATCGCACCAACTGTTGTCACCTTCTCACCAAGCTGCTTGGCGATGGTCTTGTAGCCCATTCCAGCCTTGTGTAGGTCTACAATCTTGTCCCTGACATCCTTGGAGAGCTCTTTGGTCTTGGCCATGGTGGAGAGTTTGGAATCTGATTGATTGATTGCTTCTGTGGACAGGTGTCTTTTATACAGGTAACAAACTGAGATTAGGAGCACTCCCTTTAAGAGTGTGCTCCTAATCTCAGCTCGTTACCTGTATAAAAGACACCTGGGAGCCAGAAATCTTTCTGATTGAGAGGGGGTCAAATACTTATTTCCCTCATTAAAATGCAAATCAATTTGTAACATTTTTGACATGCGTTTTTCTGGATTTTTTTGTTGTTATTCTGTCTCTCACTGTTCAAATAAACCAACCATTACAATTACAGACTGATCATTTATTTGTCAGTGGGCAAACGTACAAAATCAGCAGGGGATCAAATACTATTTTCCCTCACTGTATGGGTTATTTCACCTTATTCTATTTACAACAATATTTGTTATCTTTGAAAGTGTGTGTGTGTTGTCAATGTGTGTGTTGTCAGAATGTGTGTGTGTTGTCAGAATGTGTGTGTGTTGTCAGAATGTGTGTGTTGTCAGAATGTGTGTGTGTTGTCAGTGTGTGTGTGTTGTCAGAATGTGTGTGTGTTGTCAGAATGTGTGTGTGTTGTCAGAGTGTGTGTGTTGTCAGTGTGTGTGTGGTCAGAATGTGTGTGTTGTCAGAATGTGTGTGTTGTCAATGTGTGCGTGTTGTCAGAATGTGTGTGTTGTCAATGTGTGTGTGTTGTCAGAATGTGTGTGTGTTGTCAGAATATGTGTGTTGTCAGAATGTGTGTGTTGTCAGAATGTGTGTGTTGTCAGAATGTGTGTGTTGTCAATGTGTGCGTGTTGTCAGAATGTGTGTGTTGTCAATGTGTGTGTTGTCAGAATGTGTGTGTGTTGTCAGAATATGTGTGTTGTCAGAATTTGTGTGTTGTCAGTGTGTGTGTTGTCAGTGTGTTTTAATTACACCTTGTGGCGGTGCAGGAGTCTGGCCCCTGACAGTGAACTCACTGACCCTGCTCCCTGTGACATCATCTGACCCTGCTCCCTGTGACATCATCTGACCCTGCTCCCTGTGACATCATCTGACCCTGCTCCCTGTGACATCATCTGACCCTGCTCCCTGTGACATCATCTGACCCTGCTCCCTGTGACATCATCTGACCCTGCTCCCTGTGACATCATCTGACCGTGCTTCCTGTGACATCATCTGACCCTGCTCCCTGTGACATAATTTGACCCTGCTCCCTGTGACATCTTCTGACCCTGCTCCCTGTGACATCATCTGATCCTGCTCCCTGTGACATCATTACTGCTTTTTGAGGTTGGTTCCTTTCCATTCTAAAAAATTAATCATCGTTTTCCATTTCGGTTTCGATTATTTTTTTAAAATTTTAAATGCACTATGTGGGTTGAATGCTGTAACAACAGAGAATAAAACAATTAATAAAAGTCCCATGATGGAAGTGACTTCCCATTAAAGCTTATCACTTATTAACCATCATTTATTCACATGACTTTAATTAAATATTTCAGTTGTTGTGTATATTCCATTTATTGGATGACTTTATTAAGTCATTCCACGTCATCATCTCCATAAAGCTGCTGCCTGTGCTGTCTGACTAAAATCACTATTTTAGTTTCACTGAACAAAAATATCAACGCAACATGCAACAATCTCTAAGATTTTACTGAGTTACAGTTCATATAAGAAAACCAGTCAATTGAAATAAATTCATTAGGCCCTAATCTATGGATTTCACATGACTGGGAATACAGAGATGCATCCGTTGGTCACAGATACCTTAAATAAAAAGGTAGGGTCGTGGATCAGAAAACCAGTCAGTATCAGGTGTGACGACCATTTGCCTCATGCAGCGCGACACATTTCCTTCGCATAGAGTTGATCAGGCTGTTGACTGTGGAATGCTGTCCCACTCCTCTTCAATGGCTCCACTTAAATTATCTTGGCAAAGGAGAAATGCTCACTAACAGGGATGTAAACAAATTTGTGCACAAAATCTGAGAGAAATAAGCTTTTTGTGACGTCTGGAAAATTTCAGGGATCTTTTATTTCAGCTCATGAAACATGTGACGAACACTTATAAATATATATAAAGGCTATAATTCCTACCGCCAGCGGGCAAGCGGAGTTTGCCGTTCAAGATGTGATTTTCATCTCTGGTGGGTAGCCTCCACTCATATGACCGTTATAAGCCCTTGGCATGCAGCTGTTGCATCTCTGGCGTTTAGCCTCCACTCAGAGGACAGCTATAAACCCTCGGCAAGCCATCAAGCCATGAGTTAATTTGAAAGACAATAGCAAGGAATTTCTCTAATCTCAAATTGGACCTGCCACCTTCCAGCGGACCACCGCCAGCGGACCACCGCCAGCGGACCACCGCCAGCGGACCACCTTCCAGCGGACCACCTTCCAGCGGACCACCGCCAGCGGACCACCGCCAGCGGACCACCTTCCAGCGGACCACCGCCAGCGGACCACCGCCAGCGGACCACCGCCAGCGGACCACCGCCAGCCAGAGGCTGCAAACTGTTTTTGTTGTTTCTATAAATACCTTACATTTGTTGTAATTGTAATTTCATTCGATTTATTTGCCAATTTAAAAACACAATACAACCACACGTGGACATAAAATCATCACATGCATTTAAAATCATCGAGGATGACACAAAAAGTGATAACGCCTCATCCACTTGAAGAAAAGTGTTGATTAAATCAAAATAAAATAAACTGTTTAAATAAAATATAATTGTATTTGCCACATGCTTCTCAAACAACAGGTGTAGACTAACAGAGTGGGCAGAGAGAAAAAGAACAGAGAGATGTAATCCAACGACTATAAATACACAAGGAGTAACAATCGCTGTCATTGACAGTGAAATTGTCTATGGTCATGAAACCAATTCCAATCCAACGTTGCAACGTCAATAATTGACATTGCAAGTCTTTCAATGAAGCCTGCATTGCTAAACTGTTGGAATCCCATAGCCATTTCATTGGGAGGATGTTAGCCTTTTGAACTGTGACCAATAACAGTGGAGGGAACTTCATATTAGCATAGCCACTTTTTCCCCTCCTTTGCCAAAGTAATGTTATTTGCATGAAGGTTTTTGATCCAGGCTCCGGTCTGTGGTTCATACGGCAGGACCAGTGGGTGGTGGCACCTCTTCCACCACAGAAGAAGAAGCTGAAAAGCCCAAGTTCAACACAGAATCGCATTAGTGGAAACCAAGACTGTTCTCAGGGCAGGCCTGCTTGTAGCTAGAGATTTTTGAATCGCGTCAGGGACAATTTTAGCATTTTAGTTAAGCCTAACCCTACGCCTTTTCCTAACCTTAACCTCATTCTCCTAACCTGCCACGTTAATTCTCCTAACCTGCTGCGTAAGTTCTCCTAATATGCTACGAAAAGTCACTTCTGCTAGTCAAAACCGGCTGATCTGCCCTGAGAGCAGTCTGAGCATCCACTAATGCGATTCAGCAACTTCAACAGGAAATTACCATTCTCAGCTAGTAGCAAGAAGAATGGCGATTGCGAATTTTGGAAGGAAAACGCCACAGGCTTTTGGAACTAAAGAACAGTTTAATTGTTTGTGTGTATCACCACCGAACGTTTTGAAATACACAACAAATAATACCCCAGCGGCACTCATTCAGTCAATATAGATTAGCGCACCAGCTAACGTTAGCTAGCCTGGATTTGAAATCATGGAGAGAGTGGATTAGACAATCGACTTCCTCAGCTAGCTAGCTACATTTTTAAACCAACATGTTGACCATTTGTCTCGTTCTTAGTTCTCACCCGTTCGTGCATCAGATTGGAATGCAAAGTTTGTTTGCTCAAGTGAGTAACGTTACTGCTTTCCTTCATTTGTGTGCCATTTTACCTGTGTAACTTAAAACGAGGACAATAAAACTTGCTAGCTAGCCTAGTTAACGTTACTTGGCTAGCTAGCTAACGTTAGCTGGCTTGCTAACGTCAACGAGCTAGCTAGCTAAAAACATGAACTTGGTTGTTGCTAGCCGCTAACTAAATGACTTTGACTATCTGTTTTTTCTTCCACAGTATTTACTTACATTTACATTTACATTTTAGTAATTTAGCAGACGCTCTTATCCAGAGCGACTTACAGGAGCAATTAGGGTTAAGTGCCTTGCTCAAGGGCACATCGACAGATTTTTCACCTAGTCGGCTCGGGGGATTAGAACCAGCGACCTTTCTGTTACTGGCACAACGCTCTTAACCACTAAGCTACCTGCCGCCCTGTTAAGAGCTCCTCTCCTCTATTCCAACGCTCTTAACCACTAAGCTACCTGCCGCCCTGTTAAGAGCTCCTCTCCTCTATTCCAACGCTCTTAACCACTAAGCTACCTGCCGCCCTGTTAAGAGCTCCTCTCCTCTATTCCAACGCTCTTAACCACTAAGCCACCTGCCGCCCTGTTAAGAGCTCCTCTCCTCTATTCCAACGCTCTTAACCACTAAGCCACCTGCCGCCCTGTTAAGAGCTCCTCTCCTCTATTCCAACGCTCTTAACCACTAAGCCACCTGCCGCCCTGTTAAGAGCTCCTCTCCTCTATTCCAACGCTCTTAACCACTAAGCTACCTGCCGCCCTGTTAAGAGCTCCTCTCCTCTATTCCAACGCTCTTAACCACTAAGCCACCTGCCGCCCTGTTAAGAGCTCCTCTCCTCTATTCCAACGCTCTTAACCACTAAGCCACCTGCCGCCCTGTTAAGAGCTCCTCTCCTCTATTCCAACGCTCTTAACCACTAAGCCACCTGCCGCCCTGTTAAGAGCTCCTCTCCTCTATTCCAACGCTCTTAACCACTAAGCCACCTGCCGCCCTGTTAAGAGCTCCTCTCCTCTATTCCAACGCTCTTAACCACTAAGCCACCTGCCGCCCTGTTAAGAGCTCCTCTCCTCTATTCCAACGCTCTTAACCACTAAGCCACCTGCCGCCCTGTTAAGAGCTCCTCTCCTCTATTCCAACGCTCTTAACCACTAAGCTACCTGCCGCCCTGTTAAGAGCTCCTCTCCTCTATTCCAACGCTCTTAACCACTAAGCCACCTGCCGCCCTGTTAAGAGCTCCTCTCCTCTATTCCAACGCTCTTAACCACTAAGCTACCTGCCGCCCTGTTAAGAGCTCCTCTCCTCTATTCCAACGCTCTTAACCACTAAGCCACCTGCCGCCCTGTTAAGAGCTCCTCTCCTCTATTCCAACGCTCTTAACCACTAAGCCACCTGCCGCCCTGTTAAGAGCTCCTCTCCTCTATTCCAACGCTCTTAACCACTAAGCTACCTGCCGCCCTGTTAAGAGCTCCTCTCCTCTATTCCAACGCTCTTAACCACTAAGCCACCTGCCGCCCTGTTAAGAGCTCCTCTCCTCTATTCCAACGCTCTTAACCACTAAGCCACCTGCCGCCCTGTTAAGAGCTCCTCTCCTCTATTCCAACGCTCTTAACCACTAAGCCACCTGCCCGCCCTGTTAAGAGCTCCTCTCCTCTATTCCAACGCTCTTAACCACTAAGCCACCTGCCGCCCTGTTAAGAGCTCCTCTCCTCTCTTCCAACGCTCTTAACCACTAAGCTACCTGCCGCCCTGTTAAGAGCTCCTCTCCTCTATTCCAACGCTCTTAACCACTAAGCCACCTGCCGCCCTGTTAAGAGCTCCTCTCCTCTATTCCAACGCTCTTAACCACTAAGCCACCTGCCGCCCTGTTAAGAGCTCCTCTCCTCTATTCCAACGCTCTTAACCACTAAGCCACCTGCCGCCCTGTTAAGAGCTCCTCTCCTCTATTCCAACGCTCTTAACCACTAAGCCACCTGCCGCCCTGTTAAGAGCTCCTCTCCTCTATTCCAACGCTCTTAACCACTAAGCCACCTGCCGCCCTGTTAAGAGCTCCTCTCCTCTATTCCAACGCTCTTAACCACTAAGCTACCTGCCGCCCTGTTAAGAGCTCCTCTCCTCTATTCCAACGCTCTTAACCACTAAGCCACCTGCCGCCCTGTTAAGAGCTCCTCTCCTCTATTCCAACGCTCTTAACCACTAAGCTACCTGCCGCCCCATTTCATTTCAATGTAACGTTATTGTTTCAAACAGTCAGACACTACAACGATGCCAAGTTTGGGCCGCAGACATGAAGGTAAGAACATACCAACTTAAATGTAAATACTTATTGGGAATATCTGCCCTGTTGTCTTTAGACTGTCACAGTAAATATAAGGGGGTGGGGGAGGGAAATATGTTAACATAGCATGTCATTTCTAATACTTCTCTTGGTGTCTGGCTGTAATGTGTGCCAAGGACCTGAAGGTGACATTGTGGCGGATGCCACCTTGTATTCTGTCAAACCGTCTTCCCCATGGCCACAACCTGGACTGGGGACAGGGGATAAGGCCCATGGCCACAACCTGGACTGGGGACAGGGGATAAGGCCCATGGCCACAACCTGGACTGGGGACAGGGGGGATGCTACCTCGCATTCTGTCAAACCGTCTTCCCCATGGCCACAACCTGGACTGGGGACAGGGGATAAGGCCCATGGCCACAACCTGGACTGGGGACAGGGGGGATGCTACCTCGCATTCTGTCAAACCGTCTTCCCCATGGCCACAACCTGGACTGGGGACAGGGGATAAGGCCCATGGCCACAACCTGGACTGGGGACAGGGGGGATGCTACCTTGTATTCTGTCAAACCGTCTTCCCCATGGCCACAACCTGGACTGGGGACAGGGGATAAGGCCCATGGCCACAACCTGGACTGGGGACAGGGGGGATGCTACCTCGCATTCTGTCAAACCGTCTTCCCCATGGCCACAACCTGGACTGGGGACAGGGGATAAGGCCCATGGCCACAACCTGGACTGGGGACAGGGGATAAGGCCCATGGCCACAACCTGGACTGGGGACAGGGGGGATGCTACCTCGCATTCTGTCAAACCGTCTTCCCCATGGCCACAACCTGGACTGGGGACAGGGGATAAGGCCCATGGCCACAACCTGGACTGGGGACAGGGGGGATGCTACCTTGTATTCTGTCAAACCGTCTTCCCCATGGCCACAACCTGGACTGGGGACAGGGGATAAGGCCCATGGCCACAACCTGGACTGGGGACAGGGGGGATGCTACCTTGTATTCTGTCAAACCGTCTTCCCCATGACCACAACCTGGACTGGGGACAGGGGATAAGGCCCATGGCCACAACCTGGACTGGGGACAGGGGATAAGGCCCATGGCCACAACCTGGACTGGGGACAGGGGGGATGCTACCTTGTATTCTGTCAAACCGTCTTCCCCATGGCCACAACCTGGACTGGGGACAGGGGATAAGGCCCATGGCCACAACCTGGACTGGGGACAGGGGGGATGCTACCTCGCATTCTGTCAAACCGTCTTCCCCATGGCAACAACCTGGACTGGGGACAGGGGATAAGGCCCATGGCCACAACCTGGACGGGGACAGGGGGGATGCTACCTTGTATTCTGTCAAACCGTCTTCCCCATGGCCACAACCTGGACTGGGGACAGGGGATAAGGCCCATGGCCACAACCTGGACTGGGGACAGGGGATAAGGCCCATGGCCACAACCTGGACTGGGGACAGGGGGGATGCTACCTCGCATTCTGTCAAACCGTCTTCCCCATGGCCACAACCTGGACTGGGGACAGGGGATAAGGCCCATGGCCACAACCTGGACTGGGGACAGGGGGGATGCTACCTTGTATTCTGTCAAACCGTCTTCCCCATGGCCTCAACCTGGACTGGGGACAGGGGATAAGGCCCATGGCCACAACCTGGACTGGGGACAGGGGATAAGGCCCATGGCCACAACCTGGACTGGGGACAGGGGGGATGCTACCTCGCATTCTGTCAAACCGTCTTCCCCATGGCCACAACCTGGACTGGGGACAGGGGATAAGGCCCATGGCCACAACCTGGACTGGGGACAGGGGAGATAAGGCCCATGGCCACAACCTGGACTGGGGACAGGGGGGATGCTACCTCGCATTCTGTCAAACCGTCTTCCCCATGGCCTCAACCTGGACTGGGGACAGGGGATAAGGCCCATGGCCACAACCTGGACTGGGGACAGGGGATAAGGCCCATGGCCACAACCTGGACTGGGGACAGGGGGGATGCTACCTCGCATTCTGTCAAACCGTCTTCCCCATGGCCACAACCTGGACTGGGGACAGGGGATAAGGCCCATGGCCACAACCTGGACTGGGGACAGGGGGGATGCTACCTTGTATTCTGTCAAACCGTCTTCCCCATGGCCACAACCTGGACTGGGGACAGGGGATAAGGCCCATGGCCACAACCTGGACTGGGGACAGGGGATAAGGCCCATGGCCACAACCTGGACTGGGGACAGGGGATAAGGCCCATGGCCACAACCTGGACTGGGGACAGGGGGGATGCTACCTTGTATTCTGTCAAACCGTCTTCCCCATGGCCACAACCTGGACTGGGGACAGGGGATAAGGCCCATGGCCACAACCTGGACTGGGGACAGGGGATAAGGCCCATGGCCACAACCTGGACTGGGGCAGGGGGGATGCCACCTTGTATTCTGTCAAACCGTCTTCCCCATGGCCACAACCTGGACTTTATGGATGAACCAGACTTGTGGAGGTCTACAAATTATTTTCTGAGGTCTTGGCTGATTTATTTTCATTTTCCCATGATGTCAAGCAAAGAGGCACTGAGTTTGAAGGTAGGCCTTGAAATACATCCACCAATTGACTAAAATGATGTTAATTAGCCTATCAGAAGCTTCTAAAGCCATGACATCATTTTCTGGAATTTTCCAAGCTGTTTAAAGGCACAGTCAACTTAGTGTATGTAAACTTCTGACCCACTGGAATTGTGATACAGTGAATTATAAGTGAAATAACATGTCTGTAAACAATTGTTGGACAAATTACTTGTGTCATGCACATTGTAGATGTCCTAACCGACTTGCCAAAACGATAGTTTGTTAACAAGAAATTTGTGGAGTGGTTGAAAAACAAGTTTTAATGACTCCAACCAAAGTGTATGTAAACTTCCAACTTCAACTGTATGTGTCATATGCATAGAGACTCACATAGTGGCTGGACTGTAGTGGGGTTGGGTTAGGGGTCAGGGTTAAAGGTTATGTGACTTACATAGTGGCTGGGCTGTAGTGGGGTTGGGTTAGGGGTCAGGGTTAAAGGTTATGTGACTTACATAGTGGCTGGGCTGTAGTGGGGTTGGGTTAGGGGTCAGGGTTAAAGGTTATGTGACTTACATAGTGGCTGGGCTGTAGTGGGGTTGGGTTAGGGGTCAGGGTTAAAGGTTATATGACTTACATAGTGGCTGGGCTGTAGTGGGGTTGGGTTAGGGGTCAGGGTTAAAGGTTATGTGACTTACATAGTGGCTGGGCTGTAGTGGGGTTGGGTTAGGGGTCAGGGTTAAAGGTTATGTGACTTTACATAGTGGCTGGGCTGTAGTGGGGTTGGGTTAGGGGTCAGGGTTAAAGGTTATGTGACTTACATAGTGGCTGGGCTGTAGTGGGGTTGGGTTAGGGGTCAGGGTTAAAGGTTATGTGACTTACATAGTGGCTGGGCTGTAGTGGGGTTGGGTTAGGGGTCAGGGTTAAAGGTTATGTGACTTACATAGTGGCTGGGCTGTAGTGGGGTTGGGTTAGGGGTCAGGGTTAAAGGTTATGTGACTTTCATAGTGGCTGGACTGTAGTGGGGTTGGGTTAGGGGTCAGGGTTAAAGGTTATGTGACTTACATAGTGGCTGGGCCGTAGTGGGGTTGGGTTAGGGGTCAGGGTTAAAGGTTATGTGACTTACATAGTGGCTGGGCTGTAGTGGGGTTGGGTTAGGGGTCAAAGTTAAAGGTTATGTGACTTACATAGTGGCTGGGCTGTAGTGGGGTTGGGTTAGGGGTCAGGGTTAAAGGTTATGTGACTTACATAGTGGCTGGGCTGTAGTGGGGTTGGGTTAGGGGTCAGGGTTAAAGGTTATGTGACTTACATAGTGGCTGGGCTGTAGTGGGGTTGGGTTAGGGGTCAGGGTTAAAGGTTATGTGACTTACATAGTGGCTGGGCTGTAGTGGGGTTGGGTTAGGGGTCAGGGTTAAAGGTTATGTGACTTACATAGTGGCTGGGCTGTAGTGGGGTTGGGTTAGGGGTCAGGGTTAAAGGTTATGTGACTTACATAGTGGCTGGGTGGTAGACGGGCTGGGCAGGGGAAAGGGTTAGGGTCAGAGGTTAGGGTCAGAGGTTAACTTACATAGTGGCTGGGTGGTAGACGGGCTGGGCAGGGGAAAGGGTTAGGGTCAGAGGTTAGGGTCAGAGGTTAACTTACATAGTGGCTGGGCTGTAGTGGGACTGGGCAGGGGAAAGGGTTAGGGTCAGAGGTTAGGGTCAGAGGTTAACTTACATAGTGGCTGGGCTGTAGTGGGACTGGGCAGGGGAAAGGGGGTTAGGGTCAGAGGTTAGGGTCAGAGGTTAACTTACATAGTGGCTGGGCTGTAGTGGGACTGGGCAGGGGAAAGGGTTAGGGTCAGAGGTTAGGGTCAGAGGTTAACTTACATAGTGGCTGGGCTGTAGTGGGACTGGGCAGGGGAAAGGGTTAGGGTCAGAGGTTAGGGTCAGAGGTTAACTTACATAGTGGCTGGGCTGTAGTGGGACTGGGCAGGGGAAAGGGTTAGGGTCAGAGGTTAGGGTCAGAGGTTAACTTACATAGTGGCTGGGCTGTAGTGGGACTGGGCAGGGGAAAGGGTTAGGGTCAGAGGTTAGGGTCAGAGGTTAACTTACATAGTGGCTGGGCTGTAGTGGGACTGGGCAGGGGAAAGGGTTAGGGTCAGGGGTTAGGGTCAGAGGTTAACTTACATAGTGGCTGGGCTGTAGTGGGACTGGGCAGGGGAAAGGGTTAGGGTCAGAGGTTAGGGTCAGAGGTTAACTTACATAGTGGCTGGGCTGTAGTGGGACTGGGCAGGGGGAAGTCCTCGGTGAAGTTGACGTTACACATGTCAGTACTACAGCAGCAGAAGTGATACGTCCCATTCTGGATCTGAGGAGGCAGGTTGGTTACCAGGCAACGGTCGTCCCGACACTCCTGCTGGTCGCCAAGGTGAGTCCA
This sequence comes from Coregonus ussuriensis, assembly GCA_031479575.1. Classification (NCBI taxonomy): domain Eukaryota; kingdom Metazoa; phylum Chordata; class Actinopteri; order Salmoniformes; family Salmonidae; genus Coregonus; species Coregonus ussuriensis. Next base: position 144,373,016 of record CM062494.1, on the reverse strand, counting down.
ACAACCTGGAGGTGACAGGAGGGAGGAGGATGAAAGAGGAAGACCTTGCTGATCCAGCAGACAGATGTCCTGGGGAGTGGATTCATATAGAAATAATAACCCCTGGTAAACACATGGGGACACTCCCAATGGGCCGTCTGGTATTGGGATGCAATCATTTCCATGGTAATGTAGAATATTCATTCAAATGATGCTAACTGATGTGGCTCATGCAACGGAATGGATTTTTTGTCATGTCAGCTGAGTTGACTCAACAAATCACAGCACAGATTGAAGGGTACACTTCTTGATTTAGGGTTAGGAGCTAGGGTCAGTTTTAGGGTTAGGAGCTAGGGTTAGTTTTAGGGTTAGGAGCTAGGGTTATTTTTAGGGTTAGGAGCTAGGGTTAGTTTTAGGGTTAGGAGCTAGGGTTAGGAGCTAGGGTTAGGAGCTAGGGTTAGTTTTAGGGTTAGGAGCTAGGGTTAGTTTTAGGGTTAGGAGCTAGGGTTAGGAGCTAGGGTTAGTTTTAGGGTTAGGAGCTAGGGTTAGGAGCTAGGGTTAGTTTTAGGGTTAGGAGCTAGGGTTAGTTTTAGGGTTAGGAGCTAGGGTTAGGAGCTAGGGTTAGTTTTAGGGTTAGGAGCTAGGGTTAGTTTTAGGGTTAGGAGCTAGGGTTAGTTTTAGGGTTAGGAGCTAGGGTTAGTTTTAGGGTTAGGAGCTAGGGTTAGTTTTAGGGTTGGGAGCTAGGGTTAGTTTTAGGGTTAGGAGCTGGGGTTAGGGTTAGTTTTAGGGTTAGGAGCTAGGGTTAGTTTTAGGGTTAGGAGCTAGGGTTAGTTTTAGGGTTAGGAGCTAGGGTTATTAGGAGCTAGGGTTAGTTTTAGGGTTAGGAGCTAGGGTTAGTTTTAGGGTTGGGAGCTAGGGTTAGTTTTAGGGTTAGGAGCTGGGGTTAGGGTTAGTTTTAGGGTTAGGAGCTAGGGTTAGTTTTAGGGTTAGGAGCTAGGGTTAGTTTTAGGGTTAGGAGCTAGGGTTAGGAGCTAGGGTTAGTTTTAGGGTTAGGAGCTAGGGTTAGTTTTAGGGTTAGGAGCTAGGGTTAGTTTTAGGGTTGGGAGCTAGGGTTAGTTTTAGGGTTAGGAGCTGGGGTTAGGGTTAGTTTTAGGGTTAGGAGCTAGGGTTAGTTTTAGGGTTAGGAGCTAGGGTTAGTTTTAGGGTTAGGAGCTAGGGTTAGTTTTAGGGTTAGGAGCTAGGGTTAGTTTTAGGGTTGGGAGCTAGGGTTAGTTTTAGGGTTGGGAGCTAGGGTTAGGAGCTAGGGTTAGGAGCTAGGGTTAGGAGCTAGGGTTAGGAGCTAGGGTTAGTTTTAGGGTTAGGGTTAGGAGCTAGGGTTAGTTTTAGGGTTAGGAGCTAGGGTTAGTTTTAGGGTTGGGAGCTAGGGTTAGTTTTAGGGTTGGGAGCTAGGGTTAGGAGCTAGGGTTAGGAGCTAGGGTTAGTTTTAGGGTTAGGAGCTAGGGTTAGGAGCTAGGGTTAGGAGCTAGGGTTAGTTTTAGGGTTAGGAGCTAGGGTTAGTTTTAGGGTTGGGAGCTAGGGTTAGTTTTAGGGTTGGGAGCTAGGGTTAGGAGCTAGGGTTAGGAGCTAGGGTTAGTTTTAGGGTTAGGGTTAGGAGCTAGGGTTAGGTTTTGGGGTTAAGGACTGAATTATGTGTCCCCACAAGGTTAGTTGTACAAGACTGTGTGTGTGTGGTACTGTCACCTTGTTTGACCAGCCTGATGTCTCCAGGAGGACTCTTCTCCCAGAGGCCGAAGCAGTGTGATCCTTTAGAACAGCGGATAGTAGTGTTCTCTGGGGAAACCCGTCCCTCTCCCACCGCCACACGCTCCATCTCCCACTGTTGCTGCTGGTCAGTGAAGGCACATTCCCTCTCCTCCTGCTGGTCAGCTGAGGGGGAGGAGGGATGGGTGTTCATTTTCATTGGATCAGATAGAGATGGCTCTCAAGAAACACATGACAGTACTCAATCATCCCCCTCCCCCCACCTCCCCCCTACCACCAACCCCTCTCCCCTCTTCTCTAATCAGACCACTACAGCATCCCCCTACCTCCCCCCTACCACCAACCCCTCTCCCCTCTTCTCTAATCAGACCACTACAGCATCCCCCTCCCCCCTACCACCAACCCCTCTCCCCTCTTCTCTAATCAGACCACTACAGCATCCCCCTCCCCCTACCTCCCCCCTACCACCAACCCCTCTCCCCTCTTCTCTAATCAGACCACTACAGCATCCCCCTCCCCCTACCTCCCCCCCTACCACCAACCCCTCTCCCCTCTTCTCTAATCAGACCACTACATCATCCCCCTCCCCTCCCCCTACCTCCCCCCCTACCACCAACCCCTCTCCCCTCTTCTCTAATCAGACCACTACAGCATCCCCCTCCCCCTACCTCCCCCCCTACCACCAACCCCTCTCCCCTCTTCTCTAATCAGACCACTACATCATCCCCCTCCCCCCTACCACCAACCCCTCTCCCCTCTTCTCTAATCAGACCACTACAGCATCCCCCTCCCCCTACCACCCCCCTACCACCAACCCCTCTCCCCTCTTCTCTAATCAGACCACTACATCATCCCCCTCCCCCTACCTCCCCCCTACCACCAACCCCTCTCCCCTCTTCTCTAATCAGACCACTACAGCATCCCCCTCCCCCCTACCACCAACCCCTCTCCCCTCTTCTCTAATCAGACCACTACATCATCCCCCTCCCCCCTACCACCAACCCCTCTCCCCTCTTCTCTAATCAGACCACTACAGCATCCCCCTCCCCCTACCTCCCCCCTACCACCAACCCCTCTCCCCTCTTCTCCAGACCACTACATCATCCCCCTCCCCCCTACCACCAACCCCTCTCCCCTCTTCTCTAATCAGACCACTACAGCATCCCCCTCCCCCCTACCACCAACCCCTCTCCCCTCTTCTCTAATCAGACCACTACAGCATCCCCCTCCCCCTACCTCCCCCCCTACCACCAACCCCTCTCCCCTCTTCTCTAATCAGACCACTACAGCATCCCCCT
>CM062494.1:144342478-144367478 GCA_031479575.1 Coregonus ussuriensis | reverse complement strand
AGTGACAGGGTTAGGGTTAGTGACAGGGTTAGGGTTAGTGACAGGGTTAGGGTTAGTGACAGGGTTAGGGTTTGTGACAGGGTTAGGGTTAGTGACAGGGTTAGGGTTAGTGACAGGGTCTGAGTGAGAGGGAGTTTTCCTCTATGTGTCAGCGTGTTCATTGGACCAGAGCAGCAGTGTGTTTACCCATGGCCCAGTTATTTGCTAATCTCCCCCCCCCGTCGCTCCTCCGTCCCCCCCCGTCCCCTTCTTCCCCCCGAAAAACAACAACAGCCTCATTTATTTTTTTGTTCTCCCTCGCTCTAAGATGGACGTCCTGTGTTCTATAGTCAGAAGGAATCAGTGATCGGTCGGACTCCTCTCCTCTGCACACTGCTCTACAAGGCTCCAGTCACACTGGAAACACATAATATTATAGACTACTGAAATGGGAGGTGGGGCATAATGGTAGGGGAGAGGAGGTGGGGAGAGGAGGTGGGGCATAATGGTAGGGGAGAGGAGGTGGGGGAGAGGAGGTGGGGCATAATGGTAGGGGAGAGGAGGTGGGGAGAGGAGGTGGGGCATAATGGTAGGGGAGAGGAGGTGGGGAGAGGAGGTGGGGCATAATGGTAGGGGAGAGGAGGTGGGGCATAATGGTAGGGGAGAGGAGGTGGGGAGAGGAGGTGGGGCATAATGGTGGGGGAGAGGAGGTGGGGGAGAGGAGGTGGGGGAGAGGAGGTGGGGGAGAGGAGGTGGGGCATAATGGTAGGGGAGAGGAGGTGGGGGAGAGGAGGTGGGGCATAATAATGGTAGGGGAGAGGAGGTGGGGGAGAGGAGGTGGGGCATAATGGTAGGGGAGAGGAGGTGGGGGAGAGGAGGTGGGGCATAATGGTAGGGGAGAGGAGATGGGGGAGAGGAGGTGGGGCATAATGGTAGGGGAGAGGAGGTGGGGAGAGGAGGTGGGGCATAATGGTAGGGGAGAGGAGGTGGGGAGAGGAGGTGGGGCATAATGGTAGGGGAGAGGAGGTGGGGCATAATGGTAGGGGAGAGGAGGTGGGGAGAGGAGGTGGGGCATAATGGTGGGGGAGAGGAGGTGGGGGAGAGGAGGTGGGGGAGAGGAGGTGGGGGAGAGGAGGTGGGGCATAATGGTAGGGGAGAGGAGGTGGGGGAGAGGAGGTGGGGCATAATGGTAGGGGAGAGGAGGTGGGGGAGAGGAGGTGGGGCATAATGGTAGGGGAGAGGAGGTAGGGGAGAGGAGGTGGGGCATAATGGTAGGGGAGAGGAGGTGGGGGAGAGGAGGTGGGGTGGGGCATAATGGTAGGGGAGAGGAGGTGGGGGAGAGGAGGTGGGGCATAATGGTAGGGGAGAGGAGGTGGGGGAGTAGGAGGTGGGGCATAATGGTAGGGGAGAGGAGGTGGGGGAGAGTAGGTGGGGCATAATGGTAGGGGAGAGGAGGTGGGGCATAATGGTAGGGGAGAGGGGGTGGGGAGAGGAGGTGGGGCATAATGGTAGGGGAGAGGAGGTAGGGGAGAGGAGGTGGGGCATAATGGTAGGGGAGAGGAGGTGGGGGAGAGGAGATGGGGCATAATGGTAGGGGAGAGGAGGTAGGGGAGAGGAGGTGGGGCATAATGGTAGGGGAGAGGGGGTGGGGGAGAGGAGGTGGGGCATAATGGTAGGGGAGAGGAGGTGGGGGAGAGGAGGTGGGGCATAATGGTAGGGGAGAGGAGGTGGGGGAGAGGGGGTGGGGCATAATGGTAGGGGAGAGGAGGTGGGGGAGAGGAGGTGGGGCATAATGGTAGAGGGGAGAGGAGGTAGGGGAGAGGAGGTGGGGCATAATGGTAGGGGAGAGGAGGTGGGGGAGAGGAGGTGGGGCATAATGGTAGGGGAGAGGAGGTGGGGGAGAGGAGGTGGGGCATAATGGTAGGGGAGAGGAGGTGGGGGAGTAGGAGGTGGGGCATAATGGTAGGGGAGAGGAGGTGGGGGAGAGTAGGTGGGGCATAATGGTAGGGGAGAGGTGTTGGGGGAGAGGAGGTGGGGCATAATGGTAGGGGAGAGGAGGTGGGGGAGAGTAGGTGGGGCATAATGGTAGGGGAGAGGTGTTGGGGGAGAGGAGGTGGGGCATAATGGTAGGGGAGAGGAGGTGGGGGAGAGGAGGTGGGGCATAATGGTAGGGGAGAGGAGGTGGGGGAGAGGAGGTGGGGCATAATGGTAGGGGAGAGGAGGTGGGGGAGAGGAGGTGGGGCATAATGGTAGGGGAGAGGAGGTGGGGGAGAGGAGGTGGGGGAGAGGAGGTGGGGCAGCATAATGGTAGGGGAGAGGAGGTAGGGGAGAGGAGGTGGGGCATAATGGTAGGGGAGAGGAGGTGGGGGAGAGGAGGTGGGGGAGAGGAGGTGGGGCATAATGGTACGGGAGAGGAGGTGGGGGAGAGGAGGTGGGGCAGAATGGTAGGGGAGAGGAGATGGGGGAGAGGAGATGGGGCATAATGGTAGGGGAGAGGAGGTGGGGGAGAGGAGGTGGGGCAGAATGGTAGGGGAGAGGAGGTAGGGGAGAGGAGGTGGGGCATAATGGTAGGGGAGAGGAGGTGGGGGAGAGGAGGTGGGGCATAATGGTAGGGGAGAGGAGGTGGGGGAGGGGAGGTGGGGGAGAGGAGGTGGGGCATAATGGTACGGGAGAGGAGGTGGGGGAGAGGAGATGGGGCATAATGGTAGGGGAGAGGAGGTGGGGGAGAGGAGATGGGGCATAATGGTAGGGGAGAGGAGGTGGGGGAGAGGAGGTGGGGCATAATGGTACGGGAGAGGAGGAGGTGGGGGAGAGGAGGTGGGGCATAATGGTACGGGAGAGGAGGTGGGGGAGAGGAGATGGGGCATAATGGTAGGGGAGAGGAGGTGGGGCATAATGGTAGGGGAGAGGAGGTGGGGGAGAGGAGATGGGGGAGAGGAGGTGGGACATAATGGTAGGGGAGAGGGGGTGGGGGAGAGGAGGTGGGGGAAAGGAGGTGGGGCATAATGGTAGGGGAGAGGAGGTGGGGCATAATAGTAGGGGAGAGGAGGTGGGGGAGGGGAGGTGGGGGAGAGGAGGTGGGGCATAATGGTATGGGAGAGGAGGTGGGGGAGAGGAGGTGGGGGAGAGGGGGTGGGGCATAATGGTAGGGGAGAGGAGGTGGGGGAGAGGAGATGGGGCATAATGGTGGGGGAGAGGAGGTGGGGGAGAGGTGGTGGGGCAGAGGAGGTGGGGGAGAGGAGGTGGGGCAGAATGGTAGGGGAGAGGAGGTGGGGGAGAGGGGGTGGGGCATAATGGTATGGTAGGGGAGAGGAGGTGGGGGAGAGGAGGTGGGGCATAATGGTAGGGGAGAGGAGGTGGGGCATAATGGTAGGGGAGAGGAGGTGGGGGAGAGGTGGTGGGGCAGAGGAGGTGGGGGAGAGGGGGTTGGGGAGAGGAGGTGGGGCAGAATGGTGGGGGAGAGGAGGTGGGGGAGAGGAGGTGGGGCATAATGGTAGGGGAGAGGGGGAGGTGATGGTGGAGGGAGGGGCCTTTGCTGACAGGAGAGGAGGGGGGGTCTAATCTGTCCCCTCCATCTGGCCCTCTGCTCTGCTCTCTCTAGAGTGTGTCTGGGTTAGGGTCTGGGCTGGGTCTGGTGCTGCAGCCATGATAATCCTCCAGATTAAAGCCAGTATAGACCTAGACCAGACTGACCTTCTCAGAGTTATATATATATATATTTGTAGACGCAGAAAGTAAACAGCATAGTGGGTCAATTTCTGTAACAAATAAGAGCGTTGATCTATACTGATAGATAGGCCTAGTGCAGGGTTCTGTCTGTCTGGTGGCTGACCTGCCTATACTGATAGATAGGCCTAGTGCAGGGTTCTGAATGTCTGTCTGGTGGCTGACCTGCCTATACTGATAGATAGGCCTAGTGTACGGTTCTGACTGTCTGTCTGGTGGCTGACCTGCCTATGCTGATAGATAGGCCTAGTGTACGGTTCTGACTGTCTGTCTGGTGGCCAACCTGCCTATACTGATAGATAGGCCTAGTGCAGGGTTCTGACTGTCTGTCTGGTGGCTGACCTGCCTATACTGATAGATAGGCCTAGTGTACGGTTCTGACTGTCTGTCTGGTGGCTGACCTGCCTATACTGATAGATAGGCCTAGTGCACGGTTCTGACTGTCTGTCTGGTGGCCGACCTGCCTATACTGATAGATAGGCCTAGTGCACGGTTCTGACCTGCCTATACTGATAGATAGGCCTAGTGTACGGTTCTGACTGTCTGTCTGGTGGCCGACCTGCCTATACTGATAGATAGACCTAGTGTACGGTTCTGACTGTCTGTCTGGTGGCTGACCTGCCTATACTGATAGATAGGCCTAGTGTACGGTTCTGACTGTCTGTCTGGTGGCTGACCTGCCTATACTGATAGATAGGCCTAGTGCAGGGTTCTGACTGTCTGTCTGGTGGCTGACCTGCCTATACTGATAGATAGGCCTAGTGCAGGGTTCTGACTGTCTGGTGGCTGACCTGCCTATACTGATAGATAGGCCTAGTGTACGGTTCTGACTGTCTGTCTGGTGGCCGACCTGCCTATACTGATAGATAGGCCTAGTATACGGTTCTGACTGTCTGTCTGGTGGCTGACCTGCCTATACTGATAGATAGGCCTAGTGTACGGTTCTGACTGTCTGTCTGGTGGCTGACCTGCCTATACTGATAGATAGGCCTAGTGCACGGTTCTGACCTGCCTATACTGATAGATAGGCCTAGTGTACGGTTCTGACTGTCTGTCTGGTGGCTGACCTGCCTATACTGATAGATAGACCTAGTGTACGGTTCTGACTGTCTGTCTGGTGGCTGACCTGCCTATACTGATAGATAGGCCTAGTGTACGGTTCTGACTGTCTGTCTGGTGGCTGACCTGCCTATACTGATAGATAGACCTAGTGTACGGTTCTGACTGTCTGTCTGGTGGCTGACCTGCCTATACTGATAGATAGGCCTAGTGTACGGTTCTGACTGTCTGTCTGGTGGCTGACCTGCCTATACTGATAGATAGGCCTAGTGTACGGTTCTGACTGTCTGTCTGGTGGCTGACCTGCCTATACTGATAGATAGACCTAGTGTACGGTTCTGACTGTCTGTCTGGTGGCTGACCTGCCTATACTGATAGATAGGCCTAGTGCAGGGTTCTGACTGTCTGTCTGGTGGCTGACCTGCCTATACTGATAGATAGGCCTAGTGTACGGTTCTGACTGTCTGTCTTGTGGCTGACCTGCCTATACTGATAGATAGGCCTAGTGTACGGTTCTGACTGTCTGTCTGGTGGCTGACCTGCCTATACTGATAGATAGACCTAGTGTACGGTTCTGACTGTCTGTCTGGTGGCTGACCTGCCTATACTGATAGATAGACCTAGTGTACGGTTCTGACTGTCTGTCTGGTGGCTGACCTGCCTATACTGATAGATAGGCCTAGTGTACGGTTCTGACTGTCTGTCTGGTGGCTGACCTGCCTATACTGATAGATAGACCTAGTGTACGGTTCTGACTGTCTGTCTGGTGGCTGACCTGCCTATACTGATAGATAGACCTAGTGTACGGTTCTGACTGTCTGTCTGGTGGCCAACCTGCCCCTCCACTCTCTCTCTCCGTCCCTCGCTAGCTCGCTATGAAAGATGCGAGTGTTTGTGTTCTCGGAAGAATGGCAACTAATCAGTCTCCTCCATTCCAAAAACACTGAATCTTAGTGGAATCCAATCTACTATCCAGCCAGGTCCCATCTACTATCCAGCCAGGTCCCATCTACTATCCAGCCAGGTCCCATCTACTATCCAGCCAGGTCCCATCTACTATCCAGCCAGGTCTCATCTACTATCCAGCCAGGTCTCATCTACTATCCAGCCAGGTCCCATCTACTATCCAGCCAGGTCCCATCTACTATCCAGCCAGGTCCCATCTACTATCCAGCCAGGTCCCATCTACTATCCAGCCAGGTCCCATCTACTATCCAGCCAGGTCCCATCTACTATCCAGCCTATCCAGCCAGGTCCCATCTACTATCCAGCCAGGTCCCATCTATCCAGCCTATCCAGCCAGGTCCCATCTACTATCCAGCCAGGTCCCATCTACTATCCAGCCAGGTCCCATCTACTATCCAGCCAGGTCCCATCTACTATCCAGCCAGGTCTCATCTACTATCCAGCCAGGTCCCATCTACTATCCAGCCAGGTCCCATCTACTATCCAGCCAGGCAGGTCCCATCTACTATCCAGCCAGGTCTCATCTACTATCCAGCCAGGTCCCATCTACTATCCAGCCAGGTCCCATCTACTATCCAGCCAGGTCCCATCTACTATCCAGCCAGGTCCCATCTACTATCCAGCCAGGTCCCATCTACTATCCAGCCAGGTCCCATCTACTATCCAGCCAGGTCCCATCTACTATCCAGCCAGGTCTCATCTACTATCCAGCCAGGTCCCATCTACTATCCAGCCAGGTCCCATCTACTATCCAGCCAGGTCTCATCTACTATCCAGCCAGGTCCCATCTACTATCCAGCCAGGTCCCATCTACTATCCAGCCTATCCAGCCAGGTCCCATCTACTATCCAGCCAGGTCCCATCTACTATCCAGCCTATCCAGCCAGGTCCCATCTACTATCCAGCCAGGTCCCATCTACTATCCAGCCAGGTCCCATCTACTATCCAGCCAGGTCCCATCTACTATCCAGCCAGGTCCCATTACTATCCAGCCAGGTCCCATCTACTATCCAGCCAGGTCCCATCTACTATCCAGCCAGGTCCCATCTACTATCCAGCCAGGTCCCATCTACTATCCAGCCAGGTCCCATCTACTATCCAGCCAGGTCCCATCTACTATCCAGCCAGGTCCCATCTACTATCCAGCCAGGTCCCATCTACTATCCAGCCAGGTCCCATCTACTATCCAGCCAGGTCCCATCTACTATCCAGCCAGGTCCCATCTACTATCCAGCCAGGGTCCCATCTACTATCCAGCCAGGTCCCATCTACTATCCAGCCAGGTCCCATCTACTATCCAGCCAGGTCTCATCTACTATCCAGCCAGGTCCCATCTACTATCCAGCCAGGTCCCATCTACTATCCAGCCAGGTCCCATCTACTATCCAGCCAGGTCCCATCTACTATCCAGCCAGGTCCCATCTACTATCCAGCCAGGTCCCATCTACTATCCAGCCAGGTCCCATCTACTATCCAGCCAGGCCAGGTCCCATCTACTATCCAGCCAGGTCCCATCTACTATCCAGCCAGGTCCCATCTACTATCCAGCCAGGTCCATCTACTATCCAGCCAGGTCTCATCTACTATCCAGCCAGGTCCCATCTACTATCCAGCCAGGTCCCATCTACTATCCAGCCAGGTCCCATCTACTATCCAGCCAGGTCCCATCTACTATCCAGCCAGGTCCCATCTACTATCCAGCCAGGTCCCATCTACTATCCAGCCAGGTCCCATCTACTATCCAGCCAGGTCCCATCTACTATCCAGCCAGGTCCCATCTACTATCCAGCCAGGTCCCATCTACTATCCAGCCAGGTCCCATCTACTATCCAGCCAGGTCCCATCTACTATCCAGCCAGGTCCCATCTACTATCCAGCCAGGTCCCATCTACTATCCAGCCAGGTCCCATCTACTATCCAGCCAGGTCCCATCTACTATCAGCCAGGTCCCATCTACTATCCAGCCAGGCCAGGTCCCCATCTACTATCCAGCCAGGTCCCATCTACTATCCAGCCAGGTCCCCATCTACTATCCAGCCAGGTCCCTTCTACTATCCAGCCAGGTCCCATCTACTATCCAGGCCAGGTCCCATCTACTATCCAGCCAGGTCCCATCCTACTATCCAGCCAGGTCCTCATCTACTATCCAGCCAGGTCCCATCTACTATCCAGCCAGGTCCCATCTACTATCCAGCCAGGTCCCATCTACTATCCAGCCAGGTCCCATCTACTATCCAGCCAGTCTCATCTACTATCCAGCAGGTCCCAATCTACTATCCAGCCAGGTCTCATCTACTATCCAGCCAGGTCTGCATCTTCTATCCAGCCCAGTCTCATCTACTATCCAGCCAGGGTCTCATCTACTATCCAGCCAGGTCCATCTACTATCCAGCCAGGTCCCATCTACTATCCAGCCAGGTCCCATCTACTATCCAGCCAGGTCCCATCTACTATCCAGCCAGGTCCCATCTACTATCCAGCAGGTCCCATCTACTATCCAGCCAGGTCCCATCTACTATCCAGCCTATCCAGCAAGGTCCCATCTTCTATCCAGCCAGGTCCCATCTACTATCCAGCCAGGTCCCATCTACTATCCAGCCAGGTCCCATCTACTATCCAGCCAGGTCCCATCTACTATCCAGCCAGGTCCCATCTACTATCCAGCCAGGTCCCATCTACTATCCAGCCAGGTCCCATCTACTATCCAGCCAGGTCCCATCTACTATCCAGCCAGGTCCCATCTACTATCCAGCCAGGTCTCATCTACTATCCAGCCAGGTCTCATCATCTACTATCCAGCCAGGTCCCATCTACTATCCAGCCAGGTCCCATCTACTATCCAGCCAGGTCCCATCTACTATCCAGCCTATCCAGCCAGGTCCCATTTTTTTTTTTTTTTTTTTTTTCTACTATCCAGCCAGGTCCCATCTCATCTACTATCCAGCCAGGTCCCATCTACTATCCAGCCAGGTCTCATCTACTATCCAGCCAGGTCCCATCTACTATCCAGCCAGGTCCCATCTACTATCCAGCCAGGTCCCATCTACTATCCAGCCAGGTCCCATCTACTATCCAGCCAGGTCCCATCTACTATCCAGCCAGGTCCCATCTACTATCCAGCCAGGTCCCATCTACTATCCAGCCAGGTCCCATCTACTATCCAGCCAGTCCATCTACTATCCAGCCAGGTCCCATCTACTATCCAGCCAGGTCCCATCTACTATCCAGCCAGGTCCCATCTACTATCCAGCCAGGTCCCATCTACTATCCAGCCAGGTCCCATCTACTATCCAGCCAGGTCCCATCTACTATCCAGCCAGGTCCCATCTACTATCCAGCCAGGTCCCATCTACTATCCAGCCAGGTCCCATCTACTATCCAGCCAGGTCCCATCTACTATCCAGCCAGGTCCCATCCTACTATCCAGCCTATCCAGCAAGGTCCCCATCTACTATCCAGCCAAGGTCCCATCTACTATCCAGCCAGTCCCATCTACTATCCAGCCAGGTCCCATCTACTATCAGCCAGGTCCCATCTACTATCCAGCCAGGTCCCATCTACTATCCAGCCAGGTCCCATCTACTATCCAGCCAGGTCCTAATCTACTATCCAGCCAGGTCCTAATCTACTATCCAGCCAGGGTCCCATCTACTATCCAGCCAGGTCTCATCTACTATCCAGCCAGGTCCCATCTACTATCCAGCCAGGTCTCATCTACTATCCAGCCAGGTCTCATTCTACTATCCAGCCCCCAGGTCCCCCTCTACTATCCTGCCAGGGTCCCATCTACTATCCAGGCCAGGTCCCATCTACTATCCAGCCAGGTCTCATCTACTATCCAGCCAGGTCCCATCTACTATCCAGCCAGGTCCCATCTACTATCCAGCCAGGTCCATCTACTATCCAGCCAGGTCCCATCTACTATCCAGCCAGGTCCCATCTAACTATCCAGCCAGGTCCCATCTACTATCCAGCCAGGTCCCATTCTACTATCCAGCCAGGTCCCATCTACTATCCAGCCAGGTCCCATCTACTATCCAGCCAGGTCCCATCTACTATCCAGCCAGGTCCCATTCTACTATCCAGCCAGGTCTCATCTACTATCCAGCCAGGGGTCCCATCTACTATCCAGCCAGGTCCCATACTACTATCCAGCCAGGTCCCATTCTACTATCCTGCCAGGTCCATCTACTATCCAGCCAGGTCCAGGTATCTACTATCCAGCCTATCCAGCCAGGTCCCATCTTATACTATCCAGCCAGGTCTCATCTACTATCCAGCCAGGTCCCATCTACTATCCAGCCAGGTCTCACCTACTATCCAGCCAGGTCTCATCTACTATCCAGCCAGGTCTCATCTACTATCCAGCCAGGTCTCATCTACTATCCAGCCAGGTCCCATCTACTATCCAAGCCAAGCCCAGGTCCCATCTACTATCCAGCCAGGTCCCATCTACTATCCAGCCAGGTCCCATCTACTATCCAGCCAGGTCTCATCTACTATCCAGCCAGGGTCCCATCTACTATCCAGCCAGGTCCCATCTACTATCCAGCCAGGTCCATCTACTATCCAGCCAGGTCCCATCTACTATCCAGCCAGGTCCCATCTACTATCCAGCCAGGTCCCATCTACTATCCAGCCAGGTCCCATCTACTATCCAGCCAGGTCTCATCTACTATCCAGCCAGGTCCCATCTACTATCCAGCCAGGTCCTCATCTACTATCCAGCCAGGTCCCATCTACTATCCAGCCAGGTCCCATCTACTATCCAGCCAGGTCCCATCTACTATCCAGCCAGGTCCCATCTACTATCCAGCCCAGGTCCCATCTACTATCCAGCCAGGTCCCATCTACTATCCAGCCAGGTCCCATCTACTATCCAGCCAGGTCCCATCTACTATCCAGCCAGGTCCCCCGTCCCATCTACTATCCAGCCAGGTCCCATCTACTATCCAGCCAGGTCCCATCTACTATCCCAGCCAGGTCCCATCTACTATCCAGCCTATCCAGCCAGGTCCCATCTACTATCCAGCCAGGTCCCATCTACTATCCAGCCAGGTCCCATCTACTATCCAGCCAGGTCCATCTACTATCCAGCCAGGTCCCATCTACTATCCAGCCAGGTCCCATCTACTATCCAGCCAGGTCTCCATCTACTATCCAGCCAGGTCCTCATCTACTATCCAGCCAGGTCCCATCTACTATCCAGCCAGGTCCCACTACTATCCAGCCAGGTCCCATCTACTATCCAGCTATCCCAGCCAGGTCCCATCTACTATCCAGCCAGGTCCCATCTACTATCCAGCCAGGTCCCATCTACTATCCAGCCAGGTCCCATCTACTATCCAGCCAGGTCCCATCTACTATCCAGCCAGGTCCCATCTACTATCCAGCCAGGTCCATCTACTATCCAGCCAGCCAGGTCCCATCTACTATCCAGCCAGGTCCCATCTACTATCAGCCAGGTCCCATCTACTATCCAGCCTGGTCCATCTACTATCCAGCCTGGTCCCATCTACTATCCAGCCTATCCAGCCAGGTCCCATCTACTATCCAGCCAGGTCCCATCTACTATCCAGCCAGGTCCCATCTACTATCCAGCCAGGTCCCATCTACTATCCAGCCAGGTCCCATCTACTATCCAGCCAGGTCCCATCTACTATCCAGCCAGGGTCCCATCTACTATCCAGCCTATCCAGCCAGGTCCCATCTACTATCCAGCCCAGGTCCCATCTACTATCCAGCCAGGTCCCATCTACTATCCAGCCAGGTCCCATCTACTATCCAGCCAGGTCCCATCTACTATCCAGCCTATCCAGCCAGGTCCCATCTACTATCCAGCCAGGTCCCATCTACTATCCAGCCAGGTCCCATCTACTATCCAGCCAAGCCAGGTCTCATCTACTATCCAGCCAGGTCCCATCTACTATCCAGCCAGGTCCCATCTACTATCCAGCCAGGTCTCATCTACTATCTAGCCAGGTCCCATCTACTATCCAGCCAGGTCCCATCTACTATCCAGCCAGGTCCCATCTACTATCCAGCCAGGTCCCCATCTACTATCCAGCCAGGTCCCATCTACTATCCAGCCTATCCAGCCAGGTCCCATCTACTATCCAGCCTATCCAGCCAGGTCCCATCTACTATCCAGCCAGGTCTCATCTACTATCCAGCCAGGTCCCATCTACTATCCAGCCAGGTCTCATCTACTATCCAGCCAGGTCCCATCTACTATCCAGCCTATCCAGCCAGGTCCCATCTACTATCCAGCCAGGTCTCATCTACTATCCAGCCAGGACCCATCTACTATCCAGCCAGGTCTCATCTACTATCCAGCCAGGTCCCATCTACTATCCAGCCAGGTCCCATCTACTACTACTATCCAGCCAGGTCCCATCTACTATCCAGCCAGGTCCCATCTACTATCCAGCCAGGTCTCATCTACTATCCTCCTGACCCTCTGCAGCCAGGTCCCATCTACTATCCTCCTGACCCTCTGCAGCCAGGTCCCATCCACTATCCTCCTGACCCTCTGCAGCCAGGTCCCATCCACTATCCTCCTGACCCTCTGCAGCCAGGTCCCATCTACTATCCAGCCAGGTCCCATCTACTATCCTCCTGACCCTCTGCAGCCAGGTCTCATCTACTATCCTTCTGACCCTCTGCAGCCAGGTTCCATCCACTATCCTCCTGACCCTCTGCAGCCAGGTCCCATCTACTATCCTCCTGACCCTCTGCAGCCAGGTCTCATCTACTATCCTCCTGACCCTCTGCAGCCAGGTCCCATCTACTATCCAGCCAGGTTCCATCCACTATCCTCCTGACCCTCTGCAGCCAGGTCCCATCTACTATACTATCCTCCTGACCCTCTGCAGCCAGGTCTCATCTACTATCCTTCTGACCCTCTGCAGCCAGGTCCCATCTACTATCCTCCTGACCCTCTGCAGCCAGGTTCCATCCACTATCATCCTGACCCTCTGCAGCCAGGTCCCATCCACTATCCTCCTGACCCTCTGCAGCCAGGTCTCATCTACTATCCTTCTGACCCTCTGCAGCCAGGTCCCATCTACTATCCAGCCAGGTCCCATCTACTATCCAGCCAGGTCCCATCTACTATCCAGCCAGGTCCCATCTACTATCATCCTGACCCTCTGCAGCCAGGTCTCATCTACTATCCAGCCAGGTCCCATCTACTATCCAGCCTATCCAGCCAGGTCCCATCTACTATCCAGCCAGGTCCCATCTACTATCCAGCCAGGTCCCATCTACTATCCAGCCAGGTCCCATCTACTATCCAGCCAGGTCCCATCTACTATCCAGCCAGGTCTAATCTACTATCCAATCCAGCCAGGTCCCATCTACTATCCAGCCAGGTCCCATCTACTATCCAGCCAGGTCCCATCTACTATCCAGCCAGGTCTCATCTACTATCCAGCCAGGTCCCATCTACTATCCAGCCAGGTCCCATCTACTATCCAGCCAGGTCCCATCTACTATCCAGCCAGGTCCCATCTACTATCCAGCCAGGTCCCATCTACTATTCAGCCAGGTCCCATCTACTATCCAGCCAGGTCCCATCTACTATCCTCCTGACCCTCTGCAGCCAGGTCCCATCTACTATCCTCCTGACCCTCTGCAGCCAGGTCCCATCCACTATCATCCTGACCCTCTGCAGCCAGGTCCCATCCACTATCCTCCTGACCCTCTGCAGCCAGGTCTCATCTACTATCCTCCTGACCCTCTGCAGCCAGGTCCCATCTACTATCCAGCCAGGTCCCATCTACTATCCAGCCAGGTCCCATCTACTATCCAGCCAGGTCCCATCCCATCTACTATCCAGCCAGGTCTCATCTACTATCCAGCCAGGTCTCATCTACTATCCAGCCAGGTCCCATCTACTATCCAGCCAGGTCCCATCTACTATCCAGCCAGGTCCCATCTACTATCCAGCCAGGTCTCATCTACTATCCTCCTGACCCTCTGCAGCCAGGTCCCATCTACTATCCAGCCAGGTCCCATCTACTATCCAGCCAGGTCCCATCTACTATCCAGCCAGGTCCCATCTACTATCCAGCCAGGTCCCATCTACTATCCAGCCAGGTCCCATCTACTATCCAGCCAGGTCCCATCTACTATCCAGCCAGGTCCCATCTACTATCCTCCTGACCCTCTGCAGCCAGGTCCCATCTACTATCCTCCTGACCCTCTGCAGCCAGGTCCCATCTACTATCCTCCTGACCCTCTGCAGCCAGGTCCCATCTACTATCCAGCCAGGTCCCATCTACTATCCTCCTGACCCTCTGCAGCCAGGTTCGGTTCCATCTACTATCCTCCTGACCCTCTGCAGCCAGGTCTCATCTACTATCCTCCTGACCCTCTGCAGCCAGGTCCCATCTACTATCCTCCTGACCCTCTGCAGCCAGGTCCCATCTACTATCCTTCTGACCCTCTGCAGCCAGGTTCCATCCACTATCCTC
This sequence comes from Coregonus ussuriensis, assembly GCA_031479575.1. Lineage (NCBI taxonomy): Eukaryota > Metazoa > Chordata > Actinopteri > Salmoniformes > Salmonidae > Coregonus > Coregonus ussuriensis. Next base: position 144,353,271 of record CM062494.1, on the reverse strand, counting down.
CTGACCCTCTGCAGCCAGGTCCCATCTACTATCCTCCTGACCCTCTGCAGCCAGGTCCCATCTACTATCCTCCTGACCCTCTGCAGCCAGGTCCCATCTACTATCCAGCCAGGTTCCATCCACTATCCTCCTGACCCTCTGCAGCCAGGTCCCATCTACTATCCTCCTGACCCTCTGCAGCCAGGTCTCATCTACTATCCTTCTGACCCTCTGCAGCCAGGTCCCATCTACTATCCTCCTGACCCTCTGCAGCCAGGTTCCATCCACTATCATCCTGACCCTCTGCAGCCATGTCCCATCCACTATCCTCCTGACCCTCTGCAGCCAGGCCAGGTCCCATCCACTATCCTCCTGACCCTCTGCAGCCAGGTCTCATCTACTATCCTCCTGACCCTCTGCTGCCAGGTCCCATCTACTATCCTTCTGACCCTCTGCAGCCAGGTTCCATCTACTATCCAGCCAGGTCCCATCTACTATCCAGCCAGGTCCCATCTACTATCCAGCCAGGTCCCATCTACTATCCAGCCAGGTCCCATCTACTATCCAGCCAGGTCTCATCTACTATCCAGCCAGGTCCCATCTACTATCCAGCCAGGTCTCATCTACTATCCAGCCAGGTCCCATCTACTATCCAGCCAGGTCCCATCTACTATCATCCTGACCCTCTGCAGCCAGGTCCCATCCACTATCCTTCTGACCCTCTGCAGCCAGGTTCCATCCACTATCCTCCTGACCCTCTGCAGCCAGGTCCCATCCACTATCCTCCTGACCCTCTGCAGCCAGGTCTCATCTACTATCCTCCTGACCCTCTGCAGCCAGGTCCCAGTCCCATCTACTATCCAGCCAGGTCCCATCTACTATCCTCCTGACCCTCTGCAGCCAGGTTCCATCTACTATCCTCCTGACCCTCTGCAGCCAGGTCTCATCTACTATCCTCCTGACCCTCTGCAGCCAGGTTCCATCCACTATCCTTCTGACCCTCTGCAGCCAGGTCTCATCTACTATCCTCCTGACCCTCTGCTGCCAGGTTCCATCTACTTTTTTAAAAGAACCAGTTTGTGCTCTGGTACTGTGCCTGGCGGACCAAGTTTGCCCGTGACTGGTGCTTCGGCCTCATCAAGCAGCGCTTTCATTATCGTAGGCTACTACTTTCCCCACTTTTAGTCTTGAAATCTTTGGTTGTTTACAACACAACCTTACTCACTCTGTTTAGCACATGGCCTTACTCACTCTGTTTAGCACATGGCCTTACTCACTCTGTTTAGCACATGGCCTTACTCACTCTGTTTAGCACATGGCCTTACCTTACTCACTCTGTTTAGCACATGGCCTTACTCACTCTGTTTAGCACATGGCCTTACTCACTCTGTTTAGCACATGGCCTTACTCACTCTGTTTAGCACATGGCCTTACTCACTCTGTTTAGCACATGGCCTTACTCACTCTGTTTAGCACATGGCCTTACTCACTCTGTTTAGCACATGGCCTCACATGGGAATCCTTAAAGAGATGGGTGGGGCTAAGGCTTAAGAGGGTGTGAACGATGCTGAATGGGTGTAGACAAAGAAGACATTCAAGGGCCATTTTCTCAAAAGTGTGGTTACAAATGTATCAACTTTCAAAGCAGAATTACTTTCCCATTGTTCCTCAACTGCAGTGTATGATATACCATTTTCTAGCTTTGAGTCTCTACTTTTATCCAATGTAAATACAACATTTCATCATATGGTGTCAGGTTTCATCAGAGAGACTATCTGGCAGGAGTCTGTCTGTCTGACACTGGGAATACCAGAACATCACCAGCATCATGAAGAGTGTAGAAAGCTTTGCTGAAAAGCTCCAACTTTGCCTCAAAAGGGTATTCATGAACATTAGGGTCAGACTAACAGTAAATACAGAGTAAAGGGTATTAATGAACATTAGAGACAGACTAACAGTAAATACAGAGTAAAGGGTATTAATGAACATTAGGGACAGGCTAACAGTAAATACAGAGTAAAGGGTATTAATGAACATTAGGGACAGACTAACAGTAAATACAGAGTAAAGGGTATTAATGAACATTAGGGACAGGCTAACAGTAAATACAGAGTAAAGGGTATTAATGAACATTAGGGACAGGCTAACAGTAAATACAGAGTAAAGGGTATTAATGAACATTAGGGACAGGCTAGGCTAACAGTAAATACAGAGTAAAGGGTATTAATGAACATTAGGGACAGGCTAACAGTAAATACAGAGTAAAGGGTATTAATGAACATTAGGGACAGGCTAACAGTAAATACAGAGTAAAGGGTATTAATGAACATTAGTGACAGGCTAACAGTAAATACAGAGTAAAGGGTATTAATGAACATTAGGGACAGACTAACAGTAAATACAGAGTAAAGGGTATTAATGAACATTAGGGACAGACTAACAGTAAATACAGAGTAAAGGGTATTAATGAACATTAGGGACAGGCTAACAGTAAATACAGAGTAAAGGGTATTAATGAACATTAGGGTCAGACTAACAGTAAATACAGAGTAAAGGGTATTAATGAACATTAGAGACAGACTAACAGTAAATACAGAGTAAAGGGTATTAATGAACATTAGGGTCAGACTAACAGTAAATACAGAGTAAAGGGTATTAATGAACATTAGGGTCAGACTAACAAACAGTAAATACAGAGTAAAGGGTATTAATGAACATTAGGGACAGGCTAACAGTAAATACAGAGTAAAGGGTATTAATGAACATTAGGGACAGGCTAACAGTAAATACAGAGTAAAGGGTATTAATGAACATTAGGGTCAGACTAACAGTAAATACAGAGTAAAGGGTATTAATGAACATTAGGGACAGACTAACAGTAAATACAGAGTAAAGGGTATTCATGAACATTAGGGTCAGGCTAACAGTAAATACAGAGTAAAGGGTATTAATGAACATTAGGGACAGGCTAACAGTAAATACAGAGTAAAGGGTATTAATGAACATTAGGGTCAGGCTAACAGTAAATACAGAGTAAAGGGTATTAATGAACATTAGGGACAGGCTAACAGTAAATACAGAGTAAAGGGTATTAATGAACATTAGGGTCAGGCTAACAGTAAATACAGAGTAAAGGGTATTAATGAACATTAGGGACAGGCTAACAGTACAGTAAATACAGAGTAAAGGGTATTAATGAACATTAGAGACAGACTAACAGTAAATACAGAGTAAAGGGTATTAATGAACATTAGGGTCAGGCTAACAGTAAATACAGAGTAAAGGGTATTAATGAACATTAGGGACAGACTAACAGTAAATACAGAGTAAAGGGTATTCATGAACATTAGGGTCAGGCTAACAGTAAATACAGAGTAAAGGGTATTAATGAACATTAGGGTCAGGCTAACAGTAAATACAGAGTAAAGGGTATTAATGAACATTAGGGACAGGCTAACAGTAAATACAGAGTAAAGGGTATTAATGAACATTAGGGACAGGCTAACAGTAAATACAGAGTAAAGGGTATTAATGAACATTAGGGACAGGCTAACAGTAAATACAGAGTAAAGGGTATTAATGAACATTAGGGACAGGCTAACAGTAAATACAGAGTAAAGGGTATTAATGAACATTAGGGACAGACTAACAGTAAATACAATACAGAGTAAAGGGTATTAATGAACATTAGGGACAGGCTAACAGTAAATACAGAGTAAAGGGTATTAATGAACATTAGGGTCAGGCTAACAGTAAATACAGAGTAAAGGGTATTCATGAACATTAGGGTCAGACTAACAGTAAATACAGAGTAAAGGGTATTAATGAACATTAGGGACAGGCTAACAGTAAATACAGAGTAAAGGGTATTAATGAACATTAGGGACAGGCTAACAGTAAAGAGAAGAACAGTTCCTGGGTCTCTGTCTCCCAGCTATCCAGCCAGAGGTCATTCCATTAGAGGGATCTGTTAGGGTCTAGGGTCATTCATCCTCCCTCCATCTCTCTCTGTGGCAGGGTAGTGTACACTATATCCTGGAAGGCAGGCTAGGTAGTGTACACTATATCCTGGAAGACAGGCTAGGTAGTGTACACTATATCCTGGAAGACAGGCAGGGTAGTGTACACTATATCCTGGAAGGCAGGCTAGGTAGTGTATGTACACTATATCCTGGAAGGCAGGCAGGGTAGTGTACACTATATCCTGGAAGGCAGGCAGGGTAGTGTACACTATATCCTGGAAGGCAGGCAGGGTAGTGTACACTATATCCTGGAAGGCAGGCAGGGTAGTGTACACTATATCCTGGAAGGCAGGCAGGGTAGTGTACACTATATCCTGGAAGGCAGGCAGGGTAGTGTATACTATATCCTGGAAGGCAGGCAGGGTAGTGTACACTATATCCTGGAAGGCAGGCAGGGTAGTGAGCAGTAGCAGCAGAAGTAGGACCACACATAGGTTACCCACCGGGGACAGAGGGAAACATGCTGGGTGGTGGAGGAGATAGCTAGATAGATAGTGATAGATAATGGCTTGCTGCCTACCCAAGAGGGAAACATGCTGGGTGGTGGAGGAGATAGCTAGATAGATAGTGATAGATAATGGCTTGCTGCCTACCCAAGAGGGAAACATGCTGGGTGGTGGAGGAGATAGCTAGATAAGATAGATAGTGATAGATAATGGCTTGCTGCCTGCCCATAGCTCATAGAGCAGACAGACCTGTATAGAAATACAATCAGCACATCTATCTCTGTGGCCTACCTACTCTGAGAGGGAAACGGGCACATATAGCACTGCATAATGCTTTTAGCCATAGCATCTTACAGATGACCCATTATTCAGTACCATACACAGTGAAGTGTATGGCTGTGAGGCAGGCAGGGTACGGCAGTATTAAAGTGACACAGTGAAGTGTATGGCTGTGAGGCAGGCAGGGTACGGCAGTATTAAAGTGACACAGTGAAGTGTATGGCTGTGAGACAGGCAGGGTACGGCAGTATTAAAGTGACACAGTGAAGTGTATGGCTGTGAGACAGGCAGGGTACGGCAGTATTAAAGTGACACAGTGAAGTGTATGGCTGTGAGACAGGCAGGGTACGGCAGTATTAAAGTGACACAGTGAAGTGTATGGCTGTGAGACAGGACAGGCAGGGTACGGCAGTATTAAAGTGACACAGTGAAGTGTATGGCTGTGAGACAGGCAGGGTACGGCAGTATTAAAGTGACACAGTGAAGTGTATGGCTGTGAGACAGGCAGGGTACGGCAGTATTAAAGTGACACAGTGAAGTGTATGGCTGTGAGACAGGCAGGGTACGGCAGTATTAAAGTGACACAGTGAAGTGTATGGCTGTGAGACAGGCAGGGTACGGCAGTATTAAAGTGACACAGTGAAGTGTATGGCTGTGAGACAGGCAGGGTACGGCAGTATTAAAGTGACACAGTGAAGTGTATGGCTGTGAGACAGGCAGGGTACGGCAGTATTAAAGTGACACAGTGAAGTGTATGGCTGTGAGACAGGCAGGGTACGGCAGTATTAAAGTGACACAGTGAAGTGTATGGCTGTGAGACAGGCAGGGTACGGCAGTATTAAAGTGACACAGTGAAGTGTATGGCTGTGAGACAGGCAGGGTAGGGTACGGCAGTATTAAAGTGACACAGTGAAGTGTATGGCTGTGAGACAGGCAGGGTACGGCAGTATTAAAGTGACACAGTGAAGTGTATGACTGTGAGACAGGCAGGGTACGGTGGTAAGAAACCTGCAAAACAAGACAACGGGTGGCCCTGGAGGACAGGCTCTTCAAGGTAATGTCCTGTTGTGTATACATAGCCATAGGCAGATCAGAGCAATGCACACACACACACCCTCCACTGCCATCCTCCCACGCTTCATCAAAGACCAGGCTAAATTACAGGGCAGAGACAGACAGATAGACATGGAGAGTTTTCCATCACCTGATCACCACTCCATTCTTAAAGGTGTTCTAGATCTCTCCTTTCCTTGCTCTTTCTTTCCCATCCGGTCTCTCTCTCTCTCTCTCTCTCTCTCTCTCTCTCTCTCTCTCTCTCTCTCTCTCTCTCTCTCTCTCTCTCTCTCTCTCTCTCTCTCTCTCTGTCTGTCTGTCTGTCTGGTCTGTCTGTCTGTCTGTCTGTCTGTCTGTCTGTGTCTGTCTCTCTCTCTCTCTCTCTCTCTCTCTCTCTCTCTCTCTCTCTCTCTCTGTCTGTCTGTCTCTCTCTCTCTTTCTCTTTCTCTGTCTGTCTGTCTCTCGCTCTCTCTCTCTTTCTCTCTCCCTCTGTCTCTCTCTCTCTTTCTCTGTCTGTCTGTCTCTCTCTCTCTTTCTCTGTCTGTCTGTCTGTCTCTCTCTCTCTTTCTCTTTCCCTCTGTCTCTCTCTCTCTGTCTCTCTCTCTCTTTCTCTGTCTGTCTGTCTCTCGCTCTCTCTCTCTTTCTCTCTCCCTCTGTCTCTCTCTCTTTCTCTGTCTGTCTGTCTATCGCTCTCTCTCTCTTTCTCTCTCCCTCTGTCTCCCTCTCTCCCCCTGTCTCTATCTCTCTCTCTCTCTGTCTATCTTTCTTATCTCTCAAGGTTTTACAGAAGCTAGGCTTCAACCCAGTCTACAGCAGGGGGTGGTACAACTTGGTCCTCCAGGTCTACAGTCTAGACGACTAGTATGTGTCTACAACCAACCCATTAGGAGAACACAGGGTGTCTCCAACCAACCCATTAGGAGAACACAGGGTGTCTCCAACCAACCCATTAGGAGAACACAGGGTGTCTCCAACCAACCCATTAGGAGAACACAGGGTGTCTCCAACCAACCCATTAGGAGAACACAGGGTGTCTCCAACCAACCCATTAGGAGAACACAGGGTGTCTCCAACCAACCCATTAGGAGAACACAGGGTGTCTCCAACCAACCCATAAGGAGAACACAGGGTGTCTCCAACCAACCCATAAGGAGAACACAGGGTGTCTCCAACCAACCCATTAGGAGAACACAGGGTGTCTCCAACCAACCCATTAGGAGAACACAGGGTGTCTCCAACCAACCCATTAGGAGAACACAGGGTGTCTACAACCAACCCATTAGGAGAACACAGGGTGTCTCCAACCAACCCATTAGGAAGGAGAACACAGGGTGTCTACAACCAACCCATTAGGAGAACACAGGGTGTCTCCAACCAACCCATTAGGAGAACACAGGGTGTCTCCAACCCATTAGGAGAACACAGGGTGTCTCCAACCAACCCATTAGGAGAACACAGGGTGTCTCCAACCAACCCATTAGGAGAACACAGGGTGTCTCCAACCAACCCATTAGGAGAACACAGGGTGTCTCCAACCAACCCATTAGGAGAACACAGGGTGTCTCCAACCAACCCATTAGGAGAACACAGGGTGTCTCCAACCAACCCATTAGGAGAACACAGGGTGTCTACAACCAACCCATTAGGAGAACACAGGGTGTCTCCAACCAACCCATTAGGAGAACACAGGGTGTCTCCAACCAACCCATTAGGAGAACACAGGGTGTCTCCAACCCATTAGGAGAACACAGGGTGTCTCCAACCAACCCATTAGGAGAACACAGGGTGTCTCGTCTCCAACCAACCCATTAGGAGAACACAGGGTGTCTCCAACCAACCCATTAGGAGAACACAGGGTGTCTACAACCAACCCATTAGGAGAACACAGGGTGTCTACAACCCATTAGGAGAACACAGGGTGTCTCCAACCAACCCATTAGGAGAACACAGGGTGTCTCCAACCAACCCATTAGGAGAACACAGGGTGTCTCCAACCCATTAGGAGAACACAGGGTGTAGTCTTGAGAAGTTTAGAAGACATTCCAGGAGAGTTTGATATAGCTTTGTACAATTTGCTCCAGTCAAATACATTCCTGTGAGAGAACCATTACCACCTAGCTAACCCACCTAACCCAGCCCAAACTGAGGCTAGTAGATAGCTAGCTAGACCATAGCTACAGGTCGTTACACCAGATAATGTGATTTAACCTAAGATTTTTGGTATCCATTACTGGGAGTTACAGGATAGGTTGTGTTTGGTGTAGCACTGAGAATTTTCGATCAACCTTACCTTAACTTGGTGATACTATCTTCATCCTCGATTGGTTCAAACATGTATATTATAAAATGTCTGTGTCCAGTTGGTGTGTTTGAATTTAGAAAATGCTCCGTTAAAAACATATCGTTTTTTCTCCATGAAGTAATCCAACAATGTGTAAGCAACCGTCTTGTCTATTTCAAATGTTCTCTCATTGGTGGAGACAGGGGTGTATTCATTACGCCGATTCTGTTGCAAAACGTTTCATCTGTTGCAAAACGTTTACTCTAAACGCTCTTCAACATGATGTAAAAGCTGTTGGGTTCTTCAACGGAAGGTGTAGTTCATTTTAACTGTACGGGTTCCACGCGTTGCCATTACAATCTGAATAGTAGTAATAATAATAATAATAAGCCATTTAGCAGACGCTTTTATCCAAAGCGACTTACAGTCATGTGTGCATACATTTTTTTAACGTATGGGTGGTCCCGGGGATCGAACCCACTACCCTGGGGTTACATGCGCCATATGCTCTACCAATTGAGCTACAGAGGACCAGTGTTTGGCACAAGCTGCACAACTATAAATGATCAATTGTTCTGTGCTCTAAAGTGTAGTGAAGTCAGCAGGGTTCCTTCCAACTTCTTACAGGGCTTATTTATTTTTTTGAGAGACTGAACTACAACTTCCGTTTAAGAACAAAACGGAACTCAACAGCGGTTGGAGTAAATGGTTTCTGTTGCAAAACGTTTTTCAACAGAATCTGTGTAATGAGGTGAGTGTCATCGTGACAGTGTGGCGCTTTGGGGTGGGACCCACCTGTCTCAAGCAATGAGAGAAGATTTGAAATAGACAAGATTGTGGCGTACACATTGTTGGATTATGTCATGGAGTAAAACATGTATTTTAATAATGGGGCATTTCCTAAAATAAACGCACCACCTGCAACTGGAAATTTGGCCGAATCGAGGATGAAGATAGTATCGCCAACCAAGTTAAGGTTGGTCAAAATTCTCTGTGCTACACCAAACACAACCTATCCTGTAACTCCCAGTAATGGATACCCAAAAAATATTTGGTTAAATCCCATTATCTGGTGTAACAACCTGTCGCTAGTTAGACCAGTATACCTGATATGGACCACCCCATGTAGTGTCTGTATCCGAGCTATAGACAAGCTTCGCCTGATAGGATAGGCCTGTGTTTTAGCAGCTAGATAAACTATCCAGAACAGACAGAGCAGGTCCAAGAGGTTGGCAACCTTATCTGGTAGTTGGGTTTACTGAAGCTTCGCCTGATAGGATAGGCCTGTGTTTTAGCAGCTAGATAAACTATCCAGAACAGACAGAGCAGGTCCAAGAGGTTGGCAACCTTATCTGGTAGTTGGGTTTACTGAAGCTTCGCCTGATAGGATAGGCCTGTGTTTTAGCAGCTAGATAAACTATCCAGAACAGACAGAGCAGGTCCAAGAGGTTGGCAACCTTATCTGGTCTGGTAGTTGGGTTTACTGAAGCTTCGCCTGATAGGATAGGCCTGTGTTTTAGCAGCTAGATAAACTATCCAGAACAGACAGAGCAGGTCCAAGAGGTTGGCAACCTTATCTGGTAGTTGGGTTTACTGAAGCTTCGCCTGATAGGATAGGCCTGTGTTTTAGCAGCTAGATAAACTATCCAGAACAGACAGAGCAGGTCCAAGAGGTTGGCAACCTTATCTGGTAGTTGGGTTTACTGAAGCTTCGCCTGATAGGATAGGCCTGTGTTTTAGCAGCTAGATAAACTATCCAGAACAGACAGAGCAGGTCCAAGAGGTCGGCAACCTTATCTGGTAGTTGGGTTTACTGAAGCTTCGCCTGATAGGATAGGCCTGTGTTTTAGCAGCTAGATAAACTATCCAGAACAGACAGAGCAGGTCCAAGAGGTTGGCAACCTTATCTGGTAGTTGGGTTTACTGAAGCTTCGCCTGATAGGATAGGCCTGTGTTTTAGCTTAGCAGCTAGATAAACTATCCAGAACAGACAGAGCAGGTCCAAGAGGTTGGCAACCTTATCTGGTAGTTGGGTTTACTGAAGCTTCGCCTGATAGGATAGGCCTGTGTTTTAGCAGCTAGATAAACTATCCAGAACAGACAGAGCAGGTCCAAGAGGTTGGCAACCTTATCTGGTAGTTGGGTTTACTCACCAGCGACCGGAGGGAGGACCATCACGCACAGCCCGAACGCCAGCATCGTGATTTGCTTCAGCACCGCCATTGAGTTCACTCGATTGTACATTTTCTTTAAACTTCAACTCCGCTCCTCCAAACGTATATATATGTCTTTATACACCTCGTTCTCTTTCACGTCAGCTCAATCACTTGAACTGAAGTGTCCAGTATGGAACAACACATTGAAAAAATGAATCTTAGTGATAAAACGGCGTCAGATTGTCCTGCTAATAGTTAGCTAGCTAACTTGCTAACAAATATTAGTCTGTCAGTTCTCGACAACTCAACTAGCCAGCTAGTTGACATAACGTTAGCTGCCAATTTAGCTTGCTAAGTTACCTAACTAACATTAATGTTACGATAGGTAGCTAACTATGTTAAAATACAAACGTGTTGGGGAACAACAAACCCAGGCCTTTTGCCCACAGAAGTCCAACTGTCGTATTTTCCCCTTTCAGGTAACTAGCTAACGTTAGCTAGCTAGGTCGTTCGCTAATGTTAGGCAGCCTTGATAGCTAACCTTCCAAGCTAGCTAGCTAACGTTAGGTATTTTTTT